>JAWNGG020000009.1:1292500-1892500 GCA_036937485.2 Tetragonisca angustula | reverse complement strand
GTTTACTCGCACGTTTTCTCCGATAATTGTCAAACAAATCCATTTTCACATCGAACTGTCATTATCAACTGAATTTCCAGTTTCGTAGTACAGAATATTCCAATACTAACAAACGATCAGACGAAAGTATGCGATGAAAATCATTTTCGAATATTATAGTCTTTCTTCCTGTCTCTTACAATTTTGTTTACTCGCACGTTTTCTCCGATAATTGTCAAACAAATCCATTTTCACATCGAACCGTCATTATCAACTGAATTTCCAGTTTCGTAGTACAGAATATTCCAATACTAACAAACGATCAGACGAAAGTATGCGATGAAAATCATTTTCGAATATTATACAATCGGACAAACCTATGTCGCTTTTTGATCAAACTGATGCTCGCACACACACACACACTTGGCCAGAGATAAAACAAACACACCATTACGAGCAATCTCAGCCAACTATGTAACTCAGAAATAAAAGCATCGTTCAGATGGATATTAAATATTGGGTCAGCTATTGGTGGCTCGTTCCATCCAAAGTTCACGTTTTAAAATTAACCGAGACGCTCCCTCCAGAAGGGAGCGCCACCCTCGATTAATATAGCCGGACGAAATATCGAGCCGCGAGAGACTCGTGCCGATTATTAAATAAATAAAACCAGCGTCCCGTCTCGTTCTCCCCACGTTTCGCCCGAGCGATATTGCATCTCGTTATCGGCGGAGCTTCTCGCTCACGCGAAAATATCGGCGTTGGAAGTTGGTCGACTGCCAGGAGAGGAGAGAGAGCCTCGTCAGCCTGTACGCTGCCGCCGATAGTTTACCGATTTCCCATTAAGCCGTTCGAATAACCGAGGAATCGTCTCGGGATCGCGTTCTTTGTTTCGATGATTAATTAACGGCCGATGTAACGCGCGGACAAACGAAAACTCCAGCGGGCGCAGGAACGAGGGAACTGGAGCGTGATTCGCCGCGATGGTCGAAGGCCCGACCATAGGAGTCCCGGGCCTTTTTGTCCACGGCCAATCGCCCGAGATTCCCCGCCCGGAAGCCGAAAATCCAATTACCAGCGCGCCGGAAGTGGAAATTTCATTTCCGCGGTCGCGGCCTGTGCCTCGTTCGATACACGCGCGCACCGCGAGCGGAAAAACGTTCCGAGAGCAAGGGCAAACGTTCGATCATCTTCGGTGGAAAATTTAGGAAAATAAACGTCGGACGTGATTTGGTGTCTATGATCGAAGTAAATGCATCGTCGATAATTGTCGTTGCCGTTCACGTTGACGGAACATTTCGTTTTGCAGTTCTTTCCGAACGATTTATATCAACAAATGTTGTTCTTTGAATATCGGCGTTGAGGTGAAAGTCCGAGGAATTCGTTTAAAATCGTCTCATTGGATTTTATGATTTTATGAAATTTTAAAAAATATGTAACGTAATGATGATTACATGTGAATTATATGTAAAAATATGTAACATAATAATAATTATATGTAAATTATATGTAATATGTAAGAAAATATCTAACACTGTGATAAATGTTGTAACATATTTGCAACATTACGATAGATTTGTTGCCTTTAATTATTATTGGTGTTATTTAGACGTTGTAAAATGAATATAATACGTTCTTAATTATTAATACACGCATTATTAATACCTCCTACAATTTGAAAAATTCAGAAAATTCAAATAGTAAATAATGATATTAAATAAAGAGAAATTCAAATGTGAAAATTTTCTTTCTCTTTCAGGTACGTAAAGGAAGGGATAGCGGCCACTGGCGTGCATGCAAGTACAAAACCTTAACATTTTCAATATTTGAAGTTTGAATATTTAAATCGCCTGTCCCGAAACTTAAATATTTTGACTATGTAGGTCATATGTGTCTGCCAGAGTTTCTTCCACCCTTTCCACATTATTTTCATCCTGAAATGAAAGAGGACAAAACGTCAGATTGCACTACAACTTTCCCACGTGCAACTTTCACATTGAAAATAGAAAATGAAGTGTCATATATTCGATTTAATTATATCTAAAATCCAATATTATATCTAAAATCCAAAATTCCAACGAATGAAATAGCATTTGAATATCATAAATTTTACGTGATATTTCCAACTGTGAGCCTGCAACAATTCATTGGAACACATTGCGTGTCTTTCTACAATTTATTAAGTTTGATCAAGCAGAATAAATACTATGCACAGTGACATTGTACAATAACAGATGTACTAGACTAAATGTCAGTCAGCAACAGTAACAGATGTACTTTACATTATACTGTGTGTATCTGTACAGTAATATCTCAATTATAATACTTTTGTCTTATTTAGATGATAGTTTAGTTTGTTCTCTTATTAAAAAAAAAACCATCAGCATTTTGATAATGCTGACGATAAGGGAGATTGAAATGGTGATTAAGATCAATTCATATTTCTAATGTAGAATCGATTGTCTGTAACTATTGATATGAGCTGTAATGTATGTTATATTGTACGCCATATCTATTTTGCCTGATCTAACGACAATAGACACGCGACAGAGTGTTTTATCCTCTTGCTCTTACAGTTTCACCGTAAAAGCGTCTTACAACTTTATGACAAAACCTCAATTTTACCGTCTATTTATTCATTTATTGAAATTACATCTGAAATGGAAATATTTATGGTAAATTATATTCGTATACTATCCCTGTGCAATTGTGAACTTTCGACGCTTCATCTATTTCATTTTCTGCAGCACAAAACTCGAAATTGTAATATACAAAAATACTAGTTAACAAATGAAGCTTAGTTACTTCATCGAGAATTCACAATACAATTTTCGAATTGTCAGTCAGTTCAGAGTCAGCAACGATCCACTTCTGTGCCATATTTATATACGTATATACAAAATAAATGTCCCTTTTCGTAAAAAATTTATACACGTATGAAAGATCGTGTTTCTCCTTGACACGAGTCCCTAAAATTCTGGGTGAATCCTCAAAGGACTATTTCTTTGCCGAAATTTCCCAGGACAGTATGCATTGCTCTTCCAACGTAACGATCAAGTTTAAAATCGAAAGGAAGACGAAAAGGAAAACGTCGTGCCGCATTTTCCAGAACAAACTGTGTCGCGACAATTATTTCCCGACAGAGTGAGTGAGAGAGAGAATCATACACGAAGAGTTCTCTTTATCATCGGTCGGCGAACAGCACATCTCCCGACCCAAGTTTTAATCGCGCACGTTTTTTCTCTCCACCTTTGTGCCGTCCTCTGTCGAGCTTTTCGTAATCGGATTTCATACCCGTGAAAGGACAAACGAAATCCCGGCGTCGATAAGCGGTTCACGAAACCTCATGGTGGACCTGCATGCGTCCCCCGGCGCAAATTAACCGTGCCTTATCTGGACTACACACGCGATATAGGCTGAAACGTCTCGAAACCCTGCCGTGTATGTATGTACGTCGCCACCCATTCACGCGGCCCCTATACATCTATAACTGACGTCCCATTTGATACTAGAATTAGCACATTATGCCGAGTCCCGTTTCGACAAACACCGCTCCAACTATTTGCGTATACAGAAGGCGCTTGTAATTTACGGATTCGAGGCCGTTTGTCCCTGATGCTTGGGATTACGGTGAAACGACAATTCTGATACCGATCACTGGCTTGTTGGCTGAGGAAATGTTTCTTTGGAAAGAGTGCGCCGTAGTAGAACGAACTTCGTTCGTTGAATTCGTATGAATCAATCGGGAGAGAAAAATAGGTGTTCAGATAGGGGAATTTTCACGGATAAGAAGGACGAATTTGATTTGTTACTTGAGGCCACGGTTAAATGGAATTGATTGAACAGAGCATTTGTTGAATAGATATAATCTTTGTACACAGATTAGACGAGCAGAAAACTGGTAAGTGTTTTCATTTTCCTTGACAAAATTGAAAGACAGTCAAACCTATGGATCCTAAATTTTTTCTGCTAAATTTGCATAACGATTCACGAAAAATTGCATAATTTTTTTCAACACCAGTCGATTGTCGTTCTCTCGTCAGTGAAAATTCTCCTATCTGAACACGTTTGTCTGTCCTGAAAAAATTACTTGTCATAACTTTTATTGTTGAATAAAAGAAATAAGTATATATTTAGAAATTAAATGTTTTTCGTATTTATTGATATTAAATGAATTTTAATTTATATATAAAATAATAGTTAATAAAATATTATTATTTTGTCAATTTTTTTATATAAAAAATTTATGGGATAAACTATAAATTTATTATATTATATAATAAAAATATTTTTTAAATTATGATTTCAGTATTAATTAATTATTGAAAAAATTTTACAATGTATTATTTATATTTGAAGATTAAATTTAAATATATATATAATTATTTAAAAAAAAATTTTTTTTATTTTTTATAAAAAAATATAACGATCAAATTAGTAATAGATTAATTATGTAAATTATATTTAATTATAAAATATAAATATAAGGAATTAGGCAAAATAAATATATTCACCTGTTTATCAAAAACATGTCTCATTGAGAATAATTTCAAGTCAATCTGCCCAATGAATAATTAAATGGCCGCAGTATAACTGACTGTACAAAGATAGCATAATCAATTGATTTTTAAACGAAATCTGGAATGAAAGGATTAATGAAATATATACTGTCTCACATTTGTTATATAAATTTAAAATTTTAATAAAAATGTTGAAATTTTTTTATGCGACGACAAGAGAGTCTACTTTATCAATTTTTGTTTCATCGTTATATTCGCTCTGGGTTCCACCATTTAAATCCTCATTTTACAGCTGCAAATGCTTCGAAATGAAATGGTGTCTTCGCTGTTCAGTTCTTGATCGTTACTCGAGACATTTTTTAAAATAATTTTGTCGATAGAATGAGCTCGATCATCGTAATCTTTATCGGATCGGTGCCATTCTGTTTGACACTCGACTTGTCGCGCAATCCTAGCATCCTGATATTTTATGCAACATCGCAGAGACTTCTATCTCATTTCCGTTCGATCCTAGTTTCTCATTTTCTTCTGTTTCGTGAAGCAAAAGTTTGGCCCAGCGTTTCATTTTTTTCAACCATTTGCCGCCATGTTACAACAGTCGCTTAAACTTAATTCTTTTTGAATTTTAATTACGTCTTCGTCGAGCAATTACGCCCGCGGTTAGCAGAAATTTTCAGAGCAAATCTTTCTCGCGATAAATTTTCAAACTCGATTTTCTCGAAAACGAAGGCTTTTAACGAAAAAATTTTTTTTCTTCTTTTTGGACTCGCTATTTTTCCACGTAGAATCTCGGTTGCACCGCTAATTATACCCTATAGTATAAATTAAACTTTAACAGCGATGCAACAGAGATGTAAGGCAATTTAAAGAATTAAAAATAATTAATACCTAAAATTATCTGAAAATTATTGCACATTCTTTTAAATTGCGTTATTATTAATTAGACTATAAGGGAGCTGCATTGTGGCTTTTTTCAAGCGAAATTAATCGATTAATGCCTCGAGCGTTAAAAATAAATTTATGCATCGAAACTAAATTCTACACGCACGGGGAACAAAAGGGAGGAGAAAGGAAGGTTCAGCGGAGACAGTGAATTCTCTGAGAGAATAAAGAGAGAATAAAGTCCGCGGCAGTGGATAAAATCTCGTAAGAACGGCGAGTTTCTGGAAGAATAACCGCAAAAAACAATGGAATCGCGTCGAAACAGCTGTCGTGAAAAGAACCAGTCCACGTAAGAATAATTCCTACAGTTGAGACAGATATACCGGAGGAACTGTCGGAAAAAGCAAACCTCGCCGTGGCCTTAATAGCTCAGGGGACTGTCGTCCTCAACCTAGAATAAATTCGCCGCAGTCCCGTTCTCAGCGATTCCAATTTCTCATCGTTTTTCAATTTCTGCCCATCGACGACATTACGCATCACCTATCGTTGAAACGAGAACTGAATTCCGACAACAAAAGTTACGAGTGTAATATGAATTGCATTTATTCGCGACTGGAATACGTTTCTAATGAATTTATGTCTTTGAGAATGCTTTTCAGTTAAAAAAAAAAAAAAAAAAAAAAAAGAAAAAGAAAAAGAACAGGACCACGGTGAGAGTGTCTCGTTTCATTTACGAAATTATACGTATTCGGTAGAACTCCGTTTGCACGACCTCCATTTATTTGACCCAAATTTCAGCCAATATCCAATTAAATAAACTTTTGTTAATTGTGCCCACGTATCTGAGGCTTCTGTTATTTGAACGAAAAATCATTGGTAGAAGGAAGAATCAGCGGTCTTCCATTATACGAACTCCAATTATATAAACTATTTGTTCCTCGTTAAACGGGATTTTGTCGTACTACATATTCTGTAGGAACAGAAATTGAATTTTAATAATGGAATCGCGGTGTAGATTGTGGATTCCTCTGCGAATTTTGAGAGTATAATTGAAGAAAATTGAGTTTCACTGGAATACTCCTTTTCGAAATTGTATCTACAATACACACTGTTGAAACGAGAAGTTGGAATTTCCTTGTAAATTCAAATAATATTTATAAATATTATATATTAATCAATTAATTAATATAACAATCACAAGTGACAATTTTCAGAGTATAATTGAAAAGGAAAAATAGAATTATCGGTAGAGTACTTTCTTTCATTTAATTATATACCATAAACTGTAAAAATAAAAATCTCGACCTTCACTACGAATCGAAATAAATTTGAACAACAATTGAAAATATAGAATCAGGATAAAATACTTTTTCTTCTATCGACGAAATTATATACCACATACTGTGGAAACAGAAAGTGAATTAATTTGAATTAATTTGATTCTCTCTGTAAATTCAAATAATTCCGAGAGTATAATTAAAAAGCTAGAAGGTCGATAGGATATCGTTCAACGAAGAAAGTACGTATCAAGTCGTTTATCTCAGGAAATTACCAGCTAAGGAAATTGTCCCCGGTTGTCCAAATTATGAGCAAATGCGCGGGACGATGATTTGCGTACATAGTGCGAGATATCTGACATTATCATCTGAATTTCCGACATTATATTGACATAATATGTCATATACATATACGTACGTCACGTTGTAATTAGAGAAATGAAATTTCTGCATGCGACTCTAATTTGACTACTATTGCTACTCTGCAGTACCAATATTAACGTCACACCGTGTAGCGCTGTGTTTTTCTGAAATTTTAATATTCTCAATTGCAATTTTAACTGGAGAGCAATGTTCCCCGCCTTCGAAGACGGTTCGTTCGAAACGAGATTTCTACAATGCAAGAATTATCGTATCGAGAGAAGAAATTTCTAGCATTCTTTTAATTTCTACTCGTGAATAGCCGTATGAAAGGACGATCCTGTCGAGGAGAAGCCATTCCATTGGCAACGAATCGACTCGAAAGGGAGAATTGTCCGGATAGAATCGCTGGTTAACCGGTTTTTAAACGCTTGACGCAAGATTTCATTCAATCTGTATCACCGGAATATATATGGGAAAATTGAGCCGGCAGGGTACACACGGGGCAATTTCAACCAGGCGAATAAATAGAGGGGGACCGGGCCAGATAGAGCGATCTGTACAGGAGCGGGTGACCGAGTTTCCCTCGCAAACTGGTTCCCTGCACCCTATTAACCCTATTAACCGGCGCGTCAGTCTGGACCTATCGGCATTAACGAAATACCATGATGATGCGGCCTTCGTAATCCGATCGTGAACAGAATCGCCGGTAATTAAAAATTCCGACATTTCCGAAATGATAAAATCGACGATTATCGTGGAGGATAAATCGTTCTTTCTATCTTATCTCGCGCCGTTATCGGTGGTTGACATGGGAAAACGTTCAAGTCCTCTCACACACGTGTACAGTTTGGATATTTGGATATTAGGACATCTGCTGATATTTACAATTACGAAAATTACTAAATTTGAAAACTTTACGATGTGAAAGTCCACGTGTGTCATGGATGATTTGATATTGTACTGGATAAAGTGTTGGAGCTTTTGTGATAAATTTAACTATTAATTGGACTATCGACGTTTGTGGATTTTCGTATTCATACGAACGTAGTAAGCAAAGAAATGATTTGAAATATCCGATATCGAACTTACGACATCGAACTCGTAAAATTTCGCTGATAATGCCAACACCGTCCAAGAGCTAACTGGCGGCCTTTCCTGATCGCTAGAGCTACCCCCTCCACCGCATCCATCTCCCCACCACATTGAAATTTCCTCGCAGTGCAGCGCGTATCACGATCTCTACTTTTACGTTACTTTTATATATTTATCGCTGGAATAACAATCTCACGAATGAAACAAAAACTTATTGGAATTATTTGAAATTGTTTTTATTACAAAATTTGTATGTACAAAACTTCGAAAACCAGAGACAGGAGAAAACAATTGTCATTCTATTAATGAGAAAGCGAGCGAAAGAATTGCCAGAGCGAGGTTGCAAAAGTGTTTCCAATCTCGCTCATAAAGTCAGAAACCCGTCAAAATCGACGGCTGCCTGACGTTAAACAACGCGTTAGTGTTAAACGCAGAGGAACGTAAGTGGCGTCGTAAGGAAACCAGTGTGGCGAACGATGTTAATCAAACGTCTATTAACGCGTGTAACGGGGCACGATCTGTGCACAGGCGGCCGGCGATGGCGCAAAGAGAAAAATCTTTATGGGCTGGTCCCGGTTGGGAGGCCGAGATTTATCGTTGGCCCTTGTATCTAGCCGTGGCTGCGTGTGACAGGAACTCGATAAAATACCCGTGTAATAAACAGGGTAAACGCAAATTTATATGGAACGGCCTGGCCCCGGCTGCCGGTTCTCTGCACGCCGCATTAACTTCTGTCCGCTCGATCACTTGTCGTTAGCGGAGGCAGATTCTCATCGAGCCGGCCAATTGTACTGGACCTCGATATTACCACCGTCATGCTATAACCCTGACGTTCTATCTCGACCGGTCCCGGTTGGAAAACACACCGGTGCCAGTGTTCTGTAATTCTTTTTATTGCTGTTGCTCGTCTTCCCAATTTCAATTAAGAAACGAAACGATCTCGCCCTGATTTTTCGTTTCGAACCGTTAATCAGCGTACGACCGTTCCGTTCCGATGCCCAGCTGGCAATTATCTTCCGAGCTATTTTGTTATTGCTGGCAATATGTTTCAAACGTGGAATCTACTTTGTGCCGGGTGGAGGCGTTCTACGACGGCGATTTGCGATTTATCTGGAATGTTTTTCGAAGTTGGACGGTAACTAGTTCTACTTCGAAGTAAGTGCGCGATATTTGTTTCGTAAATGGAACGATTAAATAAATAAATGTGTTGACACATTAACAATTGCGTCGTACAGGTGCAGTTTAAAATAAAAGATGTCGGTAGGTCTCCGCGAGAGAGATTTATATCTTCTTCCTCTCGAAAGAATCCAAACTTTTCCTGAAACTATTTATTTCTTCGAAGTAACAAACAATTGCGCGCTTCGAGTCAACTTGTTACTAAAATAAAGAAGAATGCAAGAAAAAATAATACTTTAACTAAAGAAGCGCAAGAATGCAAGAAAAATCGTCAAGCGAATGTTCGAATTTTTTTTTCCCCCCCCGTAAAAAACGCGTCGAACACAAACCCAGACTGAATCTTCGAAATTGCGCGAGGAGAAACCGGAAAGAGGATGGGAGGAGAGGCGCTCGTTAAAAAGTTCACGCCGGACCAGCTGCCTTTGCATTTCTCGTACGAAGACAACGTGCCTCTCGAGCAATAAATCGCCAATGCCGGTAAGAAAGTGGGAGAAAATCGCGTTGGAGGAAGTTTCGAATTTACGTGCGTCGTGATTTCCTCGGAACGATCGTCGGGCGTTATCCTAAAGGGGGAGGCTCGTGCCGGGAGCCGTGTCCTGCCACTTTTCTTCATTTGCCAACCGATATCTTCCTTTATTCACGTTCGAATCGTCGGCTCTGGCCAAGTTCCTTCAAAACTGTTGAACGTACGTTTCACGGGACGAAGCCAATATTCTCGAGAATCTGAATCGGGAATCCTGCAGCGATCGCAGTTATTAAATAAGAGGCGATCGACGCCCATCCGAGCGCGTATATTATTATTCGCGGTGTAACGCTTCCGTCCTTGGTTTCCCACGCAAGAGAACCGCAATTCCCCGAGAGCCGGAATTTCTTTTTTAGTTGTCTCGCTCGTGTGCACGCGCCACGTGACGGCGAGCGCGAGGCTTTATCGCGGAAGGCGTTAAGCCGATTTCTCGCCGGAAGCCCGCATGACTCGCCATATACTCGCAAATCCCCCGAACGTCGCTGGGAAGACGTGTTTGGAGAAGCTTTCGTCGACGCGGGCGAGCATTCGTCGCGGAATATTAACGCCACGGAAATTAAGAACACGCGGCCGTCTGATCCGAAAGTGATGAGAAACTACCTTATCGACTGGCACTAGCCGCGACTGTCTGGACCACGTTAGCTGATTTTCGAGTACCGCAGTCACTTTTATATGAGATTCTATCTTTACACGCATTTTGGTAACGTAACTATTAAAAAAAATGGGAAGAAATTTGTGGCCGAAGTAATACGGATTTGACTAAACTGAAAGCTAGGAGATAATTCAAGAGTCATAGTAAGTGTGTAATATCACAGATTGCAAAAAATGCAGTGTTGATTACTTAAATGTTATATCATCACATGTTATGATATTCTGATGATACAACGTTCGAATAAAAAGATACTTGAGAAATTGGTGTTTTGCTATATTCTTTTTTTAAGTCTTATATTTTTATAGTATTTATGTAATCTTTATAGTAACAATATTAAGTGTAGTCTTATATTTTTATAGTATTCATGTAATTTTTATACTAACAATGTTAAGTGTAGTCTTATATTTTTACAGTATTGATGTAATTTTTATAGCAAGTGTAGTCTTATATTTTTATAGTATAGATGTAATTTTTATACTAACAATGTTAAGTGTAGTCTTATATTTTTATAGTATTAATGTAACTTTTATAGTAACAATGTTATGTGTGGTCTCATATTTTTACAGTACTGATGTAATTTTTATAGTAACAATGTTAAGTGTAGTCTTATATTTTTATAGTATTGATGTAATTTTTATAGTAACAATGTTAAGTGTAGTCTTATATTTTTATAGTGTTAATATAACTTTTATAGTAACAATATTATACGTAGTCTTATATTTTTACAGTATTAATGTAATTTTTATACTAACAATGTTAAGTGTAGTCTTATATTTTTACAGTATTAATGTAATTTTTGTAGTAATACTGTTATGTGCAGTCTTATATTTTTGCAGTATTAATGCAATGTGTTGTGTTTATATGTTACAGTGTTTCAGAAGAACATAATGTCTTGTAAAACTTCGTCTTTCGAAACATCATGCTCTATAACGCCTTTCGAAATAATTACTCGACATCATTCGAAAAACTTATCAATTAACACAATTGATCACAGAATTTATAAAGATGAAACGAAATCCTACAAATTTCTTGTTTCAGAGTCAAAGTATAATAGCTGTTGATCATCTTTGATTTCATTCCGAACGTAATGGTAAAAAAAAAAAAAAGAAAAAGAAATTCACGCGCGAGACGGAAGAAAATATCTTTCACTATACACCTCCTGTCTGGTAATTTCGAACGTCGCATATAAAACTCAGATTTATCACGCGGAAGGGAAGAAACGTGCCGATACAGGCCCAGCGTTTCACGTACAGTGAAAAACCTTCGCCAGATTGAAATATCGAATTGGATCCGCGAGGGAGATCCCTTTTTGATTCTTAAAGATCTAACGCGTAGGAACGTTGCTCGTGCTGTGTAAGACAGTTTCGTTACTTTCACATCGCGCCGGGTATATTAAATCTCGTATATTACCCGGTGCGATCGCCAAGTGGGAACGTTTCGCTGAAAGTTTCCCCCTGTAAGTAGAAAACGATCCCTTGCCGTCTTCTTCTTCTATTTTTTTTTCTTTTTTTTTTCTCCTTGGTCTGCGAGGCTTGGAGTTTCACGGAAATTCGAATTTCCCGTGGAATTGCCGGCAAAGAAGCTCCGGGCAGCGGTATTCCGTCTGAAAAGTTTCTTAGGCGTGGAGTTTTGGTAACCGGCGGCCACTCGCCGCTCCCTTTCCGGCAGCATTTCGTCGTACAACAGCGTCGATCGTGCGTTCCTCTTTTAATCTACTCTCTGTCTTGCAACCTTAAAGTCTCGCTCGTCCGTAACGCGAAAATATCTGAACGCAAGCATCCCTTTGGGAATACATTACGTTGGGAAATATTTTGAAACCTCATTGGCAATGCTGTGAGACTTGTCGCGATTGTAAGCTTGAAATTGGCAGTTGTAATATACAGAGTTAACTATGTTTCGTACTTCGGGAGCTGATTGTACGTCTAAAAATAATGGAAAAAGATCATATAAATATATGTCCTATCTGTCTTCGTTTATGAAGACATTCAGTTACAAAACACCCTGTATATTATCAATATTTATATAGTAATTATATATATCACGTCTAAATATAGGAATAATATATATATATATATATTATATATACAATATTTATATGTATTTGTTTATCATATTTGTGATAATGCAATTAAAAATATGCATGTATTTCGCAGCAATCACACAAGTATACACAATCGTTTTTCGTGCAACAGTATCTTTTACTGAATTTTTACTGAATCTTGCAGTTACTATGTAGATTCTTTTTATTTGCAAATATTGGGACACATTTTGGTTTTGCACAGTACGCGATTACTAACATGAATTGTTAGAATTTTGTATCTGTACAAGTTAGCGATTCAAGGCAAACGATTGTGAAATTCACTTGTAAGAATTGCAGAAATTCCAACGAACAATGTAACACTTTTTTGAAAGTGTGACAAAAATATTGAAAGAATGTGCGACAAGTTAATTAATTTCTACAAAGTTCGAACTATTTAAAGTTTGAAGGATTTATTGTATAAATAATTCGTGAGACTTCTGAACACATAAATTCTATTATTTTACGGCCTAACACGCAAATAACACGTAAATTCTATTATTTTATGGTCATTTGCTGTGCATTTTCCAATCAGCTTCCAACTTAACCAATACCATCATCACTAATGAAAATGTTCGATACAGCGTATAGTATATAGGTATAAAAGTTTTCTACGTTTAAAAACTTTCATCAGCCAAAGTATAACACAGAATGAGAGAGAAAAAGAGAGAGAGAGAAGTTCGAGAGCGTTACGTAGTAAATTTCTGTTGCTTCTCTGCAGCTGGATTACGTAATAGTCGGAAAGGAAAAGAGCAACCTTTGAAAATCGTTCGATCTCCCCTAAATATTTCGACAGTGGGGCTGGGCTTTCGTCCTGGATTTCGAGAGCATTCCCGACAGCGTTGGCCCGACGCCAGTCGCCTGTACACGCGATCAAACGGATCCATTGAATTCCGTCTTCCGGTATAGAGCTCATAAAGCATGGATATTAAATTTACTAGCTATTTCGTTTAATCGCTCGTAGACCCGTACACTCGTAGATTCGTACCGTTTGCACAACAATGTCGTCCCTATACGACGCTCGTCGCTCAACTTCGTCGATCAAATTCAATATCGTTACCCTACAACTTACCATCGAATTTTTTGTACTTCGATCTCGCCATTATTCTAGCCCGTCAAAGTTGCCAAAGTTTTGTGAATGTAGCGACAGTCTTTTTTTTTAAGTAAGTCTTCAAGTTAACAGTAATTTTCTTAGGTAAATCATTTTTCCTTTTTTCTTTTTCTTTTTTAAGTATTACAAATTCGTAACATTGAACTCTACTGAGTAATTACGTTGCAGTTGTGAAAAGAAATTTTAGAGTCTGCAATTTTATAAAATTTGGAGAAATTCTTTTAAATTTCATCACCGTTACAACAAACTCGACTTTTCTCCTCCAAATCGCAGAAATTCATTTTGCAATTCGCGTTGCAGTCTTCTGCCAACCGAATAATTATAATTGTAAAATTTATTATACTAAATATACTTGGTAATAAATTTAACTTATTTATTGGTAAAATTTAATACCATCGAATTGTAACTTGATCGTTGGAATTTAACGTTGATTACCAAATATTTACAAAATTCTATCGACAAATGAAAATTTGTGTTTCGCGCGAAACCACGCGCCAGTGAAAATGCTTCTTTAGCATCTCGCTCTAATTCAAGGTACTTTTTTTTAGTGTTAAGGAGATGACACTCGGTTGAAAGACGTAGCAGATTTCGCGTGGTTTGCGATCACATGTCGTTGGACGTAATTCTTGGCCGTACGGTTTTGTCGGTGAAACGTTGACGAGAGGAACTAGCCATGTGAACGTCGTTCAGTCTCCGTTATCGGTGTTTCGAGCACGTAAAACTGGTTACTACCTCGTAGTGGAGTCTTTCAGCCAAGGAATAAGAATAGGTGTAAAAATCTCGCTCCGGAGGCGTTTTTACGCGAGTTTCACGTAGCATCCACGCGTGACACGAAAGTGGAGCAGCTTGCTCGCGAAATACACGACTCCTTCCTATTCCTAATTCCGGTAAAATACGCCAATGAAAGCATCGTAGTGACGTGAAGAAGAAAATACAAACCCCGTTATTGTCTCGTTTGGAAAACGCAATCTACGAAGAATCTATTACGTTACGAAAGTTTGGATGTATGAACTATGATCAGAATCGTTACAGTTTGTTGTGAATTTAACAATATGTTCATAAATTATTAAAAATTTAATTATAGGATTTTCTTTCAATCCGTATCATTAAATTTATCATTCTTCGAATGATCCATCTGTCGTGGAATAGATTTCAAAATTTTTTCAAATATAATCAATTGATATAATCATTCCCGTAAATGATTCCCGAATGTTATCACGCATAATTATCCATGTCTAGTAGTTGAATTGTCACATTATCTGACGTTGAACACGAAATCTCGTCATTGACGCGTAAACGATCATTCTCATCACTTTCTGCTTTCGAAAGATGTTCGTTGGTCCCTTCGATCTTCGACTCGTCTCGATTCGTTTTCGTTTCGCAGCACGATGAAGCTCGTAATTATCCGTTGCGGAACGTTCTGGCGCGAACAGCTGTTGCGAAACAATGGTTTTTGTCGCGGGTGTGAACATTGCAATTACTAGAGCATCGAAATGTCTGCCACGTACTAGAAGAACTACACGTTCCAGCATAGCATACGCACGAAGCTAGTTCATTCGGCGCGCGATTCTCCTCGTAAAATTTTAACGATCCGCCGCTGTTGCGACGAGCATGAGAGCCGGTTATGAACGAAGCGCCGACGCCACGTCGTCAAGCGGACCGTGCATGCTCGCTTCGATGAATCCACTCCCCCCTCCCCCCTCCTCACTCCCTCCCATAATCGAGACGATTTTTCTTATGGTATCAGTAGCGTTTGCCCGTGCGATGTTTCGTCGTTTAATCAAAATTTACCGAGCGACTTTCACCCCCTCCCCAGTAACACGCTTTGATAAACAACATTATCCATCAAAATCTTCCACCTCTCATCTTCGTGGCAATTTTTCTTTCCACGCGTTTACGCTACGCCTCTGTTTTATATCTGTTTTTATAGGGGCGCGCGATTTTGGCGAATCTTTATTAACCCGTTGGCGATTACGCGCTCTACCAAACACAGCGTTGTCGTTACAGTTGTGTAATCTCTCGGAGGAGACTCATTTCAATGAAACCGTACAGTTCACCAAAAATATGAAGCTGGAACGAAGACACGAATTGTCAAAAAATATAATACGAATGAAAGTTACGGCACGATGGCTGCTCTGATTTTAATTTGACTCTTCAGGGACTGATTAACATTTTCAATTCTATCCGGTGTTAAAGGTATTTCCCTTTAGCTGCGAATTTTGATTAAAATTGGAAATCTGAAAGAAAATTTAAAGAAAGAAGAGACGTGGTAAATTTGTTACTTAAAAACGTGAAAACCTATTCCCTTTTTAAACCACGTCGTGAAATCGTAAAATTACGAATTTTTGGTATTCCCAGTTTCAGCAAGTTCTAAATTTCACAGTTAAATTTCTTTTTTTTTTTTAAATAGAATCACATATTTTTTCGTTGACTAAGAATAAGATAGATCAGTGTCATCTCACGTGTTTTGAAACGTCGAGTTAGAAAAAGTATAAAGTACTTTCTTCGCCAACACGAATCTCACCTGTGTTCCGATTCAATGATTGAACTGAATCGTCGCAAACGATCAAATCAATAGCCATGAAAAGATGTTTTGAAACACGAACGAGATTCATTCAGAATGGATCCGATATTTAGTAGAATAATCACGTGGTATCGCGGTCAAGAAGTATAGAATAAATTTCCATCACATTATCGAGATATCCAACAAAAATTAAACGCTACGATATTAAAAAGAAAAAAGCAGATCAAATGATCACAAACACTGTAATCTATATTGTGAATAATAAAAAATACAAAAATATTGTGAATAACCACAAATCGTGAATACTTGTGTCTCAGAGTCCTATCTTGTGCAATTAGCTGAGAATCAGAATCTCGTTGTCGATGCGACATAGCGCGAAACGGGGCTGAAAGCTTGAAAATTCTGATAAAAGGCCGTCCGTTGAGTTTTCTTCGGAGAATCTCCGAGGTGGAAATAGAGGCGGCTAGGTGGAATGCCACGTCGTTGGCCCAATTACCGTGGTATCGAGTATTGCTCCGCCGTAATCGGCGACGTCGAGCACACTCTGGCAACCTCTGAATACGCCGATTCCCATACGGCCTAATAGAATCGACTATCGCACTTGTTACGACACCCAGGAATAGACCCGACCCTCCGCCAAAAGCTCGCTCGATTCGGGTTAACTGCACCGGCGTCAGGTCGCGGGAATTCGTCTTATTGACGGGCGCACGCTAGGGGAATCATCGACTGTCCTTTTTGCTTCGATTGTTTCGAAAAAAATCCCATCGAGCTCCATCGCCTCCTTTTTCACTCTCGTCCCTCGATATTGCCCATATTACCCTTTTCAAATGGACCAAAACCGAGCATTCCTTTCTCGGCGAGTCAAATTTAAAAAAGAAAAAAAAAAACATCGTTATTGGCTGCCTCGAATCGGTTTTAAATCGGCGGCGTTTTAAACACAGAGTGGAAATTTTTTTATTGCAACCTTTTATACCGCTAATCTTCCTTTTTTTCCCGTTTTTTTTTTTTTTTTTTTTTGGCCTTTTCGCGGCGAATATTGCCCTAGTTGTCCGCGTTCACGTGGATTGTAATTTATACGAAAACTGGCTGGAAAATGTATCGCGCGTGTTTCATGGTGAGCAAGGAACTTAAAACGCTCGCGCTGATAAACGAGTTGAACAAGCAGAGAACACAAAGTATCGAATAGAAAAATGAAAAAAGGAGGATAGAGAATGAATTTGAAAAACTTTTTATTCCAACTTCTCTCTTGTAAAATATTGTTATTTAGACACTTCGAGGCTCTCGTCGTTCTTTCTGTTCTTTCTTAATTACAAAGAATGCGATACCAATCCAAGATGCTCGCAGTATGATTTTTGCCATTTCTACCAGTTCTCCACCCACCGCGTATGCGTTTCTATACTTTTCGACGTCTGATAATTGAATAATAATTGATCGTATTTAACACCACTTATGAATTTATAATAATACCTTCAAAATTGAATAATACCGCATCAAATGATTTTCGTTCGCAATGCTGTCACAATAGCAATGGGAATTTCCAGGGAAATACGGTATATCCTTGGCAAGAATCGAAATCAGGAGACTCACAGCGGCGAACTAATACGTTACTCATCGAGGCAACGCGATCTGGCTGTTCCTTTTCGCTCGTGTTCCGTTGTTTGAACATATATCTCGCTTTTGTAAGAAATGTTTCTGAATGAGAATATCCTCTTCGCCTCATTACGACATACTGATCTCCTCGCGAAGACAAAGAAACGCAACCGTAAGCTCCAAATAACGAACGTAAGATACCGTATTAGACATAATATAGAAATTTCCAGCTGGATCCAGTATTATATATATATATGTTGTATAAGTGTATAAAGTATAATTAAATAGACGACATGTACATGCATGTATATACAAAGAACTATTTGTTACATTTTTTGTCGGAGAACTTTTGCATTTTCCATAAAAGTAATAACTTCCACGAAAGACTGTATCGATCATTATTGTCGTTCAATCCATTCGATTATTATATTACCAGTTGTAACATCGATCACGTGTAGACGTACAAGGAAATACTTGTTGTATCATTTACAATTAAAAGAAATTGTACACCTGTCTAATGTATGTAATTTGCATAAGTGACTGTATCAATCATTACTGTCAATTTGCTCGGTTACATGATGTTGGTATATAAAATATGCAGCGATGAGCAAAACTGCACGCGTGGAATTTTGACATAAATAATATTTTATTGATTGTTTGCACGTAGAGTGTAAAAAAATAAAAAGTGTGTAGTGTTTCGCAGGACGCTTTCCAAAAGAACTTTTACCATCGGAAATTGTGACAGATACAAACTGTTCTCGCGGAATTAGTTTTGCGCCGCAATTAATTCAAACGAAAATTAATGGCTACTTTGGTGAAAAAAAGCGACAATTTCGTTACAAAGCATAAAACTTCTATTTCGATTATTCTGAATTTGTTTCTCTTTTTTTCTCAAAGGCACTTTAACATCGTGTAGCAAATGCTTTTAAAAAAAATTGTAAAAATTTTATTCACGACTAGATCCATCGTGATCTTGAAAACTCAAGTTTCCCCTCTGCAACGATCCTTTGAAACAACGATCGTTGTACAATTTTCTTCTTTCTCGAATATCTTGCTCGGCAAAAGTACTAGTTCACTATCCTCTTTCTCTACGATGGTGAACAATAAATAATAATAAATAATGGTAAATTAATGGTAAATAATTGAAAAAAAAACGAATGTAGCAAATAATTGAAATATCTAGGTCGGAAAAAGTTACTATTTCACTACTAGCTGCTAGTTCACTATTTATCGTCATAAATAATAATAAATAATAAACAATAGTAGTGGTGAATAATTGAACAAACTGAATGTACCAAATGCTCGGTAAAAGTACTGATTCGCTATTTATCCTGTTTCTCTACAATGGTGAATAACAAATAATACCAAACAATAGCAAATAATGGTAAACTAATGGCGAAATAATTGAACAAACTGAATGTACCAAACAATTGAAATACCTCGCAAAAGTACTGGTTCACTATTTGCCCCGTTTCTCTAATAGACGGTAACCTTAATCCCGGTGCAACGCCGATACGAGTTAGCGACGATCTTGCGCTCGGTCGGAGGAAGTATACTCGGGAACAATAACCGAGCGGGCCAATCGCCGCGACCGTTTCGAAACGAAACGTTGCACAAGGGGAACGAAAAGTTTCCACCGGCGAGATATAGCTCCGCGAAACGTCCGAAACACAAGGCTCGTGGTGAAGGAGGAACGTTGCACGTTGTATATCCGACCGCACGTTACCCAGAAGCCACCGAGCACCGAATTTTGCCGTTTTCTATCGTCGCGGGGATGGAGCTGTTGCGGGCAGAAAGTTCGGTGCCAGGTGCTGCCTACGAGCGCAATAAATCCGGCACGAGGCTATTATTTTCCTTAACGTCGGGCCAATCGAATGAAATCGAAACGTTTCCTACACGAGGTTTTTATTCGACGCGTGCTCGGGATGACTAACACGTCGGTCTGAGACAATTGGGAACTGTCTCAAATCTGCGAGAGAATGACTCGTGTATAAAGAGTCTCCTTGTAGAAATTACAATTCTAAAAGTCTAACAAAGGAAAAGAAAGAAACAACTTGTATGTTTGCTGTATGTTTGACGATAAATTCCGACTGCGACTCGGAGTTTAACATATTTGAAAATTTTATTAGATTTTGAGCCCTGAACGTCTTGGAAATTGCAGTGAGATGACAGTGCTTCATTTTCTTTTCATGAATAATATAATTAATTTCGTGTTGAAATGTATTAACTTTCGTGAATTTAACGAGAAAGGTCCACTAAGGAAACGACATGGTACATAAAGAAATGATACCGATAAAGTATAATAATAAAGTAAACGGTAAATAACACGGTACGACAACAGATACAACAATGAAAATATAAATGTAAAAAGGAACAATGTTGTGTTATATTTGCGACGGAGGACGCATTTTATTCTGCAATCAATTTCAGCATCGAGCACCTCGAGAAAACAAACCAGAAATTCGATGTTTGTCTTCCAGGATTTTTATATGCATTTGAGGAAATGTATGTTTATATTTGACATGATATTGGGGATTTTTCTCTCCTTGGATTTAAGGTTTAAAAAAAAAATAAAATTTAAACAATTCGACCCTATCTTTGGAATGATAAGAATATTAAAGACTTTGATCTCGATCTTTTCAATGACTCTCGATCTCAGAGCAAACATAAAATATATAACATATTACCGCAAATATAACATAATATTGTTTCTCTTGTACAAATATTTTTATTGTTGTATTTGTAGTGTCATTTTATCAGATCGTATTGTACGTCGGATTTTTGTATAATTTATGTTGAGTATCTTTGAAAATTATTATATAGATATATATATATTATTATTATTATATTAATTATATTATATAATTATATAATAATTATTATACATATCTTTCACTTTAGTCAAAATACGAATCATTTAGTCCGCAATCAGTTGCCAGCGCAAATGGTTCACTTCGAAAATTGCAATATTCTCTTAGTTTTAAGTATACTTAAGTATAATCCAGGCGAAACAAATAATAATTTTACTACTTCTCAATAATTTCTATCCAGTGTAATTTCTATTATGCCGACGAGTTCGAAATGAAAGCAACGAATTATTGTGTTTGGTCGCTCGTTATGGTCCGCGATCAGTTGCCAGCGCAACGTGGTTAACCTCCAACGCACGTCGAGAGTTTTCTGTACCAAAATTGCAATGTTTTCTCGGTTTCAAGTGTATCTTAGTATAACCCAGGCGAAACAAATAATAAATTTATTACTTTTCAATCATTTCCATTCAGCGATGTCATACCCGACGAGTTTAAAGAGAAGGCGACGAATTGTTGTGTACGGTTTGGTCGCTCGTTATGGTCCGCGATCAGTTGCCAGCGCAACGTGGTTAACCTCCAACGCACGTCGAGAATTTTCTGTACCAAAATTGCAATGTTTTCTCGGTTTCAAGTGTATCTTAGTATAACCCAGGCGAAACAAATAATAAATTTATTACTTTTCAATCATTTCCATTCAGCGATGTCATACCCGACGAGTTTAAAGAGAAGGCGACGAATTGTTGTGTACGGTTTGGTCGCTCGTTATGGTCCGCGATCAGTTGCCAGCGCAACGTGGTTAACCTCCAACGCACGTCGAGAATTTTCTGTACCAAAATTGCAATGTTTTCTCGGTTTCAAGTGTATCTTAGTATAACCCAGGCGAAACAAATAATAAATTTACTACTTTTCAATCATTTCCATCCAGCGATGTCATACCCGACGAGTTTAAAGAGAAGGCGACGAATTGTTGTGTACGGTTTGGTCGCTCGTTACGGTCCGCAATCAGTTGCCAGTGCAACGTGGTTGAACGGGCCGGTTGCAGACGAGGTTAAGGGAAAATTCGTGGACGCTTTGGACCGACGGAACTCGGTGCGAAGGAGAGCACGCTGGCGGGACACCGATGCCGGAAACGCACGTACCCCGAGACACGGGCCAATCTCATGAATAATGAATGGAACACGAACACTAGCTGCCCTAGAGATCGCAGCTCTCAACGAACCTCCGAACGTTTTTCTTCGATTTCCGCAGGATCGGAGCTTGTTTCCTTCGTTCCTCTCTTCTTTTTTTTGTTTTTCTCTCAGTGATATCTGGCGCGGGACAAATCGTAGATGCGATGATATTAGCTCGATAGTACGTGGATATTTCTTTCGAACGGAGAACTACAACTGCACGTAGTTCCTTCGAAATATCGTATTAGTGGCACTCGAGGGAAGACACGAGTTTATTTCGTTTGCTACTTCGTGAGAATGAATGTGCTTTTACGATATATTTTTGTAAATATTTGTACTTTGTAGAGACAAAGTGTCGTCGTAAATCTCATCATGGTTTTCGTTACCCTAACTGAGCAATCTTCAGTAATCTTGTTTGTTGAGGAAATCGTGTAATTCACAAAGAGCTGCAACGGGGAAATTAACACTTCTATTTGAAATGATAATTATTTATTAGAGTAAATTCTGTGATTCGTGTTTTGAATAGAACTTATTTAAAAGTCCCTTAACTATTTTAGATCCCCGCTTTTGTACATACTTATCCCAATCCCCATCAACGCAGACAAGTTGCAATTTAATATAGAAAATAACTTCTAAATAATGAAACAAATAATTGCACACTTTCATCTCTTTTATCGAGAGTTAAATAAACTAGAAAGAAGTAACAACAGGAAAAACGCAAAATTTCAACTCAAATTTCCAAACCGATCGTACGATTTGCAATCGAAACCATTTGTAATCGCGATGTCCCAATTCCGTACGAAGTGGATGAAAAGCTCAGAGAAAATTCGCCTATAGAATCAAAGATCCGAAGGAACAACACGATTGCCAAGATTATTGATCAAAGCAGCGAAATTGCTTTTCGAATCCTCTCGCTCCTCGAGGTTCTAACAAAATTTCGAAACGTTTTCGCTCAGCAACACGCCGTTGCAAACATTCCCCGTGGCGAGTGCAAACGTTGAAATTCTTTCGCGAGCCACCGGGTAACTGGGGCTTTCGTTTCGTGCGGCGCGAAGGTTAATCGAACGAATTAAAAACAGCGACAAGGGATGGAGGGGGGTGGGGCATTGGGTGAAAGATCGGAAGACACGAGAGAGTTCGATGCAGTCGAGAGTTTAACTTTCGTTCGTTGAGAAGAAGGAAACCAATTAGTCGTTCGTTTTCGAACACGGTTCCTCCTCCTCCTCCTCCTCCCCATTTTCTCCAGCCCCCCGTCGGGAAACACTCGACTCCTTTCTTTTCATTTCCCGCGAGCGTCGAGCAATCGGGAAACGTGGCGAAGCTGTTTGCGTTACGCCGGCTGCTCCTTCGCTAAACCGAGACCCGGTTCGAAAAACATTGTTCCGAACACACACCGACACGTCGCTCGCGCGTAAAGGGATTGGGATATTTGTTGGTCGGTGATTAAATTTACCAAAGCACTTTCCACGTCGTGAAAGGTAGTTTTTTTTTTTTTTTTTTTTGTTAATTTCCCCCGTGAAATCTTGAAAGATCCAGCGTCATGTTAAAAAGAGAGAGAGAGAGAGAGAGAAATAATCACCAGTCAACGAAGTGAAGTCCAATTTGCGAGAGTTGGAGCCAGGTAGAGGAGAAGCGCATCAAAAACAGAGAATACAGAGAAATCCGAGCTGGACACGCTCGGCATTCGATAATCGTTGACCTCGATCACTGAAACGACGAGCCGGGGACGAACCAGGTCACGAGGGACGCGTGTAAGAGATGCTCGTTAGGTCGATTTGGTCGTCGATTAATTCCATCGGGTCGGACAGTGTGTGATGGAGCACCCTGGATTGAAATTTTCGCGGGCCGAAGCGTTCCTGTCGGCGACAGCGGGTCAAAACGAGCGGACCGTCGCATAAGCTGTCCGCGGAACAGAAAGAGAAGCGCACACACACACAGAGAGAGAGAGAGAGAGAGAGAGAGAGAAAGTGCCGATCTTCGGTTTTACGAGGGTCATAGATATTACGGAAGGGAAGAGCGTGGCGCATCTGCGCGACGTCCCGTCGATTCTCGAGAGACATCGAGGGGGCCACTGGCGAAACGCGTATCCGACGTCCTCGTAAATTTATCAAGCGTCATATCGAGTGCTGTCACCTCTCGTGTCCATCTCCTCGGTTGTCCGTAAAGTGGGCCAAGATAATCGTTTAGATAAACCACCATCGTTCGTGACACGCGTGCGTCACCCTCTCGCCTCTCTATAACTTTCCACCCGCCCTCTCTTTCACACCCTCGAACCTCCTGTCCAACCTTTTTCCTCCCATTACTCTTGTCACCACCGAAATCTGTCGCATTCCGGCCGTTCTTTCAATTCTCTCTCTCTCTCTCTCTTTCTCTTCGATCTATATCCGTTTTTCACGAGAACGATCCAGCCGCGTCTTCGTAAATTCTCAAAGGGGAGGGGAGGCAGCGAAATCGGTAGGTGCTCGCCACGGATGAACGATCACGATGGGATACAGCCAACCGCGTTGAATCTGTTTCCACGTTTCTTTTCTCGCCCCGAGGAAATCGATTTTCCGCCGGTACGAAACGTCCGGATTATTTATAAAGAGGAGAGCGGGTTGAATCCGTGGAACGACCGTTTAATTTAACGCGTCGCCTACAAAACGCCAACCGTACGACACTATCGGACTCTTTGATTTCTCCTCTTGTTACGCGCTTCGTGACAGAGGAGAATAATATTCTGGCGTGTCAACAAGTAATTAACAATATTTGTCTCCTGTGATTTTATGGAACGCACGTTTCGCTGATTTCCTGGCGTTCGCGTTACTAAAAGAGTTTGCATCGATGTGACACAGAATACGACGCAATTGCCATCCAGTCGACGTAAAGGATCTGCAAAGTTCAATGAAACTAACAAATTAACAGCGCCTCGATACTTAGATAACGTAACAACCGATTTTATTTTATTTTATTTCATTTTTCTTTTTTTTTTTTTTCAATCGCCATGTGTCCCGCGAATCTGCTCCGAGAGCGACATTTCCGCGTAAATATTTTTCAAGTGAAACCCCATAATCGAATTTACTGGAAAAACAGTTTCGATAATGCGCGATTGAATGACGTATTGGATTTCAAAATTGCTCTCGCGCCGGCGAACAAAAGCGAAACAGAAACGTGAACTCTCATCGTCGAACAATTTCGGCTGTTGTTTCATTTTTCGAAAAAGAGAAAAAAAAACAAAAAAAAAAATCGTCGGTTGTTTACAAACTATCATTATTTACGTTTTATTTAATTAGTTTCTCCCGCGCGCTCAGGCGGCCGCCATCCAAAATCGAAACGCGAAATGCGAAAATCGTTGCTTAATCAACTTGACATTTTCTCAACAGGCGAGCCCCGCTTCACCCTTCTCGTCGAACGGTCCCGCTTGTTTTTTTCAGCTCCAGTTGCGAATGAATCTGTCGTTGAAATCTGAACCGGCTTCATTTTTATTCCCTGTGGCCCACTGCACTCCGGAAACAGGCCCGTGAATTTTTATACAGCCCCGATTTAATCGTTACGCCACGGTTATCGCCGCTTCGACCCGCTGGACATTCGCGTTCAATGATTCCTCTCTTTCTCTCTCTTTTTCCCTTCGTGCGTTTGTACTTTGGCTCTTTTTCCAAGAATGTAATTTCTTTTTTTTTTTCTTTTTTCTTTTTTAACAGAATATTGTTGCACTGCCGGTCGTTCCATCGACGACGAGTGAAACGCGTTTGCAGGAAATTCAGAAAGAACGAACGTGCGTGTTAAAGAGGGCGCGAAGGGAGAGTAAACAAGGGGTTAGGTTTGGGTTAGGTTTTAAGGGAAAAATATCACGAGGAAATATGTGTCACCTTAAAGGGGAGAATATGGGAGATTCTCGTATTACACGCTCGCGTTTTACAGAAAGTGAGAATTTTAGAAATTGTTAAAATTTTGGCGAATTGTTCTCAATCAAGCATTAAATTCGTATAATATTGATTAATATTGATTAATATTTTTATACGCAAAAAATAATATTAATTGTTTATATACAAATAATTAATTAAATTTGCATATTAAATCATTAATGTATAAATATCAATATTATTACACGAAATTTAATATTAATAAAAATATTTGATATCACATCCAGTATCTAGTGAAGATTTGAATTTGGTTAAAATTCGGATAAATTTTTATTATCAATATTTCACTTTATGCTGAATAAGAGTTTGAGATTTGGATAAATTCGTACTAAAACAACTTCGCACTATATTCAAAACACAACACGTAATAGTAATAATTTTATATTATATTCTGCTTCTTGCGTGTCGTTATCTGTCCACGTATGTCAAATTTAATTTCTGAACCATCCAACGAAACTCTGATCAAAGAATTCGTACGATTGTTCATTCGATTCCCAATTTTCCTTTAATCCTCTTCGAGGTTAGATTGCAGAATTACACAACGACGAAACTCGTTCTCTTTCTCTGCAACCTTTTCCATTCGATCGTTCCCTCAACAATCTGAATTCCATGCAGAAGAAGAAGAAGTGCAGTTAACTTGCAGCGGAATCGACGAGAAGACACAGTCGTCCGCGTTGCAAGGGAAGAGATTTCGTTCTCTATCACGCTACTTTCTAGCAGCCGACCCTATAAATCTCCCAGCAAGTTTAACGAGCATATTGCAGACTCGGAGCCTCGCAGAGTTCGGGTTCTCGTGTAATTGTCAGCCCATTACGCGAGAAATCGTTCCTTGAGGAACCTCTGGTATTCCACCTTGCACTTATCCCAGTCTTATCTGCAATATCGGCGACTGCGAGATGGTACCGGATGTTCGCCAGACTCCCAGTGAAAGAAGACGGTCCCTCATCGACCGTTATTTTTCTCTCTCTCTCTCTCTCTCGTCAAGCGTTGTTGTTAGCATTTCGTTTCATTACGAACGAAACGCGGAATTAATGGGCACGGCCGAGCGAAGGCTGGGATCATGAGAAATGGACGTCGACAAGGGACGTCGCAGCGACAAGAAGATCCGCAATAAGAGCCCCCAGCATTATTTATCGTCGGCGCAGTCGCTCGCGATATTAATTATCTCGTTTTATTTTTCACGACTGCGTAATTAACATCGGCGGCTGCTCGCTCGCTCGAAGCTGATATCAAACGCTGCCCCCCCTCCCCAGGCGGAGGGAAAAGCGCGATAGCCTCTGAGACACGATCGTTTGTCTTGAATTTAACCGATCTCCTCTCCTCTTTTCTCTCTCTCTCTCTTTTTTTTTTTTTTTTTGCTTTTCCAGTCGAAGGAAACTGGAAGAGAATGAAACGAAACGGTTTCACTTTCCTTCCGTCTCTGCGATTAAATGCAGAAAGGCATTGCGATGTTGGCTGTTTGCGTTTTAACTCGGCGAACTGGAAATACCTCGATATATTTCAACGTGGAATAAATTGTGATCATTTTGTTTGTAACGTTATAAATCTGCACGTATCCACTTTCACGAGTATACAATATACAATGTATCAATGAATAAATATATTTTTCAGATATCGATCACGTTTGAGATGTGACAATTCCTTTAAAAAAAAAAAAGATGGATCGTCACGCCTTGATTTAACCTATTAGGAAAAAATTGACGAAAATGAAAAGTTGAACTCGCTACGATAAGTTCGGTATGACTGTTGAAACAGGCGATGCCTGGGTGTCAATGAGGAACGTTCGAATGCTGTCACGAGCAATATCGTTTGCATTACAAAGGGCGCGAGATTGATTGACAGCTACTGCTTTCGGCAAAATTAACGTTAATTTCCATCGAAATCGAAAAATGGGACAGCAGAAATTTCGCGAGTACAAGTTTCGTGAAAACAACTTTCAAAAACAGATTAAAACGAAGACAAAATTAAAAGCTGATCGTTTCGTAAAAATCCAAGAATCGAGGCTACACAAATTTGAGAAATTCTCCAACAGACACCTCCGAGTCTCTAAAGTACAAGAATTCCGCTTATTTTTGATCTCCGAAAAATAAAACTGTTATCGAAAACTGTTATCGCTCGTGCGATACGTTGCAAATCGGTATCAAACGCCGCGAAATTGCGTTTAACGCGGCCAATTTCCATCTCGCGAGCGTAATAACAACGCTTCTCGTCCGCAGCGCGATATACCCGATGTAACGCGGCGAAAATTACATAAAATTTACGACGTTTGCGGAACTGAGTCTCAGCCGGGCAGGTTTCGCAAACACTCGCGTTTTCGGCCGCGTTTTCAACGCGCCGAGATCTAATCTCGGAAATAATAACGGTAGATGCGGCGGCCAGATTGCAGTTGGCCGAAACGAAAAGTCGGAGAAAATTCACTGGGCTTCCTAAACATTTCGTTCCTCCTGTCTCTGTCCCTCTCCCTCTCTCTTTCTCTCTCTCTCGCCCGGTTGTAACGAGGTAACCTAAGGCAAAGTTTATCGCGCTCTCCCTCTCTATCTCTCTCTCCCTCGTATCGCGCGTGACCGAGTTAAAATTCAGCAGCCAGGTAGGAAATTACCGCGTCACGAGATATCAACGAAACAGCTCGAAACAGCGAGGCCTAATTAACGCCGTAACGTCCGAATTTTGGTGATCACTTCTCGCCTGGTTCTCGAGCTTTTGATTAATAACAGCCTTTCAGAGTCGTCGGCCATTGTGGCGAGCTCTCGAGAAGAGATTCGTGATTCGAGCGCGGGATTAATCACTCGTTCTCTGGCTGATGATCGATGCCCGGATGTGACATTTAAATTACATCGCAGCGGAAGATATCGGAATGCGAATGTTCGTAGGCTCGATGATTAAAAGAAGGTTGATTCGTGGCTAGTGATATTGACTGGATCTCTAGTTTAGCTTTTCCCAATTACATTATTGGGAATTATTGAGTTTTTTTTTCTTTTTTTTTTTGAGAAGCTTCAATTCTTAAACCGGGAAAAGTCGAAACAGTTACATGGTTCTTGTACTTTTTTTAAAGAAAACGTTTTTTCCCTTGAATCTGTGATGATTTATTAAATGGAATCAGATGCAACGTAATTTAATTGTGATTCAAGATTATTTTAACCAGCGTTTCAATCTCTTATCAAAGAAATATATCGAAAGAAGTACAGTTCGCGATAAATGCAGAATCACAGTCTTATAGATTTATAATACATTTTTGAAAATTTCTGTATCTGAATTTTATAATATAAAGCTCGTTGCTCGAAAAGGAGTAAGCATTTAAAATGAAACAAAGGAATGAAAAAAAATATATATATATATTAAAGTATAATGATATCAAAGCAATTCTATGTTTAAGTAGTACGAATCAACGACATCGACTCCTACGTTTTAGTAGTACAAGTGAACGATATGAAGGCGCATTATGTAATGGAGATCATTTAGGACCGCTTGTTATCAAATATTCTACTTCATGAATAGAATATTTGATCAATTAATTAGGTTCAAATATATGACGCGTATATTAAATATGAAACAAGGTGGTTATCCAATAATACATTTAGAGTAACTGTGCACTGTTATAATGATGTAACGATAAAAGATAAATATAAAAAGTACCGGCAATATTTATAACTTCAACGTTCAATATAAATTCAAATATACAACACGTACATTAG
Source organism: Tetragonisca angustula (assembly GCA_036937485.2). Taxonomy (NCBI): domain Eukaryota; kingdom Metazoa; phylum Arthropoda; class Insecta; order Hymenoptera; family Apidae; genus Tetragonisca; species Tetragonisca angustula. The sequence continues at coordinate 1,863,164 of JAWNGG020000009.1, read as the reverse complement.
ATATAATGCAAGTTACCAAGTAATGAGTATCAAGTAACTGTTCACTATTATAACGACATAACGATACAAGAAATATTGTCTCACAGTATTTAGAATTTATTTTTGAAAACAAAATTACTTTGCAACTGTAGTACAACATCTCCTCTAAATCGTGTGGCTGTAACAACAGTTTTTGAACACATTGACTCTAGCTGACTAGTATTAAAATAATTTCATCCTATGACACGTCGCTGTAACAGCGAATGGCAATCACCACGAAACACGAGGCTCGTTGTACATATAAAACACATCGTCTCCTTTCTTTTATAATTACGCTAAATCTACCGTAAACAACAAGTTCGCCTCCAAGAGGCGTTTTCTCTACGAAACTCTACTTTTCTCTGCGGTGCAATCCACCAAATTCAACGAAACAGTACAATCAAACAGTTTTACTTGTTGCAAAGTAGCTTAGTATTCGAGGCTCGGCGCAGTTGCTGTGTGCTCGCGTTTGAATCGACGTCACGCGAGGCAAACGTCTGCCAATACGTATTACGCGCGCATAGCGGCAAAGAGGACGGAAGCATCGCTCTCCCTATCCTCGCTTAGGCCACGTTGACTTTCTCTAGAGCCCAGAGGTTCGTACAGTTTCACCCGTTAACCCTGGTTCGAGCTCTATGCTGTTTGGCCGACAGCCAACTGGCAGACCAACATGGCGTCTCGGTTTAACGTTCCTACGGATCGAAGCGACGATATCGGCGACTGTGACGTCACGTGGACTGCCCACGGATCGAACAGCAAAACCGAATGGACGAATTTTACGGCTCTCCCGTTTGTATTTGACTTGTCGTTCGATCACGAGAGGAAAACTTCCGAAGGTGGTAGAACGACTTTACGATAGCGTTCGCTGCGCCGCGGTGAAATTGCTCGCCTGCTTCTGGGAATCTCGATGGCCAACGAGGCCTTGGAGAGACAAGGAATCGAAACGAGTCCCTTCGATCTGGCGGTATAGTCGATTTTCTCGCGTTTGCGTGGCAACGAGGTATCTCGAGGTTCAAGTAGTACGAGTCGAAAATATCAATTCATTCTCTTGGTAGACTTTTTGCGTTTGCGTGCGAATCAGGTATCGCCGGAACCATTCGAGGTATTTTTGAGTTTAGGCAATACGAATCGAAAATATCAAACCATTTTCTTGATGGGCTTTCGCGTTTAAATGTAGTGCGAGGTATTTTAGAGTTTAAGTAGTACGAGTCAAACGTAACAAATCGTGTTCTTGATGGATTTTTGTATTTAAATACGAGTTGAAAATATTGAGCTATTTTGGAGCTAAAATTGTACGAACCAGAAATGTCAAGTCATTTTCTTGGTGGATTTTTATATTGAAATAATACGAGTTAAAAATATTGAAATCAACAGATCAGAAATATCAAACCATTTTCTTGATAGACTTTTGCATTTAAATAACATCGAGATATTTTAGAATTTAAGTAACACGAATCAGATTTTCTTGGTGAACATTCGTGTTCAAGTGGTACAAGTCAACGATATCGAGCAATTCTTACGTTTACGTGGCACGAGTCAGTGAAATGGATATGTTTTTATAATACATTGAAATTACTACATTGAAAGCAGTATAAATCAACATTGCACTTGTCACTTGCAAACAGCATAAATCTAACTAAAAATCACGGTGTCAAGTAATTACACAATTTCAACATTGAAATAGTACAACGATACGAAGACACCTTTAAATAAACGCCAAATTTTTTCCATGGTGCACTCTTATATTTAAGTACAAGTCGACGATACGAATGATACTTTTACGTTCAACTAGTGCAAACCAACGATATCAAAGTGTTTTCTTACGTTCAAGCAATACGAGTCAACAACATTATGAACTATTGACTGTCATAACATCTTCTGTCGCGAAACTTCTTAGATTTATAACGTCATCCATCATTTTGCAGCCAGTAGATTTTTCTCAGAGAAGAAATCACAGAGTCATCCATGATATCTTCCCCTCGCGTTCGTCTCGCGAAATTCATTTCGGGCTTCGTTCGATCAATTTAAATTACCGGCTCGATAACGGGAAAGTTAATCAGTGGAACCCACTCAATCATACTTGCCTGTACATCATCCGATTAAAACGATAGAGGATATTTGTAAAAGTCTCGAGGCACGATAATGAAGAAATTTTATTCGCTTCATCGCTGAAATGGTATTTACATTCTCCGTATATTACAGTTCTCCGATCTCCGAAGTCGCTACTCACAGCGTAGTACTTCCTTCCGTGTTCCACCGTCTCTCGTGTTTAACAATAAAACAAAGCTTCGTTCCTCGTTCCTCGTTCCTCGTCGTCCCATTATTCTCCACGTTCTTTCATTCCTTCTCCGCGAGTCGAACGTTTCCTACATTTTTCAGACGAAGGTTCTTCGTTATTCCGTCGGTTTTTTTCTTTTTTTTTCACGGTTTTGTCCCGTTGCTCGGCGAGAAATTATGGCAACCTCGAGGTCTCGAGAGTCTTCTTACAGGGCGAGGAGAACTCATTCAGTTTCAGAAACTGAATGTGATAAACAATGATACGAGAGCCCTCGGGGCTTTCATAGTGGTTGGAACTGTTTACAAGCCGTGGGTGAAAATTATTTTCTAATTAATTAAAATTCTACGGTGACGAAAGTAGGTTTGAGAGATAAACGGCGCGCTTAATTATTTCATAATTTTATTAATTATTACTTATTTATATTTTTTTTTATTTCTTTTTATTCAGATGCAGATTACAGAGACCTTAGACTACATTGGCTTTATTTATATTAATTATTACTGAATTATTTCATAAATTATATTAATTATTTTATAATTATTACATAATTTTAGCAAGCAAAAGTATGTTTGACACGAGCAATGAGTAAGTGTGAAACGTAGATCATTATCATAATATTGACATATAATTAACATTCATTGTGCCCGGCATTGTATGTCATAAATGGACCGTGAACTTCTACGCTCTTACGGGGAAATAGAAACGTACAGAAAATACACCCAGCGTGCAAAAGCGTAAGCAAAACATCGAACATAACACTTAATAATGGAAGCAAATATCTACTTGGAACTGTGAAAATAATTTCATAAAAAATTCTGAGACTGCACGAAGATTCACAGTCTGATTGTACGACAATAAACAATAAATTGCTCTTGGCTATTAAAATTATTATTTAAAATACAGCTATCGCTTATATAGCTGTCAGTTAATTTATCAATTATATTGCATCACAGAGTTTCCAGGTTACAAGAACATCATCCGATACGAAATTACACGAAGAACCATAATCTAACCCGTAAATGATAAATAAGTTCTTGGCTATTAGAATTGTTATTATTTAACATATAGCCGCTTATGTGTCCATAAATTAATTTACTACCGCGTAATATCATCGAACCAATAATCCCATCGCAAAATTGGTTTCACCCAAGAATATCTTCCGACAGGAAATTGCATAAAGAACCGCAATCTGACCATAAATAGCAAGCTGTTCTTGCGTAGAAATTACTAGAATTAATATTCCATGTATAAAACGTTTGTATATTCATCAGTTGACTTACCATTGCGCAATATCATCGATTCAAAGTTTGTTTCATTCAAGAAGATTTTCTGACACAAAATTGCACAAAGGGAAATCAAAAATAACAAATTGTTCTTGTTTTAGAAATTGCTAATTCAAATTAATTCACATAACGAATATATTCGTTATCAGTTAATCTACCGTTGCATAATATCGTAGATTCAATGTCATTACAGAGTTTGCTTCATCGTTCTAATGCAAAATCGCAATCTAATAAATGTGATTCCAATTATTCGAGTTACTCTCGTTTGAGCAACAAATTGTTCTAAACGTCCGTTTAAACAACAAACAGCAATCGCTGGGATTAATATCATCTGTACAAACGATCACACACTCATCAATTGATTTAACTAACTGCATAACATTGCAAATTGAATTTCATCACATCTTCAGCTTGCGAACTGGCGATTTTGCGTGTGTTTCCCCTTGTGTGAAGAAAATTGAAAAAAAAAAAAAAAAAAAAGAGAAAGACTCTGAGATAACGTTAGAAATGTCCGAAAACACCGACAACGCGAGTTTTGAGAAGGCGACGGTTTTTCAAATGTGATATCGCGAGAAAACGTATCGCGGAAACTCGATAAACGGCGTGGTGAAAAATATCGAACGAAAATCGCTGGGTTCGGCTGCGCGGCGATGAAACATCCGCGACGAATGTTATTCCAACGAGTATTCCCTTCCACCCGGTTCGAGCAGTTCGGTTCTCTTATCCGTGAATTATGCACAACTTATTTCACCGCGACGTTGTCGTCGGTTCGCGCAAATCCGCGGTCGACTGTCAGAGAAATAGAATAACGCGTGAGAGAACGCTCCAGATCTGCCACAGCGTCGACATTTCATCGGAACGTTTCCTCCGAGGACAAAAGGAAAAGAACGAATTTTCGGAATTCGGAATGTCGCGGTTCTTCAATTGTTTCGAGGTCGTGCTCGTCGAATTAGAATCGCTTGTGATTTTTATCGTTTCGTGATAATTCGATTCATGAAAATTTTGCAATTCGTGGGATCGATTGTTTCTTTTTTATGGAGTTCTAAAAGTTTTGTGAGATTGCGTTCGTCAGATTGTAATTTTTATCAGTATTGAGTCTCAGTTCCACTTTTAACTTGCACCGATCGTATCGTTGACTCGTACTACTTACATGTGAAGAACAACAAGACGTAAGACAATGTCGCAACTAAAAGACTATTTCAACATCGTTGATTTGTATCACTAGATGCCTAGTATCCCAGAAATAGACCGATATTTTACAGTATTTTAATTTTAAAGTCGATAATTAAATATTTTTAATTTTAAAGCTGGACAAAACAATAGCTCACATATATATCAAACTAGATCTCGATGCAATGAATTTTAAAATTCACGTAGACCGAGACAGTCGCATCTACGATTCCCTGTACTAAAATCTGCTACGCAAAGGACACACACGCATTAATCAACGACTAAACTTCCCACGTCCGAAATACAAACACAGGACAACGCTCCTTTCTATTTTTCTTTTCTTTTTACTTTTCAAGTCGCTGCCTCAACCGCACGTTTTAATCCACCGTGGGACATTTTAATCCACTTTGACGCGCCGGTGTTCTAAAAATAGGGGGAACGAGTTCGTTTCGAACGAAAAACATCCGCTTATCGCGAAAGATAAAAGAGGGAACGCGATACGTATCAGTATCCGGCATGTCGATTGAAAAATTAAAGTGCGTCAGCGTGTGCGCGCGACAAGATGCGTGTCCCGGATCTGCGCGTTTCCTGGATCGGAGACGGCGACTCACTGGGGGAAAAAAAATCCATAATTTATCGAGCGGATGGAACATAATGGACAGATTGCGATAAGCCTGCGTTCGCCTCCGGTGAAAAGTTCAGTCAACGAATGACGTTTGAACGCAGCCCCAGTTCTGGACGACAATTGGAACGCGTAACGAATTACGCTACCGTGAGAAAAACGATGATGGCTTTTCATTCGATGCGAATCGAAACGCGTGTCCTCTAGAAGGAAAAATGAGTCAACGGGCCAATTTTCGAAGCAATTTTCCAAAGAACGACGCACGAAGTTCACAAGAAATTCTCAGGTTTGTCGAGTCGTTTGACTTTTATGCAAATTCATGCGTTTGTAAATAAAACTTAGGGAGGGGAAAGTAGATAAAAAAAAAAAATGGTCTTCTCTGGATATTTTATACTCTTTTTGCGCGTTACGTGCGTTCTTTGCGCCCTCAGATTTCTGACAAATGCATAAAAATCGCACACACGCACTGGAAGATTTTCATTGGTCATTTCGTTGACCACTCACGTTACTGTCTAATTTACATACGCCTTAATCTAATTTATAAAAAAGCTACTACCATTCACGAAACTGTTGCAAGAATAGTCATTTTCTGAAATTCTAAAATGCGAACTTGATCCTTCTTCGCGTGTTTCTTTTCTTTATTTGCCAAGAATTAAATTGAATTAAGTTAATTCAAGAAGAAACGTTACACCTTTAAATAATTTTTCCGTAAATGTAGTAAATGTAGTACCTTGTCCTGTCGTTTAATTGTTATTAAATAAACATCAATTGTATTTAATCTCTACATACATATATATAAAAAAAAAATATATATACACTTCACAAAGACGTGAATCTGCGATAAAAGTGCGCGATCCTAATTATCTCGAGGAGAAAAAATTGAAGTTCGAAGGAAAAATCTGCCGATCGAGAAAAAGAAAGAAGCAGAGAGGAAAGGAAAACGTAGGCTTTCCCTATGTGGATTATCGTCGACGCGACAATTTAGCCCGCGGGAAGGATTCCTGGGAGCTTCATTAAATTCGAGAGCGCCTAAATATTCCCGAGTATATCGACGCGTCAACGAGATGGAGCTCGGCCAAGAGATTAACCTAGAATGCCTGAGGTCGCGGCCAGCAGATCTGGAACATCGATAGGCCGTCGACATTCGATTCTGTCCACTCCTTTTTCCCTGCGACAACTCTCTCTCTCCGCCGCACGATATCCCAGTATTCAGCTGCACACGTCCCCGATTTTAGCTTCGTTCGCCAGCCACGTCGTGTGCCGTAGATTTTCGATTCGTCTGAGTAACATCTAACGTTCAAAAGCTTTCTTGAAAATTCTTTCCTTGAAAATCCCTTCTTCTCTTTGTTTGATCGATCGATTCTCTTAGATGCGTGTGTAGGAGCGCTAGAACCTAGAGTGTAGGTCAAGTTTATGATTTCAAGGATGGCCTGTAGTTGCAGGAGTTGTAGTTACGTGCGATGCTTGTAAAATGATACAACGTTGGTGGTACGAGTGTGGATTTAGTCTTGATTTTTTAGTGGAAAAGAACAGAGTGGAGATAGAGTTGTCTAACTTTTGAGCGGAGAAGAGTGAAACAGACAGTATGGAAAAAAAATTTATCAAGCACACTTGAATTTAGTGAATTTCGTTGAGGCATCTCTTTTTTATGGAAACAGGAGGCTTTGAACTTAAAAATTACCTTGACGCACATTTGTAATTTCACAAATTTTCAAACTCGACTTTGCTCGAAAGCATCTTACGAACAATATTTTCTTGCTTACTTTCGTACATAAAATAAACTCCTAGTCCAATTATTCTTTTCTGCGGCTAAATTCAAGTGTAACTTTATTCTTCCTTTTCGACTCGTTTTATCACCTCCTGCTCGGTTATTACGTCCACCATTTACAGTGGACAACACTCTGTGCGTGGAAAACCAGAGAATCAATTTTTTCAAGAATTTTTGCAATTAAAACATCCTCCCATCCGAGCATCGTTCGGAAGACAACGATTACAAGTAAAGAGGAAAGACTGCCAAGGTTGAAATAATTGTGCAAACCAGTATAGAACGAATTGAATGGCGGCGCATTATTTATTACATATAAACTAAATTTATTTAAGGAACTAGATATTAATAAATACGACAAACATTTAATTTCTAAATATATATATATTTTTTTTATATGTATATTTAGATCATTTACTTTCGAGATAATTAAATTGTTGAAACAAATTAATCAACCCCGATGTCAACAGGTGCAAGATAAATTTTACTTGTTCATTTAAAAAAAAAAAACAAATTCATTCTCGTTTACTTCAAATCATTAACAATGTTATTAATATTTAATTGTTACTGAAATATATCCGGTGGCGGCCGGAGGAAGAATTTCGGAACAAACAACGCTAATAACCGGGCAGTTTTCCATCACGGCGATATCCGCCGCGACCCGGCCGGAAACACAATAAAGCCAAGCTATTCCGTGCCATTGTTCCTCCCCCTGGGGAGGAGGAGGAGGAGGGGGGTGGAAAAAGAGAAGAGAAAAAAAGATGACCCGGTAAAAGCCCGAGTAAAAATCGTGGCGCAGGCCCGCGAGTCTCGGTGTTACGCGAGCCGCCAACGTAAATCAGACTCGAAAGCGTACCAGGAGCCCGTGTACACCGCCCCAGTAGACCCAGTTAAAACTGAGCGAGTTTAGGGGGGGCGGGGGACTGTCTGAAACGGGTGGAAACGAATGTCGACGAGCATGCGAACAAAGGGGGCAGCTCGTCCTTGTCGCAGCCGCGGATATTCTTCCTTCTTCCATCGTCGCTCTTATTTACATATCAGTTGGCCCGTAGTAAAATGTCCCGTCTTAGGGCCGCTCCTTTCTCCGTCTGCCACCCTCTCGGCGCTCTAAAGATGCCAGGAAATTTCGTTCTCCGCAAGCTGTTCTAGCGAAGCGTGGCGGCACTGTCACGGGTTTGGAGAACGACACTTTGCGTCGACTGCTTTTTTTTTTTTTTTTTTTTCCTTAATTCTGGCGAGAAAGCAGGTTTCTTTTGGAGATCGATGGCAGTAGGGGAAATTTTAAATAATAATACAGTAAGAGAGGGAGAGAGACGTTGTACGAAACTAGAGTTATGAAAGTTGGAGCTATATAAATAGTTTTTCTTATCTCTTGTGGGGATCTTTAAAGTCATTGATTGAAAAATATTATTTCTTATTGAAGTAACGAGAGGATTGTCCTTCTTAGATAATTGGTTATGTCAATTTCTTGTCATTGAGATAAATTCCTTTTTTTAAATGACGCAACTGATTCTGGATAGGAATAACTGTCGAAACAATGTGTACTCTATCGCACAAGAGTTGATACTACGTTTCTTGAATCGATGAATTTCTTTTTTTATGTCAAAAGTGAGTCTTTTTCCACAATTCAACTTTTTCCTACTTTTAATTAGTTCCCGCTGTATATTATGAATAAGTAATATCTATGATAGCATCCGAATTTCTTGAATTTTAATATTTATTGATATTTATTGATTTAATATTGAAAGACGTACATTTCCCTTGGCTGACGATCCTTCGAAATCGTCACATTTTGAATGAAACTGATGATGTTTAAGTAAATAATATCCCCTATCAAAGGAGATATTTTTATTGTTACAGCTCTGGAGAGCTTGTTGTCAGAGTCCAGTTTCGCAATTTTGACGTTGAGAAACTACGTTTCCCTCGATAAATCGTAACATTTTTTTAAACTCGTCACTTCACTAGTCCGTAGTCGCACGAAACAATGGGATAGAGATCAAAGTCTAAAGTCTTTCCAAAGTTCCAACGAAGGCAACGATTGAAACTTAGAAAGTCGTGCCGGAAGTCGAAAACAAAAGCTGATCAACGTCGGCGCCGTTACTTTCGAAAACTAAGCTCCTCGTACTCTTCGCGCAAATATTGCACGCTATCAGCGCCGTGCTCCCTCAAGTTTCAAGACGAGTTTCAAAGCGGATAATAATTCTTAGACGTCTCTCTGAATCACTCCGGCGAGGAGCCCTAACGCACGTATAGAACGAGGGTGTTCATTTCCACCGCTAAATGTAATACTTCTTCTCGATTCGTTTCTTCCTATTCAGCCACGGATCCGTCGCTTGTTTATACAGCATTCAGCCGTATAAAGAGAAGCAGGAGCGAGGAGAAACGGAGGGAGAGTATAATTTAACACGCGAGGCAAGGAGAAGCAGCTTCTCGTAGGGCCGGTAATAAAACTCCCCATCGCTTCCCTTGTTTCCTAGCTGCCGACAGCGTTTCCATCTTGCGAAACGTTGCCGATTTATCCGTATCACGACTCGACGTGGCTCAACAGAGAGAAAGAGAGAGAGAGAGAGAGAGAGAGGGATAGAAGGAAATCAGAGGAACAGACAGGAAGGTGACTTGATTCGGAGAATCGAGGTGTATTGTCGCCTTGGCCTAACAGATGAATGGGTTTGAACGCGTCCAGAGGGATGGCTAGTGTGTGTGTGTGTGTGTGTGTGTGTGAGCTTCCTTTGTGATTCAAGGGTGTTCGATCGGCGCAGAGTCGATGGCGAGCACCTAGGAGGAGCAACGTGGAATTACAGAGGGGGCGGAACACATCGAAACGAAACACCACGAAACGATAAATCCTAAGCTCGCAGCGTCCGTGTTTTGCGCATTCGGTTGGCCAGCGTCCATAAATTTTGCCGGCATCCTACACCGTGGCGCATCCCTCGGGAGGCCAGCGAACACGAAACTACCCTCCACCCCTCCCCCACCCCCTTGGAAGAAAACGTTGCTAATTTCGAAAAAATTTTCAGCGATACCGCGTGACGTGTGCCGCGTCCTCGACAAATTTTCTCGAACGTGATTTATTTATTCGGTTGTTGAAACACGTGATTAATTCGATTTGTTTTAGTTTTTTAGTTTGAAATGCTGGAAGTAGAAGACGTTTAGTTTGATCGGTACATTTCTGATAAATATATGAGATGTAAAATACTGCGATATTGTATTGCAAGAGTGTATTGAAGAAATTTGTAATGTGATTATTATTAAATTATAATGTAATAATATAATAATAATAATGTAATCACTACCATTGGAAATAAATAGATTCATCGTTTAACCAAACAGTTTTTTCTGCAGAGGTAATTATTAGAAATTTAATAATACAATTGCACGTTATATTATGAATATTTGTTTATCGCTGCCACTAATTTCGTCGAAAATAAATAAATTCGTCGTTTAATCGAACAGCTTCTTGCGGTAGAAGCATTTATTAGAAATCTGATAACACAATTATTACCTTCAACGTCGAATTGCATCGTCTATGACACTGATTTCGTCGAAATATAAATAAACTCGTCGCTCAATCGACCAACTCATTAAAATCCACCTCGCGTATTTACACACGTTCAAGTCTAAACCGCGAGTCGTTGCAGAAAATATGCACATTTCCCAGAAATATTCGTCACGCACATAAAACTGCACCGACTTCATCGAAAAGGAAAAAAGAAAAAAATAAACAAATTTGTCGTTCGATCAAACCATCGTCCAACTTGTTAAAAAACGAATATCGCTGCAAATTAAGGATGAAGGAACAAAGAACGAACGATCAGCCGAGCTGAACCGCGAGCTACAACGGCTCGAAAATCTATTTGCCGGAGATTTGTCGCGGCAGAGAAAGCGAGGCATAAAAGTTCGTTCCGCGGAAATAACAAGACGCGCAGTTGTCAGAGGGGGAGGAGGAGGAGGAGGAGGAAAGAGCGACTTTGCCTGCGAGACGGATTAATAATTTCTCGCTGTTTACCGGCTCCTTCTTGCTCCTCTTCTCCTTGGCAGCTCGCTTCCAAGGAGATGTAAAAACGTCGTCTTAGCTCCGCCGTTGTCCTCTTTCGTCTCGCTCCTAAACTGTACCCGCGGATTTATACTCCCTCGCGCGCGAGTCGAGGCATCCGTAATCCGTTTCTTGAACGCGCGACATCCCTCGTAACGATTGTGTCCGTCGTCTCGTTATCGCGACGTCTCGTCTATTCTGCCTGGCCGTGTTCGACGCGTCGTTATTGTTAGCCTCGAAAGACGTGAGTTTATGGAACGAGATCAACACACCGCGACAAGCGAGCAGCGTCCAACGTCGTCAACCAACCTGCGCGATATATCGTAGCTGTCTTCGTTAATTTTTCCATTTGAACGTCAAGTGATTGATGGGGGTTTTTCCTTGAATAAAATATAAAATTCGATTACATGGAATTAAGGATAGCACATTATATGGAAGTCGAATGATATTAAGTTGGACGAAAAGCGAATGGAGAAACGAAAACTTTTTTTCTCTTTGTTAACACAGAGTGGGCCAGAAATCACTTCCTGTTAAAATAAATCCCTAACAGTTTTACTTTTCAATTAATTGTTTTATTTCAACATCTCGGCTTGACTTTAATTCAAAATTAATAAAATTAGTGTTTCCTTTTGGCCCCGTCAGAAGCTTAGCAAACTAATTTTTTCATACAATAGAAAATTAATTAGAATAGAATAATTCGGTATTATTTTTGTTAAATTACTATGTTATACCTTTGCTGTTTGAATAAATGAATTGAAAGACCTGTTTATCGAACTGAAATATCGAACTTTCCCTCCGTGACGTATTTCCTTTCTGTATTCAGAGTGCACGTTGATCGGTCGCTATCGAAAGTTAATTTTCCAATTAATAACACTTTAATTGTCACAGTTATCATCCTCGACGCGACATGCTGAACTTGTTGCGCAAAGTGTTCGACGTTCTCACAGAAGGATTCACAGAATCTTCTCCAAGCTGAAAACCTCGACAATTCATACTGTTATTAGTTAACTTTATTAAAATTCCGACCCGAGCACAGCCTTCCTTTGCAGTAACGTCATCGACAAAGGTCTCGACAAGTGTCCTTTCTACATTTCGAACAAAACCAACGGCGAACGATAAAAGTTCACGGTTCACGGAACAGAGTAATCCTCGGAGTAATCCTCAACTTGACGATCCGGCAATCTCACGGATTAGCTCGTACACGTATTTCTCTTATTATTCCGTCACCTGTGTCGTCATTTCGTTTTTAATACTTGCGATACTTTTCATACCATTGCGAAAACATGTCCTCCTCGCCCGAGAAACGAAACAAAAAAGAAACGTTTAAATAAATTAAACCTGGCCGAGGGTTGAAACTCGAGAGTCGAAAAATCGTGTCGTAACGTCGTCGTTCGATCGGAGATTGCCACGGTTTATTGTCTTTTCCCCCCCTCCTCTTCTGCCCGTTTCGTCGCAATTACGCAAAATTTCCGTTTCCGAGCACCGACTCGCCGGCATTATCAACTAAACTGTGACAAGAGGCAGAGAGAGAAAGTAAGTAGAGAGAAAGAGGAGAAAAGGAGAGACGGGTCTAATAACGAAATGGAATTCGAAGGTGCAGCGAAGGACTCGTCTCGCGTTAATTGTTTTCATCCAATTAAGGAGCGCCCTTAGGCGGCCGCGAACGTCGTTTCATTATTTTAAGAGCGACGTCCGTTCTTCTACCGGCGACTTATCGAACAAGTCGCCTCTCGCCGTCCGATCGTTTGTATCGGTGCCATTTTTCCCTGCCGTTTAATCCCGGTAATGCGAAACAGCGAAGGAGAATGCGCGAGAGCGCGGGCAACTGTTACTCGACCGTATTCGCGCGTGCTTTTCACGGGTGTCGCCGATACCGTTTCGAGTTCGATAGGTCGAGAGTGGCCCGTCGAAGCCAGACGCTCAAGGAATTGCATTTGAAATTGTAATACTCGCTTCTCCCTTTCTCTCTCTCTCTCTCTCTGCTTCAATCCATTTCTTTCTCTTTCTTTTCCCTTCTTTTTTCTTTTTCTTTTTTTTTTATGTGTCCCGTAGGGTACGAGATTTTTCCCCACGTATTCTCGGCTCGAATTTTCTCTGGTTACGCGCTCCGCTTCCCGCAATTTTCTTTTCCCGAGGTTCGCCACGCTTATAACGAACAGCCACGCGATCCACTTTTGAGGAAATAATTCCTCGACGCGACGGACGTGCAACGCGTGACATTAGGTTAAACCAATAAATAGATCGAACTTCTCACACGCCAAATCTTGACTTTTTCTAGTAGCATAACGCGCTCCAATGTGCAATGGATGTTCCACAAATTGTTCTAATCGAAATATCGGATCGCATTTCTGATGGATTTGTTTGTTATTATTTTCTAGTAACGAAGAACGAGCGTAATATATTCGTATTCTTGCATTTTGAAAATGTCGTATGTTCTTATTCTCTATATCTACTGCTTCGTTACTGTGCATATTTCGTCAATACAGACCATTAGAAAAATACCCAATATTTATGAACGTATATCTAGTTATTTACAACAATGATCAACTTTCAGAGCTTGTATTGAAACAAATGCAATTAACAAGTAACCTTCTTCTCTTGAAAATTAACAAATGAAACTTACACGTTTTTGATTATAAAACGGAATATTTAACTCTCATAAGATATCACAAAACGAAAAATTTAATGTATTCACTACATACGTACTATATATATTACAATATATATCGTTTTTATACTTTTATTTGGTTATTGCTGTTATTTGTTCTTTGTTGTCGATAATATTCATTTTCTTCTAATTGTTCTAAAATATTTATATATATTACGTTATTTACACAATGCATACAATTTATATTATTCATATAAATTGTATATAACATTTATAAACTAATTTAACAACGATTTATAATATTTATACATCAAATTGCAATAGAATTAATTTACACACTACGTACGTTAAATGCATATTTATTACAATATCATTTTATACTTTTGTTTAGTCATTTTTGTTATTTGTTCTTTGCTGTCGATAATATTCATTTCCTTTTAAAATTTATACTAATTACGATGATGTATAATATTTACAAATAGTATAACATTCTTTTTATATATATACATACATATATATATATTTTATATTATATTTATTATATATATATTTTTTTTTATACTATATTATATTTATATTATATATTATTATACTCTATATATTATTTATGTACGTAAAATATAGAAACGTCGGTCATTAATAAAAGTCAACACGTTAATCCCCTGCACTATGCAGCCACCTTTAGCGTGACAAAACAACTTTACCCTAGAACTCTGAGGTCACCCCCTGCCGACGTGACACATCGTACAGCAAATAAAACAAATTGGTCGGAAAAATGAAATTACGGTTGGCCATGAATAAATCAGAAAATAGATGCCAACGGTACAGTGCAAATTGGATCAAACATCCAAAGAAACGATCACTGCACTAGACAATAAGAGAGAGAGAGAGAGAGATTTAGATACAACTGCAGTGATTGACGCCAGTAACGAAAGGAGAAGGGTTAAGTTCGTTCCGAACGATCTCGTCACGGAGCTATGTACGTGCTCGCGTGCTGGCGATCGATTAATCTTGCCGGCTAATCCAGAAGGCGGACGATCACGATCACGATGGATTAGAAGGGCGATTAAGCAACGACCACGCGACAAGCCGGCCATCCACGTTCCACGTAAATAAATGTCGGATCGCGAGTGAACCGAGAGTCGAGCCAGGCATTTAAGAAGGCTCCTTCGCCTCGGATCCTCGCGTAACGAGCCGCCGGTCGTTTTTCACGCGACGCAATATTCCGACGCCATTAAAATCCGAGAATCTTCCCCCCAGTGGCTTCAGTGCGCGCTCGGAATACTTGCGCGTGGCGAGGATTGCCTTCGTCGATCGCTCGCGCGTTCGCGTCTTTCGAAGATCACGGGACGAGGTGACGACGAAAGGCTAACGAATCTAATTCTCCGCCGTTCGTCCCGATGGGATTGCCATCGTGCAGGGAGTTTAAAAATTCAAGAGTGATCGAAACGATCGTGGAAATTGGGAAGAGAGAGAGAGAGAGAGAGAGAGAGGCGAATCTTTGGCGAAAGTGGCATTGAATGTTGAGAAAGTTACATGAGGCATTTTTATGTAAATTTTATATTTTTTGTATTGTATGTGTCCTTGGCGCAATTTTGTATATTTTTTTAAAAGTGGAACTTCGACAGTTAGACATTTAGTCAGATTGTCCAATTTTGTGTATTATATACATGTATATATATATTTTTTAAAAGTGAAACTTCAGAGGTTAGACATTTAGCCATATTGTCCAATTTTGTGTATTTATATATATATATATATATAATTTGACTAAATGTCTAACTTCCAAAGTTTCACTTTTAAAAAATATATATAAATATATAGATAAATATATAAATATAAATAAATATATATAAGTATATAGAATATATAGTGTTTTGAGCTATTTTACGAGTGCACGAAAATCTGAGTGTAATTAATTTTTTAATATTTTTTTAGAAATATATTGCAATACTTTCTTTGTCTTTTCACGGAATTCGTGCGGATAACACTTTAAAAATATGCCATTAAAAAATTCCTTAATCTCGTCAAATGATCATGACTTTGATCTAAACTTTTAGTTTCGAAAGAAAACAGACTTTCCTCTTTTTCTTTCACCCACATTCCTGCACGTTCAAAACATTTGAAACAACGATTAAATTAAACGAGAAGAAATTAAATTATTTCACAGCTCGCATGATTTATCATCGCTAGTGCATTTGGACATCGAAAGAAGAAAGGAAAGCGTACGTGCCTCTATGAAGAATTCAACGCTGGAACGATCAAAGCATCTCACCATTTGAATTATTAAATCAAGCAATTGAACATTGAATTCAGTTCGCCGAGAGTTTTTCAAACTCCAGCCCCGATTAAAATTCTTCCTCGAGTTTCGTCATTGTTTCGACATTTTTTTCTTTCTTCGCAAATGAGCGCGCGGACGGAAGACGGAGAGAGGAAAGTGATTCGTGCAGCCTAGATTCCTCATCGTTAGTCGATTATTCCCTTTTAACGAGCAACTCCATCCGCTCGACTTCTCCACCGACGCGACGCGATTAATATTCATTCCTTTAATCCGACTTAAGGGGCAGTTCTTTCTAAGTTCCGGCGCCAGGGTCTTGCTCACGTGGTCTTTCACTCGCTATAAAATGCGACAAAACGATCGATTTCACTCTCTTTCTCTCTCTCTCTCTTTCTCTGGTCGAGCAAAATCTGACAGCCGACCGGAGTGCAGGATTTTTATTTTTTCCAAAAAAAAAAAAAAAAATACGCTGGAAAGTGTGGCGTATATCCACCTCGTCGAATGTAGCCGCGTGTTTTGTTAGAGGGGATGGAACGTCAGAGAGACGTTTTCCTTCGGGACAATGCCGGATGTTGTAATAAAATTGCGCTGCTATTTTGATTTTGATTACTTCCGCGCGAGAATGGAAAACGTGGACTCGTTCAACGCGAATGTGCTGTACCAGTGATTCTTCTCGGAGAGAACGAGAGAAATTTCATTTTTCTTTCGCAACGTTTCGTGCATTTGTGTTCCTTACGGGCTAATTATCCGATTATACTCGGCTGTAATTGTTGAACGAATTGTGTTAATGTTATATTGAATTATAATTACGTTGGATTACACGTTGAATTGAATTACGTCACGCTACACGCGACGTAGGTATTATCTGCGGCGGTATTGCAGCATGGAAACAAAGTAATGCTAATATCTATTATTTGCCCGATCGATATTCATACGTACGTGCGAAAATATGGATGGATTTGTTTTCTCAAATACACGAAAAATTTGACATTCACGCCGAATAATCAGAATAATTGTTTCAACCAACGATTAGACTGCGGATTTTTATGCAAAATTATACACTTCTGTATAGAATATAGTAACATATAGTATAATTAGACTGCAAAATTACACACTTCTGTAGACTATAGTAATATCATAGTCACAGTAATTATAGGAATTAAAGTAATTAATTATAATTACAGTAATCAAAGAAACCGAACCTCGGTAGAAAATTATTTCTCGTGCCGAATATTACGAAAGAGCATTGCATTTCATATATTTTACATGCTTTCTCGTAGATCCGCAGTTTGGTGGTAGTTTTAATTATTGTTAAAATTGTGCAACGAGCGGAAGAAATTATATTCTACACGCATTTTCCAACTCTTCTTACCAGTATAATTCGCGTTGGTGTATTAGCACTCCGAACATCTTATATAATGTTGCAATATATGTTTTTACCTTTTGATTTTTGATTTGGAGTCAGTTTAAGACGACACTGGTTGATAACTTTCACTGATATATACTTCACGTGAAACACATGGCACAGTACAAAAGAAAATTAAACGAATAATGGCTTAATATAACTTATAACTGTAAACGAACGGCACGCGCAATAATGTAATTTTTTTCATTTCTTCAGTCTTACATCAACGATTTTACTTTCACTGATAATGGTTCTACTTTTACCGATCCTCTGATCTGATCTATACTTGTTCTAACTGTTCTAACGACTGTTCTGATCCAGCGACGACTACGACTATAATTTATAGACGTCTCACTTTGCTTTCTTTCTCTCTCGCTCTTCGTCCGTAATTTTACGCCATCTCTACAGACAGAAATTATCGACTGATATTTCTAACAGTATAAAATATACATCGTCTTACAAAATTTCCAAACATTTTACAAGCAAAAAGGTTCAAATACTCGCGCGAGATTGACACCCGAATAGGTTGAAAACAGGTAGAAGACGATTCCAGTTGCTTGACACTTTTGTTCAGTAAATACTTTCGTGTGAGGATCGTAGGCGAGTCGAAAACCTGGTCGCCGAGGTATGGTCACGGCCCGAAAACTAAATTACCGCAATGCGGAGGACACCGTCCTTCCTTTGTCCCCTTTTACGATCCAAACGTGCTCCACATAATTTTCGCGTTCGCCACCATCATCTGGCCGCGGTATTCCGCAATTAGGCGCAGCCCACTTTCTTCGGCGTTCTCCTCGAACGGAGAATTGAAACGTCCCTGTTGACTCTTTCTTCATTGAAGCAGAACAGAAACGAGTCTCCTGACTATTCTCTTTGCAGAAGGATTCAACACCTTCACGATGAAGATCAAATGCGAACGTGAAAACGAAGACGAAGTTTGCTGGACCGTTTCTTGATGAAACGTTCGTTTGACTAATGAGCAACTATTTCGTGATTTGTATTCTCTACAGTTTTGATGTATAGTCGGAGAACTTTTTATTTCGATATTTGAATCTTTTCTCCCGAGTGCAATGGTCGGTGGAAAACTTCGTGTTTTATTTAATGGTCATTCTTGATCATCGGAAATCTTCGACGCAAGAATCTCTCTTGAATAAGGATGACGGAATTGATTTCAGCAACAAGTTTGTGTCTCGATTTGAAGTAAAACTCTTATCAATGCCCGCCAAAAGAAGATTCACGTTGCTTGAAAATGACAAATCGAATTATTAATTCCACGACAAATGTCACTTTAGCCGATTTGAAACGTAAAGTCGAGTCCCATCGATTGAACACGTTCATTCGCTAAAGATCTACGGATCTTTGAAAATTTGCAGATTCTCCGACATCGTCGATCGCTTTCTTAAATTTTATGAACTTTGCCTTGGCAAAGTTTACTTGGACGCGCGTAATTCGGTATAAGATCGAAACTGCAGTTTCCATCACAAACATCTTTTCTTCCACGCGAGTTAGATCTCTCGCGAGCTGAATTTTCCCAGACCGTGTCTTTTAGTCTCGTCGCGTCTTGAGAGAAACCTCGATACACAACATCTCGTACGCTTTTAACATAGAGTCATTCGTTATTGGAAAGCCTGGCTATCGGATGTGCACCGCGCGATACATCTCGAGAACAGCGAGCTCTTGATCCAGCGGAATTCTCTCGGAACTGATTTCTCGCCATGCGCGATTTCGCTGTCGTTAGCATATATCGAAACACGATCGAGCAAAACGTGCTCCAAC
Organism: Tetragonisca angustula; assembly: GCA_036937485.2. Classification (NCBI taxonomy): domain Eukaryota; kingdom Metazoa; phylum Arthropoda; class Insecta; order Hymenoptera; family Apidae; genus Tetragonisca; species Tetragonisca angustula. The sequence goes on along the minus strand of JAWNGG020000009.1, from coordinate 1,843,931 downwards.
AACGCACTGGAGACTGGATTTTTTTCCATCGATTGGCCTGCGGCCTTGGTCGGAGAATTTTGGGCTAATTTGAATATTCGTTGAAAAGGAGGATGGCTGGATCGAGTTTCGCGAAGCCAGCTTGTAAAAAAGCGTTTGTGATAATTGCCGTGAACGCGGGGATTAAAGTTTCTGGAGAAATCCGAGAATGAAAAGGGATTTCGAATGCAATAATATTTCTCTGACACTTTCTGTCCTCTTCTTTTCGCTTCGTTTCGCGAATGTAAAATGAAATTGTAAACACGACAGACGCGTACCCGGGCAAGACGATCGTAATCTCTGGTTCTTGGAGCATTAATTGGGATTCTTGATTTGCTACGTAGCTGGCGGATCGGTGGGCCTTTGTTCGGTGAAAAAGTATGCGAAACGTACTTGGTTTCAACGCGAAACGTCTTGATTTTTGTTATTTATTTATTTTGAACAACATCACTTTGATCTTTATACCCGTTAGTTGTGCCTTTCTAATGACCCAAAACGATCCATATTGTTTTGTACTATAGAATATACATTTGTATGTTGTATGTACATGTATCACGTTATAATATAGAAAATATACATTTCTGAATTACGCTAGATGCCGTGTGTCGAAAGATCGATTTTCCTGAAAAGAATCCCCGTTCATCTTGAAACTGAATGATTGAACACGTTACGGATTCCCGTTTCTCAGAAAGCTCTCCTCAGTTCAACCCGTTGCGCATTAAAATATATATACCTGTTTCGCCCAACTCCAGTTTCTCATTAAAAAAAAAAAAAAAAGAGGAAGAGTCGCTCTCCCCTCACCCGTCAACGTCTCATCCCCAAGCAATCCAATTATTACTTCAAATAAGACGATTAATCCACTGATCCATCCGCTAGATTGAACTGAACGTCGTGCGATTATATTCGAAACGAAGAGCGGGACGCTCGATCCGTGCGGTAAAAGGTGTCCATTCGAGAGCTCGACAGCTCGAGAGACGTACGTCTATATAATCGATCCCCTCCCCCCCTCCCCTCCTGTAATCCGCCTAATCCCTTTGCTCGATATTTCGCGCAGGAAGGAAGGTTATCATTATTCGGCGAATAAAAAAGGGCCAGAGGATGTCGGCTGAACGCGAGATATCCATTCCTCCTCCTCCTCCTCCTCCTCCTCCTTCTCCCCCCCTCCTCAGTTAAAATGGGTTTAGCCGGCCGCTGAGCAAGCACGTATCCCCCGGCCGCGGGAACAAACTTGCACAGGCATAATACAGTTGTAGGGGTCTTTTTTTTTCTTCTTCTCGCGCAAATTTACGATAACCGGCAGTCAGATAACCCGGAAACGTGCTTATCCTTCGGGAACAGGTGCCGCGCGCCGGCTTTTCCAGCCAGCCCAATCCAATCGGTTTAACTCATCCTTGAAGGCACCGAAAGATTCAACCGCGACGATTCCAACAATAAGTGGGATGCACGAGCTTGCATCTTTTACGCGACTTGGGAGTATCGAGCAGCGGCGCGCCGTTATTTCGGCGTGGCGAGGAAAATTTTTCGCTCGCCTTTGTTTGTTCTGTCAATTGTAAACGTTCAGTATCTCTTTGTTTTAAATCCCTACTCTTGGCAAGTTTTTGACCAACCGCCGAGTGTTCGCGTGTAACTCAAGCGATAAACCTAACCTGAAAAAAAAAGGTACGTATGTATCTGCGTTTATTGTAATATATTTACAATTGTCATCCAACTGTCTGATGTTATCTTACTGTTCAGTAAGAGAGAACTTTTAGAGAAAAACTTTTTTACATCTGCCAAACGCGTGATGCGATGTTAAAAAAAATTAAGATTGAAATTACCACCGCGACTCACTCAGTCCGCCATTTTGTGCCACGGGGCTCTACGGCTCCAGAGGACTCAGCTTTCTATTATTTTCGTTTCAACAATTCTTCCCCGCAGCGCAGAATTTCAGGATGGCGTTTAATTCTTTTTGCCAGGGTAGTGTATAATGTTACGAAGAAAATCTTTGACGAATATTATGAATAATAATGATCGAGCAGCGGCTCTTTGTTATTTTGTAGCGACGTGAAACAGCAGAGAGAAATTTCAAGTTATCTTTGGCTCTCACTGGTATAAAAGTTTGTGTATCGTTTGCATACCGTAATTTGCAGCGGGCGACGAATTTTCTCAATATTTTCCAAATGCGCGAACGTAACTTAATGGCTGACTGTTTGTCTTACGTTGTTTTAAACGAGACTTACGAAAATATCGAACGGCAGTCCGAGTACTTCGAGGAACATCGCAGAGGAAAATTTTATGTAGATTACTTCCGCGTGTATTGCCGCTCGAAGGAGCGGAGTGTTGCATAAAAATTTCCAGTAATACAGAGACCTTTTATTTTATATTCCAAAAACAATATTTGAATGAACTCCGATATTCAATATACTGCGTGGCACGGCACGCGAGAGACAACAGTGAAATAAATGAACACTGTCATACAGTTATTTAACGTTGATTAAAATTCTTTAAAATAACGTTTTTTGAAATACGAAGCGAAAAACTTGTTACGCCGGTGCACGCAATGTGGATACTTGCCTATTTTTCATGGAATATTTTTTATTATTTAACTTGACGAACGAAATAAACTTTCATTAAACAAAAAAAGAGAGAGAGAGAGAGAGAAACAAATTGCACGTATAGATAAAACAGGAAGATGAAAAACCAGTAAGTTCATAAAAAAGCAGATACGACACGTACGTACATACGTTCCATAAAAGTTTATGCTTTGAAAATTTTCAACGAGCCTGGCGGAACACGCGAGAAAAGCCCGGTGTAGTAGTACGAAACAAATTTTGAATCTTGAATGTTTCATAAATCTTTAATTCGTAACGATAAATGACACTGAAAGGCACGAAGCTCGATCAATTCTAAAAACTGTATCGCAAATGAACGCGACGACAGCAGAGATGGCATTCTGATCGTTGATTCGTTTTCATCGTCGATTCATGCACTATCGTGCATAAATAATTGGACGCGTATTCCATTAAAATTTTCATCACGTTTCGACAATTAAAATTGACGAACGTTCTTTTACCAATTAATCCTCTGCATTTTCAAGTTTCACATTCGTTTCTAGTAAAGAAAAAAAAAAAAAAATAGAAGAAAGTGATGCTCTATACTTTCTCAATGTGCTCAGAAGCCCATGTCGCAATAATTCCAATAAAATTTCAAACAACGAGCAAACGCATTCAGAATCTTCAGTCGTCTAATTATTATATTTATTTATGCTTGTCAATGTATATTGAGATCAAGGAGATTCGTTTGAATTGTATTCTGTATTACAATATAACTTGGAAATGTCTGAGCACGACAGTGTATATTTTAATAGTTGGCCAGATGTTTCAATATCGAGTGCAAAATCGACCCGACAGAAACTGATCAAAGTGATCCGCACACTTATCAAACGCGGTGTAGATTAAATTCATCGGATACGCGTTACGCTCGATTGACGTTCAGTCCCGATCGTAGAATAATTTACGAGTGAACGATAAATTAAACTTTATCAAATAAACGCCGCCGCATAATCGCGAAAAGTTTCGCCGCGCGGATTACGAGCAATTCTCGCGAATTCCCCAAAGGTTTCCGACACGCGCGGGGACGCGCGCACGTGGCCGCATATGGAATTAGTAGAATTTACACCCGGCTTGGAAAATTCTGCCCTTTTAATCGACCTGGCTCGGATTACCTGGAAATTTGTATTTCGAAACCGCGGCCAACTAAACCGTGGCACTGTGACGCCATGAAATCTAGGCTAGACTTCCTTCTTACGCTCGAGAATTGTGAAAATATTATATGGCTTGGAATAATTTAATATTTAATATTTAATATAATATAATTTAATGTAATTTAATATTTTATATAATTTATAATATATTTAATATTAATATTTAATATATTTTTTTCCTTTCTCGATCGACTTATCGTATAAATACCATGGTTGAAAAAAGTGCGAAATCGAAATCGTAGAATTTAAGAATCCGTGAGAACCGCGACCGTGAAGTTTTAAAGTTGTAAAGTGCAAACGAAATTCTAAATTTTGGAATTTCGATATTTTGCCATGGCACGGGTATAATTTCGAAAATTTCTCGAATCTCGAAGTAGAATTAACAAAATCCAAGTGTATCTGATACATCTACAAATTCGATTTTCTCAAAAAAATAAAGAAAAAAAAAAGAAAACAAAGTTTTAAGTGAAAAAGTTTTATTCTTTACTTTCGACTTGTTTCTTCTTTTACGCAGAATCATTCCTGTTTTGAGCGTGCTTCACACGAAACGAACTCCATAACGACAATGCGAATCTTTCGATTGAACTGCACAAAGTTGAAACACTTACGAACGATAATGCACATTTATTCACTGTGCGAAAAACCCGAATGTACGAAGCGATTCGTTGGTCGAAAATTTCGCGAGATAACGCACCCCCGTTCGCTCGATCGGACAAAGGATAATATTTTGCCTAATTCGCAATTTCTCTTTGCGAACGTCCGGTGACCGGCAGACGATGACAGAATAACAAATGCAACGATATCGATGAGAAAATTTGAGGCGAGCCAGGGCACGCGTGCCATTATAAATGCATTTAACGCTCGTTAATCTGACTGGCCCCCATCAACGTTTATTATTCACAGGTCACAATGCGGCTAAAAAGATTTTCTTCCGACAGAACGAAATACGGAAATATTATTTAAAAAAGAAAAGGAAAAAGAATTATAACAGCCTGCAGCCATCGATCGTTCGACTCCATTTAATCCTGTCTGTTTTTCCCCTGAAAAATTTTAAAATTCTCGCTCCGTCTTTCGAAGACCCCCATTTTCGATTCTTCAACTTGGCGATAATTATTAACAATTGAAGATACAAACATTGTAAAATAGTTAAAAAAAAAAGTCCGCAATCATTGATCGTTCCATTAAAAGTTTAAAGTTTAAAGACCATCGAAAATGTTCCATTTAAAGATTAAAAACCTTCGAGACAAACTAAATCTGTTGCACAAATATCTCGTTCGCCCTCGACGATGACTATTAACAATTGAATTTACAAAGTAGTTTGCAACTTTCCGTTTTATTGAAAACCTGTCTATCTCTCACTGTGTCCATCCAACCTGGTCAATTAAATTATTAACATTCTTTTTAAAATTTAAATCCCCCTTCGCTAGTGGACGGATTTATATCGCCAGGCGAAGTTTAATTTTACATGTTTTCATGTAAATTATTACAGTTCCTATATTTTCAAAGTTAATCGAATTAAATAAAGACTCAAGCTACTCGAAACAAGAAGACAGAGACCGTCGATACATCGGACATTCGACTTTCTCAGATATATCGGACGTTAGTACTTGGAAGCTTAACGACACAACGAAATATCGTGAAACACTTAACATATGGCTGCCTGTTGCCGTCGATCCTTCATTCCCCCCGCGGCGAGGCGAATTTTTCACACAAGAAGTCTCGCGCGATGGGTGAACTTTTGAAAAATTCTTGAAACTTCGGCGTAAACTAAGTTTCGAATGGTTAACAAATGACACTCACTGACCCGGATACTCGGCACCGATGACGAGTGGCTTTCCTTCGTCAAACTCCAGCCCCCACTTTTAGCGACAATGCTGGCCGAAGAGCGAGAGCAAGATTTCAAACGAGAACCTCGAAAAAGCAAATTAATCACCCCCTCCCCCCTTCCATTTTTCTTTTCTTTTTTCGCGAGCAGAATCTCGATGGCTTTTCGACGAACGCGACCGCGCATTTATACGTCGCGGGCTCGATGACAAATTACGAGGCGAAGCCTCGACGAAAATTACGAGCTCTCACGGTAACGAGGAGAATTTCTGCCACGTAACGTTTCCATCGGCCGGAATGCCACCCCCTCGCCGCCCCTTTGATCGCCTCAATTTTCATCGGTCCTCCCGTCTTTTTCACTTCCTCAGCTGATGTATCGCCACCTCGATCGGGCGACGATTTTTCAACGTTCAGAACACCGACGAATTCCTGGCGAATTCATTTTCGTTGATGAATTTTCTCCGTCTTCGCTGATCGATAAAATCCACAGTGATTCGCGCGAACGTTGTTGCAGCACGTAGATTTGCACGCGTGACGCATTGTTTCGTGTTGCGTAAAATATTTATAAATTTTTATTATATGAAAATTTAAATATTGAAATGGAATATTGTATCGTATTGTTGTGAAATTTGGTTACCACTGTGACGATTATGAAATTTAGAGTTCAGAAAATTACAATTTCTTTCTTTCTTTAATAACGAAATAAATTTTTTCGCAAGTATTTCTGATAAATATGAATATCCTAGTTATGAGTTTGATTAACTGCAGTTTAAATATTTATAACTTTAAATATCGACATCTTAAAGTTTTAAATATGTATTTATATTTATTTAAGAAAGTCGTTATTTCTTTAGAAATTTCAATACTATCATTCTCAGTATTCAATGGAGCCACTGTGTTATGCTAAATTATATATATATACTAAATTCCATCATGCAAATTATTTAATTATATTGTACTAAATACTATATTACATGTTAAACAGATATTTACTTCAAATATCTTAATTCATGGCAGTTTCATCTTGTCACACTGTTAAAGAAATTTCAAAATATTAACTATTGTATTATACTAAATTGTACATATGTATATTACGCTAAAGTCTATCATACAAACAATTTAATTATATTACACCAAATAATAAATATTTACTTCAAATATCTTGTTAATTCCGCGGACAATCACGGCAATTTTATCTTGTCACGCTGCCAAAGAAATTTCAAAATATCACACTAAATTCTATCATGCAAACAATTTAATTATATTACACCAAATATTACATTGTACATTAAACATAGATATTTACTTCAAATATCTTGTTAATTCCGCGGACAATCACGGCAGTTTCATCTTGTCACGCTGCCAAAGAAATTTCAAAATATTACACGCAAGAAAACATGAAAACCTCCCACGCTAGCGCTCAAATACTTTCACGAGCACAGGTATTTTCTCATCGACGCGAACGGGAGACACCTTCAGACAGGAAACGTAAAATTTTTCGACGAATTTATTCCCATAGAGAAAAATTCCCCCCCCCCTCTCTCTCTCTCTGTCGAAATTATTAATTCACGCGTTTCGATAACGTCGGAGTAAATTGCCGCAGTCAGCTGGAAACGAGCGTCACGGGGGCAATTTTCCATAGAAATCAGCGGTCCGAGCGTCATCGATTCGAAAGGAAACCGCGATCGCGGCTGTCGATCTTGACAGCTAATCCGTATATTCGCGAGGCGACAGGGACACACCGCTGGCTGCCGCCAGCGGATCGTGTTCGCGATTATGGAACACGGGGACGCAGGTGAAACGTGCGAAACTTCCGGTACGCGCGGTCGGAAATGGCCATCGAACGTTCCGTTGTCGATGTTCCATGCACCATCCCGGACTGGAGGATCCAACCATTACTGGAGGATCCAACGGGGGGAGGGGAGGGGAGGGGGTTCATAGTTCGCCCGTTCGCGTCTCACGGCTGATGAACTACGTGTCCATTGGCCGCCTGATTAGAAATCACTGTGCACACGCGTGCTACGTTTTAATTACGCGAACCAGCCACGATCGTTTGATCGCCGATGATTATTCCCACGGGCAATCGGCCCGGTTGTAACTAAGTACCCGCGATCGATTATCTTATCCGCGCTTCCGGTGACTCACACCGGAGACCGACTTCTCGGTTTAATGAAAATGACAATTTCGATGAATTATCGAGCAGACTGCGGATTTTTATACAGGGTACCACCGCCCTTGAAAAAGCACAGAACGATTATTGTACTTTGATCGAAAATCACGGGATTGTTGTACGTGCGCATGGCGATCCACGCCGAATATCAAATTCACAGCGATAGATAAGATAATTCTTAAAAGATAAATGTTAAATTCTTTTTCAATTTCGATTACAACATTGAACTGTGGTCCGCGCGAAATATACGCAATTGGACGTTTCAAACGTTCAAAGGAGACAAGAACGTGCAACATCTGTTGACCCGGCGACGTTGAAAATGACGTTGCCAGTAACGTGCTAATAATCAACCGACGTGTAAAAGCTCGTACTTAGAAGGCACGCCCGTTGAAACAACCGCCAACGGTCATTTGAACGCGGTGCAGATTCGTTTTTCGAATTAATACGTGCAGCAGGAAATTCAATATCGAAAACCAGGGAGCGGGGGGAGGGGGACCATTTCGATTGGATAAATTGCGAAACCACGGCACTTCATTCGCCCCACGATTTTGTCAATTGCGTAACACAACGCCCGATTAATGTTTTTCGCCGAGAGAACGAGAATTGGAAATATATCATCAGGTTTCACGCGTTTCGAGCGCGATCAGGCTAGTTAATTTCCCCGAAAACGTCGATAGTCGAAACTGGCGCACTCGCAACATAAGCACCAGAACACGCGGCGCCCGCCAGACCACACGCTCGCGTCCACCCCGCCCCCCCCCCTCTTCCGCGTTCATTTTCATCGAGACTTTAATATTACACGCGGCGGCGTTGTTAAACAAAATTCCCCCGCTGCGAGCAATTTGATCGGCGCAGCGGCGGCAAGAGAGAGAAATAGAGAGAGAGAGAGAGAGAGAGAGAGTTCCACGACTTTTTATCAGGTGAATTCGGCAAAGACACGCCTGTAAACGTGTTTCATTTTGAAACGCGACGGGCCGCGGGGACCTCCCCGGCCAATTTTCCCTCCCCCCCTCCCTCCCCTCTGCTTGTTTCGTAATTTCCCGTTCCGTGTAACAATTGCGACTCTCCGTTGCAGAAATAAAGTTGCAGAATGAACGCGGGACGAGAGGGAGGCGAAAGCCTCGCCAGTTTCCTTAGCAGGCGAATTAAACTCCGCTTTCCATTAACGTCGAAATTACAAACAACAGTGAGAAAGTTGCATTGGAAAAAGTAATAAGAACTCTGTCTGTGTTGCGAGAGAGATCATTGATGTTTTTGGAGCAATTACGAGTTGATCGTTTCAATTGCTCTGGTAATTCTGCGGGGAATGTCAGAACGATCCAGGGGAAATATGGTTCGATTCGAACAAATGAACAAATTGATCTCTAAATTTCATTGTTTCGATATAAGTCAGCCAACTAATTTAATTTAATTAACTGACTTAATTTATACGCGTAAAAATGAAACACACGTATTGGCCAAATACGTGTTGGTCATGTATGTTCGTTGAAAATTATTGTTATCGCAGTTGCTAACTTCTTACACAGCAGGATCTTGTGCAGCGCTCGTGTAACGTGATCAGAAAATTATTACCCTGCCCCATTGCAAACTTGCTGAGAAACACCCTGTGTACCTCGCGGCACTACCAATTAGTCGAAGAGTAACAAATATTTACAATACTCGTCGTCGCGATAAACGGCCCTCGCCAGAACTGATAACCAAGCAATTTATATACCGCTGACTGTAATAGAATATAAAGAATAAATCTTTCGCAGAGCTTCGAGCATTTCTTTCAGAAAGCTTCAACCATAGAGAAGAAAGAAAGCAAACAGATATAGGAGAGAAGTGACAGCTACGTTGAAGTCGAACCAACTCACGATCGACCAACGAACGAAGGAGCGCGCGGTTAATTTTCGTCATTCTTCTCTTCCGGAGTATTTCTTCCGGCAGAGTCTCTCGCGTGTCTCGGTGTGAAAAGTCACGCGAACGTGAAATTCGCCGGACGTATCTCGCCGTCACAGGCCAGCTGGTGTATATAGCGGATACCGCGCAGACCTGGACCCGGCAAGGTGTACCAAAAGGTTATACTTAATCTATCTGGCGGCTAGTCGACCATGAAAATCAGGCCACTGCCCAATCGACGGGAACGCGGAACAGGTCTGCGGGATCGGGACTTTTTCTGGCTCATTTCTCCATCAAGTCGCCGTTATCAACTGGCCAGAAAGGCTCCTCTCGCCGTTCTTTATCGAGTCGGGGATTTGCTATCGACCGGGTGATTTGCAAGAAGTCGCGAATAGTTTCGCAAGAATATCGCAAACGGGTATCTGACGCAGACGTGGTCTGCGATTTAGGTGATTCTTTGAAGAAAAAAAAATGACGTGCTGTGTTCTCGAGAAATTGTTCTTGGAAGATTTCGAGGATTTTGTTATTTTATTATATTATTATTATTATTTTTATTTTAAAATAATACTAATAATAATATGATAATTATTAATGGTATCGCGCAGTTATAGTTGATTATTGTTTTGCAAAAATATTGCAAACAATACGCATTACGCAGCCCCTGACTTTAGGTGATTTTCTGAGAGAACGATGTGTTGAGTTTTTGAGAAATTATTGTAATGTAACGACTGATCGTCAAATAGCAAACTATAGTAATTTATATCAGATTACTTTCCTATTTTTCATCTAATTTCACTTAGAGATCGTTGATAAAATTCAGTTGAATTAAAAGTTGAATAATTCAACCCTAGATTTCTCAACATTCACTAATACCAAGAAAAAAAAAAAAAGAAAATTGAAACGAACATTGTTGCAAGTTTCGATAATCTCAAGTACTAACGATGCAACAACTGACAAAATATTTAATATTTATATTACGTTACTTTCATCCCTATTTCTAATCGACAGTCTTTCACAGTTCTTCATGCATCGCGTCGTCAGCACAGTAGAACATCGATTATCGAAACAGCCATTATTCGAACTCTCTGCAATCCAAATGTTCATCGGATTGTTCTACTATCCGAACGCATATACATACTTACACACGGCGTTTCCATCAAAACAAAAGCTTTTCGCAACACACGCGAGACTTACAATTAGTTCAGTGAAAGCTGTCGTTCCATTGTCCGAATCGGGCAACAGCATACTACGAATTCTACCGCGTCAGTTTTTCAACCAGTTTCCAAGCGCGAAATTACCAAACGACGAAACTTGCGAACGAGTTTGGTCGCCGATCTCGATTTAGAAATTAATTTAAAAAGAGTGGGATGGGAGGTACGAACGAAAAATGAAATTTAATCAAAGGAGAGATATCTCTCTCTCTCTCTCTCTCTTTGTCTCTCGTCGAAAGGAAACATTGATCTTTTGGCCGATAGCATCCGGGTCGAGTTTGTTCGCCGGGTCACGGACTTAATAATATCGTAATGGCAGCCATGGTTCGCGGTGTGTTTCATTAAAAGTGCCGTCACGCCGCATCGACCTCACCCACACACGTCATCGACGCTTTTCGCCGGATACTCCGTCGTATATATGACTTATCGGTCTCCCCGAGCAATTTTCCGGAAATTAACGTGACGTTAGAAATTTGTGGACTGGCCGGTCGTTCATCTCGTCGTCGATAAAGCCCCGGTAACATTTTGATCTCTCGGGGGGAGGGGATCGTAGCATCCGACCCGGCGGATTCCCATTTTTAATGAGAAAACATCACCTTTTGACGTTCGCCGGCCGTAACTTCCTCGTGAATTACTACGCCGCCGTCGGCGTGATTTAGAGAAGACGCGAGTTATTAAAATAATTTCACCTTCACCTTTGTTCGTAGCACCGAGTGGACCTACCCAGCGGCGAAGACACTGACGATTATAAAATGCTCGCGATCAGGAATTCCTCTTCGAGATTGTAAACGTTCAAACGCGTGTGAAAACGTTACACAGAATTTTTTTTCGCGATTAATTCTATCACTGTAGGAGATTGAAATTTTCACAACGTTTTCGTCGAACTTTTGAGCGTCAGGGTGAAACGAGCAAAATTCTACCCTGATGTTTAAAATTTAATAAGATGACTTCATTTTCGAAAACGACAATAGACATTCAGTTGTGAAGAAAAATTCTTTTTTTTTTACGTTCGAATTTTTACAATTTTCGAAAGAAAAAGAAGAAAAACAGTTCTCACTTTGCCCCGTGATGTGAAATTCACCTTCGAAAAGAACCAATTCACGACTTACAAAATTTTCACGCTTTAGAACGAAAGCAAATGGATGCACGATATTTTTCAGAAAGCTACGTATCAGTTTAAATTTTTTACTGTCATTGGTACGCTGCAAAATAGAAAATTCCATTTTTTTAAATTTTATATTCGTTGCTGTTCTGTTTAATGCCAGGAGAAATGTTATCGATGCATCTCGCGATTGTTCTTTTTCGTTCGACCGCACACGTAAAAAAAGAAAAAACAAAGAAGCTACAAGCTGAATTCTACTCATTTGAACTGGCCGGCGAGCAAACAGTTTATGTAATTGAAGTTTACATAACAGTATGCCTAGATCAAACGAACGAATGGTCCAATTTGGTCAAATTTGCGGTCATTTATTGCACTAACCGTCGTTTAATATACCGAATACAAGTACGAATTTCGGTTGAAACGGAGGGCGAACAAGCATTCGTTTATTGGCCTGAACGCATCATAATAGGAATTCACTAATTCACCTCCGCTGCCGATTATTTTTCGTTCGAATAACGAGAGGCGTACAACGTTTAGATAAACAGATCCGATCGGCGTCAACTAAATTTCGGTTCCGATAAATGAGATTCGAATAAATGATGTTACGCTGTACATTGTTTCCTACAGAACTGAATTCACTTCCGAACAACACGATATTATCGAACCAAACGAAAGAACATTGCTCGTAACGTGCAATAGATGTAGAACTAAGATTGTCGAATTTAAAATTCGTGGTGTCTGAGTGAAACGAGAGAAAGTAGAATTAGTTTTACATTTTACGCAAATTATTTCGTATCTCCTTGTAATTTTTCACTCAGTCTCGTGCCTCGTTACATTTAAAATTTTTATAATTGCATCACTTTTGGGCTAATTGGGTATTTTTTCTTATCCGTGAAAAATGAATAAATAAATAAATAAATTGTTATTAATCCAACGATATCAAACTGTCGAACATGAAATTGAAAGTTTAACTGAATAAAGTTTAACTGAGAGGAAAAAATACAATCAATTGACAGTAAAATGTATTTTAGAAAAATCTGAAGAATATGAATAATTTAAACGATACAAATTGATCGTAAGTTCCAGCTATTGGATCAGAATAGAAAGAACTGCGAATGGCCAGAAGCACAGCTTCTGCAATTCGTTGCGTTTGAAAATTTGGACGAGCAAGCGACGTGACGATCGGTTACGCAGAAACGATCGTTCCGATTGATCCTAGAATCCCAGGATCCAGTCGAACGAGAAAACTTAATCCGAAATCGACAATCGCCGAGACTCGAAATAAAATTCGTTCGCTGCCAGAGAAAGAGAGAGAGAGAGAGAAAAAGAACAATCGACGAAGGTGAAATCGTTTCGAACATACTTCACCTGTCGTCTCTCGTTTTCTCTCGCGTGAACAAGAAAAAAAAAGGAAAAAAAATCTGCTGACGTTTCTAGAATGCTAGTTTGCGAATTTTCCATGGAAATTGCACGCGTTGGTCGAGTGGGATTACCTTTCTTTGAATTCGACCGGCTGCAAAACAACAGCCGCGTTCGACCCCCCTATCCCACCCTCCTTCTCTCCTCTCTCTCTCCTCCCCTTCAAATTTTCCATCGTAATTTCCCGGACGTTCCCAGAGTTTTCGTTAATTTTCACCGGCGTTTCGCGAATTTTCAATGGCATTTCGCTGCCGACAAACAGACCGACCTCTCCCCCCCCCCTTCTCTGGTTTCTCTCCTCTCCGCCCTCTTCTTCTAGCCGACTCTCTCTCTCTGTGCCGGGTTAAATCGCGAGCCGCGTTTCTCCCCGATACTCCCCTCCCCCCCCTCCCCCCGCCCTCACCCACCTCACCTGGCTTCTATTAAATTCCGATTTGCAAGTAGATTCCGCAGCGTTTCATCAACCGCGTAACAGGATACTCGAGTACCTGTACCACCAGCGGCAGCTGACTGGCGTTGTACTGTTCGTTCGAGCAACCGTCTGTCTATCTGGCTGTTCATCTGTCTGATTGAATCTTCCTTGAAAGGGCCAATGACCAAACGAACAGAACCAATCTCTCCGATAGAGATCTGTCTGTCTTTCTCTCTCTCTCTCTTTCATTGTACGAGACGTAACCGTAAATTGACCCGTTTTCCTGGTATTTTCCATTATCGCCAGGATAACCACGTGGCTCGAGTGCACCGTAGCGAGATTATACCGGCTGTGTCTCGGACAGGCCACTCGAGGATTCTCCTTTCGAGAATCCCCGCTATTTTCTTCCCTTCGACGCCATTTTTTTCTCTCCCCTCTTTACACCATCTTCTCGCCACCGATGAATTGCGGAGAAATCGACGGAATTCCATTCCACGGGGGAAAGATGAGCCACTTCGTTCTCCATTCGTTCACCATCTCGCCTCACGAGATGAACGAGCAACCTTCGTCGAACAACCGTTTCACGAACGACGAACGAACGTGAGGAAGCGGGATCGAAAGTACATGCCAGTTTAAACGGCGACGACAGCGTGTTGACCTGTGTGTGTCGACATTGAGAAACTGAGAATCGAGTATTATTATTCGCCGCGGGCGAGTTGCCACATCTGAAATTTTCGTATCAAAAAGACGAAGAAGAGACAGAGCATGATTGAAATCTCGTGGTGAAACGTGTTACTTAATTTTGTTTCTTAACCTCTTGCATTGGAACGACGTGCCACGCACGTCGAGGATTTCTTTGTCCCAAATTGCAACATTTTCTCAGTTTTAAGTACATTGAAATGTAACCACCTTATAAAAGCTAAAGCAAATGATAACTTTGTTACTTCCAGTGACATTGTATCGACGAGTTCAAAAGGAAAAGAAAGCGACGAATTATTGTGTACGGTTCGGTCACTCGTTACGGTCCGCGCAATGTGTTAATAAACGGGACAAGACTTTGACAGTTTGTCAAACATGTCCAAAGTTTGAATATTGAATGACGAACCTCTCAGAGTATCGATGTTATTGACTGCCTTAACGGATGACCATAGATTATATAATTTATAAATATTTATATTAAAGGTAATTAAAATAAAATAAACTGAAAATTTCAAGTAACGCAAAGAATTAGACAACAATACAAGAAAACTACTTTTAACGTAAAATAACATTCAATATAAATAGAGAGAGTGTGTAAATTTTACGTGGCAATTGGTTAAATATTGAAGTCTCTTCTCCCCCATAAACAATACCCTAAAATCCACCAAATCGGATATACCAGACGTCAAAACCCAAACTGTCCCGTGTTCTAGAAATCTAACATCTCGGTTCCTTCGGGAAAGAAAAAAAAGAAAGAAAAATGCGATCGAATCGAACAATGAACGATCGAAAATACAGTTGCAGGAATGATTGTGCACTTCGGTTGCCACAGACACGGGGCTCGAAATAATTCAAAGATACAAATTGCCCGCGACGCGAGGCCCCCGCGAGATCGATAATCGCTGGCTGCGGCTTCCTGGCCCGATACATCGCGAAATTTTTCGCTGCACGCGCCATTACACGCGTGTTATTTTTTTATCGATCCTCAACTCGTTGACGTTACATAAATCTGACGTTGTTCTTTGCGTTTCGTAACGTTCCGCTTTCGTTCCCCCTCCTCACCCTCTGAAACGAATCATAATAAAAGTACGTCGTTTAGGTAGAAAGTTATGTTGCTTTCGTGGACTTTACTTTGTGATCCACAAAGTTATCTCGAGAACTTTCGTTTGTGCTTCGCGGTTGCAAAACGCGGTTTGTTTCCCTTCAACCGCGGCGGACGTGGCAATTTCGAGAAAATTCTCCGAGTGAATTTCCCGAGGATTTGGAAATCTTCGGCTCGAGACGCCGCTACCAAGTTTCAGGTCGCCTGATATCAGCAGATGCGATTACACGAATGAAATACGATGACTCGCGAAGACACTTGATCTAAGCGTGACACTCTTTTTTTTTTATATTACGAATTTTTATATTACACGCAGCAAACGAAACGTTTCAAAAATCGCGTATTTGGGGTTACGATGACTACGACTGTTGTGATTGTGTCGAGAAAAATTCGAGATGAGTTTAAAACTAGAAGCTGAAATATTTTCCAAACAATTAATTAATTATGTTTCAGATGAAAGTTGAATGGTTCGAACGTCCTCCGCGCATCAGCATTAGAAGTAACAACCATAACTATTCAAATTTTGTCTGAAACATTTTCTTACTTTTCTTTTGCAATTGATCGTTTCGAAAATATTTCCACTCTCTTACTAGCAACTTGGCATAGGAGATACGTTTATTCCGAGCACGAAGAATCGAGTTAAACGTACATGCAATTATTGCTGATTTTATATTAGCAGAATCCTCTCCGAGGTCAAACTGATCAACCCTGCCTTCGACATCCGATTCCCCGTGAAACAAATGACTCAGTTGGTTGGCGTGAATAATGGTGCCTAAATTGTAAAACAGCGTCAGATTTCAATTACCTCTCAATTTGCAGAGCTGATTAATGCGATTTCTGAATGACTCGCGCAACAAATAATCCGTAGAATGAATTCACAAAACGAATAATCCCGCGCCGAGTGATTATCATTACTTCGTTAAATGAATAACTTCGCACACGTTCTCCAATTTGTTCTCCAAATTTCATCAACCGTGTCGTACCGCGGTATTAACGACGAGTGTATGCATTTTCAATTCAATACACATTCGCATTGCATTTTTATATTTTCACGAGCGTGACTAACGAAGTGGCAGCACGCGGATAGAAATTTGCATTCTCTGTTTTAATATTAAAATCAACGCAGTAGAACGTTCTGCTGTTACATGAATTGTGTGTTTTTCCTTCCTCTACTCTGGTTTCGATATTTTTATATACATTTACACGAGCACATTGCAAAATCTACAGACTCACTGTGCCTCGAGCACAGTCCGTTTACAACAAATTCCCACGAGTCTGCAAAACGTTTTCTTCTTCTTCTTCTTCTATTTTTCTTTAATGTCGCATCGACAGCGAGGTCACTAGCGACGACGGCGCCATTACATATGTGTGTAGTAGTTTATGTTTTTGAGATATTTTGTATTCTCATTTTTAGAAGTCGGGTTTATGTTTGATTCCGTATTTCTGTCTTTGGGTTCCTGTGGCGTGGCATTCGTGCAGTGTGTGGGTTGTTGTTATTGCAATGGATGGTTATTGCAATGAGTGCAGGTGGGTGGTGTAGTTTTTTTGATTTTGCGTTCATGTGTCAGCTTGGTACGACCGACTCTTAGGCGTGTGGTAATTATTCCTCCTTTGCTGTTGTTAAATTTTGGTGTTCGCTGGTGAAAGTCTTGGATACTGCGTAGTTGGATGCTTTTAGTTGTTTTCCATGTATTGTTCCATTCATTTTTTGCTACTTTTTTGCAATGGATTATTTGGTCGTCGCAGGGGATTGGAAGATGGTTGCCATTGTTGGTAAGTGAGGGAACTGTGGCTTCTTTCGCTGCTGCGTCGGCTTTTTCATTTCCTTCGATTCCTTGATGAGCTGGAATCCAGATGACTGTGGCGTTTGTGTTAGGTTGGTTGTGGTTTAGTTCTTGGATGGTGGATATTAGATGGTTTTCTTGATCGTATGATTTTGTCGGATTTTGACGCTCATGGAGTCGGTGTATATGACGATCTGGGCCTCGTTAGTTGAGTGTGCATATTTAATGGCTTCCAGGATAGCATAAGTTTTGGCTGTGAAACATTTTCTTTCTCTAGCGACCGCGAGAAATGGAGAGAGTCTCGGAAAATTTTCGAGGAAAATATCGAGATCACGGGAAGCAAGCGATCGTTGCCAACGAGGGCTACTCGACCAGCGTGCTATTGGATTTCGAATCGTTCTCTCGATGGCTTTTCCGACCAATTCGACCGGCAGCTTTTTTTTCCTCTCCCTCGCTCCTGCTCCGTCAAACGCGGCTTTGTAAACCTCCCCCCAGCAAATTCGACGAAGAAAGCAAAACGTCGAACGATCTCACTCGCGGTGCATTCGAAATCGATGGAACTTGATTAGCTTGTCGTCCGGCTCGCTTTGAAACCAGCCTCGACAAACCTCGAGGCGAGCGGACAAGCGCGATAATTCGAGATTTCGCGGCCGCTGGTATTTCGCTTCGTGAAGAAAAAAGAGAAAGAAAGAAAGAAAAGAGAAGAAGAGAACGTGAGCAAGAGCAGAGAGAAGCCCCGACCCGTAATGGTCTTACGATGTAACGCGGCTATAATCTCCGACTGGGAAGACCTACCCGGTCTATCTGTCTTTATCTTGGAAGTTGGCGGTGGTTTCGAGGCGCGTGGAAACGAAACTTCGGTCGAGTTGTATCACATTATACGTCCAACCGTGTTGTTTCGTCGAGGACGATTGATTTTTATTCGCTCGCCTCGGTACTCGCGACTCTGGATCGAAACCGACTGCTCTCGCGATATTTGAGAATAATGAAGTTTCTCGCAATGGGTATGGAAAACTCAAGGCCCCCGTTTTGTCCATAATTTGTGCATGAACATGTAGTTTTCATAAACAAATGTTCAAGAAAATGTATTAACATTCGTTTATTTATTAACGTTTAAGAATTTATTAACATTCACTTGTTGAAAATACGGTTCTTTTGGTATACTGTTGAAACAAATGGTATTTTATAGTTTGCACCATTAAATTCGTCGTAGGGAAATTGTGTGTTCAGTAATTTCCGAGATATCTGACAAAATATGTTCCGCATCCCCAACTTTGAGGGTAGTTTTTTCACACCTTCGACATCGATAGAAAAAAAAAAAACATACGGGTCGAATATTTTTTCGTTCAACTATATTTGTGCCAAATTTCATCAAAATCGGTGATCAACACCTCGGTGTGTTAGACTTCACGAGATTCATGGTGGCGAATGCGGTATTTTTGCTCTCAAAACGAGTGATGTTTTATTAATTTAATAGAAATAATGTATCGAGATAATCTGTATTTTATTATTACGTATTACACGCGGTAGATTTTCCTTGTTTTACAATGTCAAATCACGTTCATGGGTACAAACGGTAGTCGAATTAATTAAATAAAATTTATCGAATTTCATGTTTACAAATTGGACAAATTGTGCGTAACGTTTTGATACTTTGAATCTGACACGATACGGGTGGGAAGAACGTCGCAACGCAAGAGTTTAATAAAGAGAATTTTAATAATTGAGTAAAGTGTCAACTCACCGAACTTTATCACCAAATATCGAATTTAATTTACGAATAAAAATTAATTGAAAATCTTATACATAGTCTATGTATTATACATCCTTTGTACTCTGCATACGTTTGTCTCCTATTCGACATATTTTTATTGTTTTCTTTTTCTTTATTAATATTCGCAATACTGGATTTATTGTTTATTTCTTTTTTCTGTCCCAATAAATCTGTGGTGTTGTTCTTAAAATAAGTGAGATTTTCTCAACTCAACCGAGTACCAAAAGTATCGACTGCTAATCTGAAGATTACAGACAAAGAGAATTAAGAATTAAACAAAGTGCATATTATTTTCAGTAGCGCAAGAGGAAATTTTCATTTAACTCATTTGCGTCATGAAGCAAAATATTTCGCGAGTAATGTCCTGAGAATTTTCTGTAATATCTGACAATTTTCTATATATATATAGGATGACTAGCTGTACAACCGAGTAGAAGGTGATTCATCAAAAAACGAGTCGAAAAGAATTTATCAAGTACAGTTGAATTCAGCTGATTCTAAACGTGAGACAGAAAGGAACAATTAACAGGAGATTAATCGAGTTTGAATGTTTTCAACGAAACGCATTCGAAGCTTGTTCTCTTGAAAATGACGGGGAAATTTTATTCCATACTTTTCACAAAATATCCTCGCGCTTACAGTACAGAAAGTTGATAAATTTCCAACCTCGAAAACAAAGGCTTCAACCTTAAAAAAAATTTTCTCTTTTCTCGTTCTTTTTTTCTTGCACGCAGAATCGCTAGCCGATTGTACCGCCAATTATGGAACATCCTGTATATCCTTCTCGCGCATACGCCAACTTCCAGCATTCGATGAAGATCCAATCGGTATTGACACATTTTAATTTCACGTCGCGTCCGCGGCATCTAGTCGCTGCTGTTCGATAAATATATATTTAACGAAGACACTTTCGTTAACAAGCCGCCTAATTAAACGGCAGGCCGATCGATTAATTGGGAAAGACACGTTGCTGCTTCGCCTCGCATTCGAAATTTTCTCGCTAACGCACGGACAAACAGTCGGAATTAATTGGACGTGAAACAAAGGGTGGGATGTCGGGGATTAATAAACCAACACCTCGGACTGACTAATGTCGTGCAAATAGCGGACGGTGACATATACCATATCGTGATATATATATGTGTATACAGAGCGCAAAACGTTAGAATCGCACTGTTTGCATCGCGATGTAAATTTTGGGCTTTGCCATTGCTGACTGTAGGCCTCTATCGATTACTTATCGCCTCTATCTACGATATAGTTGCAAAAACTTTGCGCGAATGTATCATCCGTGTCATGTAGAACATGATGTAACTTTATCGATACCGCGGTGAGACACGACTGTGGTGATTATATTGGTCAAATCTGGAACAATTTGTTATTTGTTCACTGTATCAATAAGACTCGATATTCTAAGCCATCTTTAATATTCATTATAATTTGAAATTGTTATTCGTACATTAATTTTCTTTGTTCTAAATATATGTATATTTATATTTATTTATATTTATATCTTGTGCGTATATTTTTAGATTGCTGTTAAATTTTATCAATCGTAACAGTCGTGTCAAATTGAACGATGAAATTTAGAAACACTTTGTGTAACAGGCTCAATGTTATGTAGAGAAATTCTTAATTATTATATAAAAAAGAAACTCTATTCGAGAATCGGAAAAATATCGACACGTGAGGATCTTTTTTTTTTTTGCAGCTCTACCATGAATAGGGTGAGCCAAACTTAAAATAAATTCGTAAACGCTCTAGCGGTCGAGTTTAATTTAAAGCTAATAAAACTAGCTTTCTCTTTTACTTTGATGTTTTATTTAAAAAAAAAAAAGAAATAGGTGGGAAGAAACTTTTGTTCTATCTATGTTATACAGATACTTTTGTGAGTCACTGTATCTCGTGAGCAAAATTTGTAATTTGAAAATGGAGCTACACTTAAGTATAATGTACATCTCAAGCAGTAGAATAATGAAAAAAATATACGTAAAAATGTTCACAATTTTTCTCGATCTAAATACGCGTAGCAATTATTCAAATTTTACTTTCACATTAAGGATGCCAATGATCGTGGCGAATCAGGGGTTTCCGGTGACTGTGCCGGAAGGAAAAATAAAGAAGAATGATTGGCTTCGGTTAGAGAAGTTGGGTATCAAAAACCTTGGACGTCAAACTCGATGGCGATTAATCTTAGTCTCGCGCAAACATCGATCCGACTTTGTACAGGAATACGTAATGTCGAGTTGCCGGAGTGGTTCATGTCCTCGAAACTTTCGGCCGGAAGCTCGCCAACTCTTTTTTAACGACTTGCTGATTCTACTTGCCTCGCATTTCTCTCACTTTTTTCACTCGCGAGATTAAACTGTAAAGTTAAATCAATTATTAAGAGAATAACAGTGTTTGATTTGTTTTATCGTGCAAATTCTATCTGTTTCTATCTCCTTTGCGTCCGAGTGATTCGCGAAAGTGTCGAACACTTGGAGAATTTTTCTGAATATCATTACGTAAGACTGAAAATACGAATTTTCATAAATATCCACAGGAAACTCAATTTTTCTCAACTATATATAGACTGATGTATGAAAATATTCGAACGTTTAGTAGGAGAGAAGAAATTCGAGACAACATTGCAATCATGTCCATGACATTTGAAATCATTCTGAAAACGTATTTCATGTAGATTCATTATAGGCATATTTGGTATATAATACGAGAAGGCCACCTGAAACATGTACTAACTGTTCGTGTATTTTTTGTGAAATATATACTTGTTTCAAATTTAACCAATCCAATCGTGAAAGCCAAGGCTTATTATTAGATTGCGAACAATTATACAGATTCATATTTGTACGAATGTAGTTAAAAAATTGTTTTTCCAACTAAAAATTACTACTTCGTATATTTCATGCAATTTCCCATATCACGAGCATTACACGTATTTTTTTCACTCCCTATAAATGCATAAAAGTCCCCAAATTTCAAGCAGTATCGTATAACGCAATTTCATATTTCATGATAAATTCATAAAAAGTATACTGTGCACACGTTGCAGTTGCATTCGTACAAAGTATTGGCACACCTGATTTTTTATTTATTTATTTCTTTTCTTTTTGCGAAAACAAATGATACATTGACAGAATCTGTTTCCACAAATGACAACACACACATATATATAATATGAAAGCAATCTGATAATGAATTATATTAATAATAATAATTCGAGAATCAAAAAGATATTGACAGACGTTGACACACGTATTTAAACAAACAAACGTAAAATATTTTTAATGATTCAAAGACAAGATTTGACGTCCTTTTCCAATGTTGATGTCATTCGATAACATTCCACTAGTTACAAGATGATATCTCGTTATCTTTCCAACAACATTCCGCCATTAAACGCAGAATAAGCACTGGAATTAGTCTGTCGATACTTTTTCGATTCTCGAATTTTTATCTTACTATTTCTCCCATTGTTATCGTACATTTCTCATTATTGAAAATTTCTGCTACGCGCGTGTTATCTAATGAAATTATTTACGTTTATAAATGGTTTAATATGAATGATCTTTATTCAATGACAATAATGGTGATTAAACAACAAGACAAATAACACAGATTTAACGACTCAAATAAACTCTCTCAATAATGCAATTAACTCATTTTAAACGACACAATCGACTCTGATCCGTTTTCCAACTCGCTCTCTTCCCTTTTTTCGAAAGAAAGAAAATGGCCCCACGCGTTACGTTCACATCTTTCTTTCTCGTTCGCGCGTTTCTATGATCAGCGAACATTACAGGCCACGTGTTAAACGCAACGTAATAATTAATCGTGTTGATTAAATGTAATTAAAATGACGTACGATGCTACACTGATGTCGCGTTCGTTATCAATACCTCTTTGACCCGCTTTGCGAGCAGCGTCGAGAAAAATGGCGCGGTGGTCCTTCCGGCGCTCCTTCCGTCGTTGCATTTCCTTTCCATCCCCCCTCCCCCCCTCGAGAATAAATTTCATTCGAAATTGCGCGAGCAGATAGAACACGCGGGCTCGCGGACATCAAAGAGAGGCTGGCTACCCCGGCCGGATACGTTTAGTATTCTCTTTACATAAGTGACGCTTATCGCTCTTTTTCCTCGTGTCCCTCTGTCCGCTACCCACGTACCAATTTCCCATTCTAATTTCCCATTCTACCGCATTACGGCTCTCTCGATTCGCGCCCGCCATGTTTGCACCCTTTCCCGCCACCGCCGCTATCCCGATATCCCGTTTTGTACACTATTAGCCAGCCGTTGTTGACCCACCGCCAACCAGCCCGTTTCATTTCTCTTATCTCACGACGTGTTCTGTTTTCTTTTTTTTCTTTCCTGTTGCACGATACGCCTGTCGTACGATTTCGTGCACGCGTGAACTGAGCGTCTGAATATGTATTATAGTTGGCAGTTGGGAAATCAATGCGTGAAATTTGCTCGCGGTATGCTCGAAGCGGATGGGTCGAAGGGGGATTAAAAGTCACCAGGGTGAATTTACAAGATTACAGGAATCTGCCCGTGTTTTTTCAACGTTCAAACTCGTTGATGAAATTCCTTTAAGTGGGTGATCTCTGTAAATCCATGATTCATGCATTTAGAAAGTATTTTTCGTGTATCTAGAAAGTGAAACTTATGAGCCAAGCACGTCGAGAATATTTTTGTCCCACAGTTGCAATATTTCCTCAGTTTCAAGTATATTCAAGTAATAACCCAGGCGAAACGAGTAATACATTTGTTACTTCTTAATAATTTCTATCTACAGTGATATCGTACCGACGAGTTCAAAAAAGAAAGCGAGAGAAATTGTTATGTACGATTTGACCGTTCGTTATGGTCCGCAATCAGTTGCCAGCGCAAGTGGTTAATTTTATCCCAAAGTTGTAATATTTTCTTCAGTTTCAAGTATATTTAAGTATAACTCAGGCAGAACAAATAATAAATTTATTACTTCTTGATAATTTCCATTCAGTATAATTTTTATTATGCCGACGAGTTCGAAAAGAAAGCGACAAATTATTGTATAGAGTCCGGTCACTCGTTACGGTCCGCAATCAGTTGCCAGGCGCAAGTGGTTAAAATGATGTGCCACGCGCGTCGAGAATATTTTGCAACATCTCCTCAGTTGTACATTTGAACTATGATAATTCAATTCGTCATTCCCAGCTGATTCAAAAAAGCCAATCAACTATTCATTTCAGTGTGTAATTAATTTCAATTTCCAAAGTGGAAAGAAGAAATAACATGCCACAGATAGAGACGAAACTTTTCAATGCGATAAAGTTTGAAACCGAGAAACTATGATAATTCAATTCGTCATTCCCAGCATACTGATTTAATATCCATCGTAATTCCGTTGTCTCTGAAATTTAAGTGCAACTACTCCGTGACTGGAGCTTGAATTTTACCGACGTCTTTTACTACCACTTTTTACTCGTTGGCCACGACACACGCTTCGTCGAGCAAAGAGGTATCTCGCGACACCCGCCACTGTTTCAATCCTCGGCAATCTCTCCGCGAATAGAAGAAGAACACGCTCTTTTATTTTATATTCCGCTATAAATCAACTTTCCCTCCCTCGTCTTTATCTGACAAACTTTTTCCCTCTTCTTTCCGTTCCGTGACGCAACAACGATGGCGCTCGGCGAGAAAGGTTTCTTTCCGTGGTGGCTACCGCTTCGTTTCGAATAACAGCGGGTTGCGAGTGGAGAGAGAGAGAGAGAGAGAGAGAGAGTTTTGGAAAACGCGTGACAGCCGCGCACGAGTAGACTGCTCGAAATTAATCTGCCGTGCAAAGGGATGAAGCTTACGGTCGGCGAGGACATGGGAAAGCGGATGAAACGCGCGGGAACCGCTTCATCTCCGGTGTAAAAGCAATTCACCCCGGTGTACGGAACGTATGTACGTACGTACCGTCCGCGAGGAAGAAGAATTTTACCGTGTCAGCCAACTTTTCAAAGGTGTTTCGAGCTCGTTCGCACAAGAGCGATAAAATCACGCAACGGAGGGAACGTTACCGGTCGAGAGACACTTTGATTGCTTGCGTCAGTGAATTCACGATGAACTCGATATCGAAAATTTGACCGCGTTTGATTCAATTTATAATTTTCTTTTTTTTTTTTGTTTTGTTTTCATTTTTGGAAATTTTAGACACTCGCGACACACTTTCGTGGATTTAAATGAATTTTACTGGAGAACAGAGAGTTCGTTGATCGACAGGCTGCGGATTTTTGAAATGCAATTTGAAATAACTGAACCTTGGAGGAAAATTGTTTCATTGCCAAATGTTATAGAAACTTGGCGTTTCACGCAGTTTTGTATATTATGCAAAATTTGAACTTTGAAAGGTCTCTGTAGATGCATGAAGATCGACAGATCTAATCTAATGGTTGGGAAACAAGTGTAATGATCAAAGTATTGTAATTTGATGTATACGACAGAAATTTTTATCGCACGCTGAATGTTATACAAAAGCAAAAGTCTCCACAAATGCACGAAAATCTGATCGGTAAATCTGATCCGTAACATAAGCTTATGGTTGAGAAGCGTGTATAATGAACTTGATCAAAGCGATCTGCTGGCGTATATATATGAGGGAAATATGTGACGATCGAAACTGTTCAACTATCACTACAGAGAGATAATTATTTGCTACTTGTACCGAAGGTGTACATTTAACGCTAGAATTATAATCTGTAATATATATAGCTACGTTTAAATCGGTTACATTAGCTTATGATTGAGGAGCATGTATAATGAACTTGATCAAATTTTATGTATACGATAGACGACGGTATACGAGGGAAGCATGTGACAAACTTGATTGAAACTATTCTATGTATAATTACACTTGTACGTGAAATGTCCACGTAACGTTAGAAGGTGTGCATTTAACGCTATAATTGTAATTTGTAATATATAGTTACGTTTTTTCATAATCAGTTACATTAGCTTACGTTTCATGTATGTGGACTGTACACCTGATCAGAGTAATTTTATGTATACAGAGACGAAGTTTGAACGAACGAGGCATACGACAAACTTGATAACAATCATTTAATACTTGAAATACTTGAAAACACTGAAATATTAAAAGTTGTACACATATAAATCGTAAGGATTATAATTACAATTATAATATAAAATAATATGATTATATAATTAATATATTAATATATTTTATTAATATTAAATTTATACATTAATACATGATAATAATATAACTATATATTTGTAAGAATTTATACGTTATAAATTATATACAAATATATAATATAATTATAATTGTAATTCTTGTGATTTATAACATACGTTACAAAGTATCGTATTAAGAATTTGATTAATCGTTATATTTTATTCACACGTCTCTCGTTTTGATTTACTTATCAACACTTCCAACATCAACTGCACGTCACTTATTCTTTTCAAGCACACATCCCATTTACATTGAAGCAATTGTTTCTTGCACGTTTCTCTAAAAACGCTTCTTCACACGCATCAATGCTAAGAATTAATTGATAAATCTTAGTCAAACAGAATTTTTCTCGCCTAGGAGTGAATGAAATTACAATTTACACTCTCACCATTGTTCGAAAGCTTGTTTCTGCGTCACGTTTCTCAAGGAAACCCGGAAATAGAAGAATATACAGAGAGGGGTAGGGGGGGGGGTAGATAGCGCGATTATAAATTCGCCGGGGGCTGACTGCATCGGGGATCGTCGCTTCGTATTTCAGGTAGGCGGAATAAATTGCACATCGTCTCGTATATATTGCAAATTCCAGCGGTGGATGGCTTTGGTTGTTTTTTTTTTTTTTCAGCTGACCTATTTTCCCCCTATCGTTATTCGTTTCGCTTTTTCCACTCGACGAGAGAGGAAAGAAAAAAAAAATCCGAAAATGTCCCAAATATTCCCAATCTATCAAATCCCATAACCCTTTGCTTTGTAACAAAATCGTCCCTTTGTCGGCCATCGTCCACTCCGGAGATTCGTCAGCGATCACTAGCGGTCGCATTCTCTAAAACAGTTTCTGCCACTGGCTAGATGCCACGATGAATGTTTCCGGCGAGTGTTCCCTCCCGAGTCCAACTACTTCCGCCAACAGTATCCATCTCGGATCGGTGACGGGGGGAAATAATCTATCATCCGACGAGCTTCTCACTTGCTACAGTAGTAGCTTCCTGTACGACACAGACACGCAGCCAGGTATCCCGCAGTAATGAAATTGGAACTATCGAGTGTCTGTAAAAGGGGAAGGAACGAATTTCAAAACGAAACGATTCAGGATCCACTTCTGTCGATGATCGTACGGAGAAAAATGGATGAAAGAGGAACACCGAGGAAAGTTGTATCTAGCAATAAAGATAGGGACGAGTAAATAAATGAAAGGGATAGAGTAGAAAAGTTACGTTCAGTAATAAAGGATAGAAATCAATAAAAATTCGAATTAATTTGCATAATGATTAAGTAAACTACCGAGTGTTTCTAAGTGAGATTCTAGCGAAATTTCTCGATTATCGCTAATAGAAAAAAACAAAGAAACAAGAAAAATTGAAAAATTGAAGGTTATAAAAATTGTCACAGCTGAAGGAAATGGTCAAATGAACAAAAAAAAAAAAAAAAAAGAAGAAGAACAGCAAAAAGAAAAAGTTATCGATTATCAAGAAATTTCGCTGATAAAAGAAAAAAAGAAACAGGTAAGAGAAATTGAAAGGAGGTCGTAAAACATTGTAACAGCTGAAAGAAACGGTCAAATGAGTAAATAAAAGAGCAGAGGGACAGCAAAATGGGAAAAGTAGTTACATCTGGTATTAAAGGAAAGTAGTCCGGAGATAACAGTAAAAATAATTTGAATTAATCTGAATAGCAATGAAATTGGAACTTTCAAGTGTTTGTGGGAGAAGGTCGAAGCCACGAGTGGGTTGTTTCACTTGTTTGAATGAATGAGAAATTTCATCAAGAAAGAAGAAGCAAATGAAAAAGGAATATCAAACAAAACTTGGATGGATGGTGATGAATGAAACTGATCGAAATATAAATAAAAAAATAATAAATCGTCATATAAATAAATAAATAAAAAGAATGGCAGAGGAAAGGGAAATTGCAACCTGAGTAACGAAGGGAGAGTGGCTGAGAGGAACGGTAAAAATAGTTCGAATTAATTTGAATAGTAATGAAATTGAAACTTACAATCGTCTCCTAACGAGACGACACGAATTCACTTTCCGCGACGGAATGAGAAATTCCAAAAAGAAACAGATCGTACGAGCAAATTAAAAAGAGGAGTTGTGCGCGTTTTATTTAACAAATAAAACAACAAATAAAAATTTTTAATCAACAAATAGAAGCGTTTTATTTAAATAAAGAGAAGTTGCACAGTTTACTGCTATATCTAGAGAAAGGAAAGGAAAGTAAGAAAGAAACTATAAAAATAGAAGTCGTATAAAAAGAAGCGCAGTGCGATAAAGGCAGAGGCACACGAAAGAAGAATGTACCTCGATGAAAGATATATAAGAACAAGGAATAAAAACGTGACAAAAAAAGAAAGAAACGAGACAGTCGTAAGAATGCGATTTCAGATTATCCACTCTGATCGTTATACTGTCACGTTCCAGCGATTTGCTTAATTCAAGGAGGCCTTCGATGCGTGAACTTCCGACGTTTGACATCGTATCGTTATGTCGTACACGTGTACGACCGTATCGACGACACCGTGTGCCATTACCCTGCCCAGATCCCCCTTTTAAACTTTGGTAATTACATTATACGCGAAGGGTGGATAGACACGCGGATAAGAGCCGCGTGGAAACGAGTCGGTCGCCGAAAAGGAGGAAAATCGAAATCGTTATCGAGGAATGAAAATGATCGTGCCACGCAATGGGGAAGCAATTAACGAATAATCAATAATTTTCGGGAAAAGTCGGAGGAAGAGTCGTGGGCGAGAGAGACAAAATGAGGAAAGAGGGTGCGGGAACGGATATTGCGCGAGATTAAGATCAAATTAACCTCGTGTTCCGGGCGACCAACCGAGCCCTTTGGAATTTCACGAGCTCTCCAACGGACAACCTAACGTTCCTCCAGAGGAAAACTATAGGAAGTCGTTTACATCGGAGGTTTTAACGCGTACACCCTTCCACGAGCCGACAACCACCCTTTGCGTTTTTATCGTGACTTTCGATTCGTGTTGATTGTCAGGTCGTGTCCACGTGTCGCGTATCCAAGAATATATATATATATATATTTTATTAAGCTTTTACTAAGATTTCAGATGAGACTTATTCGCTTATACAGAGAAGTACAGTGCTAACCTTGAATGTTAATACATGTTTATACGTTATGCTACATATATATTACGTATGTTTTTGAAAACGATAGGATACATGCACACGGTTCAATGTTGGGCTCAGCAAAAACAGACGTGGCAATTGGTAAAAACAGTTTTAAGCTACCTAGTAGTTGATATAGGTTGGATCTTTGAGATTCGTAAAGAGGACATTGCCAGACTTATGTGGTCGATATCTTGTTCCCTGCTATTGCGTACACATCTGGGAGTGTCCGATAAACCAACTCGAAATAGAGAGGATAAGGAGTAATGGTTATCTCTGCAGCGATTGATCATCGCAATTAGTTGGCGGGAAGGCTTTCTTTCTTTCAAGCTAAGTTCCTTTCCATTACTCTTGCCAAGTTCGGTAATACAGGCTTCCGTGACCTGCTTTAAGTTCTCGCGGAAAATTCCGTAAATTATCTTCGTAGAAACCAAATTGCGTAAACCAATCGCATTAAACGCGTCTACATGCTCGCCCATCGAAGAGAACATCACCCATTTCGTCCGAATCCCGCGGCAGACAGTTCCAACCCTTCGTTCGACCCCCTAACCCCGTTCCACGCACACCCAATCCATTCCTCGAGATGTTCGAGATATTCTACACAATCTCACGAGGCACTTTTCTCTCTGGTCTGTTTCAGGTGAGAGATTTCGACACGTACATTAGCATGGCCGGAGGGCTGGCGAAGTAGTAAGTAGAAAACAGCAGGCTGGCACCGCCCCCACCGGGAGGGGTCGTGGAAAGGAAATAAATCCACGGTTTAGCGAAAGGGAGGGAAAAGTAGGCTAAGCCGTGGAATTTCAGATCGACGGTTAGAACCGAGCACTTTGCGGCCGGTCGTGGAATAATGGCCAACGTTGGCCGCATGCACCGCGGGATCGATGGTGTCGAGTCGAATGCAGATTAAGTAATCTGCTAATGAAATCACGATTTCCTCGCCTCTCGCTAACCACCCTCCGGTGATTTCTTTGATCGTCGACGATGAGTGGCTGCCGATCGGACAGTCGCCGCGAAGCGAAACAGAGTTGACGTTTCAACCCCTCGGTGAAAGTAATTTCTCCGTACAGGATGCAGACATACTTTTTATTCCGTGTGAAATTCGAGAAACATTCAGACGAAATTGGGAGATTTTCAAAAAAATGGTACGCGAAATGAAATGGAAATAAGGATATTTTTATATTTGTTAAGTCGAAATTTGAGAAAGTTATTCAACTGAAATTAAAAGAATGCGTGAAATTTCGGAAGTAACCAAAGTTTTTCCTCACAATCAGTGAAATTAAATCTAAGGAGAAAGAGCTTGTCAGATCCAGAAGGCTTGACAATTTTATCAACTATCACTGAGAACTGTGTCAAGAATTTGTCGTTATTTATTTATTACACTACCTCAATTTTTTGGAACTTCATAAAATTATAGAATCCAACTGAAATGCACAAAGAAATATTAAGCGAATCTCTCACGTTTCTTTCATAATCTTAATGTCGGAAAAATGCAATTTGACAATGTACATTTTCACTCAATCAGATCATTTCGAGAACTCAAAAATGATGACTTTTTTCAAGTAAATACAAACATTTCACTCGTAATGCTAACAATTCAAAATATCGAAATTATAATTTGAAACGATAATTGTAATCTGAAGTGATAATTATAATTACACGTTACTATTTCTCGGAAAATTTTGTGAAAAAGAAATTTATTACGCCTGGAAGAAGAAAATGGCGCCTCAAACTTTCGAAAGAAATGTAAATTGATTAAAAAGAAATTGCGTGTGAGAATGTTGCGTTGACAAAACTGCGGCGTTAACTTCAAATGTGATCAAAATGAGACTAAAAAGAGAATACAAATCTACGATCAAAAAAAAGAAACTATCGGTCACGTTTAAAGTTAACTCGTCATACGGAGTTAAAGAGTTCATGGATTAATCGAGTACTAACTCAACTATTGTCGAATATTACGTAATTTTTAATCCGGTTCAATTTCGTTGCGAATCTTTGTCACTGAGAATATAAAATATAAAACGCAGCTCGTGCAAAAAGGTCGAAACAAAACAATTGAAGCAGCTCGGCGACACAGAGGTTAGGAATTCAGTTCGTGAATTTAGAATACGCAGATATCGAGACAATTTAGAGGAACGGTAAACAAGATAAGGAAGATAAGAGGGAAGGTTCCGTAAACGTTTCGTTGTCTCGAGAAATCGGGTTAAGCTTTTTCCTCGCCAGTCTCGCCAAATAAAGCTCCCTCTCGATCGTCCACCGTAACACACAAAAGAGGGAACTTAGCCAATCCCCCCCAATCAATGTAAACACTGCGAGACTACGCGCTCGTTTGTGAAAGATCGAACCAGCTAGCTTTTGGCCCGAAGTCTAATGAAGTCAGCCGAGATTTCCTCGAGATTTAATATTGCCAGCTACGGGATAAATACAGTGCAAATGTGTACACTCGCGCAGTTTAATCGAAAGATTAATATTTTCGGTGTACTCTCGGCGTTGTTACAAAGGGAATAAGAATACGACGAAAGTCGTCGCAACTAAGCTGAGACGTTCCATTAAATTTGATTTGCAATGAATCTGATAATATTATAATGTGACGAATACAATTTATACTCTGAAAGGGTCGAACACATATGTATATATCGTTTTGAAATGTTCAACACTCGCACGCATGTGCAGCTGCAACTCTGAGAGTACTCTACTAATAAAAGTAAAGTCTATCGAGAATATCTGGGTATTGGTTGAGTAGTTTCAATCATCTCGACAATTATTCACAATTAACACTAGAACTGCCAGAATAATCGAAACGACCGATTTATAATTTTTGTTGGACATTTTTATCGACGTGAAACAGCATATTTTTAAAGATTTAAGTAATTTTGATCGTATTATAAAGTCTCTCAATTTTTTCTTTGACTTCAATATCTCTGATGGAAATTTTATGCTTTGATCTGGATCTAGCGTCAAGTGCAATCTAAAGAAAAATCAGTTACGCATGCGCGTAACGCGATAAACTTTTAACAAATCCTTTTATTTCCCATTCGAGAGCAAACATTCACTGGACAGACAGTTTGAGAGTCCGAAAAAACTCTCGAATGAACACCACCTGTCTTTAGGGAATCGTTAGGGAATCACCAAATTTTAGAGTTTAGAGTTTAGAGTCGATGTATTAACAGGCTGAACAGCCACCACCAGTCGCGGGCTAACGAGAGCAATCGCAATTCAGGCTAACCAAGCACGCGATAAATCACGTCAATAACACTGTAATTAATGACGACTTATAGGGTATATATCTCGCGAGCCTCTCTGTGTAACGCGAGGCAACTCTCGGCGACCAACGTAATCATTCGCTTTTGGTATTCGTTACACGCACACCTAATGCGGACTTAATTATCGGGAAGGTAACAAGCGCCATTCCCGCTGCCGATCGATCGTCACGATTTTTTCACGCAACGCCGTGCGAGTTTTGAGCGTACGCTACTTTTCTGCTTACAGAGCTCGATCCACCATTAAAAATAAGAGAGAGAGAGAGAAAGAGAGACGGGGGAAAACAAAAATGTGTATCGAAGCGAAGTTTAACTGCGAACGCTTTGTCACAAAGTCGCTGGTAAATATTGAGCGTAACGCGAATAGAAGCGATGGATTCTGCAAGAGGATGCAAAGGACAGATCGTTCAGCTCACTCTTAGCGCGAGTAATTACAGTTAAGCTCTAAATGCTTCAACTCGCGTTACAAAGTGCCACGTGAATTTATGGAAATTTATCACGTACCGAAATCTTGCTACGTGTTCCAGCGTTCGGTTTGCTAAATCGTGCCAGCGAGCGACAAATTTTCGTCCAATAACTGGGTTCACAACAATATCGGCTGCGACAAAGCATTTAGAACGAAACTTCACATGACACTTTCACATTTCGATATCTTGCTGTACACTTTAATTTACTAAATTGTACAGCACTGCGTAAATTTGTTGCATAAATTTTCGTTCGATCGTTGGCTCATAACATTGTGACAAAGTATTTGAAACGAAACTTTATATAACATTTTCTTTTCACTTTCACACGTAGACTGTGTGTACATAGTATGCACGTGCGCAGTTTCATAAAGGAAATAAAAATAGAGAGAGAGAGAGAGTGTGTGTGTGTGTGTGTAGCGCGCGAATTTAATTCTTTGAGAGTCTAATCAGTGACAGGTTATTCTACTGCGTGCGTGACGTGGTCGCAAATCGGATCGTACAACTGATTTATTTACCGTGTACCGTATTTTCAAATCGTTTTATCGCTCCATATAATTCTCAACTATATAGACGCTACACGCTGGCATGATACTACGCTATAAAGGAAAAAAAAAAAAAAAAGAGAGAAAAGTAATACGAAGCGACAATTTTCTGATTTTAATGTTAATGCTTTGTGATTAAATAGAAGAGTTTTAACATCACGTAACTGAGAATGGAAACAATTTATCAGATTCAAAGGAACCTTTTAAAAATAATTTACGACGAAATAGTTTATAAGAGACTGAAAGTATAACTATTGAAATATTACACCGAGAATTATTTTTAACATTGAAATTCTATAGCCAGCATCATTTCAAAACTTTTAAAATACTATAAATAATTTGCAATAATTTACGAGTTAACTAAATAAATAATTAATAAAAGACTAGAAATATAATTATCAAGACAACTATTTCGACATTAAAATATTACATCTTTGATATTTCAATATTGAAACTCCATAAAACATTTTGAGATATTTCGAAAACTTTCGACATAAAAAAAAAAAAACTACAACTAAGCAAGCATTATCTTAAAAATACTACGAGCATTATAAATTAAAATACCGTGCACTGTTTCTAAAATTTCAACATTAACAGGCTGCTCTCAAAATCTCTCGAGAACTCGAAATACACAAAAAACGTTGTTACGTTTCTGTAAACACGAGGTTAAAACTGTGCCCCTATTAAAAAAATGGAAAATCTTCGCAATCCCAGTTCAGAATCGAGTGAATGAATGAAGCGCGTGTGCTTGGTCACCGCGTGGATCAATTTACATTGACATCTACATCGTTGCGCCGGCGAAGAAATGGAACTCGGTGGACGATAGCGTACACCGGCCTCAAGAGTGTCACGAAACACGCGATAAATCACTCGGGGAGAGTAACGTCGTAATTAACGATGACTTATGAACTGACTCTCACGTCGACCATTATATATATATATATATATATAACACACGGGCAATT
This sequence comes from Tetragonisca angustula, assembly GCA_036937485.2. Taxonomy (NCBI): domain Eukaryota; kingdom Metazoa; phylum Arthropoda; class Insecta; order Hymenoptera; family Apidae; genus Tetragonisca; species Tetragonisca angustula. The sequence continues at coordinate 1,809,207 of JAWNGG020000009.1, read as the reverse complement.
ATCGCTAGGTACACCGCACTTTTCGTTTGCCATTTTGAGGTAACGTCGTTTCACGTTGCTATTCGCAACTGACGAAGTTTTCCTGTTCTGCTTTGCGACCGCGTTAGACGAGAGAAGCGGAGGAACCACGCGTCTGCTTTAATTTAAATATTAAAATCGCTTTGTCCCAAGCGAGTGCACAGCTGCACCATGCATTGCACGTATAGTGACTCGCGAAAATATTTGAAAGCTCGTCACGTGGAGGGGGAATTTTTATGCGTGTATACTTTACGCGGCGAGTCGTAAAAGTATCTTTCATCTCATAACTGATCTTTCATTTTCTGACGAACGGTTTCTCAAATTTCGCTCAACATCAACGGGGAGCGTTAATTAATTAATATCAGTTGCTTCAATGTGCATCGTCGTCTCAAAGGAATTTCGAGACTTGCGTTGTAAAATAGAATATTCAGTATTTTCGTGATAACTATCACGCGTGACATATGTGTGACAATTTTATCAACATTGTACGAGTATTGGTGAATCTTGAAATTTGAGAATGTGTAAAGAATAAAAAAGCTTTGCATGCAGCGTGAATGGCTGTTTCAGAAGTAAAATAATAAAGTAATAATAGTAACAATAAAATAAAACTAATATATATATAAATATAACAATTACATGGAATAAATAATAACTGTTTAAATATTTTTGCAACCTCTGTCAAATTATCTCGTTTCCAACTCTGTCAAACCTAACCACGACAATCGAGTCTCGTTAACGATACTAGTGAAATTTCAAGACATTTCATACAATGCACATGATATATTTACAAACAGGTTTCTACAAGTGTTGGAATATTTTCGCGAGCAACATCCAAACAGAAAAAGAATGTCAAAGAAAGTCGCGCGTATCGCTCGCCTATATTTTCATTTTTCAATCTCGCGCGCAACTTCCACGCTTTCGATGAAAAGAGGAAATTTACGTGGTTCTTCAATTATCCTGTTCGTTCCCGTTATGCCAGCTGTTTCCGACGATATTTTTCAGCTTTTCCGCAGAAGTCCATCAACGCGGCCAATCCCATCGCCTCCCTTAACCCGACGTCAAATTAATTATTAGCGGCGGTATGGCCGGTATTACGGTAATGGCTCTCGATAAAGCATCAAACACGGTAGACGTAAAATGAATAATGAAAAACAGCCCCTCCGACGGGGCTCCCTTCGATTACCCGCTGAATTATTCAAACGCAGCCGAAGCAAGAAACGTTCACGCGAAGGCGTCCCCTACCTCGCTTCCTTTCACTTCCATCCCCTTCGTTTCACGGTTTCCGCGACGCGACCTAGTCTACGATCCAATACTCTTGCGATTTCTCTTTCTCACTCTCTCTCTTTCTCTTTGTGCGATAAGTTGCCAATGGCAATAGCCAAGTTAGAAATTACAGGTGAAATTTCCCCGTTCGACGAAGACAGAGGAGCAAAGAGAGTTACAATTGAATAAAATTTTACTAAACTAAGTCGAGTTAAGTTATTAATTTATCGCCAACTGGGTTATCCTCCAATTGTTTTATTATCAAATTTCATAACTTCCTTAGCTTTGGCGCGTTAACTGTTCAAGTTTATTGTACAACGAGTTGCCAGTTAATAATAATTTTATAAGTCGTAAATTTCTAGATGGAATAATAATAGAGTAAGAAATTTTACCTGCAACACTTCGTCTCTTTTATTGTCAAATTTCGTAGTTTCGTAAAGCAAGGAATAATTTTTCGTCGTTTCGTCGTGGAGCAAGCAATAATTTGTCGTAATATGAATATTCCAATTTCTTGAAATTTATTAAATTTATTAAATTTCTATTATATTTCTATTACATTTACCTAGCATTTACCTAGTATTTAATTTTTAAATATACTATTTAATTATCTAAGTATTGCTTGAATTCCTATTGAATTTCTATTATATTTATTATAAATTTAATTCACAAGACACAATGACGGAAAACATATTAACCGAACGCTCGAAACATTCGAAAGAAAAATGTTCTGGCGTGGTAAAATGTTAATGAACGCAATCTTGATCCTTGATGGGCCAATGAAGCTTTACCATCTGCTAATATCATTTAATCGTCCTAACAAACAAATTCGCAAATGTGTCTGATAATCTCGCAATTTTTCGTCGAACGGAACAGTAAGAAAACCAATTTGCAAAATCTGTTTACAGCGTTTCACGTTCTACACGTGATGTTTATTGCAACTTGTGAAATCTCACTAATAGCGTTAATTCAGCTATGCAGAATAGCCGTGGGGTATTATTTCTATCCATAGTGTGTTCATGTATGGCAGGTTTTCTCGCAAATTGTGATTTGCAGACGATTACAATGCAAATTCCGATTTAATCTCGTGCAGCGCGCCGTAGCTGCGATTAACTCGTTAAAATTACACCGCGCTGTTGTTTAATCGAATTTAAAAAAGGATCTATCGCGAAAAATTGCAGCACCTGTAGTATGGCGGAGTTTACTGCCGGGTTGAATTTACGACGTCGTTAAAGATCTTTATATTTTGCAGGTATGTTTTAGTGGTCTTCCCTGCCATCTGGAAACCAACACACGGCGATAAAATCAGTCAAAAGTTGAAGTTCGTTCGTAATATCAACGACACCTTATAAAAAACAAACAAATTGCAATTAGGTCGCCGATTTTTACACGTGCAAACGTATATAAAACACCGTAGCATTTATTCCAATATTTAATAAACTATGTAATATAATGTATAATAGATTATAAAATATTTAACAAACGAGACGAATTTCTATTCAATTACGCTGACAAAAGTATGAGAATGCACAGAAATCCTAATGATTAATTTTTAACCTTGGCTTCGTAACGCGCGTAACACTTACAATTACTTTCAAAAAATGACAGAGCGCTAAATACGAATGAACGAGCTGAATATTTTCATTTGTAACCTCGTTACGTCGCTTCGCCATCTATCATGCATAAATTACCGTGACAGATTCTGACTGAAAATTATTCGAAACAATATGTAATTTCGTTTTCATCTTCCACCGTAACAAATAACCTGTCACGAGCCTCGTACGTACTTCGCAAAGGTCACGATGACTGATGGCCTAACAGTTCCTACAACCAACAGAACTTTGCGAACTTTCAACTTTTGACCAGGCTGACATCCGTTCGCGCACAAAAGGGGCTTCTGTTTCCCTTCCACAGATTTCATTCACTGCACGAACGTGCAATTCGAGCAATTCTCGAAATAAAATTTGCAATAACTAGACGAGATCCTCGCGAAATGGAATTTTTAATAGTTTTAAAGGTTTTCAAAGTTTTAGTTATTACGCAGAATATTGAGAATTGTCAGACACAATATTTAGCGAACAGTCGCTGTTCCTCACGATTCTAAATCGATATTTAAATTTTCTGTTACCAACCTTCTCTGATTTTCATTGGCCTAGTTTTGCCACAATTTTTCTAATATCTTTAATATATTATATATGTATATTTTATATATCTATATATCTATATATATTCTTTTTTATTATCTCATTTTTAGAAAATATTCTTTCCGACTACGAAACCTACAGAGGAATATATTTCCAGCGGGTTCAACGTCGGGAACAGAAAATCAACGAAAATACACCACCAATACTTTTTCCAAAAGTTTGATTGTGGCCATGGTTTTCCAGGCTGCGGCAAACTGGGCCAAATCGGAACTTTTCGTCTTGCTTCCCCTTCCGCGGTGGTTTTCTCCGCGACGCGAGAACAGAAACCAACTCGGGGCGGGGTATTTAAAGAGGAGATTCATAGCTGGAAACGAGAGGGTTGGCAGTACCGCGATCTGGCAACGATCCAAAGATCCCTCGTCCCTTGGAAACTCCGCCACGCTACCGCACGGCTATTTTTCACGAACGTTTTACATTCGATGGAAGATACGAAGTTGAGGGAACAAAGTGGAAAGGAAAAGGTGAACGATCCTGTCTTTCTTTGGAATTCAAAAGTCAAAAGTCATCAGAAGAATGCGTAAACACGGTCTCCAGAAACACTAATTCTTTTCATGATTAAACACTATCGCGTGCTTGAAGATTAGACACTTAAAAATAACTTTTTTTCACTATTTTATTAAACTTTGATTGAGATTTCGTCTCTGAAAACATTAGGAAGTTTTCTTCGTGGCTAGATTCACTAAAGTTTCTCTTTTACGACGAGCACTTAGAAATTACTGTAATATCATTTCCCGCCGTTTTATCGAACTTTAAACGTTAGGGCTGCGGCGAGGAAAATGCACGAAATCATTCTGTCGTTTAAGAACGTTTTCAAAAACATTGAAATATTCCTCTCGTAACTGGATTTACCACAGTCGTGAAGATTAAAGTTTACAGCAACCTTTGAAAGTATGCCGTACAACTTTTTCTTTCACTATTTCGTTAAACTGTGAATGTCAGGTTTTAAAGAAAAATTCGAAAAATTTTAAACACTCGTTCGTTCTACGAATGTCTCCAAAGTTTTTTCGTGGCTAGATCCACCAAAGTCTTTGAAAATTAAAGTCTCCTCTTTACAACAATTCCTTAAAGTTTACTGTACAATTTTGCTCGCTATTTTATTTGACACTAAACTTTGAATACTATAATTAGACGACAAGAATTGGAGAAATCCAAAGCTGAAAGGGAGCGGAAAAAATCCCAGCGAAATTTCAAGATCACGATATACAACTTTGCAACGTTTCTTCTTTGAATTTCGACGAATTTCCGAGAAAAATAAGAGCTTCGTTCGTTTCTCACTTTAATCTAAAAAACGTCTTCGAAGAGAACGAGGGTTCGGAACCGAAGCAAAGTAGTAGAGTTTGCGCTTTGAGGAGCCGAGACCGAGTGGATCGTTATATAATTTTTCTTCTTCATTTTTTTTTTTTTTTTTTGCCACGATGTAACAGTTTAAAGTATCGACAATTTTTCATCGTTACGCTCTTCACTCGTACGGCACTTCTGCCGAGACTTTCGAACGGTGCTTGTTTGCCGCCGGTAGCGGCCGGCATTCGCCCGCAACGAGTTAATAACAGCTGGTACGCAGCGGTGGCCGAGGGAAAACGTACAAGTAGAGGCGAAATCGAGGCCAGGAATTTCGCGGACGCACGAAATGACAGAGTGTGCGGCAGCGTGAGGCTGCGCGGTGGTGGTGGTGGGGGTGGGGGAGGGGGAAGAGAGAGGAGTGGGGAGGTTGGCCCGCGTCCAGCAGCCCGTTCGCAATAGCAAAATTACCCGGGATTACGTTGAAATTCATTCCTCGCAAGAAAAATCACCGCGCGTTAAAAGCCCCGGGCGATTATTAATTCGAGGGGAATGTCGTGCCTCGCGTCCCCGTCCAGAAAGATAGAAGAGGGGAAAAATCGACGAACATTTTAGAAAACATTTAGAAATAGCCACGAGACGGGCTGTTTCATTTTTTTTTTTTTTTTTTTTTTTTTTGAAATACGCTTCGAAAGTGTTCGAACGTTTGTCAGAGTATATTTGTTCGAATTGAACGATACGTGATCATCGAAAGCAATGTGAAAAAATTCGACAATTGAGATACATCATGTTTCGTGCATTATCGCACCTTAGTTTTCTTTATAACATTGTCATTGATTTTTAATGGAGCAGGGGATGATTCTTCGTGGAAAAAAAAATAGGACAGAATTTATATTAATAGGACGAAACATATTCAAAGTCTGTTTCCTTGAAAACGAAGGTTCAAAATGAAGAAATTTTGTTCTACATTTTTGACCTACTTTTCCACGTAGAATAACATGTTCATTGTTCTTTTCTGGCACATAGAATTGGTCAAAGTATAACATTGATAAATTCTCTCTAAAACGAAAAACTTTTATTCCACATTTTCGCGAGGCATCATCCTTTGCTCTGTGTCCCTCACACAACACCCTGTATAATATTACCCAAATATTGATTATAGTTAGTAGGAAATGTAAATTTAATTTATTTAGCGCATATAGTTTTTTTCATAATAGAATTTTCGAAATTCATCATCAAACTTATCCAAGTATTTGGACTAAATTTTTGATTGTTCAAACTCTTTGTTCGGATACGCAAGTTTCCCTGATACTGGACTATTCAATTTGTCGCTGTAATTATATAAAAATTATTATTAAATAAACAATGAATCTAGAATACGTGCAATATTTTTAATGACAACTATTCGCACGCATAACTCAACGCACAAAAGTGCACACGTGTTGTCATTCCACTCTGTTTCATGCACCGTTAAACGCAGATACGAAGATCAACGATAAATTTCATTACGCGGTTAAATATTATACAACAATAAAATAATTCCCACGCGAATATATCATTCGTCAGATATAACTCGTAAAATTTTTAATTTATCACCGTATTAATCACGCGACGTGCCATCATTTCACTCGGAGGTGCAGTTAATACCAAAAATGGTCCCATTAAACGATATGAGCCATTGATACAACGAAAGTAATTGATACAATAAAATAAAACGAAGTGCACGCCACACGATGAATATTTCGCAAATGTCGGCGAATTCCATTTTCACGTTCGCTTCAAATTTTCGGCAATACAACCGGCTCGCGGTCTCGCGTTCGCAAAAAGCCGCCGCGAACGTCGAAATACCATCGCGAGGGGGCCATTTTCGTGTACGAAAAGTGCGCTACGTTTACCAGAACGGTGAAATGTTTGCAACAAACGTTTGCGAGCGCGCTATGATTATTTACAACGCCGTGAAACGCTATTTAGGTCAATTGCGGATAATCCGTTGGATTGACGCTCGAGAGTGGATAGAGTATAACTCTTCGGGCCATTTCGTTGACGACATTATCCCCGAAAATTCCAGCAACCTTCCAGCGACGGGTGACCATCGTACTTTCTCCGTTTCTTCATGGAAAATTATTAGCCGCTTGTTTTCACAAAAAACGAGACTGAAAACGACGCGAAATGGTAAAGTTTTCCTCACACTTGAAAAGTCATCGAATCATATTCGAAACTTTGTTGTGAAACAAAATCGTACAACAGTCTCCTTTTTTAAAAATATCTTTACATCGCGCAGCAGGCGGAGAAACAATGATACTCTTGTCGTTGAAAATGGCAAAAATTTGAACGCTTTCGAAATTGAACTTTTTGAAAAATCCTTCTCGTGATTCGATCGACCACGATCTGGAAAATTGAAGTCTTCCCTCAGCATCAGTTCTTTGAAACTTTCTGCGCGATTTTTTTCCCTCCCCCTCGCCATTTTACTGAACTTTGAATATCAGAGTTGAAAAATAGCGAAAAGAAATCGTACAGTAAGTTTTAAAAGGTCACTGTAAAGAGGGGACTTCAATCTTCGAGACTGTGGTAGATTCAGTTATGAAAAAAATTGTTCAACGTTTTCAGAGGGATTTGACATTTGATAATTGTCGAGACACAAAAGTGCTTGTAGCTTAAACCAGTCGCCGTATGATGTAAAAACATTTATGAAAAAAAAAAAAAAAAAATGAACTAACGTGGAATTGTCAAAATGGGAGCTTCGCTCTTTGAAATGAGGTCAACTGGATTGTTACACGACCCTTTCTTACAAAGTTACAACAGCTTGAAGTACAGATAATTTTTCATCGCGCGTGCGATTATTTTCGACTATCTCGTCAGATAAAATTGATTGAATGATTTATAACTTTTCGACACTCGGTGATCACAGTTTCACTGTTAAAATATATATCTCTTTATTTTGGGAGGAATCGGAGATAAAAGTTATAATGAAAAGATCTGTTTTTATCGCAAGGTTGTGCAATACTCGTACACTCGATGAAAATTGGTCGATATTTCAAACTGCAATAGCTTTGTAAAAAAAGAACAATCACAGAACGATTCAACAGAGCTTCCGAGTTCGTCTCTTTCAAAGATGTTTTTGCAAATCATTCATGAAAATGAGTACTTTCTCTCTTTCTGAAAGTCAAACATTTTTGTGGATACTAGAAAATTGTTTTCACAATCTTCAACATTAAGATATACAATGATCCCATAAAATAACCAATTCTTTCTCGTCAAGTTACAAAAGTTTAAAACCAATAATTACCAATGTGTAATGCTTGACACTGTTGCTCTTAAAAAGCACGATTAAATTACTTAAATATAACTTGACCGGAAACAGACTTTATTAAAAAAAAAAGATAAAAGTGACGGTTGATAATTGTTAGAATTATCCACAACAACATGCATAGTTCTCGATTCGATTAATTCTAAAATAACTGTGAATTATTTGCACCCTTTTGATACATCTCGATGGAATCAGAACTTTTGCCCTCGTCTTATTAAATTTGTGGCAACTCGACGAAATCGCGCGTGTGTGTACGTACACACAGGCACACACGGACGTGGCCGTAGGAACGATAGACGCGTTTATCAAGCTGGCGACTCGAGAGATGTTGCCCGATCGTGCTTGAACAGGCCGCGCTGTTATTAATTCGGATTACGTATTAGCGAGCTTGTTCCGTTGTTGAATCGTGTGTGCACAATCTCACGACCTAGACCTTAATCTGCTTTAAAGAGCACATCCCGTCGCGCGAGCCACCGATCTCACCCGTCTCTGTTCCCCTATCCTAACTCGACACACTGTGTCCGAGCGTCCAACTCGTCGTTTCCATCGCGCCCGCCCTCTTTCTGCTTGTTTGTCTCGGAGATTAACCCTTCCGTTGATAACGGCGGATATAATCGCCGATCGTCGAGGATTTACGTAACGATGACTTAAATCACCTGTCGCCGATTTCACGTTATAATCGTTGCGCGTCATTAAACATCATCCGACATAGCAATGCGTTGGAACGATTACAGTCCTTTCTATGTGTTCCACGTGACGAAATATGCGCACAAATATGCACGTCCGCGCACGAAAGTCTTGTGGCAAATATTTTCTATCGCTATACTTTTTCTAGTATTATTTTTGGAGAAATTAAATGACAGTTTGGACGATTTTTCCAATGAGATTCACGATCGTGTCTGACAATGAGTGGTGAGAGATATTATTATAATTATTTTTTTAAACGCTACAATTGCCAAAATGGTCAAAAGTACTGATTTATAATTTTTGTTAGATGGTTTTGCAAACAACGTATTTTTAAAGATTTAGATAATTTTTCGTAAATTATACAAATAGTAGCTTGTACAGTCCCTTGTATTATAAAGTAAATTTATTACAATCTAGTAACTTAATTAACTTCATAAGAGTTTTAAAAAAGTAAAAAAATCCAGGCCGCGCTGTCTACTTATGATAAATATTATTATAACGATAATAACGTAATAATATAATAATATTTATTGTATAACATATCACAATATATTATATTTATAGTATTGTAATAATAGTACTATTATAAAATTTTTATATTGTAATAATATTTATTATAATATTATTATTATTATATTTATAGTATTATAATAGTACTATTATAATATTTTTATATTCTTAATTTGAATTAGCCGAAAAGTAACTAAGCTTTCTTTACAACAGATGGACGTATATCTCATAACCAATTTCATTTTCAAACTACATTGCATCGTGTAGTCTGATAGTTGATTGTTGCAGAAAAAGAAACTGCACGATCTCGTTAACAGTTGTTTGCTCGGCGTCGATGTCAAAATGGCAAATCAAAAAACGAACATATTAAAGGAGCCTTCGAATTACGACAGTGTCAGAACTAGTTTGCTAAATTTCACTAGTGATGAGAATATCAAATCGTTCTTGGAACGATTGGATTCTTTTTTTTTCTTTCTTCGTCGAAAAAGATAAAAACGAAAGAAGTTTCCTGAGAGATGACAAAAAAATGGACAATACATCGTTCAAAGTGATTGGTTGTGAAACCAACTTTCATTCGCACGCAAAAAGAACTGAAGCACCTTTTGACCAACCCGATATTACAGTAAAAAACACTAGTATAATATTATCACGATATTATAGTAAATTTCGCGCAGAAGAGCATGCAGCTGAATGGTTAATCTGTGTCTCTCGGTCAAGTCCGAGTACCGAGTTGTGGACGACCCCTTTCGAAATTGCATCCGCGTGGATTAGGAGAAGTTCCTGTTAGGGAAGCGGCGGCAGTTAGGCGTTGCCCGATATTGGTACGTTCGAAGAGTTAGACGCGGCCGCGTCGCGAAACTTTACCACCCTCTAGACACCGGAAGGAACTTCTCCTCGACTACGTCTCGGGACGCTGCGACGTAGACGAGCCCCCCCCCCCCGAAGTTCATCCGATTATTATTCGGGAAATTAATTCTCGCCGGGTGGGTGTGTGCTTTATTGAAACGTGGCCGTCCCGCGGATTAAGCCGAACTCATTACATTTTGCCGGGATCGGTCGTGGGGAGAGAGATTCTCCGCTCGAGTAACCCGCAATGACCCTGTTCTTGCGTCCGTGAATGTCCCACGGTTTTGCGACTTCCGCTCCCGTGAACGAGCGCACGATTTGGAAGATCTTAGGTCGAGGTTTGTATTTACCCATAAATAAATATAATTTGTAAATTACCACGATAAATTTACAATACAAATTAGACGTGAAAGTGTAAGTTGTATGCACAGTGTGCAATATAAATTACTGTATTTACGATAAATACAATACATACGATGTAAAACATGGTTTATACAATAAATACTCTGTTAATATGTTAGTATATTGTATTATTATAATATGTTAATATATTGTATTGTTATATAAAAAACTGAATTAGATACAATGAATATAAAGCATACTTTGTCTAGTAGACACTGTTAGTAATAATATTAATATATCGTGGGATGAGGAAACTTTGGATTTAATTTGTGTTATTTTTACTTGGAATATTGAATCGTGTATTGTATTTTATTGTAAATATTGTAAAATATGTATATATGAATATTGAAATAAAAATGTCTCAAGACTATGTGGTCGTGTACACACATGTAAATCATAGTTGGTGGCTTTCTTTGCATCTTCCATTTAACTTTGAAATTAATCCGACAATTAATAAAGAAAGCAATACTGAAGATAATATATCCTTTAACTTGGGGAATCTCGGATTACGTTATCCTGACGAAGCAAGTTCCTATTATGTTCTACCAGGCTCACGAGCTCGCCTGGTTATTTTAATAAGACGGTGCGATATGTTCCAGCGAGATATTTTAATTCAGTGATTGAAAAAATTTCTGAATTATAGCAATTGGATAGATAAATTTTGCATTTTATTCTTGACCTTTAATGCAACAAAACATACTAGAGTGTAAAACCATTCTTCGATTGAACAAATATTGGATATTTCTCGCCAATTTCTTCTCCAAAAAGAATCATTTATAACTTTTAATGATAAACTATTAATTTTTCGACCCGTACTTGTTAAGACTTTTTTCAATCTTTAGCTAACCCAAGTTACGAATCCTTCTTTCTATTCACTCGATTTGATTTATTCTCTAAATATAAAAAATATTTCAATCATTTCGCGACGTGTAATTTCAGATTTCTTTTTGTTGAACTTTCTCCACAAAAATCATCCTTCGATCTAGCAAACTTTGCACTTTCTACATTCTCAAATTCTCTCCCATTTTCAACAGAAATATTTAAAATTCCTTCAATCATCCACTCTGTCGTTCCACGCTGTATACAGATTAAACAACGAAACCACGAAAATCATCCTTCGATCTAGCTAAACATCGGACTTCCCTCATTCTCAAATTCTCTCCCATTTTCAACAGAAATATTTAAAATTGCTCCAGTCGTTTAAAAAGCTTCAGATTAAACAACGAAACAACAGAACCACAAAGGAGAGTTGGAACGGAGGGGGAGAAGGCAAGCCTCTGAAATGAATGACATTATTCCGCCGTTCTTCGCAATTTCTCCGCCGTCAGCCGGGGCAATATTCTGCAGAAGACGGTTCGAGAGGCAGAGGTGGACAAAGTGTTGGGCCGGTGTGGAACGGACAGCCGGTGGTTTTCTTTTTTTCTTTTTTCTTTTTTTCCCCCGTGAACGAACGAGCGGAGATTACTCGCCGGTGAATCGGCGTCGTTCGATGAACCAGGATTTAATTCGCCGAGCAGTAATCGGTGCGGTTCGATTCATCGGGAGGGGAGAGAAAGGGGTGGGCGAAAGTTGGGGCCGCAGCGCGCCGAAAGGAAGCAAAGTTGACCAAAAGGTCAGTGGGTTGCCGATATCCTGAGCGCGAGACAAACTGCAGTTTGCCGTTTATCGTTTCGCCTAACTCGCCGTTATAGCACCTCATTCGTCTTCCCTCTTCGAGGGATTCTTTATTCGTCGACTTTCGTGGCCAACGATCGATATCGCCGTCACCGCCGTTAACAGCTGTTTCCACTTCTCGCTAATCTTCGAGAGGAGTTTTCGCCCTCTTCTTCTCCCGAGTCTGTCGTGCAAATTGGTCATTTTTCCGCATTACAGAGTGCGATATATATATATGTATGTACTGGCTAAGAGGTACAGAAGTCTTGATCTACTTGCCTCCAGACGAGGAGAAGTTTTGTTCTACTGAATTTTTAATTTATCTTATTCTATTTTATTTTATTTATCGTTAAGCTCGTAGTATTACATTTCGAAAGACATGATTATACTGGTAGAATTTGAAAACGTGTGTGTGCGAATGTCGCTGGACGTTCGTTGCAAACGTAAAAAATAAAATATGAAAAAAGAAAATAAATAAATGTGTGTCGAATATATTCAGCGTCACTGAATAATTGAGATTTCTTAAAGAAACTTTTTTGCCATTTTCTAAAAGTGGCCGCAACCTATGGTATTTTTTTTTTTTTTTGGGGAAAGTTTCACCATCGTGATGCTTCGTGTATAAAATACAATGCAAGAAGAAAAAAATTTTTGACCTTAAAATTCAAGGTCAAGATCAATTTTGAATTTATATTTCAAATCAAAGAGTCATTTATGATAACCACGGGATAAACTTCTTTTTTTCATTCTGTACGCTCGTTCTGCCTTCTTCATTTATTTCAGCGTCAGATTATGAAGGATCATGCAAGATTCGAAATGAGCGTATCGTGACCGACGTTTCCCGTTTTTGAAATCGTTCGAAATTGAATGATAAGCGAGCATTGTGCGAGGGAGTCGCGTATAAGCAAGAGAAAGATTTATGAGATCCGCTCTCGAACAAACGTATATCTTACGGCGTGGCGCGAAGCAACGTTTTCCAAGTGCATGCATCATGCGCTATCGATGCTTTTCGCGACGCGTATAAATTGCAAATAGTTCGAAGCGGCATCCGTGAAATCCGGCGTAATGAATTTATTCTATCGGTGATCGTCTAGCGGAAAACGAAGACTGCTCGGGAAACTAGACCTGATGGTATTTCAATAGTGGGAAACAACTGCGTTCGAAACAATTGCCTGACTAATAAAACGTCGGTCAGTTTTTTATTATTTAGTTCCTACTCCCTTGAAGTTTGTTAAATATATAGAATAAAATTATTTAGGATAAATATTTAAATATGTAAAGGATAAATATTTAAATCCTAAATTGAAATATTTAAATATTTAGGATCTGGAATCTTAAATCTTTTCAGTTTCGAAATTCTAAAAGTCCGTATCTGTGTACAAAAATAGTGCTGTAATAACAGAATAACATGAAAGTAATGTAATAATATTCACAGTCTTCGATATCATTGTTTATTGATATCTTCCTCTATTTTCTATGGAACACGACATTCATATTGTTTTAAAATTCGATGAAATTCGATGGAATACTATATAAAGTATGAAACGATTCACTATTATTATTAAAATGTTATTTTTTTACTTTTAATGAACGTTCGTCGCTATTTTCTTAAGATTAAGTAATCTTGAATTTTAATTAATCGTTAAATTTAAACGTTTCGAAATTTTCTTTAAAAAAAAAAAGAAAGAATCAGACAATCGAAATTGATGAAAATCGCAAATCTCCCCAGATCGTACGGTTCTCTTGAAAACACTGCGCGACGCCGAGATTCTTCTTTGTCTTATTTGAAACGGAACAAGACCGTTTCCGGCCGTGAAAAATAACAGGAAACGCGATAACCGTTTCCCTCGTGAGAAAAATTGCAACCATCCCGCCATCGAATTTGCAACGTTCGTCTAGATCCTTCTCTATAAAAATTCAACCCCTAAATCGCAACGACTGCGAGAATCCAGCTCCTTTTTCTTGCATCAAGACAATTCGATTTCCACGAGACGAAGCGTGTTGAACTTTTGTTAGCCATTTGAGCGTTTAAAATTAACAAAAGTCGAAAGTTTTAATAATAAACGAAGAATGCATTTCTTTAATAAATGCACAGTAAATAAAAATTAATTATTATTAATTTATTAATATTATAATTATTATAAATTTATTAGTAAATAATTTCTGAATAATTAGAATATATTTCAACATATTGTAATATTTTATTCTTTTCGAATCGTCACACCAGAAATTTCCTTCTTTTTTTACATCAAATCAATTTGAGAAATTGGTTTACATCCTATAACGATATTATTTCTAAGAGACGAAGCTCGTTGAATTTTTATTAATTACAAGTACATCAATTCGGAGTTCGACTATTTTCCTCTATAAAAATTCAACCTTTACTATCAAAAATTAGTTCCCTTTTTTTTTTTTATATCGATTCAATTTGAAAAACATTTGTATTCCGAAACGACATTGTTAAACCTTCATTAATTACAAGTTTGAAGTTCGGTTAAATATTTCCCAAAATTTCTCTCTATAAAAATTCAGAAGAAATTGTCCCTCTTTCTTCTTACGTCGAATCAATTTAAGAAAAAAAAAAAAAAAACGTTCACAGCTTGAAACGACATTGCTTCTAAAAGAAAAAAACGAAACTTGTCGAACTTTTATTAATTACGAATTCGAAGTTTCTCTCGGCAAAAATTCCATCCTTGTCGTCAGAATCGGTCGCCTTTACATCGAATCAATTCGAAAAAGAAAAAAAAAAAAGGAAAAACGTTCGCAGCTTGAAACGACATTGCGTCTTCCAAGAGACGAGACTCGTTGAAATTTTATTAATTACCAGAACGCGGGGGGAGGAGGGGGTGGTTCAGTTAACGCTCAACGAGGCGTGCCGCGGATTTGACGGGGAACGTCGGCCCATAAGATATCGTTAGGAAAGTTGGTAAATCCCGGTTGCCGGTGCTCCAGGCTTCGAGCCGCTAATTCATTGTAAATTTATACAATTAACTCGGCCAACCTGGTTTCTCGGCGTACGATACTACGCGGGGGCGCAGCGCCTCTCGTGAAACCTCTATGTTTTCACGGGGCCTGTCAGCCCCGATTTACTCGCTCCCACCCAGCTCTTTCCTCCTCGAGTCTCGGCCGAGCCAGTCTTGTCCCAAGTTTAATCCAACTCCTTGGATCGCTGATGAACGGACCGTGATTTCGCTGCAGCATTTAGCCACGGCGAGCGGCGTGTCTCGCGGATGAAATTTACCGGCAGGCAACCTCTAACGCGTACACGCAAGTTCGAACATTTGCAGACAACTTTCGCGAATATATCACGCTGTACGAAATTTTCACTTGATAGGTTAGCCTATTCGCAATTATATCGCTTGGTTTGAAACAAGGTACACTGCGTACAAGGTGTACATTATTGCTATAGCGGTGTAAATATTTTATTTTTCATACATTCGAAATGTATGGAAATTAATAACACATCCTTGTCGTTTGAGTTTGCCTCGCAATTTTGAATTTCAGCGTTACTGTATATCATTTTTTGCGACAAATGTCGTTTTGTAAAATTGTACTTGAAAGTGATTTTTAAAATGTTTTATATATACGACACGTATGGAAATTGTAAAAATTATATATATATATATATATTATTTGCAAGCGTAGTGTAGTTATTACTAATACTTCCCATATACTTAAACTGTACAAAATTAATAACTTCCTCGCCATTAGAGCTCTCTTGGCGATTTTAAGTTTCAGCATTATTGCGTGCTATTTTTGTGACAAAATTCTACTTGAAAATTTTCGAAATGTGTTTGTACGCGCGTAAATTTTCTACCACGAGTGTTCAACACCGTTGTGCGTCACGTCAGAGAAAATCTGGAGCAATTGGCGTTGAGCGATATCAAAATCGGCGAAAGTAATAAAATTTTCGCGCGCGCCATTACGAGGCAACCGGTCGAAAATTATTTCACCGGTTTACACTGTGCTAACACGAGCGAATTTCAGCCAACCAGTTTGACACCTGATGAGGAACAGCATACGCAAACAATACCCGGGCAAATTTCGCGCGAGACGTTTAAAACTCGTATCGAGCGGTGCCGCGACAACTTGAAATTCAATTAGAAACTCACTTGGCCGGTAAAACAGTTGCGTAGCTCGATGTGTTACGCTTCGATCAATCGACCGAAACACGAGATCACGATAACAGCAAATTATTTGTATGTACAGCGAACAGAGATGACACGCGATGTCGAGGATTTGGATTTCAATCGATATTTCAATTATGTAAGCGATAATAATGATCACTTTTACAAGTTTAAATTATGGCGGTGAATGAGAAAATTTCGTTGTATATACCGAGTCTGCGCAAGTGGAACGAAGAATGAAATTTCTTTCACTTAAATTTGCCAAATCTGCTTGAATCTAAAGTGACGAAATCGGCAGGAAATTATTATTCTTTCTTGAACAATAATTGGCCTGGTAAATATCAAACTGAACTTTTCTCGAGAACGAAGCATCTTGTGAACAAAATTGCATCTTACACTTTCGACTTGTTTTCGCACGTGGAATAACCTTCTGTTTATTATTTATTCGTAACTAGCGTCACTGGCAAGTGTTCAAACGAAGTTTCAAATTTAAAACAAAATTTTACTCGTTCTCCTCTTCGCTCTTATTCTTTTTCATGTAGAATCACCCTCTGCCGAGTTGTAATTATGAAATTTAATACTGTTGTAATAACTTTTAAGCTTTGGGTTAGGTTTGAGAGTCAGAATACAAACGTGTCGTTCCCGAAGGGTTAACACTTTCCCCGCGGGATATTTGAAATGACAGTCGCGTGTGAGAGATATTACTTTTCATGTATTTTTGTTATTGTACTGTATTACAATTAATTTTAATTTTATCAATGTACCACGACGATCGAACCTCTGTTTTCCAGAATTCAGTTAACATTCTCGCGACGGGATATTTGAAATGACCGTCGCACGCAGGAAATATTATTTTTATGTACAATTTTTCTCATCGTATTGATTTAACCATTGTAATTTCATTAATGCACCAGCAACGATCGAACTCTGATCGATCCGACTGATTTCAGACTGTCGTTTGAATTACTTAAAAGACACGGCTGTTCCTCTCAAAATTAATATTAATTTCTACTTGGACGATTGTATAAATCTGACTTTAGTTGTCGTTTAAATTATAGCGATTTGTACGAATATATATAGAATACATTGACGACGAGTATTTTCATTTATTTATCTATTCATATTAACAGTTTTGGACAACCGAAGTCAAGTTATATGCACGCCTATAGACAGACAGACACTCTACAAGACAGATGGTAAATAAAGGTAACGAGACGCGAATTATCCGCACGATGTTCGTCCAGCGCGAACTTTCGTCGATTCAGCGTTGCTGCCGCCACGTCGGAGAAGACAGAGATAGGCAGAGACGTAATTGGCACAGCTGATGTCGCGACATCGGGGCGAAAACCGGAGACGTTTTGTCCGTGATTGAGCGACTCGCGCGACTCGTGCTCGTTCATTGTGCATAATTTCTCGCGTATTGTCGCCCATCAGCCGGCGTATTGTCTCCTGGCCGACAACTACGGCGACGCGATTGCTTTGTAGCCGAGGCGGCAATCGAGAATACAAGACCCATCTCCTCCTGCCGCCCGAACTCCCCCCTCGACCCCCTCCCACCATCGTTTGGATAAAGTGGCGCGATTGTTGCTTTGTGCCGCCGTTGGTAATTGTTTCGTTTCATTTCCAGTTGATCCGCTCGAAGGATCGACGCGACTCGCGTTTCGAGAGGAGATCTTCACTCCGGCTAGAGACTGTTGGTTAAACTTCCACCCCCTCCCCCGAGCTTCCTTCGTCGCGCTTCCTTCTTCGTGTTATTAAATTAGAATCCGTTCTCCAGGACGGGGGTTCTCGCGGAGAAAGACGACCATCCACCTTTCCCGGGGAGTCGGAGGGATTTGCCTAACGGCGTCACGTCTCGTATCGGGGCGGGCTCCCGTCGAAATCCAATCGCGTTAAGAATCTCCAGAGAAAGATCGCGCGCGAACTCGAACGACTCGAACGGCGGCATCGCAAACGTCGCTCGTGTGATTCTAACTTTCGAACCATTCCGGTTGCCAGTTGAATTTCCCACGACATTGAATAGCGAGTTCGTACGTTAATAGTTGCTTATCCCACCCTCGCCAGGGGGAATCCTTTTAGTCGAAAGCGAAACGTTGGTCAGCTCCCGGTCTCCAACCATTCGACACGGATTTCTCTCCGAGGAAACCGGTCCAAACCTCGTTCCCTACCGATTCGTAACACCTTGCGCTGGGCAACTGGTTCGCGGACCATAACGAGCGACCGAACCGTGTAATACGTCGCTTTGAACTCGTTGGTATGATTTCGATTATATTTAAGACGTAATAATGATGACATTATTTTACCTTAGGATCCTATCAAAATCTTAATCTCATAAATTTCACATTCTTAAATACACAGCGAAATACTTTGTGAATAAAGTCATAGACTACAGAGACATTATTTCACTTAAATAAAAAAAAAAAAAAGAATGACTCGTTAACCCTTTGCGCTGGCAACTGATTCGCGGACCATAACGAGCGACCGAACCGTGTAACACGTCACTTTCCCTTTGAACTCGTCGGTATGATTTCGATTATATTCGATAAGACGTAATAATGATGGCATTATTTTACCTTAGGATCCTATCAAAATCTTAATCTCATAAATTTCACATTCTTAAATACACAGTGAAATACTTTGTGAATAAAGTCATAGACTACAGAGACATTATTTCACTTAAATAAAAAAAAAAAAAATGACTCGTTAACCCTTTGCGCTGGCAACTGATTCGCGGACCATAACGAGCGACCGAACCGTGTAATACGTCACTTTCTCTTTGAACTCGTCGGTACGATATCACTGGATAGAATTATTGAATGGAAGTAATAAATTTATTATTCGTTTCGCCTGGTTTATACTTAAATATACTTGAAACTGGGAAAATATTGCAATTTTGGGAGAAATGTTTTCAACGTGCGTGGTGCATCATTCCAGCGCAAAAGGTTAAATGTCGATTGTATTTAAGACGTAATAATGATGGCATTATTTTACTCAATAAGTGGTTCATTAATGAAAACGAACTATCCAAGAAACGCATTCTTCAAGGATCCTATCGAAATTTTAATCTCATAAACTTCACATTCTTAAATACGTAGTGAAACTTTGTGAATAAAATCGTAGACTACAAAGATTTATTGTTTCACTCGAAAGAATGGTCATTAACGAAATCAGATATCCAAGAAGCATCCACAGATCCCATTAAAATCTTAGTCTCATAAATTTCACTTTCTAAATCTGCATGTAAAGTCATCGACTACACAGACATTTTACTTAAAAAGAAAAAAAAATTACTGGTTAACCCCTTACGCTGGCAACTGATTGCGGACCATAACGAGCGACCGAACTGTGTACAATAATTCGTCGCTTTCTTTTCCTTTCGAACTCGTACAGTACGATATCACTGGATAGAAATTTATTATTTGCTTTGCTCGAGTTAAATATACTTGAAAACTGGGAAAATATCGCAGTTATTAGGGAGAAACAATTCTCGACGTGCGTGGAACGTCATTCCAGCGCAAGAGGTAAACAACTGATTTGCGGACCATAACGAGCGACCGAACTGTATATACGATAATTCGTCGCTTTCTTTTCCTTTCGAACTCGTACAGTACGATATCACTGGATAGAAATTATCGAGAAGCAGTAAATTTTAAAATTATCTGTTTTGCCTGGGTCATACTATTCCCTTAAACATACTTAAAACTGTGGAAATACTGCAGTTTTGGGAGAAAAAGTTCTCGACGTGTGCAAGAGGTTGATAAACTTTGATTATATTTATTTCAAACCACGTTGGTTGATAAACTTCAATTATATTTATTTTGAATCACTTGCGCTGGCAACTGATTGCGGACCATAACGAGCGACCGAACCGTATACAATAATTCGTCGCTTTCCTTTCCTTTTAAACTCGCCGGCACGATATCACTGGATAGAAATGATTAAGAAGTAACAAACTTATCATTTGTTTTGCCTGGGTGACATTTCAACATACTTAAAACTGAGAGAACGTTACAATTTTGGAACAAAATGTTCTCGACGCGCGTGACACGTTACACGCTTTGTCCCTGTTCACTGCAGCGCGTTACGACTGCGTGTAAGCGTCGAGGATTACGCGATCACGCTCCGTCGCGTGAGTTCGAGGCAACGAGTACAGAAAAGTCACCAGTGTTGGGTTGACTTTTTATTCTTCGTTTGTGGCTCGAAACACGTTCGAGAGAGCCGCGATCTCTTCTCTTCCAGATCTAACCGTGTGAAGTCGTTAGTGTCTCACCATCAGAATCTTTCCCTGATATCCTCGAGTACAACGCTGGACGTTCGTCGGTCCATCTTGTCTCACGGTGCAAAAACAATCTCCATCCAGAGATTCCTCGGGCGTTTGTCCGTTTCTATCGATCTCTCGACGGAAGCGAGAATGGCGGAGAGGAAAAAAAGAGGGGGGGGGAGGAAGGGGGACAGCTGGCCTCTTCGTCGTTACACGTTCCTCGAGGTCTATCGAGGTATTCGTTCGCCGATTCAATTTTTCTTCTCCCGTTCCGATGGACCATGGAGAAAGAGGACCTTCCCTCTGTTCGATTCCAATTCCCTCTCATCGATCGACGCCTCGCATTCGCGGAATTATAGCCTTAAGAAAAAAGAAGAAGAAGAAGAAGATGAAGAAGAAGGAGAAAAAGGAAAAAAGAAAGAGGCCACCTTGGCGGAGTAGGACAGGGACGCGACGATTATCCAGCCGTGGAGGAAGAAACGAGCCGTGATTTCAACGAAAACGAGATGGTTAAAGTAACGGGCGGAAACGTCGAGGGCTGATGTGGCAACGATTCACTCTACTTAGAGCGGAGCAAGAGAGAGAGAGAGAGAGAGAGAGACTCGTTTGCCCTAGCTCGATCGAGCTTAAGAGCACTTGGCGACTTTCGATTGTTCGAGTCGGCCGATCGCGACCCACGAAACACACGCACGCAACTCCAACTAATCCTGGCAATTTCTACCGAGTGATTTCTTAATCGAACCGGCCATTTACCTCGCCTGTAATCGTTGACTGTCGATTTTAAAGTTACCTCGATCTGACCTTGCCAAATTTAACTCTCAGAGACATTTCATTCGGAAACTGGAGATTCAACTTCTCACTCGGGCGCGAATATTCAAAGGTAAATAATGGAAATTTGAGCGGAAGACATAATTTACGCGTTACATCGCAGACGCTGTGCTCTAAATCACTTTACTTCAGCGTGACGCTGTTCCGGGTAGATTGAAATGTTCCCCGTGGTTTCTATTTCTTGCGCAAGTTTACAGTATGGAAACAGCGGCAAATTTTAGGCGCCCTAATAAACTCACGTCTGAGTTCTTTTCGGTCGAAAACAATGTGACAATGATTATCTCGTCAGAGTTATTTGCCACGTTTTATTCTATGCAATCTTCTTTCATTTTTTTTTTTCGTTTTCCTTTTTGTTTATTACGAAAATGTGTCGCAGTACGTTTGTTTAATTTAAATGTTGACCAGAAGAACAGCGAGTTTAACGTTGACTCTCAAGAACGCTCGCAAAATCGTTTGTACATTCGACATGAGAAATTATTGTTACAACTTTGCGAGGGAAAGAACTTCATCTCATTTTAAACTGTGACATATTTAACTTTGACAACTGTGGAAACAGAAAATTTCAATGTTCAAGAGACAAGGGTGTTTCTCGTTACGAGAAAAGTCAGTGATTTCGGAATTGTGTGAAGTTTCAACATTTTTGAGAACGAAAGTATCCTTATTTCCCCACCGCTTGAACGACGTTGAATCATCTCTAAGAAAAACCTACTTAGTATTGTCAAAGTAGAGACTTTGACAATTGGATTTGTTATATATTTTTCTTTTTTTTTTATAACAGTTTAAAATTTTAAAATCGACAAGTTTTGAGTGTGAACGATTTTGTGAGTGATTATATTGACTCTAAGAATTGGTGAGAATTGAAATACTTCTGATCTGTCATAGTGCTATCTACGTAGTAAGAATTGTTGTTTGTTGACTGATTCATTTCCTGCAGTCTCTCTCTCTCTCTCTCTCTCTTTTGTTATTTGCAAACACGTTTGACAATTTGGATGCTTCGTTGAAATAACTCTCCAGCTCGCGCAGCCCTGAAGGTCCGACAGTTTTCGATGAAAAACAACGCGGCAGTGGTCTTTTGTCCTTCGTTCGCGCGACTTTTTCTTCTTCTCTCGTATGAAAAAACACTCGAGAAGGGAAGTTTCGCTAACATAGACGAGATGAAACAAAAACCGCTCGAGGCCTTGCACAAAATCCGCTCGGTGATGTTCCGAGGAATCTGAGCAATGTCAAAAACGCGAGGACAAGTAAATTGAATTAACTCGTCGAAGATTAATTTGTTTATTGTACGATGTGGGGTTAATATCATTATTTCTTTCACTCCTCATTTAGATTCTACAATTTCGTACAACCACCGAGAGATCAAAGCACTTATAACAAACTTCTCTTCGTCGTTACATTTTTTTTTTTTTTATTTCTCGTTAAATTTCTTTGGTTCTAAAGTATTTGGAACATTGTGACAAATTTTTCTCGCCGCTATTCTTTTCACTTCTCCTTGGATTGTACAACTTTGTACAGGCCCAAGAGATCAAAACGTTTTGTAACATTATGATAAACTTCTTTTCGCCATTACCTTCTTTTTTTATTTTCCGTTAAATTCCGCAACTTCGTACAACCCCAAAAAGATCAAAAGATTTGCAACATCGTGATAAATATTTTTTCGTCACTACTTTTGTACAACGATCAAACTACCTGCAACGTTACGAAAAATTTTCTTTCGTCGCTGCCTCTTCCATTCTCCTCGCTGGATTAGACAAACAATCTCGTCCCCAAACCCGAGGAACATTTACAAAACGGTGACAAATTCCCTTCAGTCTATCACTTCGTTCACTTTTCGTTAGATTCTACAATTTTGATCCAAAGATCAAAGGGTAGGTTACGACAAGCTGCCCACTTGGTCCTCGACGAATTTAACAGCGCGAGTAAAATGAAACCCCTCTCTCTCTCTCTCTCTCTCTCAAATTCCAACTTTGTCTTCTCAACGTCGTCGCGTTACCTCTAGCCCGTAAGTTAACGCTCGTCGAAGCTTGAACAAGTGGATGGCTCGTAAGGAGCAGACTGTACCGCGCGAGAGGCGAGAGAGGAGAAAAGAGAAAAAACAAAGTTCGAGGCAGAGACACGGCGATAATATTTCACGGCCAGTCTGACTCCTCTCGACGGACGCGAGCCGAGGGAAGATACAGAATTTTCGTTGGGCAGCCAGTGATGCGTGCGAACGCGCTTCGTGCGGTTAGGTCTACGGCCTATCGTGTTTCCGCAGGAATGAACGAAACCGCCTTAACGCGACCGTAACGAAATGTCGCACGCGCGAACACGCCGCCAGATACGCCTCCGCGCCGCGCCGCACAGACATATTTACCCTCTCGGCGCTAGCTAGCTAGCGCGCCGGGTAATACGTTAAGCGGCCTTGCCAACCGGGGAGGGTAAATGTAGCGGCGACGGCGACGATCCGTCCACGCGCTACGCGGATTGTATCGGCTCGAGTGTGAAGGATTCGTTATTGTGTCTGGCGAGTCTGGCGTCGCGGAGATAAGCAAGAGCGCGCCAGAGCGAGGCGGACATCTCTGAGAACGAGTCGCCCGAGAAGAAGCTCTTTTTCGCACCCTCTCGTTCCCAACCCCCCCCCCTTTCGTCGCGCGGCAAGTGGCGCGGAAGATTGGAAACGAGGGCGTGCAGCGTGCTTTGAAATTTAGTCAAATGCGGGCAAACCGGTCCGTTGGCGCGGCGTCCAACGCGTTGTCAGAAACCATGAATCCTCTGCAAGCCGCAACGTTTTCAAGTTTCAAACGCATTGCGTGCCGCGTTCAATCCGCACATTTTTGCAGCGACAGGGAAACTTTGCACACATGCATACTTCCTTAATTCACATTGATGAAACATTCTTAAATATTACTGCATATATTTTTTCTAGTAATATTTAAGTATCTATTTAGTAATATTTATTATGTATTTTAGATTTTAACTATTACTTACTTTATATTTATATGAACAGATTGAGGACGGTACGCTCTGACAGACATGTAGCCTGTATTTTCTCGTATTTTTCGAACTTTATTATTATAATATAATATATTTTTTATATATAATATATAACATAACATATTTTTTATTATTATAATATTTATAACTTATTTATTTTATATTTATATTAACACATTGAGGGTGATACGCTCTGACAAACATGTAGCCTGTATTTTCTCGTATTTTTTAAATTTTGTTATTACAATATAATTTATTTTTTATATATAATATATAATATAATATATTTTTTATTATTATAATATTTATAACTTGTTTATTTTATATTTATATTAACACATTGAGGGTGATACGCTCTGACAAACATGTAGCCTGTATTTTCTCGTATTTTTTAAATTTTGTTATTACAATATAATTTATTTTTTATATATAATATATAATATAATATATTTTTTATTATTATAATATTTATAACTTATTTATTTTATATTTATATTAACACATTGAGGGTGATACGCTCTGACAAACATGTAGCCTGTATTTTCTCGTATTTTTTAAATTTTGTTATTACAATATAATTTATTTTTTATATATAATATATAATATAATATATTTTTTATTATTATAATATTTATAACTTATTTATTTTATATTTATATTAACACATTTAGGACAGTACGCTCTGACAGACATGTAGCCTGTATTTTCTCGTATTTTTTGAATTTTATTATTATAATATAATATATTTTTCATATATAATATTATTCAATATATGATTGAAAGGGTTCAAGAGAATGTACAGCATTTAACAAGTGTATTATTCTATTGATGATTGAAATTATCAATTACTTTTCATTTTAGAGATATTTTAATCAAATAAAAATGAAAATACCTCTAGCAACGTTTCTTGGTGTGGTATGTTAGGAAACAATTTCCCTGCTTCTTGAAAAATTATATAACATTGTAATATATAATTATATATTATATATAATATTATATAATATAAATATACACTATATCATATACATTATAGAAACAATCTTTCTTGTGCTACGTGCTACGAATATAATTGCAACTCTGCCTATTCGTAATTTAGAGATAATTTTGAAATTTGGATGTTAAAAAATTAAAACGAATTTCATGAGTAAACACCGTACGCTCTGTACGCTCGCGCGTTTCCCTTCTTTCGCGTCATATTCTCCACGGAAAAAGACCCAGCGTAGCAGGTTCCCTCCTCTTCTCTGCTGATTCCGTCAGCAGCGGCTATCCCGCATCGGCTCTTTTCGGAATCCGGTGAAAAATGGTCGAGTGGATCCCACATCGGGACGAAAAAAAAAAAAAAAAAAAACGAAGGGAACACACAGAGTAACGACGCTGGTCCACGACGGAAAAATCGTCCCGAATTAATACTCTCTCCGAGCGGTAATCCACGCGTTGGCAGCGAGGGCTGCGTGACGATTCACGAGTTCGATCGATCCACGATGATGGGAAACCGTGTCTAGTCCGTGTCAAGGTTGGAATAACGATTCCTCCGAGGCAGAAGTTGAAGAGGACCGCGAGTCTTGTGCGACACGAGAATTTCCATGACAAGGCGAGGCGAAGCGATTTGCACGTTACAAAGTGAACCGCCCTTAATCGAGCCGTTTCGCGAGTGGCCTTCGACCTCTTTTCCGAAACTAGCGAGCAAACCAGAAACTTCTCGGCTGCGCAGAAGCCTCGTTGCTCGAAATTCCTCTGTACAAGAGGTTTGTTTTAGCTGGGCAAAATCTCGAGACACATTTTGAACAGATTCTTTCCTCTAACGAGAGTACGTCTGTTCGTGGTACAGATGTATTCAAAATTTAGGGTTAATCTGCAATTGAGACGACGAAGGAAAATATTTCAAACTCGTAAAATCTTTCAAACAGTAACATCTGCCATTAAGTCGTTTGTATTATTTTTGCTAACAATTTATAACATATGATATAACATGTATAATCTACGACAATATACAAATGATCAGTCGTGGCAAGTGCAACTCAGTGAATTCGTCTTAATGAACAACACTTATCGCGAAAAAAGAAACTACGCGTGTGGTATCGCGTATGGAGAAGAAAAAATGGCTCGCCTATTATTTTTTGTCGCAAGGATCTTTCACTCGATAAGAACCAAGTTGAGGAACGTGGCCAGCAAGTAGAAACGACGAGACGGAGAAAAATTCCCGTGGCGGAGAGTTTTCCCCGTTTCGTTCGTAATTCGTCGGACAGAGTTGGAACAATTCGTTTCCGAATGTGGGCTGTCGCGTGTCGGTTTGAAATTCTAATTACACGAAGAACGCGCTCTGCCTCCCCCCACTTTCCCCCACTTTCCCCCTCCCCCGGTATCTAACTAGCTCGCGGAATTAAACGTATCTTGTCGTGCGCTTACATTTGAGTAATTAGCGAGATTGCGCCGCAACTGCGTTGCACGTACTCTGCGTACACTTGGACGATGTAGTCACGGAGTATCGTTTGTTAAGGGAAACACGCGGCCATGTTTGTGCAATGCTAGACGCTACATACAACCGCCTCCTGGTACCTAAGTGCCCAGGACATTTACTGATTCTATGCGGCAAGTGATAATTGGTTCGAATTATCCAGCGAGGGAGCGATCGATTGATTAAAATTTACCCTGTTCGTGGACAACTTGCGTCAAGATAAAAATTTCATGCTTCTCGTCTCGACGAACGAAGAAATTTTTCACTTTCGATACGATCAATTCATTCGCTAAGCGTGCTGACGCAAACAAGAAAGAAAAAGGAAAGATCGATCGAAACAAATCAAAGATCAATCGATCGTGGAAAGTTCTCCGCGGAGGAGAAGAATTGTTCGACGATATGGAGAAATTATGGGAGAATAGCTCGAGGAAGTTTCAGCGGGATCTTTCACCCGTCGCAACATTCTCTGCGAGATTTCCATTCGTATCTTGATCGAAACTTTCCGACTAGATGTAACAATTCCCGAAGCTTTTAACCGTCTCCTAATAACATCCACCGTTTCCCCATAAGTTTCCACCCCGATATCCGCGCGATAGCTGCGCCGAATGTACACGTTACAATTTTTGCTCGGAGAAACATGCAAATTTATGCATTACACTTTAGGTCGTCAATGTCTACGCTCAAAGCTGATTTGTAATCTCGTTTTATAGAAACTTTTCTCAATAAATTCCCTGGATGGAGACTGGAAATCGAAAATGAGGGGGGAAATGCGAGGGAAAGCGGTGTCAAGCTGGCAAACTATGGGATAGAAATTATGATATCGGTAAAGCCAACTGCGCGCTGGCCCAGGCTCTCTCACCCCCCTTTTCCCCCCGATGCATATGCAAAAGAACCCGGGCTGTTTCCTTTTTTTCTCTTCCCTCCCCTCTCCCCCACCTCCCTTTTTTCGATGCACCGCCCCCGTGCATATTCATGAGCCGCATCCGTAAAAATCCTGTGTAATATCAAGCTTCCAAGCCGGGCATCACGCGACGAAATTTCGCGTACGTAATGACCGATGTAAATCCCTCAGAGCTTCGGGAAATGTATGCAATTTTTTCCTCAATTCCCAGTTATATTAGACTCGCGCGAAGATTCGGAACGTCTCGCGGCACTCTGAAATCCCGGCCCAATTTCGGAGATTGGATTTCGGCTGTAAAAGTATGATAAAAAAAAAAAAAAAAAAACGAGGATGAAGCAATATTTTGCAATTGTAACTGATAAATTCACATAAATCTACGACTCTTTTACTTTCACACGAAAAATATTACGACGTAAATTCACGTCAGTGAAGTTTCTTTCCACCATTCTCGGTTTCTTTTCTGTTTTCAAAAGAGAAGATCGTTTTTTTTTTTTCTTTTTCATTTACACGATGAAGTGCCTGAAAATCCTGTAAACTGTCTCGAAACTTTGTGTATAGGTGCTGCTTCTTTATTTCGTTTTCTCTGTTCTCGCAACGAGGTTACCTTGAGAAAACGTGCAAATATTTTCACCGACCTATCGCGTGTATCACGCGGATGAATTATCTCCTCAGGCCCCTCGGAGCGGCCATATCGCGGATGAAATTTCCCGCCGTGCGAATTTTCATTTCGATATCGTCGTCCTTTTTTCTTACCGTTTATTGCTTCTCGAGTTGAGCTACATAAATCAAAAACACGAAATTTGCTTTATATCTGCCAATGTATATCATACATCTCTGCACGTGCTTATAATGTACCACGTGCAGCCTCGGATTTCTCAAAAAATGCGTCTTCAACTTCACAAAACGACAATGTACCAGTGAACTTTGATCTTCCTTTACGTACGGCCAAACTACCGAAATATACTATACGTAGCAATTTTCCCCGTGTCTCGTTAATTTCGTCTCGTGATTTTTCGCAACCGGTACCGATTCAACCGCCCCTGGCGCAACGTGCCTGATGGAACGAACTTTTGAACAGAGAGTGGTGGGCAATCGATGAGAGAGCGCAATTACAAGAAGATAATGGCGCGTACGAGATTCCACGCGGCATATTATCACGCTTCTGGAACCTCGTTGGCCGACCGCATACACACACACACACACACATATACATATATACGCTCGCTCTGGGAACACTCTCGCGGGGCAATTCGATTTAATACAGGAAACGCCTGCGCCAGGCCAAAAGTAAATATTAGCATCGCGTACAATTTAATAAAGTATATCCACCGCAAACGCGATATTCGGCTTCGAATATATGGAAACGATACCGCCTAACGACGATGTAATCGCAACGCGGCGTAAACGCACGAAAGAGCGCATCGCCGATACTCTAGCATCGCCCCCCCCCCCCACGGCGCAAATATTTTGCATAATTCGCAATTAGCGTAATTCTCTCCGCTGGCTGGGAGAATCGTGTTTCAAGACGATCCGTGAACCACTCCGGATCCCTAATCCTCTCGGAGATAAAAGCTCCCGGCTGTTTCATCCCTAGTACCCGCTCCGAGAACAGTCTCTCTCTCTCTCTCTCTCTCTTTCTCTCTCGTAATCGGTAGCCGATTATTTCATCGTACTCGTTAATTCCAACCCTCTCGGATTTTCCAATGAACGTTCTTCTTCGTCGTTTTTTCTCCTTTTTTCTTCCCTTTCTTTCTTTTTTTTTTTTTTTATGTGTAGATTGCGGAAATTTGCGCAATTTTACGTTTTTACGGAGGAGAGGAGTTACCTTGGAATACGGATTTAATTTATTCTGGTGAATTTTATTGTAACAAACGTGTATGGATATTTATTAAATATATTTTAATTCCGGCATTTTGTTTGTTTCTCTGCAGACTTTTGAACCTTTGAATCTTTCAAAGGTGTAACGTTTCGTAGTTTAAATGTGATATTTTAAGCGATGAATAATGTTGAGTGGAAGTCCAGTGAATATTGTAATATGTTAGTGCTTTGTCATGTAGATTTTCGAATTCTCCGAAAGTAGATATTAGTACTTTATTTATATAGATGTTGGTATTTATTAAATATTAATCATTGGTGTTTATTAAATATTTATGAAACATCCCGGACATTTTGTATATTTTTCTGCAAACTTTTGGATTCTTAAATCTTCCAAAAGCACGTAAACATCCCTAGTTTAAATGTGAATGTTTATTTCATCTATTAAATATCGTAACAATAATATTTCGGACATTTTGTATATTTTCCTGCAGATTTTTGGATTTCTAAATTTTTCAAAACCTACGGAAACATGCATCCATCTGTATTTGTATAAAATCAATTTTTTTTTCAAAGGAGTTATGAACAAATTAGATTAATGACACGTCACGTCATGAGGTAACGCAATCTATTAATCGTGGCCACTCACAAAAGTATTGCATCCTGTAGGAGAGTGAGATTTTTATTGAAATAAAAATGTCAGTGCACGTAAAATTTCAATACAAAGTCAGTGATATTTCACGCTAAAGCTATTTTCCGGGCCTTTTTGTTAAAAAATAAAAATGTTATTACATATTTCATTGAAACGGACGTAACATTTTTCTATCGGAGAGAAAAGAATTTGCAATCGTGTAAGGATGAAACGAAAAGAAGACAAATGAACTTAAATTTGCGGATACTGAGAAACTGCTTCGATTTATCTCAATCTGCGTGTTTCTTTCAAGTCGACGAGTGTATAATTATTCGATTTGGTGGATTTTTCTGTGACATTAATTCGCGTATACAGATCACGTTTGCCGTAATTTGTAATCTCATGTTTGACAATGGAGTATTGCCATGTATTACGAAATGTGTGTAACATAGAACGTTGCATATAAATTACCGCTCATAATTATTGGAACGACATGAATAGTCAACATTTCTTGAATAATTGAAATTTAAATCACGTGCACTTTCTACCCAATAATACAATCAAATTATTCATGGCGTGATAAAATTCATTATTCCAATAAAGTATTCTACATGTTAATAATAATAGCAAGAAACCCTTGCCTTGGTCAAATATTATAGCAAAAGCGAGAGAAAACATAAAAACACTTTGTCGTTCGTGTTATCACAGATTTACCAACGTAATCGTGATAACCGTGTCTCATTAAAATGTTAATAAAATTTCGAAACGTATCGGTAAATGTATCGGTGGTACCGTAATTATTTTTATTCGAGAAATACGTAAAGTGAAGTAAAGTGCAAGAGATGTGACGAATTATGACACTCGTGTTTCATTAAAATGTTAATTAAATTCCGAAATGCATTAACAAATACTTTCGCGAGTATTTGTGATAGTTTCTCTTGAAAAAAAAAAACACATCACTGTAATAGTGTTACAAAAGTAGAGATCAAAAGGTCATCTGATTGACGAATTACGAAAATTTCGAAATTTGTATTAGATATCCAAACACTTTCGCGAGTGTAATAATTTCTCTTCAAAAAAAAAAAAAAAAATACATGTGATGTCTGTGATAATTTTATAGAAGTGAGAGATCATCTGATTAACGAATTAACGGATTAACGAATGTTTCTGTATGCCAAATATTCAAATGCTCTTCGCGAGTAACTGTAATAATTTCTTTTCGAAAAAATACGCTCCCCTGATAATCTTATCGATTACTTTACATTCTCAGTAAAGAATAAGCGACTGCATCGTCTGATTGACGAATTATGACACTACCTGTTAATAAAATTTCAACGAATCTTCTCAGTAATATTAATAATTAATAGAGTAACAAATAATCTTCAAGAAATAAATTCTTTCCATGCTTTCAGAATGGGAATGAAATAAATTGTAAAACGTGTCTTTCACAATTATAAAAAAATTAACAAGTCAATATTAATATTAATATTAATGAAATTCCAACAAGTCTTGCCAATAATACTAATGGAGCAACTAATAATCTAAAAATATGAATAGAGTAACTAATAATCTAAAAATTGACAAGCTAATATTAATATTGATATTAACGAAATTCCAACAAGCCTTCCTAATAATATTAATAGAGTAACTAATAATCTAGAAATTAACAAGCCAATGTTAATATTAATATTAATGAAATTCAAACAAGTCTTGCTAATAATACTAATGGAGTAACTAATAATCTAAAAATTAACAAGTCAATATTAATATTAATATTAATATTAACGAAATTCCAACAAGCTTTCCTAATAATATTAATAGAGTGACTAATAATCTCTAGTAATCTCTCTTCGAGAAATAAGTTCCTTCCATGCTTTCGCAATGGAGATGAACTAAATTGTAGAACGTGTATCGTCCAATCGCACTCTTTGTTTTTTTACAATTCTCGACTGAAACTAGGATTTAGCTATCCACCAAGTAAGAGCTAAGTTCGCTTTGTTCTCGCGCAGTGAGAGTTGAATAGGCGCGCAGTGGTGAACAGGGGATCCTTTGGGAAGCTTCGAGGCGAGCCCGGGTCCCCGAAATTCGAGGAATGCCGCGGAACGTCTCGAATGGCAGGGTGAAAAGTTCAGTGGGTCAGAGAACGGTGAAGCCAAACGGTGGTCCTTTAACGAGCCGTGTAACGAAGCCTGGAGTCCGTGAGCCATCCTCCACGCTTGTAGAATGCGTGATAAACAAGAGGATTTCGGTACGTAGAGGGGAACCTAACGATCGCGCATACTCTGCATGGACGATGGTCGTTTCTTGCCAGTCGTCGATCGAGTTGCGAGCAGACTTCACTGATCCCTTCACGGAGAGTCGTGAGAGTAAAATAAAAATATGACGATCGCTTTTTTTCGCGAAATTTCAGCGGAATAACGTGGACGAACACGTTCGATTCTGGAGGTTATTCTACGAAAAGGCTGCCGCGGTAGAAATTGGGTGAGCTGAACGATTGCTTCTCGTTTACGAAGAAAAAGAAAGAGAAGAAGGAACGTTTCTCCCCGTAGAGATTAAAATCACCCAAAAACGCATTCAACGTGGATGAAATTTTTAACTTTCGAGACGAAATTCGCTCGTTCGAAATTCACAGAGCCCGAGTAACTCCGTAAAGCGGTGGTTTCGTTACGAATTCAACGCGAGCGTATGTCACACATAGATCGGCTCGACGCGAACGAGTGTAAACGCGGTTATCAAAAATTATTGAAACAACTGTTCAAACAACGTGGGAGCCGACCACGCCCCTGGCCAGCAAATGAGTCCCTCGCCGCGCGCATTTCCAAAACGGTGAGTCGAGTTTCCGCGAGGATCGGCCCCCGGCAATTGCCGATCGATTCCCAACAACTGCTGCCGCGCGTCTGAAATAAAAATATCATCTCTACACCACCGCCGGTGTTAAAACATCGTCTCGATGGTGGTTTCGCGCGGTGAAAAGCTGCTCGTCCGACGAACGAGGGAACGAACGAAGCCCCACCAGAGCCAGCCCGTGTCACCATCGACATCCGCAGTGCCGTAGTCTGGCGTCCGGCCAAAAGCCTGCACATGCACAACCCTCCGCTGCTTAGTAAATCGGGGTTACCCCGGGCTTCAAGCCGCGCGTCTTTATCGCCGGGATTTTCGACCGTTTTCGTCCCATCGGGGCGGTCTCGTCCAGCTCGATGATTATTAGACAGGGATCCCCCTTAAAGCGGTGATATCTCCGGCGGCCGGTCGTAAAGACCAAGCGGAAGACAGAGAAGAGAGAGAGATTTTTCTTCCCAAAGCGAAATATACCAACTGAGTTTCACGCCTTTGACGATTGTTCGAGAGTTTACTGGTGAAACAACTCCGGCGTCTGTCACGGTTTATCGGCGTCGATTGAAATAAAGAGCAAGCGAAAGAAAGAGAGAGCGAAGCAAGACGTCTATAAATCACAGCCGTAGTCCGTCGCCGTCAGGTCAGAATCTGTATAGCAGATTAGCATGGAACAGAACAGATTAAACGTAAAAACTGAAAAGTAAGAAAGTAAAGTTAGATTAGCTGTAGGTTGTATTAAGCTATCGTTTGATTTATTTT
Organism: Tetragonisca angustula; assembly: GCA_036937485.2. NCBI lineage: Eukaryota > Metazoa > Arthropoda > Insecta > Hymenoptera > Apidae > Tetragonisca > Tetragonisca angustula. Next base: position 1,775,460 of record JAWNGG020000009.1, on the reverse strand, counting down.
CCTTCTGTACTATAACGCGTGTTTCTGTGCGAAATATGTATATTATCTGCAAGTTATCAACCAGTTTTAAATTGACTCCAAAAGTATAAGTATAAAAGTAAACACTCAACGTCTATTGCTTTGCACACACGGCACCGTAGATTCAGGGATCGATGATCGCGAACAGGAGGAAGAGGTAAGGAGAAGACGATCGAGATTACGCATGTAAATGCAATGTGAAGTAACTGAGCACTCGTGATCGTGAGAAACTTTTGTCACGTTTACTGCGTCGAGTGTGTTGGAATTTCGCTACAATGAGAGACACTTTAACAATTTTGAAACCAGCCCGAAGACGTACGACAGAGAATTGAGAATGAGAAATCCCGCGTGCATCAACTTGTCGAAGGATAAATAGTTTGTATAATACCTATATAATTGTTAGAATTCGTGTGACAAAAGTCCGATCATTTTTCGTTCGCATAATAAGAACCACCAAGAGTTCGTTCGATCTACTTGGTTCAAATAAATATTACAATTAGATATAAAATAGAAATAAAGAAAATATTTCAGTTAGACAGAATTCGACACCTATCGGACAAATCATCAAAAATACGCGGCGAGGCAATGAAATAGCAATCGACGCGACACGATAAAATTGGAGCCCCAAATCTAACCTAAACCTCACCGCAGCCCGCGAATCTATTTCTCGCCGTCGTCGAAGTTTCTTCCGTCGAATTTTTTTGTCTAATTCCAAGGGATCTGATAGAATTAGGGATCGCAAGACTGGCATCACGAGCTCACCTCTTCTTTGGACGGAAGGATTTTCGCGGAAGATTTACGATGCAGCCCGATGAAAACTATTTATCTTGTTATGCCCGGCCGCGATAACGTCCCGAAGAGCGGCGTTTATGTCCAGACGTTGGCCGTCTCCTGTCGATTTCCTCTTTATCTCCGATAGTATTTTTTTCCGTCCCCCGTCATTCTCCCGTGTCAATCGAAAAGAAAGATTACATTGTTTACCGAGCAAGAAAAAAAGAATGGGTCCGCCGATTTATCACTCGCGGTCGGTTGATTTTTAACTGGATCTCGAGTAAGAGTAACTGCGTAACGAGAAATGGGTAACGTAAGTGCCATCCGATGATTTCCGGTAAATCGAACGCGCTTCTTTTCCATTCCGTGCATCAAACTTTCACGTTGTTCGATCTACCGTTTCTCCATTTTTGTTCCGAGTAATCAAATTCGCGATCGTTTGACAAGGTAAAAATCTTCAGACAAAGTTCTGTGCATCGATCCCTCTTATCTTCGAACGTTGCTCTTGCTTCCTGTAGTCTGAGGGACAGAAAGATTCACCATCCTTCGTATCGTTCTTTAAACGTCGTGCAATCCTCAAATTGCCACGCACGTCGAGAGTATTCGGCCCATAATTGCAATATCGTCTCAGTTTCAAGTATATTTAAGTAAAACAAAATGGGCAACACGAGTAATAATATAGTAATTTCTATCCAGTGGTGTACCGATGAGTTCGAAAAGAAGACGAGTTACTGTATACGTATTTGGTCACTCGTTATGGTCCGCGAACCAGTTACTAAGCGCAAGAGGGTTAAACCGTTGAATCATTACTCTCACGTGAAATTATCGTTTCCCAATTTGTAATTCCCCAGCTTGAACTCATCGTCCCCTCGATCATTATTCCCATATTTGATCTTTCACTCTCTGACAATTCGAATTGAATCAATCGACGAAACAATCGTATCCCTGTAATCTTGACGCAACGAACGAACGACGCTCGTTGTGATAAATTTCGAAGAATCGAAATTTATTGATCGATCGTGCAAATAGACGAAACTGGTGGGTGAAGTGTTAGGGGGTGGGGGAGAGAGAGGCAAATGGGCAAAAGGAAAACACGTCCGCCAATGTTCCCGTTTCGCCCCTGTTCCCGTAATTACTCCAGTAATTTGTGCCACGTGCACGCCGCTAGGTGAACGCAAAGCATTCGCAGAGCAACGAGACGACGATTATGCGAAAGAGAGCAAAAAGAACCGCGCCGGTAAATTGAATATTTCTTGCAGCTTTGCCGGAACGGTAGCCTCGGCCACCAGCATTTTCCTAACGCAATTAGCGTTCTGTGTTCCCCCCTCCCCTCCCCTCTCTTCCTTCCTTTTTACCTTCCAGAAAATTCAAAACCTATTCCGCGACCCGCTGACACGGCAACAAACACGTCGACGCGGATGTGTCTTTCGAATAATTGAAATTTTCGTCGCCACGGAACAACGTGAGTATCTCGTTCTGCGATGTTAGGGGAGATCAGCAGCACCAACATCACGGCGTGTCACGGTGATAAAAGGTGATTAATTAATTGTAGCTAGCTAGTCTAATGGAGAATCTGGCAACTAATAAATCACTCGATGCTCTCATAATGGCGTATCGATTGAGTAGAATAGTCGAGCAATAAGTATACGAAACGTGTGTCGTGTACGTTTGTGTAATTAAAGTTATTTCTCACTTTTATCGACAAGAAACTGTTAGAGAAGAAAATAGAAATAATTTTCATCCTTCCGTTAAAATTTATTCGCGCGGAAAGTTAATTTTTTCGAATTGAATTTTTAGTAGAGCCAAGTTACAGCGAGAATATCTGCACGATTCTCGCCGAATAAAATTCCAAAGTGCTTGCGTAGTGTACAAAAGAAGAAAAAACAGTTATTTTTTTTTGTTATCACTTTTGGTGAATATTCAAATACTAGAATTGTTCCCTTTCCGAAAAAAACGTGCGTGCTTTCGCACCGTGGCTGAAATTCGAATACCACAAGCGAGAATATGCGTTCCCTTTCTCACATTTCCCACTGTTCCATCCTGTTGACGCAAAGAGCAACAAGGCTGGCGCCGTTATCACGTTTCCCTAACGACTTTTTCTTGCGAGTTTTCTTGCCACGCTCGCTTTCCTCCGCCACGCTATTTCCATATCTTTCGGTGCCATCTTTAGCATTTCGCGTTGTCTTGCCTCGTCCATCGTCGTATGGACAGAGCACAATCTGTTCCGCCGCGACATCTATCCCTCGCATCTGTTATTATATTATACGTTCGTACGCGCCTCTCTCTGCATTTCCTCTTTGGCACTAACTTTTTGAACAGTCGATCATACGAACACAGGCGAGGGGCCGCGATCGATTGCAATAAATTGGTGACAAATTGGTTACGAACGACGTGTTTCAAATTTATCTCAATTGCTCGCGATGAACGAACTTGTGAATGTAAGGCATTTGTTTTCTCGAGAATCGAATATTGCTCGCGTGTCGATGACTAAAATATAAGTCGAAGACGTAGTTTGGAGGAAGTTTACAATACACAAACTTTTCTTTATACAGTTTATGAGAAATATACACGTACAACCTCCAAAATGTAGGAAATTTCGATGGAACATTGGCCATTTTGACCATTCTGGTAGTTCCTGTGAAATTAGATGGCCATTTTACCATTTTAGTAATTCTAGTTTTAGTAAAATGCAAAGTTTATCAATCTGGCTACTGAAAAATTCACAATTATGAGGAAAAGAAAGTATAGAAAATTTCTCAGAGGAATCTGGCGCGAGATTTTTATTAATTGCTCGATTACCAAACCCAAAACTTTACACAAAATTAAAATTCGAATACAATACGATATATATTATAATGCATTATATTATTTACATATTACATTAAAAATATTATATTTACAGTAGAAAGTGTATAGAATATAGTAGAAACTTTCTATCACAATAGAAATAAAATAGAAGGTATATTTTTAATATCTGTTAATAACGAAACATATTTATTTCTCTCTATAATTTACTTTATCATTTATCGCTCGCTGATCAACACTGTCATTCTTACAAATCTTTATACAACTTTGCGTCGTTTTCTTTTCGTTGAGAGAACGTACGAAACGAGAGACAAAAGGTCGCCATCGAAAGGTCCATTTTGTCGAGCCCTCGAAATAACAGCAACGTCTGACGCTAAACCGAGTGCCAATTAGACCTTTCTAATCTAGATCATCGCACCCTTTGCCGTATTTTGCCTAAGCTTGTACAACCCCTCGGAACGGTCCCTTCTGATCCCGGTTATCGTATTAGACCGGCGAATCCTTCTACGAGGAAGTCATATGGAAATTCACGATAACCTCCCCCGCGAAAATTAATCTCGTTAAACTTGCATAGCGATCGTCTTTGAAAATTTACAAATTACCAACCAGATCTCGACGGTCCGTGCGTCGTCCCGCAAACATTTAGAAACTTTTAACTTCTTCTGCACCGTGTCCAGTAATTACGTACGAAGCTACCAAAAAAGAAAAATGGTTCAAATTTTTACGAAAGTGCGAAGACGATAATTTCTGCATCAGAGAAACTGGATGAGATTAAATGTTCAGACATTTGACGAAACGTCGTTCGAAGAAATTACAAATCGGTGATTTTTAAATTTTATATTAAACCCGGTTGAATACAGAGAGGTACAATCCGCCGACAGTAACTTCACTTTTTCACAAAAAGCACGGAACCACACCGAGTCAAAAGAAAAAAAGGACTCGCGTGAAGATTGACAATTTCGGCTGGCCTTTCGTTGCGAGACGCGGCACAAAGAGGAAATATTCATCGAACGAAATTCAAGGGTTAATAACGAAAGAAAAATAAGATACATTAACCGCCGTACGCTTTGCTTTGCGTTCTTTTGACAACGTTCGCTCGAATCGAATCGACGACGAGGGAGAAAGCGCGACACGCGAGCAGGAACAGCTTTGACTCGATTTCCGTGCATTTAAAAATAATAATGAAAAAGGGAAAAATGCGACCGCAAAGCCGCGAATACCCGGCTCGGCGAACGCAATTACAAATTTGTGCCACGGCTAATTCATTCCGGGATAATTACTCGCTGCCGGACGTGACGCGTCGTAATTTTTGCCGCGCAACGGCGTTACACTTTCCCTCTGACATCGATCACCCGAGTCGCCAACTTCCTCATCACCGTCACCGCTGTCGCCGTTTCCTGAATATCACCGGCCTCGCAACGTTCCGCAACATTTTTTTTTTTTTTTTATTTCCTTCGCGGGCCACTTACGGCCTTATCGGAAAATCTGACGCCGTTACCAAAGCAGTATGCAACAAATTATACCCGGGATATCGTGAGCCGCGATCGTTCGCACCGCTTTTCACCGTTGTTGCAAGTAAAGCAAAATAGTGTTGATAATAATGGTAGTAAAATGGTAGCAAAGTAATAATGAAATAGTAGTAAAATGGTAGTAAAGTAGTAATAAAATAATAGTAAAATGGTAGAAAAAGTAACAATAAAATAATAGTAAAAGGATAGCAAAGTGATAGTAAAATAATAGTAAAATAGTGGCAAAGTAATAATAAAATAATAGTAAAATAGTCGCAAAGTAATAATAAAATAATAGTAAAATGGTAGCAAAGTAATAATAAAATAATAGTAAAATGGTAGAAAAAGTAATAATAGAATAATAGCAAAAGGGTAGCAAAGTGATAGTAAAATAATAGTAAAATAGTGGCAAAATAATAATAAAATAATAATAAAATAATGGCAAAATAATAATAAAATAATAGTAAAATAGTTGCAAAGTAATGATAAAATAATAGTAAAATAGTCGCAAAGTAATAATAAAATAATAGTAAAATGGTAGCAAAGTAGTAACAAAATAATAGTAAAATAGTAGCAAAACAACAATAAAATAATAGTAAAATAATAGAAAAAAAATAATAGTAAAATAGCAATAAATAATAGTAAAATAATAATAAAATACCCGCAAAATAACGATTAAATAGTAGTAAAATAATAATAAAATGTTTTTTTTTCATATAATACGTAATAATATAAGTAACAGTATAACTCGATACAGTATTTTTATTAAACTTCTTTCAACGTTTCACTATCTGCTGATCTGGTAGAAACACTTTGATCTTTCCAAACGATGGAGAATAAAATTTTCTCTCCGTACTCGAGCCCAACAGATAAATGTTAAAGGAAAGATCTTGTTGCGAGCCGAATATTAAAAACTCACGTCGTTTCTGTTTTCCCCATTTGCACGCCATCGAGAACTTTCGTCGCTGTTAATCATTATCATCGGTTTACAGCCTCTTCGGCTTTGCCTCGACGATTTCGACGATTTACACGAAACCGGTTTACGCCGAGCGTAAATCAGCCGCGCGTTCGCGGCCCGAATGAAAGCTGCTAACGACCGATTACTCCGCCGGCAATAAACCTTCGCCGCTAATTTACGAATACTAACGGGCGTTTATTGACCCTTCGCCTTTTTCCTTCTAATTGTGCAGATTGCCGGCGCGGCGACTCGATTACACGGCGCGAAAATTATGATCGTATCGCGAGCATCAAAACCAACGACGAGTGGCTCGAAACGATAAAAACCCGCGTGCCGCTTCCTCATCGGCGTGATAAAGTTTATGTGCCGCGTGTAGCGTGAGAGAAATAAACAAAAACGCGAACCAAGTCACGAATTTATAAGCGAATCGGTGAAGAGGATTAAAAGGAGTAAGAACTGTCGTTGTAGAATCTGGAATCTGTGTTGCAGTTTTGGAAAAAATATTCTAGTCCACGTGCCTTCGTAAGAAAGGAAAAAAAAAAAAAGAAAGGAAACAATCCTTCGAAAAATTTGAACAATTGTTGAACGAAAACTCCCCTTCTCGAACTTGAGAAGAGCTGTCTGCAACAGCGAACGACCGAGAAAGATTTTCTATCGGAATGACTCGAGGGCAAGAACGATCTAATAATCTAAATAAAGTTTATCTAGAGAAAAGAATTTTCTATCGAGTTAATTTCTACGTCCGACAATGATTGTATTTACAAGTATTTGAACACTTGTGGGAATTTCGTGTGCACGTCAAACAGCAGGTGTAATTATTACGATGGTTTCAGTGAAATTTGAAACAAATTCGCAAATGTACACAAAAGATGGCAAACATTTACTGGAAACACGCGCGTTACAAAAATCACCGAACTGTTTGTTTAAACGGTTAATTATCTGTTGCATCAACAAACTTCAATATTTAGCGAGGTGACTCTTTATATGTACGTTTGAAAAACAAATACTTAATTCGTACGTATGCGCCAATGAAATTTCAAAAGCTTCGCGCGTGCGTTTATACAAAAATTTCATACGCGAATAATCTCACGATTCTTTACGCGGCTGTTTCGTCGCACCTTGATAAGACAAACGAGTGTGATCGCAAAGGCAGAAAGTGAAATTCCTCTCCAAAGAAAAAAAAGAAAGATTCGATCAACAAGGAAAATCCATCGCGATTCTCCACAAAATTCTCCAGCGTTTCATTGAGATTTCCCTGCCACCGGCCGAGCATGACCGGCGTTTCAACGAATCGTAACGTATAACGTCGATTTAAGGGCACTTTCATCGGGCTTGGCAACGAGCACCCTTTCGGGCGACATATTGCCCAGGGAAAGAGGTCGGAGACGACGAGGTGAAACGAACGATCGCAGAGAGAGAGAGAGAGAGAGAGAGAGAGAATATAAGGCGGATACGCGTGGTTTATGGTCGCGGATATTATTCCATTTTCGTCTTCGGCCACTTTATACGTCTCGCGGAACGCCGTGCTAAGTACGTTTGATTGTAAGCTGCCCGGGCTGGTTTAAGGCTGATTTACAGTAAAATGGCGGTGGCGTGGCTCGCGCGCACGTGAGCGGACTTCCACGATTCCATCGGCGAGCGGCGTTAAGCTGCTGTTGGCTCGACGACTTTCTTCTTTCTTCTCTCGTTCGAGGCAATCGCGCTTCTCCTCGCGGTTTCTGCCTGTTTCTGTCTGTTTTCGGGATGGAAAGACGGTGGTAGGCGGACACGAGGTAGCCAGACACGTCTTCCCAGCTACTCTAAATACCCCGCGAGAGCTTTATCTCTTCCACTCTCGTTGCTTCCATCCCCCTGCTCCCGGTGATTCTTCCCTTTCGTCCATTCAAGCCACGCTCGCTTTCCTCGCTTCGTTCTCGCTTCTGCCTCGCCCACGAAAATGCCTCCCTCCTTCTCCGTTCTTTCTCGCCGAGCGGTTACAATCTCTCCGCCGACTTCTCCTTATTTACCTTTCCACCTTGATTCCTCCTCCGTCCGTTCCGTTTTCTCTCCTCTCTTTCATCCCGCCGCCCTCTTAAACACTCCCTTTGTCCGTTGTTCCTCGCCCGTCCGAGGAGGCTCCTCCTTCGATCCCCCGATAAAAGAGTTCTCCATCGGGTGTGTAAGCGCCAGGAAACCACCTCCCTCCCTCCCCCCAACCCGCAATTTCACCCTTTCTTTTTTTCACCTGCTCTCTCTCTCTCTCTCTCTCTCTCTCTCTCTCTTCGTTTTTACTCCGCGTCCTCGATTCAACCGCTAAATCGATCCGACGCGGCGGTCGCGAGAGAAATGACAAGCCGCGTGATGGAAAAAGGTGAGAAGAGAAAGCAAGAGAGAGAGAGAGAGAGAGAGAAAGGAGAAAAGCACGTGCAAGAGTGGGTGAGAAGAGGAAAGGGCGCGTTTCCAACGGGGAAGAATGGCCGTGGCAATTAGGCGGCCGATTCACCGGATCCTTAAGGGGATCATCCCGGGACAATGTAGTCGGAGGGCCGCTCGATCGGCACCTCGACGCGAAATTAAATGACCGCCGCTATTTAGAGCCCGGACAGAACAAATTGCTTCGGCGAAGACCTGTAGACAACGTGTCCGTCCGTCTGGAAGATTGGCTCACGCTGTGTTTGGCAACCCACTGTTTGGCGAGAGTGAATCATCTTCATCTTCGTAGGTTGCTGAGTGTTGCGTGCTACTTACTGACTCGCTGTTTCACTGACTGTCGCGTACTATCGTCTTCTGTGCTATTTTACTGATTGGAGGCGCAGTTGGAGACTCACATTATATAAATTTATGATTTTATGATTTCGAGATGTTATTCGTGAAAGGACAATTACGGGTAATCGTACGCTTTACGTTAAAATAAATATATTGTAATATTGCAGAGATCCCAATTTATAGGAATTTGATGAAATGGTTCTTTATTTAAAGTTGAATAAAGAAAATTCGTTTAACAGTGATTATTAAAGTGACGTTGTACATTGTTTTTTCAACTGCTAGGCTCGCAACTTTCAATTCACTCTGCTCACTTCGACGTCTCGACACTCGCTGCTTCCTTCATCTGCACAAAATTCGTAATTCACGCGCACATACACACAAACGCATCCCTTAAGTGTCTTAGACGCTAGGCCTGGAGGGCTAGCCATAAACAATCTCAAGGTCCAAGCCTAACTTTCTCTACTGTCTATGTCCACCACTTGGGACATCTGCAATCGTCGGGCACTAGGGAACTGCTCATCCCACAATATTAAAATTCAGAATAATTATACTTATTATTTCAGAATTATTTTCTTTTTTATTTTATTTCTTTTTCTTTTTTTTTGGACATTTTCGTTTATTTTGTTTACACGAAACGAACAAAACCAAAGCCCCTGTCACGCATGTGTTTCACGCATTTTCGCCCCGTTTAACTTTTCATCAAACGCGCGCGTTCCGCCGCGATTCCATCGCAACGTCGTTTTACACGATTCGAATCCAGGAGACGATCCAACACTCTCTCTCGCTCGGTGTGTCGCGAGAAACGACAGGGCGATCGAGGAGGAAAACAGCGAGAAGACGCGCCGAGATTCGATTTAACGGGAATGCAAACGAATGGGATTTCTTTCGGTGGAGACACGCGCGATCCTTTATAGGGATCGTTTCGTATCCGAGTAACTACACGCTCGTAGCTGGCGCGGGCAATAGTAAAACGCGAGGAGACATCTTATCTTAGCGCCGTACGTTCGAGTTAAACTCTTCTCGTCGCTGCGTCGCGTAGATCGTCGTTTCCGAGTTAATACACCGATATTAACGCCGCTGAACGTTATGAATCTCTGCGATTCGCGCGCAGCGGACCAAGGCCGTTGGAATACTTAACGAGAAACAGCAGGGAAAGAGCTGGTCTTTTTTCTCACTTTGCTTTCATTGTCGCCTACATTTCATTCCATTTCACTTCATTTCGTTTCGTTTCGTTTCATTTCATTTTATTTTATTAAATTATCTTCGTTGCCTCGTGTACCCACGTCGCAGAATTCGGGCAACGCCGTACAAACGCAACGTTTCACCTGTGGCGAAGCGGGTTTTAAGCAGCGTGGCGCCGCGACGCCGTGCGCTTCTGCTTCGACGTAATTGCGTCAAAGAGACACGAGTAACTCGGTAGCCTCTTGTGTGTTCGAGCGAGGTGTACAAAGACGTCCGCGGTGATCCCGCTCAAAGTGTTACGTAGACATGTATGCGGATAGAACTTTGTTCTCCGCGAATTTTAGGGCAGAGGTGCGAGTTGTTAAGCGTGCACGAGCATTCGGATAATTTGGAGTGTTTGCAGGACTCTTACTAGCATCTTTTTGTGAAATTATTTATTCTAAAGTGTTTATTTTAATAAATGAGAACCGTGTTCTTCTGTTGGAAAAAGATGTCTCAAAGTGGGAAATTGCTCGATCGAATTTGAATGATACGAATTCGTTGTCTTCAAATAGAGAGTCGCATGATTTTTCCATCTCGATAGATTCTCGACGAAATATTTCTACCGAAAAGCTACTAATTTTATAAATATTTCAACTTTGATTTTGTAATAGTTCACTAAGTAATTACTAAACTAAAGTTCGACAAAGCAACTTACTCTTGACTATGTAGCAAAGAGCATAATTGAACGCACAATGATCAAACATTGTCGATACTTTAAACTGTTGTCAACGTCGCAAATGAAAATCATGTAACAATTTATTTGGTCTTATCTTGACAGCGAGAAGCTTCTACTTTGGCTGTTGCAAGTTCGTTTCTTTCCATCGTGTTTCTACAACATTTGGTCAGAGTACTTTTATTCACGAAAATTGTTAAAATTCAACAATTTCTGAAAGCATTGAAAAATGTTTCTCGTGACTTTGTCCACCGTGGTTTTGAAAATTGAAACCTTCTCTTTAGAATGATTTTAAATGTTGCGATTAAATGGGACGATTTTAACCCTAACATTCACAGTTCAATAAAATGATGGGAAACAATCGTAAGGGGCCAACTCTTCGAAAACGCATAAACGAAATTTTTAAGTGCTTTTACATACACTTGAACTCTTACAATTTTTTCTAAAGAAAAGAACACTTTTCCATTTAACATTTACGTGACATTAAAAGGACGAATTCAGAGCTGCCAAAATGATAAGAGTTCAAAGTATCGATAATTCTTCATTCAGATCAATTGCAGCGCCGCGAAAACGCTGTGACAACGATTATGACGCAAAATTTCTTTGGGAAAGCCGAAACATCTTGCAAGAGTCGACATATTTTACTATTCCCCGTATTTCGCACGAAAGTGTCGTTTACGTCAGATTTTTACACGTGCGTTCGTTCACTGTACGTCTAAAACACAAAAAAAAAAAAATAAAATAAAAATCTACCGTCGAATCGAAACCCTTCGGCCATCTACTCGGACGAGTCAATTTCATCTTTCGCAAATCCAGCACCTGTTAAATCCCAGGATCCCGCGTGCCACCGAACACGGCCCCCTGTTGTACAACATCGGCGGCCGAAGAAACGAAAAGAAAATTGGAGAAAGCAGGTTTGTCGCGGGGCTTCGGTGTCCCGATCCAGCCAAGGGGCAAAGTGAAAGAGGGGAAGAGAAAAAAAAAAGGAGGGCATCCCGATCGTCTCAATTCAGTCGTGTCGGCGGCTATAAAGTTGTTCTTAAAGTATTCCCATATCACCGGCCGTTGGTATGCCAATATACCGGTCCCGGGGCTTTGTCGCCCGCTCCCTCGTAGCGACTATTCTCTCTGACATCGACCGACTCTCTCTCTCTCTCTCTCTCTCTCTCTCGTCGTAGACCTCGTCTCCTAGGAAGCCATCGCATACCCGGTTTCGCACGTGGTGGTATGTCTGCATACCATCGAGATAATGATTGGCAGCAGGACTGCCTGCATTATCCGACCAGGACGGCGACAATCCTCGGCCTGGCCGACCCTCTAGCCTCTCCCAGACGATATTAAACCGAATTACTCAGGAGTCTTCGGATCCCCGTGATTCCCCGTCGATGCTCCCGCACAGGCAAACGCGGATCTTTCAATTTGCGATCGATCAGCCGCGTTTCATCATCGAGCAATCGAGGTGATACCTGTGTCCTTAACGCACGTGCGCGTATCTTTTCACACGCGCGAGCTGAGGAATGCGTCTCGTTGTTCAGAATTTCTTTCTGCGTGGTCTAAGAGCGAGGCAGCTAGTGCCTGATGAGATTGTCGCGGCGTGAAAGAGACCAAACCTTGCCACCGTGATCTTGAAGTGAGGCGCGTGATGACGGGAGATTTTGAGAATGAGATTTTCTTCGAAAACGTAGCGAATCGTGTCAGCAGGTCTTGAGAGAGTTACAGGGAGTTAATGTATTTTTCTTTGTCATCGTTTTGGTCAATTTGCCTTGAGTTAATAAACTTTCTGTTATAAACCGCGTTGTTTAATTTATATTAAAATATATATATACTAGTATATATACTAGTTAATATATATATATATACTAGTATACATATACTACTATTATATTTATTATATATATATATAGAAACTCCTAGAAATTGTAATTGTCTGCAATTTTTATTTAATGAAAAAGATTTTTAACATCTTTAATTTATATATATACTAGTATACATATACTACTATTATATTTATTATATATATATATATATATATATATATATATATATATATATATATATATATATATAGAAACTCCTAGAAATTGTAATTCTCTACAATTTTTATTTAATGACAAAGAAAGATTTTTAACATCTTTAATTTATATATATATATATATACTAGTATACATACTACTATTATATTTATTATATATATATATATATATATATATATATAGAAACTCCTAGAAATTGTAATTCTCTGCAATTTTTATTTAATGACAAAGAAAGATTTCTAACATCTTTAATTTATATATATATATATATTAGTATACATATGCTACTATTATTTTTATTATGTATATATATATATATATATATATATATATAGAAACTCCTAGAAATTGTAATTCTCTGCAATTTTTATTTAATGACAAAGAAAGATTTTTGACATCTTTAACGCATTGAAATAAAAATCTTTTGTGCCTTTTTTAAAGTTGAGAAACTCTGTAACGATGAGAAAATAATTGTTGGTATTGATTAATACAATATAAAATTTTACATCTATCAATATAAAATATTTCATCAATATAAAATGACATATATGAAGACATTTTCTAATAATCTTTAACATAAAGGGAACTTCAATCATTCATGTACTCTACCTGTCTCCTATAAATCTTACTCCACGCCACGCGTACAAATAAGTTTCACAGAAGCTGGATCATTGTTGCTCCGAACCTCGTGCATCTCATTTCATAGCCACAAAAAGCGACGAGTCGTGGGAAAAGAATTCTCTCTCCGAAAATAACTTTAACCGGGGAAACAATTAACTCGAACACTTAAAAAAAGAAAGAAAAAGAAACCCCCCCCCCTCCGTTCCAAAGAACGAGAAAGACCAGAGTCAAATCGCGCGTTCCCGCGAGTGAAAAAGATTCTCAAGAGGGGAAATGGAGAAACAGAACGGGGAAAATAGAATTTCCGGGCATGAGGGATAATCGCAGCTTTAACGTTTCGCAGTATTCGCCATTAAAACTGTTTGCGTTGGTACGGTGCACGTGGCTGGGCGTAGAACTGTTATCCCTTCCGAATCTCTCTCCACTCAACGTTGGAAGCAACCTCTCGCGCAATGTTCTCGGGGCATTTGGTATTTATCTTAAGCGATAGCGGGGCCGCGTACCCCTAAGGTTCACTATAATAATTGCAAGCCCAAGCTGAAACCAAGATACCCTCCACCGAGATATCCTATCCGAATAAAACCCCATCTTACCGGAGAAGGTGAGGCGGTCCCGCGAAACGTATTGGACGATCTGGAGCCGGAGCTGTTCGATCGACAATGAGAGACGAGCGATAACGAGTCTGTGTTTGAGCAACGGTCACGCGGATCTTAAACGGTCGAGGGAAACGCTATTTAGAGATAATTGCGGCGGTAACGGTGGCTCCTCCACGCTCGAAGGAGCTGCTGAAGGATGCCGAGGGCTGATTGAAATCTCGAAACAATCGCGAACCGCGGCGTCCTTCGTGACGACTTTCCACACCCTGGGACAAGGCTGACAAATATTTACCACGAAATTCGTCTGTAATTCGCCGCCATCTTGCGTTGATTAGGTCCGAGTTGTGTTTGCTGTTGCACGGGACGAGTTCATCACCGTCTCTCTCTCTCTCTCTCTGCCCGCTTAGTATGCCGAAACACGGATCGTCCACGGTTGTGTTCCATCAACACGTCTATCGTTATTAACGTCCGCAATTACCGAAACGGCTTAATATCTCGAAACGGGTTCGCGTTGAAATTATCTTGTTAACGTGACGGAACGACCGTCAACTGCGAAAATCGCAGATACTTACACTGGTTATCGGCCAATGCCGGCAATTGTCCGGCCGAATTGACCGAATGGCTGATCTTTTCCGATTTTCCAACGAGTGGTGAACGGAAGGGTGGCGGGAGGGGGGATGGAACACGACCGGACGCGGATAACTCGACAGACAAATTCAAAGTCAAATCGGCTCGGTTTCGAGGATCCTTTGACAGCGCAGACCAATCAGCCGAGCAAAATTGATCGTTTGAACGACGGGACACGCGCGCGCGATTCCTGTAGTTTCAATTCGCCAAACCCAAATGGAAATCGATATGTTTCGAGCGTGGCCGTACTTGCCGGGCTCTGCTAACGAGCAGCGGGGTAGATCTTGCGCCGTTCCTTGTCGCACCAATCGGGTCCCTTCAGGCGAGGAAACTCGACGATTTTAGAGATCTAGAGATCGTTTTGTCATTTTTTTTTTTTTTTTTTTGCTGTTTTTAGCGCAATACTTGCATTATATTGCTCTTGTCACTTTTACTACGAAATTTTAGAGATTTAAAGATCGTTTTATCATTTTTACTGTTTTCAGCGCGATACTTGCGTTATTTTGCTTTTGTCACTTTTATTACGAAATTTTAAAGATCTAAAGATAGTTTCGTCATTTTTTTTTTTTTTTACTGTTTTTAGCGCAATACTTTCTTTATATTGCTTTTGTCACTTTTATTACGAAATTTTAGAGATCTAAAGATCGTTTCGTCATTCTTTTTTACTGTTTTTAGCGCAATATTTGCATTATATTGCTTCTGTCACTTTTATTACGAAATTTTAGAGATTTAAAGATCGTTTTAACATTTTTACTGTTTTCTGCGCGATACTTGCGTTATTTTGCTTTTGTCACTTTTATTACGAAATGTTAGAGATCTAAAGATCGTTTCGTCATTCTTTTTTACTGTTTTTAGCGCAATATTTGCATTATATTGCTTTTGTCACTTTTATTACGAAATGTTAGAGATCTAAAGATCGTTTCGTCATTCTTTTTTACTGTTTTTAGCGCAATATTTGCATTATATTGCTTTTGTCACTTTTATTACGAAATTTTAGAGATTTAAAGATCGTTTTAACATTTTTACTGTTTTCTGCGCGATACTTGCATTATTTTGCTTTTGTCACATTTATTACGAAATTTTGGAGATTTAAAGATCGTTTTAACATTTTTACTGTTTTCAGCGCGATACTTGCGTTATTTTGCTTTTGTCACTTTTATTACGAAATTTTAGAGATCTAAAGATCGTTTCGTCATTTTTTTTCTCTTTTACTGTGTTTAGTGCGGTACTTTAGTGCATTTTAACAGGTCTCGCACCAACAAAATTCTTCCAGGCAAAGAGTCTCTGAGAGATCTAAAGATTGGTTTTAGAGATCTAAAGATCGTCTTATCGTTTTTACTGTTCTCAGCGCGATACTTGCATTATTTTGTTTCTGTCACTTTTATTACGAAATTTTAGAGATCTAAAGATCGTTTTAACATTTTTACTGTTTTCTGCGCGATACTTGCATAATTTTGCTTTTGTCACTTTTATTACGAAATTTTTGGAGATGTAAGGATCCTTTTGTCATTTTTTTTATTCCCTTTCAGTAAAAAATGTGCAACACTAGCATTTTAGCGAATTTTGCGTTGCTTCTTGTCGCATCAATGAAATTCTTGTACAGGCAAGGGAACTCTAAGATTTTCTAAGAGGTCTAACGGTCGTTTTGTCATTTTTATTCGCGCTATGCTACCCGACGAAACGTGCCTTTGCGAAACAGGATACATCAATCTCAGTGTCGCTGTCGGTCAGCCAGGAGACAAGGTCCAAAGATGACATGGATATCGTTGATTATCGCTCGCGCTGATTATCTCCTCTCTGCGAAATTTCGACATCCAAATTCCGTTCTCCGATGCCTCGAGAAGCAAGTGGATTTGTTCGAATTTAGCAGCGAACGTTTACGCGTAACACGTTCGTCTTTATCGAGTCACAAGGGGAAATTAGATCCAGCGATCGCTATTATTCGAAAACAGCCGCGCTCTATAATCGATTGAACGAGTCCGTCGGCCATTAATATTCATGACGGGCGTGTATTTTTTTTTAATCACTTTCGATAGTCATTGCTGGCCCGCAGCTATCGCATTTTTCAACGAAATTACCTTTTTCTTCCTTCCTCGCGATCGATAAATTTATTTTTGTTCCACCCCCGTTCCTTTCTTCTTTCTCTCTCTCTCTCTCTCTCTTTCTCTCTCAGCCCCTCTATTTCGCTATCCAGTCCATTTTCCCGAGATTCGACACACACGATGAAGGAAAGAAAGAGAGGAACAAGAGAGAGAGAGAGAGGAGAGCAGATTTTTCAAATATTCGATTGAGTTCGAAGCGGCGGAGGATCGACCGGAGGCCATAGTGCAATTACGCGGTCGGTCAATCGAAAAATTCGTCGCGTTAAACGCACCTGGGCAAAAGGATCTCTCCAGAGAGAGAGAGAGAGAGAGAGGGCGTATCGATTTCGCGTCCGCCTTTAACCAGAGAAAGAATTTAACGTCGTTTTATTCATTAAATCACCGCCGCACAGTGCACTCGTTGCTAAAACACCTACCCCGGCTGTTCTTTTTTCCGTGCCAGCGAGCAACGGATCTGAAAAGATTCGCCTGGCCTGTGCCGTGTCGAATTTACGAGGCAAAGCCGTGTCTCCGCCACACCTTTGGTCATATATATGTATATATATATATATATATATATAGAGAGAGAGAGAGAGAAATATACATATACATATATATATATATATATATATATATATATATATATCGTGGCAATGAAATGTGCAAAGTGGTAGCGATGGGATCAAGCCAAATATATACAGTGGCTCACGAAAGTGTTTGAACCGAGTATTCTTATCGTTCATGAACGCCCCATACGTACATAATACAAAGTATATAATATAAAGTCGAAAAGTAACTGCGTTTTTTCCTTTTTTTGTTGTAGAAATGAAAGGCACCGAACTTTCCGTGAGAAACAAAAGCTTTATTAATATACTGATTATACATTTCGTAATTTAATTATCTTTTGCCATTTTTCGGACTACTTTATGATTTTGCGTCTAAAAAACGTTCTCATTTTTTTTTCTTTTTTTTTTGACAAAAACGATTTGATATCCAACTCTAGCGGTAGTTGGAAGGTTTCTTTACTATTTTTTTTTTTTTAAGCAAAATTTTCCTTTTTCAGCGAAATATAACAAAATATGTTCCTCTTTGATTTTCTATTTTGAAATAGAATATTTTCTATGTGTATTTGAAACGGATACCGGACAAACAATTGTTAACGGGATTGTGCGTTTTTTTTTTTTTTTTCTAAAACGAGCTTAGGTATGAAATTACAGAATGAATTTGCGATTTAGAATAAAGTTAGTCACATTTCAAAATATACATGTATATCGAAACGCAATCACTTTTTTGAAAAATCACCGACACTTTAACGAAAGGCGACTGAACACGATTGCATCGGTAAAATTTGAAAGCGTATTATACAGAAATTTACAAGATTCATAACCAGTCGCGAATAGCCATCTTAAGACCGTGGCAAGTCACAAAAGACTCTCTGTTAAATATTTATTATTACTCAAATGAACCGATTATTATAAATAGGTCGTGACCCGCTGCATTAAATATCTCGCAATCCTTTTAAATTTGTTACGACGATAGTTAAATCTGAACGAAGAAAGAGAGAGGAACACGAACACGCCAAAAATCACTTTTACCACAGTGTATCTGCCGTTTCCTGACAAGACACCTTCCATTTCTGCAGAGGTCTGTTCTCATTCTCGAAACTACTATCTCGAGACCATCCCCCTCGGAATACCATTGTAAAAATACTTAAAAAAAGGAGAAAAAGAAAAAAGAAACGTTGAAAACCCAACGACCTGTGAGATACGCAACGCCATATCTCTACACGGGAGGAGGTCGCGAAAGTTGACCGACGACAAGTCGAACGGACAGCGGCGGAGGATTTAGGCGAATCAGTATCCCGACGGTGGCGGGCCACGGTGTTAGGTTACTTGTTTACCCCCGAGTGCCGGAACGACCGATGCATTATTCAACAAGCGCTTGTATTTATCAAGCCGATAACCAACTCGAGACCCCCGTGCACACACGATGCGGAACACGCGCGAACACGTCAGCACCAGGCGGTCGCCGTAAACAGGTGAGAGATCGTCTTGAATTCACTCTCTCTCTCTCTCTCTCTCTTGCTCTTTCACTTGATTCTCGTCGCTTCGTGCAAGTGGATTGCAGTGAATTGAATGTGTGTGTGTTTCGATGTTTATGGATTCGGTCGCCTTCGTGGTTCACCATGGCCTTTCGAATCGCTCGGCTTACGTGCCATAAGTCAGTAAACGCTTCGCTGCTTTATCGCGAATAAAGAGCCAGAGGATTTTCTTTTCGTTAAGTGGCCAGGGTCCGTTCGATGGGAACAGTGTCGCTCTACTTAGGGTCCACGGTTTCGTCTCGAGAGTTGCCTCGACCGTTTAGGGGGTTGTTTTATCGTGTGTCGCTGGCGATTTATTTAGCGAGATACCGGACGAAGTGTATACGAGTGAATGTGCACACAGCGACTTGCTTTATCCTCTTCGGTAGTTGGCATTTCCGTTACACTCGTGTCCTGTGTTGTTTTTGAATATCTCAATGCGCGTGTCCGCGGGTTATTTATGAAAGTTCGCGTTCCAATCGAGCACACTGACGACGTTTATAGATCGATGGAAAACGAAAACTTCATTCCGCCATCGATCTTTGGGTAAAATTTCTCTTTTCTCAAAAAGGAAACAACTTTGATTCGCCACTCGAGAATAACAGCGTTTGATTAATTGAACACATTGGCAACGTTTATAGATCGATGGAAAACGAAAACTTCATTCCGCGATCGATCTTTGGGCAAACGCTTGCCCGAAATTTCACTTCTCTCGCAAAGAAGAAAAACAAATTTTTTGACTCGCCCACTCGAGAAATAAACGACGTCGGTCAATTTCCAGCCACACGGACGCTGGAAAAGTCGAGTGAAGTATTTTCGAAAACCGAGCGTGTCTTCCTCTCGACGTCTGTCGAGCTTTCCACGTTCTACGTAGGACGGTGAAAGTGCAAGCGAGTGGTAGAGGCAGCGACGTAGGCGGACAATGAACGAGAAGCCAGACAATGAGCGAGCGAATCGAGGCTCGAAGAGACTCGGCGAATCGGTTGGCAAAGGGCAAGTTCGACTTGGGAGAGATCGCGAGACTGCGATGAAGCTAGGAGGGAAAATAAGAGGAGAAGCTTCTCCAGTGCTCGAACGTCCACGTCGGTCTGGTTTGGAGCTGGTGTCTTACCTTTCTCCAGCTACTCTTACCGTTAATGGGACGAAGGTCGCGGGTCCTATCAACTACAAACCGCAACTAGACCGGGTTCTAAGTAGCGCCGATAAATTATATCGCTCATTAAGCGAGACTCGCATGCGAGGAATATTCCCTTAATGGGTTCCCTGGCCGGATGGCGCGGAATGCGTGCGTTCTCCAAGACGCTCTCTCTCTATTTATCTCTCGCCGCATTTAATAATTGCAATTTCACTTGAGTGCGAGAATCGCCTCGTCCTTCGTCGTCTTCGTTTCCCTCCCACGGTCCCTCGGCCGATTTCTTCTCGACAAATTTCACCCGGGACTTACGTTTCCATTTCACTTGCATGAAGAGGGAGGGGGGGGAGGGAGGAACAATAGTAGGAATTGAACTCGATGGAACTCGCCTCTCCCCTCGAGCGAATTGTTATCACTGACCGGTCGAGCTCTTCTCATTGCCTCGGCTTTTTCAAACATTGCACCCTGGCTAGATTGGATGGATTTTCTATGTTAAAAAAAAAAAAAAAAAAAAAACTTTCGACTCTATCCGTTAAGAGTGTTTTATTAATACCATCGACACACCATCGGCGGTACGAAACTGACACGCTCGACACGCTCTAATGGAATTAAAATCGTAGGAAAAAGCAAGGACAAGGGAGAACGATCGCCCCCGCGACGAATTTACGATACGGTATATCAGCCGAAATTACAATGCTTTCGTTCCTTTCTGACCCAGTGTCGCCGATTTATCTCGTGGGCGAGCTACTACCACCACGCAGCGGCCCTCCTATCCTAACCGTAACCTCGTCGATTGGTGGCTCGCGCGCTCACCGAGATCCCTCTCGCCATCCACCTCCCCCCCCCTCCCCCCGATGATCGCGAAGCGACGCGTGGATGGCGTTTCTTTCTCTTTCTCCTCTCGAAAGGAAAGCGTATCCCGCGTCGGCTCCAGAAAGTCCCGTAGAAATATTAAGCGCGGGTGTGTTACAGGCTGGTTCTCCTCGGTTGTTGTCGGTGGTAGGGAGCGGAAGATGCCCGAGAAAAGGGGTTAGCAGAAGAACGTTCCAGAGGGAGAGACCAACATTTTTCTACCCCTCCTTCTCTCTCTCTCTCTCTCTGTCCACCCTTGCGCCCCTTCCGACCATCGTGCAAGCACGCCCACCGGTGAACGCTGGTGGGGGGACCTCGGTTCTTGATAGGGGACGCGGACGACGCGCTGTCGGTGGCGGTGGTAGCGGCGGCAGTGGTGGTGGTCGCCGTCGGTGCTGGCAAGCCAAGTCCGAGCGAAACGGCGCCAGTACTACTGTCGCCAGCATCACGAGCGCAGCCACGAGGCCGAGACATGGACATACTGGGTATGTCCGCCTAGAAAAGCCAAGCATGCACTACTTAGCATCTCTTCACTACTTGCTCTTGTCGAAACCCTTGTCGCGCGGCCGCTTCAGCGCAACGAGAGAAACTCGCCGGGTGTTCACGAACCGAGAGAAACGCGTGAAAGCAACGAGTCGAAAAAACGAGTTCTCCTTCCAATTCACCTCCCCCCGTTCCCGAGTAATCGATCCATCGATCGCTAGAGTTACGCGAAACCAGAGCCTGGAGCCTGTCCCTCCGCGCGTTACGTCCAACCGCCACCCTGTCTAACACACGCAGTTTTCGAGTTATGTTTTTTACGAACCACCCCCACTTCCACCCCGTGCCTCTCGCTGCCCCGCAAGTTACGTGCGAATCGCGGCCCGCAACCAGGGGACTGGCTCCAGAGTGGCGCGCCACCAGCTACCACGTTACACCTGCCCGTAGCAGCGAACGGATTCAGGTATTGTTCCACACCATAAACATAATCTCTGTCTCTCTCTCTCTCTCTCTGTTTCTATTTCTTTATTTCTGTCTATCTCTCTCTATGTCTCTCTGTCCTTTTTATGTTTCTCGCATTCTTGTTCGACGAAACGAAGAAAAACCCGCGGCAATTCGAATAACGGGTCTCTATGTGTATGTTTTTTCACGGGCTTTTGTTTCTTACGTCATCCGTGTCTCGCGGATTTGCCGAACGTGTGCTTGCATCGCTTCAGTGTTCGCTTAAACTCCAAGCTTCGTGTTTGAGCGTCTCGTAATTTGTCCACGAATATATCGTTCTCGTTCAGTGTGTGTTTGTGTGTGTGTGTGTGTGTCTATCGAACCACACAGGCACGTTCCGTATGTCGATACACGTTGTCCCAGTTAAACGAGAAAACTTGGCCCAACTTACGCAATGCAGCTTTGTGCGTGACAACCGCGCCGCGCTCGACCCCTCACGATCCGCTTAAACGGACGTTCGAATCTTCGTGACGAACAATACGCGACGACATCGCGAGAGTGTCAGATTCTAATTAGACGAAATTTAATTAGCCGCGAAATCGAGTTCAACCTCCCGCCTGGCACCCGTCGAAAGATATCGAGCCTTCTGAGATTTCATGATCCATTTCACTCGCGGCAGTTTCCGTTCGCCTCCTCGAAGCGAAATTTTAAACGAGAGGTTGCCTCCGCTCTCGTTTAAGACGAGAGAGGGGGGGAAACGGAACGGAAAAAGAAGAAGAAGAAGAAGAAGAAAAAAAAACGAAGTGCGTTTCGATGGAGAACAAGCGCCCGCTGCAACACCCCAGTTGCAGGCAAAACTTTGCTCGTTACCGCTTTTAGAACCGTCTCGAAATGCATTCAAATTCTATCGAATATATTCAGAGGGCTTGCGAAGGGGGAGGAAAAAACGAAGAAAACAAAGTGAACGCTGTTTAACCGAGTTTTTTTTTCCTTGCTGTAAATTCCACTTACATCGGCCGCTGGTTTATCACTGCAAAATTAAGCAAAGAGAAAGAAAAAAAACGGTTCACGATTTCGAATCTTTCAAAAAGAAAAGAGGAGTCTTGAAGGTTAACTTTTCGAGGGACGTTCGACAGGACTGACGATCCAAAAATTATACGCCACCCTGCTCCACGAAAATTTTCTATGTTTACGCGCGTGCAATTGCTCGTGGCAAGTCGATATCGAGGGCGAGGCCTACGTTCTCGTGCTCGACATCTCCTTCCCTTGAAAACTTCGTTTCGGGCCACTCCCATTTTCGCGTGCTCTCCTTGTACATTTCGCAAATACACAGGCGCCCTCCAAGCGAGCGTGCCCGTGTCTGCATGCAACGTTCCGATTCCACTTCGGTGCTCTCCCTCGTGTTTTTCTTTCGCCAATCGAAACTTCCGTCCCGATGCCTCTGTACCTCGATCAGGTTAGACCTCTTTCTCTCTCGTAGTTTCGCGCGTGCGAAAATTCGCGTTAGCGCAAAGCAGCGTCAGTGACCCACGTACGTCGTGATATTAGTAATTCCAGCTGCGCTCGTTCAAATTTATTCCATCATTTACGTGACACTACAGTCGTCGCAACGTGCTCGACGGGGGTTCCCCCCCCCCTCCAACTTGGTGATATACATCTCCTTAGTCAAAATTTCAAATTCAAATCCTTCGTTTAACATTTTTTTCATTTTCCGGAAAATGTTTCAACTTTCTCGCGCTTTCTTCTTCGCTTTTTGAATAAATATGAATACTTTCTTTCGGAAAGTTTAGGAAGGGTAGAGGCTCGATGATCGCGTTGTTAACCTCTTATGCACTGGGATGACGAGTTTTTTTTTTTTTTTTTTGTTCCAAAGTTACAATATTTTCGTCGTTTCAAGTACATTTAAATACAACCCAGGCAAAACGAATGATAAATTTGTCGCTTCTTAGCAAGCCTTAGTAACCCTTAACTTAAAATGAAAGGCGACAGTAGACTCGATGAGTGTTGTAAATATAGTAATAGAACAAAAATGCGACTTCACTAGTATAGAACTAGTATAGTAATAGAACAGGAAGGCCACTTCAGTGGTAGATAGTCAAGTGGTAGAAAGAAGTGTAGACAAGTCCAGAATATTAAATAAACAAAGTCATTGAAAACAGTGAGAGTAATAGAACAGGAAGGCGACTTCAGTAGTAGATAGTCAAGTGGTAGAAAGAAGTGTGGACAAGTCCAGAATATTAAATAAATAAAGTTATTGAAAACTGTCAGAGTAATAGAACAGGAAGGCGACTTCAGTAGTAGATGGTCGAGTGGTAGAAAGAAGTGTAGACAAGTCCAGAATATTAAATAAACAAAGTCATTGAAAACTGTCAGAGTAATAGAACAGAAAGGCAACTTGAGTGGTAGATAGTCAGGTGGTAGAAAGAAGTGTAGACAAGTCCAGAATATTAAATAAATAAAATTATTGAAAACTGTCAGAGTAATAGAACAGGAAGGCGACTTCAGTAGTAGATGGTCAAGTGGTAGAAAGAAGTGTAGACAAGTCCAGAATATTAAATAAATAAAGTCATTGAAAACTGTCAGAGTAATAGAACAGAAAGGCAACTTGAGTGGTAGATAGTCAGGTGGTAGAAAGAAGTGTAGACAAGTCCAGAATATTAAATAAATAAAATTATTGAAAACTGTCAGAGTAATAGAACAGGAAGGCGACTTCAGTAGTAGATGGTCAAGTGGTAGAAAGAAGTGTAGACAAGTCCAGAATATTAAATAAATAAAGTCATTGAAAACTGTCAGAGTAATAGAACAGGAAGGCCACTTCAGTAGTAGATGGTCAAGTGGTAGAAAGAAGTATAGACAAGTCCAGAATATTTAATAAATAAAGTCATTGAAAACTGTCAGAGTAATAGAACAGGAAGTCGACTTCAGTAGTAGATGGTCAAGTGGTAGAAAGAAGTGTAGACAAGTCCAGAATATTTAATAAATAAAGTCATTGAAAACTGTCAGAGTAATAGAACAGGAAGGCGACTTCAGTAGTAGATGGTCAAGTGGTAGAAAGAAGTGTAGACAAGTCCAGAATATTAAATAAAAAAAGTCATTGAAAACTGTCAGAGTAATAGAACAGGAAGGGCGACTTCAGTAGTAGATGGTCCAAGTGGTAGAAAGAAGTGTAGACAAGGTCCCAGAATATTAAATAAAAAAAAGTCATTGAAAAACTGTCAGAGTAATAGAACAGAAAGGCAACTTGAGTGGTAGATAGTCAGGTGGTAGAAAGAAGTGTAGACAAGTCCAGAATATAAACAAACAAATAACTGTCAGAGTCCTCACTGTTAAGAACCCAACGATAACAAGTGAAACGCAATGAATTCAAAAACAAAACGACGAATCACTGTATAAGGTTTCGATCACGCGCAAGGGGGGTCAATTTAATCGAGTTAACAGAAACGCGCAACGATTATTATTTATTTCCATCTCCTTCCGACTGCGTCTCCATATAAATAAATCACCGGTGACCCTCAAGAACCCCGGATGTAAATCATCCATCTGTATATACCTAACGCGGAGAATTAATTAGCTCGGTTCTCTCCCTCGGGAGAGACTCGAACAAACACTGCCTCGGATCGAACGTAGAGAACAAGAAACAAAGACACGGCGGGTGGAAGGGGGGAAGGCTGAGAGAAAGTAATAAAACACGCGTTCGAAACCGGCGAAACTTGTTCGAAAGCGGCAGATTTTAAGGAAGAGGATTTGCCCCTTTGTCAGGGGAGATCCGTCGTTCGTTTACGTCGGCTGAGTTCGCGCGTTATTTCACTTGGCAGCGAGCGAAACGCTCGCTCGTCGCCGGCGGAATCCTGACCGGACCGGATGTAAATCGATACATTACACAACGACTCGTAAATAACGCGAGTTGACAAGCCACGGCCCAATATCTATCCGTTTGTTCCAGTTGAATCTGGTTCGAACAACGGCCACCTCGTTGACGCTTCAACTCCTCGTGAATTATTACTCGTGAATTCGCGCGCGCGGTGGAAACAAAGAGGGAAGGGGGGAGGGGGGAAGGGTGTGGCAACGGAAAGAAAAAAAAGAGAAAAGAAAGAGAGAGAGAGAGAGAGGACCACATCCTCTTAGAATTAAAAATCGAACGACTCGCGAGTCGTGAAAGCGTGTAACGAGAGGGTTATATCTCGTGGCTGAAATTTTCGCTTATTCGACGAAGCTGGTCACGTAACGAGCGCGCGAATATATGCAGGGCGGGACGCGCGAAATCGATTGTCTGCGTGGGAAAGAGTCTGCGAAAAACGTGACCGTCGTAAACAAAGCTCCGTTTACCGGAGCAACCGAGGTGGAGGGGGGGGGGGGGGAATTAATTTTCGAGGCAGCGTAGCGCGTAGTTCGAAGGGTTCGAAAGCGCCCTTCGAAGAATCAGCTTCTAATTATCCACGGTGGAACAGTTTAGGCTTAGATAACGATTTTCCAGGGTGGACACACGCGTGTGTAGAGGAGAACTTTAGGGGAGAACTTTTCTTTTTAAACCGCGTTCTGAACCGCGACGCTTCGAAAAATTTCGATCCCCGCCAGCTTTCGCCAATGTAAATAGTGCGTTCGCCTAACTAAACTGTGAATCTTTGCATTTACGGGGGAATTTAAGTGTACATATGCAAAGAGGATTAATTGTACGTTACGTGGTTTCGATGAAGCTTGATAGTTGAAAGAATTAACACGTCAGATTTGCTCGATACTCTCAGGAGGCCATAAAACATTTCAGTACACCGTGCTTAATTTTTGTAATACAATACGTTGTATAATATTGCAATATGATTTTAATTGAAACCTTTAATTGTTGCATCACGTTGCGTTATATTACAATTATAATTAATATAAGTATATTATAACCACAGTACGTTATGATATAGTATATGTTACAACTACAAATATACTTATAGTATATAATATAATTATAAAGTATGTTATAACTACATACAATATGATTTCATTAAATCATTAATTATCGAACAATATCGCGGCACTTTTCATCGTTCAGTTAGCTACGACGTTCGACATTTTTCTAGTCGGCGACACTCGTTTTTATTTTGCTTACTCGAAGAACACTCGAATCACTGATAACCACCACGATCCCAGTTGCAGGTGACCGACGTCAGCAGTCGTCGAGTTAAAGATCGAAGCAATTTGTCACAAAAGTTTTGAATAGGATCTCGAATGATTTTAAACGTTGACAAAGTTTCGTGATGAATCAGTGTCATATCAGTGATGTGTGTGTGTGTGTGTGTGTGTGTGTGTGTGTGTTAGAATCTGTTTCAATAAATTCGAAGCGAAAAAAAAAGAAAAAAAGAAAAAAAATGGTCGAAGATCGAAAAATCGAGGGGCTCGAGCATTCGAATGAAAGCGAATCAATATCAGATATACGTTTAATTGCCAGCGAACGAGAGAGATTCCGCGGAAACTATAACCACGGGATTCGGGGATCGAAATTCAAATTCAGCTGCCGGGACAGATTGCCCGGTGGCCGTGGTAGTTCGTACGCTGGCGGACAGAGTGTCGGATACTCTTGCCCGTTTCTGTCCCATTCGTCGAACAATGTTATATCCGTTGTGGATTTAATTGGGATAGCGCTAAAGACGAACAAATACAGGCCCCGGCTGTTGTAGTTGTTAGCTACTTGAAGCATTCCCACCCGCACACATCTGCTTTCGAGATCGTTTCGCGCACCTACGAGACAATCGCGTGCTTCTTTTTACGACTACTGACGAAACTTTCCTTCGAGCAAAACGAGCAGCGAATTTAACGCGTACTTTTCGCTTATTAGCTCGCTAATTCATCGCCAAGCGATCCCAGCGTTCACGTTAAGGGGGCAAGAAATTACGTACACTTTGGAAGACTAGTATTTGATTGACATGAGCTTTTGTGGTTTATTCTGACACGTTGTGACATTAAAAGAGAAGAAAAGAGGGCTCTTGCTTAGCTTTTTAATAGCATTCATTTAATAATTTTAACTTATTTTTTTTACACTGCCTGCAACAAAAAGGCAAGAAAAGTTCAAAAGTAAATGATATTCTCTAGAGATTGACGATCCGACAATTTCATTCCTGTGAAAATTATGAAAATAGCAGCTATTCGTTTTTGATGTGTCGAATTTATGCCGAAAATTTTTCTACGTTTTTTGTTTATATTTTTCGAAATTATTAAAGATTCAAAAATATTCGATCGTCAATCCCTAGTGAATGTTACACCAAAGATAGTAATCGGTTGTTTCGAGTCCGAGATATCTTGCACACCGTTTCTAAAAACCTAGTTTCGAGAGAAACGTGTTTAAAGTTTCAGAACGTCATTTTTCATACGTGTCCTTCACTTACTTTCTTTACTTGTATATCGCGGCTCACAGTTCTTACAATTCACAACTAAATTGAATCCAAGTCTCCTGATATTCGATTCGACGAAAGTAATATTTCAATCGCACGACTTACACTTTATAATGCTGCTTAAAGTTGCAAACAGTGATACAAATTCAACTATTCTGTATCCGCAAAGGTTACTAGATTTATTATTATATATAATATTATTTATATAATAAATATAGGTATTAGATTTATTATTTTATACCCCAGAATAAGTCGTTTTAAAAGCTAGGACCTTTTGTATCCTATTTCTAAGACTTCAAACTACTATTTAAACCAGACAAAAAAAAATCGATTTTTTTTAAATTTCACACTGTCCTGACCCCTTAATGACACGAAAATAATTAACCTCGTTCATCGCTTCGACCAGAGAGGAAAGCTCGAGAGAGAGAGAGAGAGAGACAAGATTTACCATAATATCTCAACGTTAATAAACGGAAATATTCACACGCAGGCTGTAATAAAGAGTACTCAGACTCGTTCGATATTTCATTGTTGAATTTATCGAGGATTTCGCAGCTGGAATTTCGCAGCGGGCGTATCGGTGAACGCGAGATGCAAAAATGTTTCGTCCCGCCGATCGCGTCGTTCCCGAGCGCCAATAATTTAATTGATTCAACGTATACCGATGCAATGGGACATGGAATGTAGAATTCACGTTACGCGATTCAATTAGAGGGGGGATCCCGCAGAATCCCGTTCTTTCGACTGCCTTCCACTTTTCCTCGACGTCGCTTAGAAGTTGTTTGACTTAGTTTGGAATCTCCTTTAGAAGTTGTATAAATTGTAGGAATAAACATTTCGTTTCTCATCGCGATTAAACGATACACGATAGAATAAAACTACATCGTGCTCTGACTGAAAGAATTGAATTTACATCGGTTGCCTATTATCACGACAAGAAGCCATGTTGATTAACTCCGTCAATTTTAAAACACGAAGAGAATACTTTGGAAATTCTCGAATGTTTCTCAAAGATTACGAAAGATTAAGCGTTAACGTATTTTCTAATTTATACACCTGGTTTCGACATTGAAGAAACCACAAGATAATCGTAGTGCAATCTCGATTTTTAAGTTCCGAGAAATTAAACGAGCAATTATACAGAATAACAAACAGATAGAATATAGTACTGACTTACACGTGGTAGCATCGTTTCGTCGCATGGACTAGAAGCTCCGTCTGTAATTAGAAACAATTTCTTTTTTACTATCATTATTTTCTACTACGGTACAAATTATTAAAATAGGGAGTTGTCAATGCAGTGGCTATAGAAAGAAATCCAAAAAATAAAGGACCAAAATGCGTTGATATTTAACTAAATATTTCGCGGTAAGAAAACGGTGAATTCTGTCGTTTGAACAGTGTTGTCAGTGTTCTCGGCGAAGAATAATACAGGCACGATAGGTGTATGCTAATTAGCAGGTTTCAGGGAACGTTGTCACGTAGCGGACAGCGCCGGCGGTCGTTGAATTTCGAGATAATTAATGACCGGGCTGGCATGACGCGCAAAAAGACGACCGTTATCGACGACCGCCGGTGCCTCGCCGACTCTGAATTGGAATTAATTTGATTTCACCCGACAATAAGAGCTAATTACAAGGGAAGAAGTCGACGTCCACCGTAACAGACCGCGACGGATCCTTCCCAACAGCTTCGATATCCAGCTGGATATTCCATTAATGAACCAAAGATTGACGCGCGTTTCAAGTCCAAAGATCCACGCTAACAAACTGAAATACCTAGCTAATTTCCAGACATCACGGTTTCGAATGGGCATTGAAGTACGCGCCATGTCGAGCGTGACTCGACGTTAGTTTTTACGTACGATATTTTTATAAATTGCCAAAAAAAAAACAATAATAATAATAACAATTGAAAAATAATTTGAAGTGCAAAGGGTTAAGGAATTGAAGTTAACTCTTTGATACAAGCCTGTATAAAATGGACAACGTTTTGAAATGATACTACACGTAGGTAAATATTGTCAATTGTAAATATTTCGAGTTTTCGTTGTAATTAACGAAAAATTTGTTTGTGTGACATTTTCTCCTCGTTTTCACTCGTGGAATTAACTGGCAAGGTTATGTCGAGGAAAAGTAGGGACATTCGGTAGTCCAAAAGTTTGAAATTTATAAACGTGATATATCGAATGGCACGTTCCTAGATAGATTATTGTAGATTATCATATATTTAGAAATATATTCTTGACTTGTTATGTCAAACTTGTAGACTCTTGGTAACTTTATTTAGATGATATTGAAAAACAGCTGATAAGAATTAACAAAAAAAGTCAATATTGAGAACCGCAAGTTACACGTGTACATCACAATACAAATTAACACTTTACTTTAGATTCATTTCATATTTACAATTTTCAACTAGAAACAGTATTTGTTTCAAGATTTTTCAGTAGGTAAACGCGTGTGGTAAAAAATACACGAAAATATATAGACGTGGTAAAAGAATGATATTGAAAAACAACTGATAATAATTAAAATTATAATTAAAATAATTAAAACGATAATTAAAACGACTGATAATAATTAAAACAAAAACGACAATGTTGAAAAGCAGACAATTCAAGTTACACGCGAACATCATAATACAAATTGACACTTTACTTTAGATCCATTTGATATTCACAATTTTCAACTAAAAACAGTATTTCTGTCAAGACTTTTCGATACGTAAAAAGATACGGTACACAAAAATACGTAGACGTGGTAAGAGATTGCACAAAAGTACAATAAACGTATTAAAAACCTCTCGTCTTCAAATATACGATATCCTCTCGTGCAAGTGAAACGATCGAGACACGACTCGGCCGAATCTAATTGGCAATTTGCGCGACTGTGTGTTGGAAGAAACGAGAGTTGCAAGTAGGAAACGAGACGATGAAATTTCGACGAGAGCGATTTCGGCATTTGCGAAATATCATTGCGGTTCGTCGAACTTGCCCAATTCGCAGAGGAATTCCGGCCGGTCACGTGCGTGCTGGAACGTGCAATTAGAATCGGTTAATCGTTAGATCGAAGCGACCCGATAGCGTTCACGCGAGAGAACTCGGAACTATACAATTAATCCTCGAACGTGAGGATTATCCTTATCCCGACGTAGCAATAATTCTTGCTGTATTTTGCTCGCAGCCACCCTCCCCCGAAGCTTATCGCGCTCGTTCGACCGTTCGCGAATAATTTAAAAAGCATTATCAGCCGGAGAACTGTTTCGCTTCTTGTGCCAGTGATTTCGTTTTGTCCTCGATGAATGGAGAAACTCGGGATTTGAATCAGTCTATATATTGGACATTTCGTCGAATTCTATGCGATTATCTCTATCTATCCCCTATTCGTAATTCAAATTTGTTTTTCGCGGTTGTATAAAAGAGTCGAAGCCAGATTGAAAACGTCAATCGCTAGATCTACGCAACGTACAGAGTAAATCTATGAATTTCGAAAATTTTATTCGAACGGAGAGCACATTTATTCCGACGCATGAATTCAAAGTAATGGATAATATTCGTTGTTGCCAAGGAGGGGCTAAAAATGAAATTGAATTTTTATTATTTATTATTGACGTATTTTGGTATTCGATTGCAAGGTTACAGGACGTTGTGTGGAGTTAATTAAAAATACTATCAGCTGGTGAACGGCTCAACTTCTTGCCAGCAATGTCATTCACTCCCCAGATGAAAAACCCACCCTCGGTGGGAATTTGAATTTCTCTTAAATTTCGTCAGCTTCCTGCATGAGAAATATAACACCGAGTGTCTCGCGATTGGGAGATGATTCTACGTAAAAAAAAAAAAGAAGAATACAATTTTTCCACGAAAGCCATCATTTTGAATTTGAAAATTCATTAGGTATACTTGAATTTGGGTAATTCTGTACTAGACAGATGCGAATGACCGACCGATTATAAAATCGCCGAATTACGAATAAAAATTTCTCTCGCTTTCGGGAAAACGAGCTTTGAATACGTTTCGTTGAAAACTACCTGCTTGATATAAATTTTCAAACACGATTTTCGCTTTCAACTCTTTCTTCTCGACGTGCGTGCATATTTCTTCGCGTAGAATCACGTGGAACTCATAGTTTCGATTGACACCCTACATAGCTGAGAGAGAGAGAGAGAGAGAGAGAGAAATTGGTCCGGTTAATCCAAAACATCGTCAACTCGAGAACCATCGCCAATGACTTCGTTCTCCAAATGAAACGTCCAACCGGCCTTGAGAAAAGCCTCGAGGGACTCGATTAATTAAAAATACCGGAGAATTTCGTGAAAATTTCGTTAAATTTCGTTTCGGCAGAGATTCGAATCTCGGCGCGGTTTTGTTGGTCGGTGGAGGAGAGGTCTGAGAGTTAATTCGTATTCAAGGATCGACGGGGCCCCCGATCGGTCGGCATGCGATCCCACCGTCACGTGTCAGATCTCGCTGAATTGCTGAGGTTTCCCTTTGACCGACCTCGACGGTTATGCGTCACAAAAAATAGAGTCTTTACGTGCACAAGCTGGCCTACTTCTCCCTCGGAAACGGTCGGAGGCTTCAAGCATTCGCCGTTGCTCGCAAAAGAGACCCTCCACGTCAGCGGTTCCCAAGTCGCGGTCTGGGCCACCGACGAGAGAGAAGAAAGAAACAAAACGAGAAAAAGCGAAAAGAAGAAAGAAAGAAAAAAATACGCGAATTACTTTTTCCGCGTCGGAATTCAAGCTGCGAGAGGGTCGCGTGGAAAACTGAAGGAAAAAAAGAAAGTTTCCTTTTCGGAATGTTCAAACACCCTCCACTCCCCGCTCTCGTCTTCGAGTCTGGGCGAACGATTACGCGAAATAGAAATGAGAAAGGAAAAAGGAACGCGGGGAACTTTGCATGCGATTTAACGAAACATATTTCATAGCGCGGCGACGAGTGAATACCGAGTGCGGTCGCGCAACGACTTGCGGCGAATTTTCTTTTCCGCAAGGCGATGTTTTTTATAAGTTCTGCACGATCCACGAGTGAAACATATATTTTTTATCCGCTCACGGGTGAACACTGAATACGGTCGTGTGACGTTTTTTCTTTTTTTTTAAAGTTTGAGACGATCCGCGTGCAAAAACACGCAGAACGTAGGCGCTACGAAGTTTCGCTACAAACGCTTCGTTACAATGTCGTAAGTGGATGCTTTCGAGAAATTTGAGCAAAAGCGCGCAAGAATGCGTGAAATATGCAGAGAACGAGATTGCAACGCGTGCAAATAAATAAATTGTTCCGCTGCGTATTGCCGTAATGTTACTAACGCGTGTTCAGGATTTACCAAGTCAGAAAACTAAGAAAAGAAAGTTGAAGATGCAAAAGTGTGTGTAAAACATTGGAAATGGGGTGGTTATCCTCGACTCGAGTTTCGTTTCTTTCAATTTAAGAACGAAAAAGCGAGACAATCGCCGACTGAAAGTAACGCAGAATAGAATAAACCGAACTGTAGATCAAAGTTTGGCCAAAAGGCCAAAGCTGGAAACCACTGGCCTGCCGTGTGACCCGTATTTTTTTAACGACGCTTGTGAACAAGCCCTTGGCGTCGCGATAAGCGGCAGCTGCTTGAATACAGCTTGATCTCGGGTCAGGAAAGCTCAGTGAAAATGAATCAATCCCTTTTCGCTATCACGTGTGTCGCGAGAAGTTGAAAGCGACTTTGGCCAATCAGCCGTAAATACAGGACGTCGCGGGCTTTTTCTTCGGGACTGTGTGCATATATGTGTACACAGTATGTGTACACGCGACAAGGCTAGGCGTGCATCGAAGCCAAGAAAATTTAGTAGCTTCGTGATCTGAGAAAATTAATACTCTGTCGATGCCAATATTTTCAGAATTACTTTCCAATCAATTAAAAAGTTAAAAGTTGTAGATTTAGAATTGTTTCTCAAAATAACGATAGAAATAGAAAATGAAAATTTTTCTTCAATTTCAACCTGCAAACATGCATAACGAGCGTGTAATAAAAATGGGTACGAGACTGTGTGAAGTATCCTATTAGAAAGTGGATGAGATCAATATCTAGTGAAATTTCTTTGATCGCGCCAATAAAAAAAAAAAAAAAAAAAAAAAAAAAACCGAGCCTAAAAAAATATAAAAGTGACAGATATTATCGCTAGAAATTCTTCTTAATTGCTCCAGTTACGTTGAACGTCTCGGCTGCTAAATTTCGCGTAGCCCCAATCCGAAGCGTCTGAATGATTCAAAACAGTAATAGACGCGCACCCCATTCAAGGCTCCCCCGTTTGAAGCTTCGGCTCGCTTTAAATTAACTTCGAGCCGAGCTCCTTAACGTTAACTTTGTTAGCCAGCCAGCTAATAAAACATTCAACCTCCCCGCTTCGTGTCCATTTATCCTGCTGAATAAAAGAGTACACAGGCCGGTATCGTAATTACTGTTTGAACAGCTCATTGGTTGCTCGTTAATCGAAAGCCCGATAAATAAATTGAAGGAAGCAGCTGCAACACCGGGGCCACGGGACAAACGTGGCTATTAAATCGGACTGTGCTTCTCCAGCTTGGAGAGATCGGGATCTATCTCGCGCGAAATCGGCCTTAAACTTAGAAACTTACGTTCCTCCTTGCATTCGTAATTTAAATTTGTAGAACACGAACAAATTTGCAAAGGTTTCTTCTGCAAATCGCCTTGGAAAATTTCGCCTTTCTCGCTCTTGACAGACAGACAGAGAGAGAGAGAGAGAGAGAAATATTTCTCTCGCTGATCTCTTCTTTAATGTATTCGCTGCGAAAACACATGGGGCTGTTCCAATTCTGCAGTTACACGAGTTCTTCCTCATCGGGAATTTCCTTTCCCGTGTTCAGGTAACAACGTTTGTTCGAACCAGCTGGCTGTTGCTCGTTTCCTCCTTTCGAAAGATTTTGCTAAAAAAACCACAGAGACTCGACCGGGTGTTGAAACTTTTCAAATATACAGTTTTCTTCCACTAAATGTACGTATTTTCTTATTATATTATTCTATCACGCGTTTGTCGCTGTTCGAAACGTCTTAGAACTTATGAACCCAGTTAAATTTCCCTCTAATATCTTTTCAAACTTCTTTTTAAAAACTAAAAAGACTTCTCTTCCTTCTTTCTCGACTCAAGCACTTGCTCTCCTCGTCTCCGATCGATCGAGAGAGACCGGAACAGAAACGTATCGGTTTCGTTTAATCAAAGTCGAATTGAAAAGGCAACGATAAACGATCAATAAGAATACGTTCGAGCAGTGACTTGGTCAAGTGTGGGCTTCCTTTGCACGAGCGTCTATCTGGTCAGCCAGATGCTTGACCTACTCGTGGCACAATCGAGGTTTTATTGCTGACAAGGTCGTGTCACACGTCGACGCCTCTTTCACGACGGCAGGTTAGGCTCGCTTCACGAGCATTCTACGTTAGACTCTCGTGTTTTCACTTCCCTTTGACCGGCCTTGCCACACACACGTCGCGTGCAAGTTCCCAGCCTTATCTCGCCATGGTCCTCGGCAGGAAAGTCGCGTGTATCGTGTCAACGCACGAAAGTTGCAACAAACTGAGGCAAGCTGAACCGAACCGAACCGAACCGAGTTGCTGGTAGTTAAAATGCACAAGGGGGGGGCGAAGTTCCTTTTTTCCTATGCATCTGGGTTATTGCTCAACCCAGTTTCGCGAAAGTAATCTCTCAAAGCGGAGAGAACAGAAGGTCCTGCTCCCAGGAAGCACGAAACTCCATCGACGACTCTCAACTCTTTAGATAACGTTTAACGTTAAAGGGGAGTCTATTAGGATTGTCCGACAAGTCCTGTAACCAAGATTGGGTCGATTCTTCCGTCGTGTTTTTTTTTTTTTTTTTGCCAGATTTTTCTTTTTACTCGCGAAAGTATTACAATAGTAGACTTAAATGTCTTGTTACATATTATATATTTGTCACGTTATATTTTTATTTATCTTTTACATCGTATCGTGTGATATTTCTAAATTTTAATCTCATTACATTGTAGTTATTAGAATTTTTTGACATATTACAGTTTTACGAACACTTAATTTGCAAATGTATCGATGAAATCGGTGAGAAAGAAAAGAACTTGGAAATATATGCAGACCTCGATATGATTACGAAAGTGCTGAAACAATGATTTGTTTGTTGTATCGACAAACAATATTCAATATTCAATGGGAAACCATCTTTTGAAGATGTAATTTTCATCGAGAAAAAAGGAATGTGTGTTCAATGTTGACTCAATTATATTATACATTATTATATTATATATACAGATGTATATATGTACATTGTTAACACAACTGTTAACTCAACTATATTATATATTATCTTCTACCAAAAATAAGAATTATTTTATTAATTCTACATTTATTCAACTAACACAACCATAGAATTACCCGAGCCACACTTTCTTTCTCTGAATTCTGAAAGTACTCCCTCTAAAGTACTCTCTCATTCTTTCCTCGTTAAGTCAAAGACCAGCAAGGAAAAGTATCTGGCAAAGCACAGCAAGTTTGATTAATCCCGCGGCTCCCAAATTCACAAGATGAGATTTCTATTGAGCGAACCAACAAATCCACACGCTCGTCGAGGTGAGAAATCTCAAGAAGGTGACACTGCCCCTCCGAACGCAACAGGATTCACAATATTCTCCGCAGGATACGGGAGAAGAGTGGGAAACACAAGTTCGACTGGCCGATATTTACGGAACTGTCGTTGGTCCGGGTGGTCGAATCGAGGCAAGTGGCGTTGATTGGTAGCAGCCGGGCTGTTAATTAGCACGAAACGATCTCTGCGCGAAACGGAGATCTCGGCTGTGAAAAGGCCTCCGCCTGCGACCACCGATCTGGCTGCGACTTGGCAGTTTCGCCGAAAGTAGCTGGAAACCGGAGTAACTCGGGACAAGTTAGTCAACGCGGAGTCGTGGACCAAAGTCGCGACACTTCCTCTCCTCGTCTGCCTCGCGAGGCAGAAACGGAGGAACAGAAATTACCCGTCTATTGTGGCACGGCTGCGAAACCTCCCCGCTGATCCTGTCGAGAGACGAGGATCATCGTCTCGCGTTCCCTTCTCGCGTCTCGCTGAACGAAGTTATCGCCTCGAAGGAGAACGCTCGCGTCGGTCAGAGAGACAGCGCCCGATAGGAGCGCGAAAGGGAAGGCTTTCAGCAATCAATAGGGCTAATTCTACGACGTGTTCTGAATACGAGCCGGGAGCCAACTTCCCGGGGACACACTTCTATTTTCTACTCCGTTTCTACGGCTAATTACCAGGCGCCCGCGGGATTTTCGCCGCATCGGGGCACCGCCGTCAGACTTGTAATTGAACCGCGTCGCGCAAACCGGCGGTGAAGCTTTCAAGACGCTCCACCACCGGATAGATAGAGTTAGAGGTACATCTGTGATCGAAATAGGATCGACTCTCTCTCTCGCGGCAGTAATACCACCTCTTTGGCGTCTCGTTCTTAATGAGAATAATGGAAATCGCTCGAATTTTCACGTGAAAATCGATTTGAGCTGACTTCGCGCATTTACATACCTGCGTACCTCGCTTTGACGATTTGCTGCGAAAATCACTTTGCCTGGTGGAGAGACGAGTTTGCGTTTCGGGAGACGCGCTTTGACGGAGAATCGACGATGAACTTGTCTAAGGAAACGTTGACGTCGAGGCAAAAATATGGCACAGATTATTTTTGAGATCAGAGGAGGCGACGAGGGATAAAAAATAATTGAACACCTGATATTTGTAGTGACCATCGACGCAGTATTATTTGATCGTACGATTGAGAGTTGAGAAAAATGGGAAAAAATCGATTTACGGTGACGACGAACTAACCAGATCGATTATACTCTCTCGTTTCTCGTTTGTTCGAAAATACCCCCTCCCGGTCCGTTCTTATCTGACTTCAGGGGATCAAAGTACAAGAGGTTGGAATCTTCAATCTTCAACGAATAAATTTTAATCCTTTTTAAATTACAGACTACTTGCTCCTGAAAGTATAATAAATTGAATTTGCATTTCATTAGAGGTAGTCGTTATTATTGCATCTAGTGGAGAATTCTAGATGCTTTCTGAATTTCACGTTCTTCCCGATGTTTTATCGTTCTGTCGTATGCTCGTTATGGATATACATTGCAGATTGTAAAATATTTTAACCAGTTGTCTTCAAGAGTTCAAGTTGTACAAATATAATATGATAAATGTAAAACATAATACGATATATATATATATATATACATATTAATATATTATATACCTTATATAATGATATAATATGTTTATTATATAATTATACATCTTGTATATGATATAATATGTTTATTATTTAATTACTATTATTATTATTATATTTTGTTATTTGTTATATTTTCAACTACAATATAATATAGTTGTATCGTATTATATCGTATTATATAACATGTATCATCTTGAAAAATTATTATTATTATTATTATCAACTGCAATATAATATATTTGTGTCATATTATATAACATATATCATAATTCTACATTTTGAAAATATTATTATTATTATATTATATTATTCAACTACGACATAATATATTTGCATCATATTATATGACAAATATCATAATTTTACATTTTGAAAAGATTCGAACGAAATTGATACTCTTGACATCGCTTGCTGCGAAGCTAAAATATTACGGTTTCGACAATTTCAGACAATCGTACGAAGCACTTTTATTCGTAACTTGGACAATTTTTGTCAAATCGTACATTTCAGAGTGGAATCGTTACTTCGAATCGTGGCTCTGCCCCGCGATCGAATTCATATTCAAATCGTCGGATTTATTGAAACTGGATATCAGGTTTCCTCGCGATATTCGACGAGACCGTGAGTTGAAATTATGTCTGCCGTCGGTTTTGGGAAAACTCGCTGTAACTCGGCCATGAAATAACGACGCGGAAATCCGTGGAAGTATTTCAATCGCGTGAACTCGCGAAATCTCGAATCGCGCGAACGAAAACGATCGTTTTGCGTCGTACGTATCGTAAAGACGACGACGACGACGAAGAAGAGATTGGATGCGGCGCTCGTGTTGTACGATTCGCGCTCCCTTGATGTTCGCGAAAAGTTTGTCCCTGAATCGACAATGAAAGCAACTCCAGTTGAAAGTTTCGCTTCGGTTTCTTTGAATTTCGCCACATGAGTCGCGGTCGCGCGAATCCTCTTCCTCTCGTGAATCGATCGTTTCCGTGATATATCTCTCGCGCACACTCTCGATCGAACGTACATTCTTCTTTCTCATTTCTTCAGGAATACGAAATTTAGTTGTTACGCATATAAAATCTGTTGCTCGTAAGTATATGCACATTTGACGAATTCTGGACAAACAATAGATGAATGTCTTTCATGAAAAATATCTGATGACTGATTATATACTTTTTTCTTATTTGTTCAAAAATATACATTCTGTTGTTCATAAATGTGTGAATTCTTGATCGAAAACGACATATGAATATCGTAAATATCTCGACAGTAAAATATCGGCCGATTATATTCTTCCTTCCTATTTATTCAAAAATGTACGTTTCATTGCTCATAAATGTGTGAATTCTTGATCCATTTGTATAAACAATATATGTGAAATAGAATGCTTCTCGTAAACAACGTCGACTGTATTCTTCCTTCTGATAAATGTGAGAAAGACGCACTTGATCAATTTGTATAAACAATTCTTCGTCATCGTACATACTTTTTCCTATATTTCTACTTATTAAAACGAATTAAAATTTATCGCTCTTAAAACTTGCCCAAGTGTCGATCAATCGTACACTTCTTTCCCATTCGTTTGAGATTCTAAAATTGGTTGCTCGCAAGTGCATGGATCGTTTGATCAATTTGCATCGACAGCAGCTTACTTTCTCCTATCTTTCGTTCGAATCTCCAACCAATGAATTACCTGGCAATCATTCACCCTGTTATCTCATTGTTTTCTTTATCGTCGTCCGTCCGTTTGCATCTGAAATTCGTAACTGACAGCCGAATCTACGGATACGTTTATCAACCGGAAGAGGTCCAAATGATCAGGGTAGCCAAAGGCAAATGTTGGTACAGCTGTGTTTGCCGCTACCACGATGCCAAGAGGTCGACGATCATTCCGTTATTCGCGTAATTAATTGTAAGAATAACTATGCAATAAAAATGATCGTCCATCAAATTTAATATTAGAAAAATTCCTCGTTCTAACACTACGAAATTCTTATGACATCGATCGATTAGTTCTGCTTTGACAGAAAATGATTAGCATTAGAATCCAATAGTATAGAATTCTCCGTATAATACTACGACATTCTCATAATATCAATCGATCAGTTCTGCTTTGGCAGGAGAAGATGTTTGATGATCACCATTAGGATTTAATACTACGAAATTCTTATAGCATCAATCAGTACTACCTTTGATAAAAGGAGATGGTCGATGATCATCGTTAGAATCGAAAATGCTACAGAATTCTTCGTTCTAAATATTACAGTAATCTCACAGCATCGATCAATCTACTTTGACAATAGGAAATAGTCGATGGCTGTCATTAGTATCTAATCCAATTGGTAGGAAATACTTGTGGTATCAATCGATCAGTTCTACTTTGATACAAAGAAATAGTTGATGATTACCATTGGGATCTAACACTATAAAATTCTTCGTTAAAATACCACGAAATTCTTCTAGTATCGTTCAGTTTTGCTTCGACAGGAGAAGATGGTTGATGATCCTCACTAGAATCTAAAATACTACATAAAATGCTACAAAATTCTTCGTTGTAACATTACAATAATCTCACAGCATCGATCAACCAGTTCTACTTTGACAGTAGGAAATAGTCGATGGCTGTCATTAGTATCTAATCCAATTGGTAGGAAATACTTGTAGTATCAAAATCAGTTCTACTTTGATACAAAGAGATCTAATAATACAAAACTCTTCGTTAAAATACCGAAATTCTTCTAATATCGTTCAGTTTTGCTTCGACAGGAGAAGATGGTTGATGATCGTCACTAGAATCTAAAATACTACATAAAATACTACAAAATTCTTCGTTGTAACATTACAGTAATCTCATCGATCAATCAGTTCTACTTTGACAGTAGGAAATAGTCGATGGCTGTCATTAGTATCTAATCTAATTGGTAGGAAATACTTGTGGTATCAAGATCAGTTCTACTTTGATACCACTACTTTGATGAGTTGATGACTCACCATCGGGATCTAACACTATAAAATTCTTCTAGCATCGTTCGATCTAGTTTCGCATCGACAAGAGAAGATGGTTGACGATCGGCATTAGGAGTCGGTCGAGGATTATCATTAACCTATTGTCTTAGGTGACTAGATCGTAATCAATAATCGATAAGTGACCGAAGCGAGTAATCTGACGTTCACGTGACACGTTTGCGTAGTTACATCCCGGCAGTAAAGGTATGGGCCTGGCATAAGCTCGAGTCAAGTAGTCTTAATTAAGCCACTTTGACATAATTAACCGCATCTCTCAGAATTTGCTCTCGAACCGATCG
Source organism: Tetragonisca angustula (assembly GCA_036937485.2). Classification (NCBI taxonomy): domain Eukaryota; kingdom Metazoa; phylum Arthropoda; class Insecta; order Hymenoptera; family Apidae; genus Tetragonisca; species Tetragonisca angustula. Next base: position 1,733,884 of record JAWNGG020000009.1, on the reverse strand, counting down.
ATGTCGACCGCGGTTCGATTCTACTCTCGGTTCTCCACGGACGGAGAACAGATGGTTCGTTAATGCTCGCTTAATGGAATTCACCGTTTCTGTTTGCCCCGTTACGTGATCAGGATATTCGCGTTAATTAACGGCCACGTAAACATATAAAATATGGCGCACGTTCGCGCGCGAAGCCATGTTGATCTACTAGGCTGGCTTCCTTTCAATTGTTGAACCGGAGTCGTTCCTTAATCAAATTAGAATCTACGATCGAGAAATTCAAAGTGAAATCACGCTCGGCTCGGTCAATTTGTATCATCAAATTAATTTTTGACGAGAAAGAAAGAAAACGATGAAATGTAAATACTGGCTCTCGGAATGGAAGAAATTATAAAATTCGAGAGATTGATGATTTAACACGAGTGAAGAATTGACGCATATTTCTTTAACAAGTTGAGCATAGACAATATAAATGTTAGCTCTTTCCCTATATTACTACCAAAGATAATAATCTTTAATTTTATGCTGATGATCATGTGTTTTTTGATTCACCTCGTTTTTGTTTTGTCTAGTTACGTTTCTAATCATAATGTAAAGTTAGATGTGTTCAGCAGATTTTAGTTATTTTATTCAAATCACTTAAAATTAGTTGTATTCGATATATATATGCACGTTACATCAGTTTAATACTTTTTGGGATAGATACATGTAAATAGCAAAAGAGGAAATTGTAATTTCCTCACAATATTGTAACTCTCTACAAGGAAGCCATCCAAAGCCGAAAGGCAAGGATCAGAAATAGAAAAAAAAAATTGAAATGTTAGCTCTTTCAAGCTATAGTTTAAACTTTTGCATAAATTTTGGCGGAGGAAGATGTTCAAAGGATTAGATAAGACTCGTGACACTTTCAGAAAATAAGAGACTCGACGGTGAAAAGAACATTCGAAGGGAAAAGGACCTAGACAGAAATCCAATGATTTAATTCCAGCGTCGCGTACACAGATTGGAAAGACGACAAAAATTGGAAAAAAACGATGAAAATTGTTCTCACGCTAAATTTTAATCCTCTGTCTATCAAAGAGGGAAAGGTTGAAATAACGATCTCGCCCGGGGCGGTTCCCGTTTATTCATTTCCTGGCAGAAAAGTCGAGAGGATCTTGCCAGATCTTCTACTCACGGAAGTGTTAGGAAGGTTATCGAAGGCTCTCCCGCTGGCGGTACGTCGATTGTTCCGGTCGTGCGATATGTAAATTTCGCCGACGTCCGACGAGAGAGAGAGAGAGAGAGAGTTGCCAAATCATAAAACTTTCCAACTGCATAGCTAATATTAGAGTTCTATCGCGGCCGATCTTAAAACCACGAGGCTCTTGCTACGTTCAAGTGATTCAATCTTCGAAATTAGTCCGCGGAAATTATCCGGTGTGATGTTTCGGAGCTTTGGTTCGGTTATTCGATTGCCCTTTCTCCGACAGACGGACATACGTGTGTGTACATCTTGAAACTTCATTTTAAACCTGTTAATTCAACACCTGATTGTTCGAGCTCGTTCCAGAAAAAGAAAACGCACGATCTCGTCAATTATTTGCCCGGCATGGAAAATCAAAAAAATATATTTTTGCTGTATCACATACAAATTCTACATCGCGTATCTCCGCACAATGTTTCATTCGTGAGCGCGAAAATGACCGAAAAATTTGTTCGTAGCAACCTAAGGAGAAGATCGATTCTCCTGTCCTATCGTTCACGCCACTTTTCAAGGCCATTGCTTGTCTAAAAAAATAGGAGGACAGGCGCGACTCGTCAAGATGGAGAACGAGAGTACCTAATTCGGCGGGAAACGAAATTTCGCAGAGAAGGGGAAAGTGAGGGGGGGTAAGTCCGATTTCGTTCGCCGCGAAATCCGATTTCGATGCAAATCTGCCACTTGCAGGCGCAGTTTTCGACGATCCTTTTCCTGGATTATGCGAGAGCTCGCCACAAAGGATAAAAAACCTGGCTGCGCTCGCCGCTGATCGAAAATCGATTCCTCACCGGAGAAAAACATAATATCCGCATTTGGATCGCGTTATCGCGCGCAAGAAGAGTGGGTCGTGGAGGGGGAAAAAACTTGACGATCACGCGTTGGTAAAAACCAAATGGAAATTCGACTCTTGTCGTATCGTCGTTTCGATGACAAAGCGAGCAAAGGGTCACACGATATTTCCCCCTTTATTTATTAGTTTCTCTCTAATGAGTCACGCGACGATGAAAAATAGTTTCTTGCCGATATTCCGTGCGTTTGATTTTCAACCCTGTTCGTCCATACACTGTGCCGACATTCAAAAATTTCGCAGATCTTTTCAAACTCGACACTTTGTAAAATTGCCTTATCACACGAGCACTTCTAGTATAGTGACCGACGCTTTCGACAACAAAATATACCGTCAAAGTTGCGAATGATGTATATCTCTTTGCAGTTTCACAGACGCAAGTTCCAAAAGGACACTTGCCTAGAGAGAAAAAACCGAGTTAGATTAGACTTACAGGCGAGAGCAGAGATTAGGTACGAATATTACACGCGATCGAGCATAAAAATTTGGTCTGTACTCACCGTCGATTTACGCGTTTAACTGTTGCAGGCATTAATCTCTCGCCGTTGCGTCAATTTGACACGAACGAACGAGGCTTTCAAAATTGAAAGCGACTGCTGCAACAAAACGGTAGAAATGGCGAATAAAAGGGCCATTCGGGGAGGGAGAGGGATCGCGGACACGAGAGCGGCTCGTTAGGAACATCTGCACAGCTTCATGACGAACATCGGCTTTTACCCGGGACGAGCCGCGCGTCGTCATCGCGGGCTAATTGAATTTACGTTTGGCGAAAGTTTACAGGTAGCTGCCCGGTCGAATTGAAACCGGTGAATCCAGGCTGGACAACGGTCGGAAATATGTAGATACCGATATCGATCGTGCTCGTTCCTTGCAATTAATCACTTCGATCGCTTTCGATTTTCGAAACGAGAAAACGGAGAGAGTGGCGCGAAACTCGAAAGCTAGATTGTCGGTCGGAACAGCCTAGCCTCGCGAAAACGAGGCGTGCATAAATCCGATTCGACGCAAAGAGAGAAAAAGAGAGAGAGAGAGAGAGAGAGAGCTCGTTTTCGATTTCGAGCGAGTGGACATCGTTACCGAATCCATTGATCGGATCTGCATTTTAACTGGATTTTACAAGACTTAACCGCGTCGTTCCGATACAGGTTGGCACGAAACGAGTATGAAAAGGGACGGGGGGGATTCACACGCGCGTCGACACACGGAACGAAAGAGAGAGAGAGAGAGAGAGAGAGAGAGAGAGAATTCTCGTTTTCAACCGGCGAACAATATGCCATCCAATCATCGGGCCCGGAGATATTGCACCTGATGGCGAAACAAGTTTACGCTGATTTCAAAGGAGTCGCAGTCCCACCGACTGCAAGATAGCAATCGGTTCTTTCTCGCCTCCACCCCGCGCCGCCCCCGCGTTCCCGTTTCGGCTGGATTAAGGGTTAGTCCGGGTGAACCGGTCGCCCCGCCCGAGAAAACGAGAGGATTATTCGCCCGGCAAGTGAATTTTCCAGCGAATTCGAGGAGAAACACACAGATAGAGAGAGAGAGAGAGAGAGAGAGAGAGAGAGAGAGAGAGAGAGAGACGTGACGAGGGGGAAGGCGACTTAGCGACTGGGAATTGATGCGAAACTACGATCGCAAATTTGATTCCCCGGGCTGCATAGATCTGTCTTCTTTGCAATTCCAAGCGAGCCCCCGGCAAATTGTCATCGAAGACGGAAACAAGTTTCTATCCCATCGGGCAGACGCTGCTTCGTCGCTCCGACGAGCGATGGAGGACTCGATCAATTTTGTTGCGTTAATTGAGTTAGAACACGTCGTCGACAGGCAATCGCGCAATGCCGACGCGGTTCTCATTTATTCGCGGGAACGGGCAGGGAAAAAAGGAGTTTTGCGTTCGTTCAATTTCCGATAAAGACGTGTCGCCGCCGACACGTAAATTGGTAGGAGAGGGAATTGGAGATCAATTTGCGACCCTTGTGGATATCTCCTTATATTAATTCACTCCGGCGGGAGTGATGTATCCCCGACGAGATTCTGATGAAATTAATCAAACGTCAGAGTGGATGAAGGAACGTTCGAAAAGGGGCGAACGTTTCTGTTGTAAACGTCGGGACGGATCGCGTCCCACTTTTGCAACACTTTTCAGATGGAATTTGTCGAAAATACTCTTTAGGACTCTACGACGGAATATTCGTTAATGTGAGACGGAATATTTGTTAATACGAGACGTCTTTCTCTCTTGCGAGTATCATTGCTATTGTATATAGCGAGTCTTCGTATTTGCAAAACGAGAAATAAGTTCCGTTGATTCTGACACTACTAGTAGCAAATTTTTTTTTTTTTTCGAACTTGAAAGTCACTGGAACAAGCAATAGCAAATATGGTGTATGAATTACAGATATGTTATCTTTAAATATCCATGTGTATTACATGTTACGTTATATTTCCTTGCAAATATATCAATGCACAAATTAACTGTAAATTCAGGAGTCTCGTAAATTTCGTCTCATACGTCTCAGCGACAAAAAGCCAAAACGGCACGAGCAAAATCAGACAAAACAATTGGACAACGCAGAAATTTATTGTCAAGAAATTAAAAAATTTATTATTATTATATATATATATACTATATATAATAAACTTTACTTTATTATATAAATTACTTTATTTTTATATATAATTATTTATATATAATAAACTTTACTTTATTGCATAAATTAAAAAATTTGTCGTTATATTTTTTTTCATTATATATATATATATATATATACATACAAAGAAGTGGAGAAAATAAGGACTCGCTGTCCAATTTCGTTCGCTGAATCGCGAGAACAATAGGGATTTTCGCGCTTCTTATTATATTTGCTGGATTAGAAATGGGACGGCGCGCGAATTATTCTAACGTGGAAACAAAGATGAGATGTGGGTTAATGCTGGGGGAGAATGCTCGCATATATTCATTAAAGCGGTGATACCTGCTCGCAACTTACGTAATGTAATTTAGCACGTGCCGCTGCGAAACTACCCCAATACTCCTATCCTCATTAGCATCCTAGTTCTCATGTATTTACTAAAATGATTGGTAGCCGGCGAAATTGGCTGGCTCTTCGAAATCCAAACCTCTCGAACCCCATTCTACTTCCTCGCCTACCCCCACGCTCGCAAGTTTCGTGACTGGTAACCATGAATTGTTACGATGTCAGCATGTAATTTGCTCTCGCCATTTTCGACGTGCTCTCTTCTTTCGGGTCCTGTCCTCTCCGATCGATAATTTTCCGCTGACCTATTTGAAAATATTCACCTGCGACGATACAGTATCAGTGGACAACGCAGAGGGAAAGCTAATTTCCTACGAATGCATAAACATCCTCAAGATGATAATAAATAATAATAAAAAAAAGGAAGATAGTAATAAGAAAAAAGTTGACAATCATTAATCCTCCCTATAGTGTATTTGCCCAGCAAATGTCTTTGTCACTCATGGCCTAATTTTTTTTACCAAAAAACGTAGACAAATTTATTGATTGCTCAATAAAGTTCTTATTACATCGTATGATCAATCGTTCTTCTGATCAAATGGTTAAAGTAAAAATTTGCTTCGAAAGATTTGTCCTATAGAGGGTTGAAAGAAAGAATCGACCCGAAAGGAAAAAAATTGGAAATTTCTTTCGTTCGATAATTTTGACAAGCATGCACGTCATTATGCCCTCGGCGTCGGACAAACGGCATCCAATTTCATTTCGCGCGTCTAGCGATAATGTTGTTCAACGTTGATTAGTCGGACCTCGAAATTGACTACACTTCAATCAGGCGATTTATAGCAAATACAACATTTAAAAGACAAACACGCGAAATCGAATGAACGAGATTTATTAATTATACGAGTGGATTAATTGGATGAACGGAATTCCGGTACAGCGAGTTTTACATCACCGTTCGCAGAATATCTGCTTTTTCCTTCAACCTGTGCCCTGTATCTACACGCGGAATTAAAATCTCTCTTTTTGACGAGTAATTGACCATTTATCTGGCCGTATTTGTACTTTTGGATGCAAGAAGCGAAAAACAAATAATATTTCTCTTCTCGTGTAGCGAAATTATTGCAAGACTATAGCATCAGAAAAATGATTTCAACGTGATAAATTACAAAATTAAAAGTTAACACGTTCGCGACCATTTTATAAAATAGAGATTAAAAAAATTTTCTTAATTTGGTAATTTTCAAATAACTTATATATATATATATATATATATATAAGTTAACTTATATATGTATATATAAAATATATACATATATTTATAAATGTATATAAATGTATATATTTATTATATGTATATATAAAAGTTAACTTATATATATATATATATATATATATATATATATAAAAGTTATTGTATCAAGCAGGATTTGAAAATTATCAAATTAAGAAAATTTTTTAATCTTTATTTTATAAAACATACTGGTCGTGAATGTGTTAATTTTTAATTTATTATATATACATATAGACACACAAATCAAAAAGCATCGAATTTCTTCTTAATAATTTCATCAACATAATCTGAGTTGGCGCATTAAATTAATATGCCAAGTTTTTATGAATGTTGAGCGTAAAATGGCTTACACGGAATACACGTAATATAAAAAGAAATGTGTAAAATAAGTGTAGAGTCTTTTAAAATTTGGCACATAAAGCAATTTTCTATCAACACTCTGCTATTTTTTTTCTTTTTTTTTTTTTTTTACTGATTATACCTGATCCCAATGTTTTACACTAATTCCAGTGATACGAATTTACATAAAAATCTACTGATGTCCAGTTTGCTCGAAAAGGATCCGAACATCCTGAGATCCTTCTTGCATCCAACAGTACATTTTCTTTCCGAGGCATCTTTCGCGTTTCCACAACGATTTTGCTTCTCCTCTTGGAATACCAAGACGAGAACCTTCTTTCTCACTCGTACGTGTTGCATGATCGTAGTGTAACGGCGCACATGCATCAAATATCTTACACCCGGCATTTTTCGCCGATGTCTTTCCCCGAGAAAGAGAAAAAGAGAGAGAGAGAGAGAGAGAGAGAGAGAGAGAGGACGATGAAATTCTCAGACGATTGCCAGAGAATTTCATTTTATCAAAAGTGTTCAAACCCGCATACCTGGCCCGTCTACCATTTCTACCGTCTCGTTGGACAGAAAGAATTCGCCTTTATCCGCGAGAGAGGGAGAAAGAAAGAGAGAGAGAGAGAGAAGAAATCCAAAACTCACGCTCACTTTTTCTCACGTCAGAATTCCCGTGAAAGTATTTAATCGCGTCGGGCACGTCTCACTCGTACAATGCCACGGAGAAGAATGCTCGTTAATTTCTCTATTCTATTAAGATGAAATCACGCTCGTGGTCGTTCGCTTCAACTTGATAACGGGAGTTAGACGAGTTAACTCGTTTGGAGTTTCGACCTCTTGGTATCTGGTTTGTTCTTATGTTTATGGACATGGATTCTTTGGAACATCTCTAATAATAAGGCACAGATTGATCGTGCTCGTCGGATAGCTGAATTGTGAATTTGAAAAAGTACGCGAAATATCGAAATATCGGAGTTTAATAGGCAAATCAAATTTTGCATTACAATTTAAATTTGTATTTATTTTAGTACAATTATATATATATATATATATTATTATATATAATTATAAATATATTACATAAATTTATATTTATATTAATACAATTATATATTGATATATGAATTTGCTTATTGAAGATAAAACACTTTATCACTTTGTAAATTATTTTCAAATATATTACATTATATTTTATTATTTTTATATATATATTATATTTTTAAATATAATAATTTATATATATTTATTTAATATTTCAAATAATATAAAATTACTAGTCCCGTTTATTACGTTTTATTATAGTGTGTTGAATTATTATTCCTTTTAATAGTATGTCAACGAACATTCTGCCTTTTAATAGCCAACGAACTTGAGAAAGTAACAAAAAAGAAAAACTTATATTTTTCTCGCGTGGCCTGTCCAAATGCTTTTTCAAAAAAATTAACGCCATTCATTTCTTCTTGTTAATCTTAAGCCTCGCAATTATAAATAATTACATTCTTATTATTATAATCTTAAATCTCAAAATTATCGGTGATTCTTGTTAATCTGAAATCTCGTGATAATCGCAACTAATCTTCGATCATCGTTTTCGCATTAGCGCGAAAAATGTACAACAGTCAGCGGGAGATTAATCTCCGAGGCTCGCATTAATTTCCACAGAACGAGTTTTTTGGTTTTGATAGCCGGGGCAAACGACGCCCAGCTCGGAATAACTTTTTCAACCCGGCGAAAGTTTTCACGGTGCAGCTGAATTTTTCGCACTCGGTCAGCTTCGCGTTTCACCGTGCCGAATACCAAAAAAAAGCAACGTTTGGAAACGAAATGTTTTTCAGCCAACTGCAGCGTTCTCTCTTTTTTTTCCCCTCCCTCCCCGTCGCCGACAAATATGCAAATAAGAGAGCCAGTTTTCTTTTCTTTTTTTTCTTTACCAACAAGATAATTTTCACTCTAAACATTCGAGATCGAAGATGAAACAAAAAAGGTAGTCACTTCCGACGTTCGATTTGTTCAAACAGATTAGTTGAGAAGAAACTTTCCCTCTTCGTCGTTTAATTTCCTCTTTTCGGTTCGTGATGCTGTATCAATTATTAAACGATCTGTCGACTAAAAGTTTGTAATTACGTCCTGTATATAAAATCGTACATCTTCTGATAGTGATTTCCTTGCTTGCAGTATCTTATTGTTAGTATAGAGTGGACCGAAAAAGTTTCTTTCCAACTATTTCTTTTTTTAAATGAAACACCACGGCTAATAATCTTTTTTAATTTTCAATTAAATTTGAGTTTAAACGTGACTTTTATCTCATCACTTCTTTCAACCGCCAGAGCGTTTGCAAATTAACAAATCGTACGAATTTATTTCAATAGGAACTTTACTTTGACCTGCAGGGAGACACAACACGTGTCTGTTGTTAAAACAGTACACCAGAATTAACGCTTGATAACGAGATGTCGAACGAGGACGTAGCAGAAATAAAAAAAAAAACTCTCAACCAGTATTGCGTAACAATTTCCCGTCGCGTCGTTCGCATATTCATATTCGTAGCGTTCGACGGGGAAAAGAATCGGCAGCAATTGCAACTGGCTGGCAAAACGAGTCGACTGATTAGCAAACCTCCGCCAGGATTCGCAGGACTCGCGTGGATCGATGATAAACGGAATTTCTATCGAGCGGAGAACAGACAGACAGACGAAAGAAAGAAAGAAAAAGGAGAAAAAATCGGGCGTTATGTTACGTTGGAGATTGCTTTTCGTTGGCATCGCGGCACGTGGGTGATTACCGATGACTGCCGAGAGGCTGCCGTTGTTTCCTTTGCGTTGCACCCTTTATGCTCCACCCTTGCGTCTCCGCGTTTCGCCGGTTACCAACCGGGAACACCGGTGAATTTGTCCCGCGGTTTCCGCATTGTCGTTGTCGTTTGGATGGCGGATGAAAAACAATGACGGCGCCCACCGTTCGAGGGGAAATCGCGAGCCGGTATTTCCTATTTGCCGCGTCGTCGGCCTTTTGCCTCCACCTTTTCGAAATCCTCCTCCCCCTCCTCCCTCTCTCTCTTTCTCTCCTCGTCTCTCGGCCTTTTGTTTAGATTCCAAGGGGGTCGAAACACCTTGTCGCTCGTCCGTGACTTCTCGTTCGACGAAACTGGGTCATTTCTTTTTTCCTAGAAAGACAGCCGGGCGTCATTCGGAACGTAGCTTGGCGGCAGCCTCGTTCGGAGCATCCGTACTGTGAACATTTCTAATTTAAGAAAGGGGTCGCACACTGTCGTTTTTCCACGACGGATTTATCGAGGTTCTTCTACTTTTTCTTTTTTCTCCTTTTTTTTTCTTTTTTTCTTTCTTGCAAAGCTTGAAACGTACTCTCGTCTGAAGTGTTGTCCTTTGAATTATCTGTCTGGGAGGGGGCAGTTTTTTCTAAAGAAATTCTGAGACCTCTCTTTTGTGTATTTTGTACGTTGTGTTTAAAGAGCATTCATCTACGATGTAAATCAAAATTTGAAAAAAGATAAAAAAAGAGGAGCTTTCAGATTTCGACGAAAAGGGGAATACTCAAAGTTCAAAGTACATTTTCTTTTTTATACGTCGTCCGGTAAAATGCTCCTTTTTAACCTGCTTTTAATCTGCTTTACACGGCCCGAACTGGATATTATATTTCAATTGGATGTTGTTTAAACGTGCAAGGTTTCGAAACGAATACCCAATATAATTCCACCAGCTTTTGCACGTATCGCGTTCTTTTACAAGTAAAATAAAAGATATCTGGCGAAAAATAACGAATATTCTCCACACGTTGGTACATGCAAGTACGAAAATCTCACAGAAACGTGTCACGGGCAATTGTGTTCTTTGCAAAATAAAAAAAATCCTCGAGATATATCCAAACAACGATAACAAATCAATAGTCGATAGAAAACAATGGTTATGCACCTGTACACAGAAAGATATTTCCTCCAGTTGAATTGGGCCTCCCCTCCTGGGTAATTCGGCAATAAATAAATAAATAAGCGTTAATTGGAGGAAATGCGAGATCAGGGCGGAAATTTTTTCTTTTAATTATCGCGAGCAGCGCGCCGATTTTAAAAAAGGCGCGTAATCGTTAAAGAGAGAAGCGGAGGGGCGGGGGAGGGGGAGGTTGGAGAAATTTCTCGAAAGCCGGATTTAGCGACTGCATCGTTTCGCGTAATGATCCGCGCAGTGAGATTCGCGGCAACGAAAAAAAGAAGGAGAAAAAAAAAAAAAGAGCCAGGCTGCTGGCTGCAGCAGACTCTTGGCCTACATGCGAAGATACAGGGTGGAAAAAGGACAGTCGCCGGGGGTTGACTCGTTCCCTCTCTCGTTGAAATATCGACCGGGAACCCGTGGATGACTCCATCCGTGCCGCTTTTAAATCATCGCTTCGGTATTGAAACGTCGACGAGGAAATCAGCGAGGAGAGAGAGAGAGAGGGAGAGAAAGAGGGAGAAAGAAAAGGAAAAAGGAAAGAGATATTTCGTCGCGCGACAGCGCGAGACTTTGGTCGATCTCGCTGTGCATTCGACCTTCTAATTCGTGTCGCGAAAAATTAATGAATTTTTTCTCGGCGAATGCATACGGTGAAAAATTTTGCGGAGATTAATAGTGGTATCTCGCCGGGTTTCCCCACGGTTGCTGGCCCTCGAATATTGCGCCAAGCCCGGAAACTTTCAGTTCTCTGGCTTTCTCTGATGCGATCTTTGGAAGCTTCGCTACACTCGTTTTAAAAACGGGGCAAGGGAACAACAGTGTTGAGCAAATGAATTTCGTGTGGGAGAGAAGAGTAATTTATCGAAAGTAGTCAAAGTTTATTATAAACGAAAGGTGGCGAATAAAATGCGTGCAATCATTGCAATACAAATTATATTTACATACTCGTCGAATAAAATTCAAACGAATCCCATTAATTTAATCTTACGTGTAATAAACAGATTTAATTATTTATTGCAATTATTAATGCAAATAATGGCCAGTGTCATTATTAAATGCCGGGGGCTTGGGTACGATTTCAATAGACATACCCAAGTTTTATATCGTAATATTATACTACATATTATATATATATATATATATATATATTTCTATTTAGAATGATTTATACAAGCTTCACGAAGCATCAGCTATTTATCAAAAGTGAAATTGAAATTTAAAAAATGTGGAAAATTAACGCGATTAGAAAAAACTTTCGTGAAAAATAATAGAACTTTTAATAATATTAACTGTATCGGGGGTCCAATTATTTTTTGCAAAGAAGTTAATACAAGCATTTAATCGTACCCTTAGGTTATCCAATCAATTGATTTACTACACGTGTTTCTGAAATTATTTATCTATCGACGATACTCTCAAGCTTCTCAGAGAAGATCCAAGATCCACTCTTCCGCGGAAGTTACATGATCGATGAAACGAGAGAGCTTGCGGTGATCTCTGTGCGGTGGCGCGAAACGAGAAACGACACGGACCCGTGAAAACGTCGGTGAAAATGACAACGTTCCGCCTTCGTCGCTCCATTTGCACCGGGGACAATCGTCCTCGTTCGTTATGATGGCCGTTCTTGTTGCACGGTTGCACCCACGAGATGATGTGCCGACGCGTAGATGAGCAGCGAAACCGAGCCACGGCGGAACGATCGTATCAAAGAGCTTTCGTTTTCGTGTTATACGCGCGCACGGGACGGTTCATCGAAGATTATTATTATTATTTATTCGCGACGCAAATCAGAAGAGAAAAAAAAAAAAAAAGAAAATAGAAAGAGAATTGATTGATAACCTCGATCGAAGCGCGCCGCCGTGGAAGCTCAATTACGAAGCTCGTCGAACTTTTATCATCTACGTTTGATCCCCCGAACCGTCGAACCTCGACGAAATAGGCCAGGTCGAATCCGAGACGGAGGGATCCACGGGAGGTGGACAGGATAGGATAGACAGAGATCAGTGTCGGGTGAAATAAGTAAATTTAATTAAAGCCCGGTATGATGGATGAACGGGCGAACGTACGGTCGAGTGGACAAAGAGATAAGTGGATTTCATTTTCAACCTCTGGAAAACGAATTTTTTGGAAGGCCACGTGTGTATGTGTGTGTGTGTGTGTGTGTGTGTGTGTATGAACCGGCCACCGTGAACGAGTCACAAACGAGAGATAAGACGAGGCACGCGTAAGCGAGATCCTCCTGACAGATTGTAAACGTACGCTGTACAAACGATAAGATAAAGAATGTTAACGCTGTGGCGACTAATTGCGAGCGAAAAGGAAACGATTAAGTGGCCTAGCGTTAAGAATCATTCAGCGTGATTAATTAATTAAAATTAATCGAGCAAGGTAACTTTAGAGAAAGAGAGAGAGAGAGAGAGAGAGAAGAAAAGATAAAAAGGAAGCAATGAAAAAACGAAACGACACAGCTTTCCCAAACGACTGGATGATACGCGAGTTATTACCGGCCGGGTTCCGGCCAATTATACGGCTACTCTCTGCTAATAAAATTTCGCTCTCCCGACGCGGGTGAATTTCCTCCGATGAGCAAATCCGCGGAAAGGAGCTAATTTTTCGACCGGACGGCGGTCGTTGACGGAGCAAACGAAGTTATGGTAACAACGACGAAATTTTCGAATTTCGGTCTGGCTTGTGTGCGAAAGCGTGGCGAAAGAGACGATGGTAATTATTTTAAAAAAAAAGGAGGGTTGCGTCTCGTCGATTTCGACGATTTTTAAATATGTCGTAAAAATCAACGTCTTTGTTGAGAAATTTGTATAATGATGTGAGCGTCTCCATCTATTAATATGCAGCGGAATAAGCGTTTATGGATGTCGTGATCGATGATCGCGGACGATGATCTTTTAACAGATGAATAACGTATGTGTAACACGACGGACGCTCCACGTGTTTCTTCAGTGTGCTTCGACGAATATATAAATTGCTTATATCGTCTGTAGTTTAATATAAATATATTTTGTGAATGATACTTATTTATTCTTCAGTTTTGAACAACTTTTTCCTATACATATAACCGCTGCTCGGCTTTAGTTTACGAGATTTTTGCAGAAAACTATTGCTACTGCCTACAATGAATATTGCCTAAAGCTAGGTGCCTATGGCAGCATGTGTGTAAGCGTTGAGTCGCCGATTGTTTATGGTTTCTATAGATATATCGAGGTAACGTAATCCATTAAATTAGTTACTAGGTAGAATAGTTAGGTTCAAGTGGTTGAGTTTTTAACACTAGAACTACAAGATTGGTCAAAATGACCAATTTATGATCTTCTCTAATAGACATTTATAATATACATTTATAAAAGCATATTTTTAGATATAATCGAGTGATTTTTAATAAAACATATTGACAGAAGTTTGTGCTTTTTATCGTATTACTGATTTTTTCTTGTATTTTACACTTTAATTTCTTTGTCACAAATGTTATACTTTGGTCGTCGGTAGTTCTAGTGTTAAGTATACCCGTTATATGCGGCAGTCTCGATGTATTTGTAAAAACCATGAACAATCGGCGACTCCACGCTTACACACACGCTGCCACAGACACGTAGCTATATTCATTGTTGCAGTAGCAATAGTCTTTTGCAAAAATCTCGAAAACTAAGGCCGATAGGAAAAAGTTGTTCAAAATGTTGATTTCGTCGAACGAATTCCTTATCAAGACCTTGTTGTAACGTTACACCATGCCGAAAAACAATCATGGAACAAAATATGGAACACCTCCAGAAAAACTCATAATATAACCCAAAATTTCTATCAAACAATGCCTACCCACAACATGAAAAGAAAAGACAGAATGGTCGTGACAAGGCTTAGAACAGGACACTGCAAACTCACACATGACTATCTATTAAAAAAAAAAAAAAAAACAGAACTCCCAATGTGTATCCAATGCAAACCGAATTTTATCAACCCATCATCTTCCATTTGAATGCAGCAAGCACCACGCTCAGAGGCAAAAATACAAAATAACTTCACCGGCAGCCCTGACGTCGCAGAAACACATAGGAACTGTGCTCCTGAATTATCCAAAGGAAACTAACCCATGTAGATATAATCGTCTTGAAAAAAAGGAAACAGTACCTAGCCGTCGCTAATGACCAGAAGGTAGATGCGACGTTGATCATAAATTAAAAAAAAAAAAAAATCGTCGAAATCGATGAGACCCCCCTCCCCCTTTTCTAAATAATTACCGAGACGAAAATATGGGGGAGGCAGCGGCGATTCGGTCAGGTGTCAGCCGAGGGAACAGGTCGTGGAATAAAAACAGAAGTGGGGGTGGGTGGATGGAGGAAAGAGGGGGAGGGAGGAGAATGAACGTCGTCGTCTCTGGCTCGGACTTCAAAGTACCTTTCTACCATCGCGGAAACCAGCGCCGAGGGAAACAGTGCAAATAGAAGGGATGAGATAGCACGTAAAGAAAAGGGAAAATGGTAGACGGCGCCGGGACAGAAGTAGTATTAATTTCCTCGAGCCCGGAGGTCCTGGCACATCATTCTCCTGGCAGACAGCAGGAAAGACGAATCCCTTTCGCTTCAACCAACTCTCTCCCCCGTCTGTCTTCCCGATATTGCCGACATTATACATGCCGGAGTTACCCACTGGCTCGTGCCCGATCCAAAACGCGCACATAGTTACCGTCGCGTATGCGGATTTCCTGAAAATCACCTTCCAATTGAACGATTCCAGCTAGTAGTTTTTCCTTCTCTTCTTTTCTTTTTTTTTTTTTTTTTTTTTGTTGCAAATTTAGGTTATTACACGAGTTTATTGACGATATATCAGTGTAAAATGAAACGCACAGGGAACTCGCGTGTACAATGTATAATAAACTAAGTAAAAAGAGAAAAGATGCGACGACAATCTCAAATTTTTGACTGACCAAAAGCCAAGAAGATATATTAAACAAAAATGCATCGACCGTCGATGCTTGACACGTCTGACACCATCGTTGCGTTCCAACATTTTTTTTTTTTTTCTTTTTTGCGCCATCATCACGTCCCAAGAAGAAAAGAGAATGAAATCGATTCCGACTGTCGTTCGTGAAAACCCTGTCATGTAAATCTCACTCTCGATGGAGGCCTGTCACGTCTCGTCTACAACAGGCTAGATGTTAAGCATTGACGGACGTACGAACGAATAATAACGAGGGGTGGATTTTTCTTCAAGTCTGATTGAATTTCACGAAACGCAATGCCAATTTCGATTATCGGAAAACGTGAAGCGATCTCGCGCGACATTCGTGAATGTAACGTACACGAAAATATTTCTATTGTTATATCGATATTAAGTAGAATTAACCACTCCAACGATAGTTGCAGTTCAGTTTTCCCTTTTGTTAGTTAAACTTCGTCAGTTTTTAACTTGCTCCTGCCTTATTAAATATCAATGATGAATAGACTTTCTCTTTCGTCCGGCAGATACAAAGTTCGTCGAATTGAATCGAAAGCCCTTTGCACGATCATCTTACAAGTAGCGAGATCATAAAATCCTGTCTCTTGTAGTTCCGCAATTTTGCAGGATAAATATAATTTATTGCCAGCATATTGGCTACCGTTCCGTTCAATTTGTAACAATTTGTTACTTGTAATTTGCAAAGTTTCGACTCGAACGCGCGAGAACACTCTGCTCTGTTCAAGCGACACCTACACAGCTTTCTCGATGGAACAAAGACACGGATTTATTAAGAAATTTATTTTTTTTTTTAAGCATCGATCACATCGCGGCATCGTGGGACAATCTTTTCACAATTCATAATCACTCGGCCCGTGTTTATTCGCGCGAGAATAAGAGCATTGAACGCGGGAGACAAATCTCCCACCCCTGTTTGGCCATTAATTCCTCCGGAAATCGAGACGAACGAGGGAGGAGCTAAGAGCAGGCGACTAACAGATTCGCAAACAGCTTTCATATTTTTACGCACGTCGCCGTCGAGGACGGAGGGTGTCGCGTTGAAAGAAAAGAGAGAAAAAAAAAGAAAGAAATAAAACGAACGGTCGGGATGTGCTTCCGTTGTAAACACGATTTCTCCTCTCGAGAGCAGAGGGATCCTCCCTGCCTCCCTCTGACAGAGCAATAGGCAAGGAACACTCCCCGCGAATCCGCTTAATCTTTCGGTAAACTAATAAAACTTCGTTAAGGCCGTTGAAGCTCACCGGTATTTCCATTCAAGGGCTCCGATTCGTTCGTTCCTCTTTTTCTTTTCTTTCTCTCTTTCCTCCTCACTTCGGTTGTCAAGTCGAAGGTGAATTCGATCGTAAGTACCCTCCTCTGCGAGGATCGAGTTGGTCTCTCGTGCCGCTCTCGGAAAGAAATCGAGTTAATTCGACGAGAATTTTGGAATTTAACCTCTTGCGCTGGAATGACGTGCCACGCACGTCGAGAGTTTTTTGTTCCAAAATTGTAATATTTTCGCAGTTTTTTATATATATTTAAGTAAAACAAAATAGGCAACACAAATAATAGATTTATTACTTCTCAATAATTTCTATCCAACGATGTCGTACCGACCGAGTTCGAAAAGAAAACGACGAACTGTTGTATACGGTGTTTGGTCACTCGTTATGGTCCGCAATCAGTTGCCAGCGCAAGTGGTTAACCTCTAACGCACGTCGAGAGTTTTTTTGTACCAAAATTGCAATATTTTCTCAGTTTTAAGTATATTTATGTATAATTCGGGCAAAACAAATAATAAATTTATTACTTCTCAATAATTTCTATCCAGTATATTTTCTATCATAGCGACGAGTTCAAAAAGGAAGCGACGAATTGTTGTATACGGTGTTTGGTCACTCGTTATGGTCCGCAATCAGTTGCCAGCGCAACTGGTTAACCTCTAACGCACGTCGAGAGTTTTTTTTTTGTACCAAAATTGCAATATTTTCTCAGTTTTAAGTATATTTATGTATAACCCAGGCAAAACAAATAATAAATTTATTACTTCTCAATAATTTCTATCCAGCGATGTCGCACCGACCGAGTTCGAAAAGAAAACGACGAACTGTTGTATACGGTGTTTGGTCACTCGTTATGGTCCGCAATCAGTTGCCAGCGCAAGAACGATTACTTTCAAGAAGAGGACCTTCGACTTGATATTTTACTTACTGTTAGTTTGAAAAATTTGCAGCTCTACGAATTCGACCTCCTTATTGGTGAATATTGATCGCTGTAACCAACGATTTCGCGGGGGGGGGGGGGGGTAATCGATCATCGGGGAGCGTCCATTAATGGAAAATTCGGGCGACGGTTCAAAGGATTGGAAAGTAAGAACGGATGCTGAAAGAAATTGTTACATTTTCATTCGAAAGTTTCGGTTCCTCTTTAATATTAATGCCCGAGTGGCAAAAAAGCCACGGCAAAGAACCGTTGTCGGAATAACGATTAATGGAACGATCGATTATCGGAAGATCGATTAATGGAAATTTTGAGGGCGGCCTCTTTTTAATTGTAAAGACGAAGATTGGGAAACAGAGAAGGAAAGAAATTTCTTTGTTACGTTTTCAATAATTCCGTAAACAAAAAAAAAAGAAGAAAAAACAAGAAAAGGAAAGAAAAAGCAAAGAGAATTCCTCGAATTTGCAAAAGTTGTTCCTCGGACTACTCACCATCAGTCGCAAAGAATTCGTCACAGCGATCGATTCGAGACTCTCGAAATACTAATTTTCGTTGGAAGCTTGACGCGCTACCGCAATGGTTTATAAACTCGAAGGGAATATAGCGTTGCAGCTATCAGGCTGATTTACAATGTTTGCTCCCAAGGGTAAACCGTTAGTTTCTCGTCGTCTATTACCCCGGTGGTTTGTACACCGAGCATAATCTAAATGGAAGGAAGGGAACTAAACGCGAACAAAGCACCGACTACTTTTTAACACGCGGCTAGGTATAATCATCCTGGAAATATCAACCATCGTCTGTGAGTTAATCGAGAAAAAAGAAACAATACAAAGTGATTACGCTATTATCTGTCACTATCGGGATTGTCGATCGAAATCCCCAAGATCGACCACTGTTATTCTACACTCTGATTTCTACACCTGTCAAAAAAAAATAAAAATAAAAAAAAAATTGTATTGTGCTATCACACGCGCAAAAGTGTTCTTGCAGAACATTTGCAGAAAATATTTATATGAATTTCTATTCGATTGTAAATTATAAATTTTGAAATTTCATAAATATGAGATCCTGCTGTTTTGATTCTGCTGGTAAAATTTAGAATAGATTTAGAAATAACAAAAGATTCACGTAAGAATTGAAAAATATGCAACAGGAGACAATTCCACTTTTGTTAAATATAATTTTTCATATAGGAGTGGAAGGAGTTCACTTGTCACAAGAACTAATAAGTATTGCTATAAATTTACAACACGTTTGAAATAATATCCGATTTTTAATTAGTTTTCTGGTTGATTTACTAAAATTACCTTATATTTGAAATCAGTCAGTTACCATCAATATTCAATGAGTCTGTTTACTGAACGTCTATTTGCGATAAATTTCTTGCAATTTCCATGTACATTTTCAAATTGGTTCCACGGCGGCTGCGTATAATTTTTAATACAATGCACACAATCTGCATACAAATGTTTTCCACGATACGTGTTTAAATCGGGGATCGAAAATGTCGAGGGACATTTGTTTGAAACATATGGATCATTTTTCGAAAAGTGTTCCTGCAAAAGTGTCCCGATGAGAACAGACAAATAAATATTCTTAAATATAAGAGTTTCAGACAGAACATAAAATTTGCAAGAGATGGAATTATTTATTCAATATCGCGGTACTCAAATATAAAAATGTATTTTTAACTGAATATTCTTAAATAACTTTTATTGTACAAATTCTAAAATATCTGTTCCACGAGAACGCTGTTCAAAAGTGTTTCTAAGTGTGACGCTACTTTCTGCAAAAATTCCACGAAATGTTTTTTCATACGCAAGTTTTAAAAACGAAAATTTAAACACCTTCGCGAGTTAATACGAGCAAAATAAAGGAAGAAAAAGAGAAAGGCAAGAAAGGAGGAACTATTACACAGACATTATTTTCTTTTCTGTTTTTCGTTTCGCAGGAGCCGTTGGTGGCGAAGGCGGAGACGAAGATGACAAGGAGAAAGAAGAGGAGGCCGAGAGAGAAAGGCAAGAAGCCATCAGGGAGGCTGAGGAACGAAGGAAGGAGAAGCATCGCAAAATGGAAGAGGAACGAGAGAAGATACGGCAGGAAATCAGGGACAAGGTAAGAGAGGCTAACGCCGTTTCCATTCTCTCTCTCTCTCTCTCTCTCTCTCTCTCTCTCTCTCTCTCTCTTTCTGCCTTTGCTCTCGCCTCGCGCGCAGAGGAAAAGAGGAAAAGGTCGCCCGCGGTGTGGGGACGCGTAAAAGGAAAATCAAGTCTCTCGAAGAATTATACATCGAGTCAGCGTTAATTCCATTTCGTTCGGCGAAATTCAAAGGACTTTCGTTTAAATGGCCCGGTCTCTTGGAACAGAAACTACCCAGTGCCGGGGCTGGCTTTCTTTCGCTTTCCCGCACGATATAATAAACAAGAGTTTCGCAAACGTTCTTCTGTGAAACTGTTCGATTGTTCGGCAACTTCGTCGCGAAACGACTTTTGAAAATGCGCTCTCGTTTCCAACTTTCCTTCCCTTTCGATCAGCTTCGGTTCTAATCCGATTTCTCCGGGAGAAAATTCAGCGTGTCCCGTTCGTGGCACGAGAGAACTTGAAACAAGAAGTATTCACCTATATTGTGTCTTTTATTAATAATTTGCTGATCGATCCTTCTGAGGGGACGTTGTACTTAAATCCAGCCAACAGCTAGGACAGACATCCTCTTTCTACCGTCTTACTCCACTTAACCTCTCTTTTTGCTTCCTTCTTGCCAAATTCTTCCATCTCTTCTGCTGCCTACCTCCAATTTACTTTCTTCACGCTTTCTGCTCTTATTACTCTTCTTCTCCCTGCCTCTCTTCTTTCTCTCTTCTCCACTCACTCTGTATCTTTCGTCACACACTTACGCCGTTCAACCGGAAGTCTCGACTTCCTCTTTCTATAATCTGCTGATAATTATAACGGACGTATATATACGTTTGGTGGTGTACGATGCGATGTATAATGTCTGAACAGACGTTTACAATTAGAGTGAAAGCTATGATAATGACGTAGGAAGAACAAAAGAATTTTAGAAAGAAGAAATTTTTGAAGACGGTCCTGAAATGAGTCGATAATTCACGTAATTCGGAATAATTCGCATAAACGAGACATTTCGTTGCTTCTTATGAAAATTTAAAAGATGGAAACTACGTGTCATTAACTCTCGTGTATTATACTTGCTCCAGCAAACCTGCAATGATTGCTTTAAATTTAAACGACATCACATGTCAGAAAGGTACTTTTGCCAATTTTATTTGAAGCGATGCTTCGTAAATAAATAAAAACAAAAGTTTGTCGAGGACAATAGTATACGTGCCAACAAATTGTTCGTAATTTCTTTTTTTCTAAATTTCACTCGCGCCGTCGCCAAACTAATAACGCTGAAAGGCACATGCGTGCCAACATTTTATAATATTTTCGAAATTAACAGCTCGAGGGTATCTAAACGTCTTCGAACAGTATATGTAATTGAACTTGGCGTGTATCTGCGAATTCCGCCCGAAATACGGCAGAAAGAAGCTCGTGCTCGTATCAAAGCCAATCCCGTGTCTCTGTTCTCAACAGCCTCAAAGGAAGCGAGCTCGTTCGCGATACCCACGCTGAATGGGAGAGCAACTGGAAAGCCGTATGAAAGATAAAATACTCCGGATCGAAAGTCTCGCGCTTATTTACAAATGTAGACTACCAGGCTGTGTGTGTGTATGTGTGTGTTTCGAGCGTCGAAAACCCCGGGGGGGAATGTAAGATACACGAATGGATGTGTGTGTATCGAGTGCCTTCTGAAGGGAGCCAATGAAACGAGCCGAAAATTTCAAAGCTTCTTTTTTTCGAACGCTGGCGCTGAAAACCACCGCTGGTTTCGAGCGAAATATTTTTCTAGATCATTCCCTGGCCGATGTGCATCCGCCCAAAGATATAACCTCGAACCCGGTTATTCCGACGAGTAACGAAGCATCGCCAAGTAAATTTCGAGTACGTGTTTGCTTTTCTTCTTTCTCTCTCTCTCTCTCTCTCTCTCTCTCTCTCTCTCTCTCCCGCAAACTGCGAGGGATGTTCAATTACGAGTTTCATTTTCCTTCGATTCACGCGCGGCGCCTATGCTCGTTCGGGATACCGCTTGCGCGCATTCTTCGAGGACAAAGGATACCTCTCGCTGCTCGCGGCGAGCTAACGACGGGATACGTCTCGGTACGTCTTTCTTTTCTTTTCACGGCCGCCGGAATAGGAACACCTGGTCGTTCGTTTGTCGATGGATTCGTTCGGTTGTCTGCGAACTGGCGTCGTTGTTCAAACCTCAGCCCGCAACGCTTTCATTTCACGTCACGTGATCACGTCTCTCCCGCTCTTTCTGCTCGCGAGTGCTCGTCTTTTCTATCCCTTCCTCCTTCCTCCTCCTCCTCCTTCACCGACGAGGTCGCCATTAAGAATATCGTCGTTCGTTCGTGGTCGAAGAAGAACGCTTACAGACTTCTGCCTCCTCGGTCGTGTTACCAGGTTTCGTCAATATCACAATGAAGCAGACGTCGACAGAATTAATTCCAGCCGGGCTCTTCGCGCCCGTTCGCCGAGAAATCTAATATTTTATTATCAGCCCGACGTCCTCCCTTGGAAAGTTCTCGCGTTACCTCGCCACGAATCGAACACCGCGAAGATTATCGCGTAACCGTAATGTCCTCCGTCAGCTGCGGCAAATCTCACCCTCTCACCCTCTCCCCCACCCAACGGCGTGAAAAATGAGCTCTCACTCGGCTCGCGCCGAGTTTATTACCGCTGACAAACCATCGATCCTTTTCCGGGTTTGTTTCAACAGCGTTCGACGAGTATACTCGCCGCGTGAGGCGATGACGATCGTTTATCGTTCGCGAGTTTTCGTTGTTCTTCTCTTCTTTCGTTTAGGTTAAGGATGTTGCTTTGTCTTTTTTCGTCTTTGTGCTAAAATTTACTTGGACTTGGTTAGAGGGCGTGTGTAGCAAAGAGTGCTGTATGAGAGATGCGAAAAAAATAGAGTCAAGATAAATAGAAGGGAATAAATTTCAAAAACGAGGGTAAAAGAGGGTAGAACAGGTACCGTAGTGGAGAGACAAATAGAAAAGGGGAGGTTATATATACCCAATCTTGTTAAAAGACAGTACAAAAATGAAACAAAAATAGTCACTAAATTTAAGGTAGTAAAACTTGCTTTGAACACTGTTCGAGACTTGATCTGACAAGTGACGAAAGAAAGCTATGTACATATGTTGAGTGTCATTGGACAAAGTGTGCTACTATGCCTCCGTTATAATGACACTTTAATTTTCTGAGTACTAACGTCCGGTATATCGACACGTATATAATATCTGAGAAAGCCGAATATCGTCTTTCTCTTCTTGTTTCGAGTAGCTCGAGTCTTTACTCGATTTGATGAACTTTGAAAATATAGAAACTACAATAATCTATATGAAAACATGTAAAATTAAACTTTGATTTACCTTAAATTCCACTTTCATCACCCATGTAGGATTTTACCAACAATCTACATTTAAAATTCGACCCACAATTTTCAGTCATAAAAGAAGTCGCGATACATTTTCTGATTGGGATCATACGATTCACCATAACTCTGTAAATTCCAATTCGAATATTCGTCGCCCGGAATGTCATCCTCGATTAAAAAGCAAATCGAACCCTGCAGAAGTTTCTAGATTCTGATCGCTAGCAAATCAATCCCACGATCAACGAATTTTCAAATTTTGAACCCGCTATAAATACTCTCGTTGGATTATCTCGTGCGAGCGGTTATTAATTGATATTTGGCCACACGTCTTTCACCATTAATATGAATCAGGCAGAGTACGCGTGTTCAACGAGATCTTTACAATCGTCAGTACATAATCATCACGGTTGCACCATACCAAAGCATGTCCCCGTTGATTCAACAACCACGCTCGTTCACGTTACGCGGCAATAGCAAACGAAATTGAAACTGCTTTCGACGAGGTTGCAAAAGGTTTCCAAGAATCGCGCGGGCAATTCATACCTGCCCGCTCGATTAGACGTAATGCGCGCGCTAAAGCCTTCCAAATTGCATCGTTCGCCGACAAAGCTCGGCGTGACATTTGCTACATACTTGATAATTCACCGTGTCAATACGAAATGGAGCAATTATGACTAACGAAGCTGACTTCATAATTCGAGGGCGATCGGGACGGTAGCGATCGCGCGTTTTGGTCGGCGCGGTGCAATCACCGCTAATTAGTCGTGACTGGTCGATGATACGTAACCGTTTGATCAACGAGAACCCATTGTTCACGGCTTGCCCGCGGTCTCGTAATCGTCCGCCGATAATGACACTAACGAATAATCCTCGACGCGCGATTATTTTCACGCGGTAGTGGGGTGGGGGTGGAGGGGGAGGGGAGGGTGGAGCGAGCAAACGGTACTGCAAACTTTTCCAAGTGGCCGGTGCCAATTTCGATTCGCGAACAATGCGCGATAATGGCGGCCCGTTCCACGCCACGGCGCGAAAAACACCGTTCATTTAGCTGGTTCCGAGGCAGAGAGCGCCGCGGCGCCCTTCCCGAAAACCCGTCGCTGTTATCTCCACAGCCGTTTCGCCATTAATGCGTTTATTTTACTAAAGTTCAGCCGCGCCAAGCGGTTTTCCTTTACTCCGTCAAAAAAAAAAAAAATATGTATATATATATATATATATATATATATATATATATATATATATATATATATATACGTATATACTCGCGAATATTTGCAATCAAACTGGAACTACCGAGCCGAGCCGGGACGTTGCAACAGTGTTTAGCGAATAAACGGATAACTCGCGCCACTGCTCATCAGCTCGATGCAATTCGCTCCATCTGCAGCTGCCGTGCAACGGTGTGCACGCCGAATTTCATCAAAGTGAATTGGCAATTTGAAACGAACGCTTGCTATCTCACTCACGGTGAAGAAATTCTTAGGATGTAAGCGCGAATTATTGATTTATTGGAAGACACGGTGTATCTGATCTTTTTTTTTTTTTCACAAATTGGCAATTTGATACGACTATCTCCTTCTGTGAAATTATTAGGATACAAGTGCGAATTATTATTCATTGGAAAACAACGGCGACAATATGTTTCGCTTTTTATTGTTTTTACTGCAAATTGGCAATTTGGAACGATGCTTACTATCTTTAAATTAGTAGAATGTATCGAACTGTTTATTTTTTGGGAGACATGGCGACGCTATATCTCATCTTTTATTGTTTTTATTATTTATTTTTATTAAATTGGCAATTCTTAGAATATAAGTACGAATTATTTCCATTACCGGGATAACGTTATTTGCGGGTATTAACGTTATTTGCGCGGCTGTGACATCAAAATAAATAGTATATTTTGTTATTTATTATTTTTATCGCGGTTGTTTGCGTGGCTGTGATATTAAAATAACACAAAAGAATGTTTGTGAAAACGAAAAGAAGAAGTATTTTTTAAAGGAAATTTAATAATTTAATTAAATTCTTAATTTAAGTACTTCCTCCTTTTTATCCTTTCGTACAATTCACTTCAACATCGGAGCACAATAAACCAGGACAGTTATCCTACGATATCCTTTTTTTTTCTTTTTAATCCGGCTTGAAACGAAAGAACCCGACAAATGAGCGTCGTAACCGCAAACTACACACTTTCGAACAAACAAATGCATGAGCTAAAAATTCGAATCGTCAAAGCGAACTCAACTGAAATATCCCGTTCGTGCGCGGGCCAACGTAATCGCGTTTCTCAATTTCCCGACCTCGGGCAACTCGAGCAAATAACGGCGGCAGAAAACGACGGATAATTTATTAATTTCCACGGGTGAACGTTCGCGCGAGGATTTCGCGATTACCGTGCAAACACCGGTGAAAAGAGAGGTATAATTATTCGCCGGACAAGAAGACGTTAATCCGGCAAACGTCGCCGAAAAGATAAATTGTCCGGGATGGGCGAGGTTTCGCGGCGGGTGGTCTCACTCGTTCTCACGTACGCGAGGCTTCCGCGCCAAGAACGGTCCCGCCTTGAAATGCAAATTTGATTACGAGGCGAGTGCCACGAGCCCGTCACGTTCGCCTCCTCTTCGTTCCTCCTCACCTGCCTAAATATGCAGCATGTCCACGCGTGCACGTACGCTTTCCAGCACGTGAGCCACGCGCCTGGCTTGTTTATCACGAACCTGCGCAAGGATAATTTCCGCTCGTGTCGCACGAATCGCCGAAACCGAACCGCGAACGCGACTTCTCGCGA
Source organism: Tetragonisca angustula (assembly GCA_036937485.2). NCBI lineage: Eukaryota > Metazoa > Arthropoda > Insecta > Hymenoptera > Apidae > Tetragonisca > Tetragonisca angustula. The sequence continues at coordinate 1,707,793 of JAWNGG020000009.1, read as the reverse complement.
AATAAAATCGTCAGAGATGAATCCTCAGAGATGAAGCTTGACTTTTGAAGCAATTAGGCTCCTGACGGACGAGCGACTCGGATTTCATCCGCCAGACTTTGCCAGATAGATTTAAAAATATATTGTAGACACCAGACTGTGGCTAACTGGCGGCCCCTTTGCCCCCCCACTTTCCTGATATAGCTAGCGCTATCCCCTCCACTGCGTTGAGAGTGTCACGGCCACAATACTCGCATATAAACTGTTTTTCTTTACTATAGCTGCTAGAGGAAAATAGGGGAATTAGTTTATACGAACTGTGCAGAATGAACTAATTCCCATGCTGAGCACGTGCGGGAAAGTTCTTCAGTGTCTCTGAATACACCACGAGTCTTCGTTTTCGAGATACAGGAAGAGCTACTCATGGTTATCGAGTTGAAAAGTTATGTCCTGTATTCATTGAAATGTGCTTTTCTGCTTTCTATTTAGACGCAGGTTTCGTGAAATGTATTTATTAAATGCAAAAACTCAGTACACGCAATGAATTGATAACAAACATCAGAGAGAGTGCTATTAATTACATCAATAACAATCTTGCCAATATCATAAGCAAAGCACGCAGTGACCAATTTCTGTAAACCACACGAATCATCAGTAAAAAAAAATAGCTCAAAATAAATGTCAATTAAATGTCAATTGTCAATTAAAAGTTAAACAGCTTGAATGTATCTGATTACTTGTGGCTATACTATTTTTTCTTTCATATCTCGAAAACGAAGACGAATCGATCCACGATGTATGTAATTTTGTATTGAAAATGATCTTCCAAATACGTTGACAAGGTCTGACGAGAGATTTGAAGATTTGGAACACCCTAAATCTTAAACTCTATATATATAGTTTATTAGAGTCAATAGAGTTAAGAAAAATTCCCTAATCTAATCTATCAAACGGATATATATATCTTTAAAATAAAAAATTTTATATTATCACAGCATTCTCGTAATTTAATCCCCAGTATATTAAACAAAGTCTTAGTATATTACTTAGTATATTCTATCTAGTATAGTAGTATATAGTATATTACTTAGTTTATTGACTTAGTATATTCTACCCGATCCCATAAAATCTGATTAAATCTGATTAAATTTGATTAAATTTGACGGAAACGAGAGGATTTTAAATTTCTGGATCTCGAGATTCCGAACTGCCCCGTTCCCTAAAAATTATTCGTCGAGCTGAAAATGTTTGCCGCAAAAAACGAAAATGTTTCTCGAAACGGGGAAAGGCGCGGTTCATGTTACCACGGGAAGGGCTAAAAAAGGAAAAAGAAAGTCTCTTTGAAGTGTTGGTAACTCTTCAGCGGATTCAGCGACGAATGTTCTGGCAACTTTTCGCGGCCGCGGCGGAGGACTTTGTGAAACATTCGCGAGCGCACCTGGCGAAACGGAATTGTTTATCGCGGAACATATAACAAAGCTGGCCGTTGTTTGCAAGTTTCCCTTCCATCAAAGCAAACTCGATTCTTCCTTGTTTTCCTTTTTTTTTTCTTTTCTTCGCGGGACTAAAAGTGAGCACTGCGAGAAGGAAGGGAATAAATATCGGAATTCTCATAAAACTTCATTGAAACTTGTTTTTATACGGAGCGTGCAAAACAGAGGAACAAAATTTCAGACACTGCTGAAAGATCGCCAGGCGAACGAGCACACAGAGAGAAAGAACGAGGATGGAGAGAAAGAAAAAGATAATTTCTCAGCGTTTCTCTGTCATTCGCCAGAAACCATCAGCACAATGCACCCAGTGTTCGAAAAGTTTTCCAACACGGTCGATTTACCGCGAAACAAACGACGCGGAATGAAAAAAAGAAAAAAAAACAGAGAGAGACAGAGAGAGAGAGAAGAGAGTCGAACAAAGAGCGGGAAGAGATGGAAAAGGACAAACAGATGTCACGCGAAATCGTACTATTGTCAATCCTGATGTATTGTCCTGTCAGGATGTAGTCAGCGGGGCTGACATGACCCAGATGGAATCGAGAGCTCTTACAGAATAATCGAGACAGAGAGAGAGAGAGAGAGAGAGAGAGAGAAACAAAAAAAATACGTCCCGGTATTGCATTGTACGCATTAAAATGAATAACTCTCGAATCATCGGCGTGACGTCGCGCAATTAAAATCTTTCGGTGTCGCGTTGAGTGCCTGTAAAATTATCGCCGGTGAACGCGTTGCGCGACGATCGCCACCACTTTGAAAACGACCGTATTCCGATATCAATGCCCGATTGTCCCTAAACAATTGAAAAGTTAATAGGACGTTGCATTTGACGTAAAAAAATTTTCGATCGAGGATCGTCGGTGAAGGGCGCCGAGCTCGAAATGTCACTGGATGCGAATGTACTTCGACGAGACGCTCTCATTTCCGTGGTTACACGAAGATATCCTCGACATCCTCTCGACGATGTTAAATTTGAATTACCTTTCGTACCGATACCGCGGACAATACAGGATTAAAATCACGTTTGTCAATTGTTTTCCAAGTTTCGCCACGTTCAAACTCTTTATAAATGTGTAACAATCCTCCGACCTAGTTTTATTTAGTACGCAATGTAATGTCGTATATAGTATGCTGTATATCATGTAGTTGATACTACGATATACATGTGGATTGTAATGTGAAAAAACTTCCGGTCTGGTTTTATTCAGTACATAATATTGCAGTATATATATACAGTTAGTACTATAATGTACATATTATAATTTGTCAAAGCTTCCGGTCTAGTTTTATTTAGTACGTAATGTATTATATAGTATTATATATAGTATATTGTATATTATATAATTAATACTGTAATATGTATTATATAGTATATCATACTATATATAGTATACAGTACAATATGTTATAGTATATATAGTATATAGTATAGTATAGAATACTACACTATCTATTATATATAGTATCTACTATCTATTATACAGTATATTATATTATATGTAGTATCTACTATCTATTATATAGTATATTATACTATATATAGTATACAGTACAGTATGTTATAGTATATATAGTATATAGTATATCATAGAATACTACACTATCTATTATATAGTATATTATACTATATATAGTTTACAGCACAGTATGTTATAGTATATATAGTATATAGTATATCATAGAATACTACACTCTCTATTATATATAGTATCTATTATATATCATATAGAGTATCTACTATCTATTATAGCTTGTTATAGTATACAGTATAGTATACAGTATAGTATATATATATATGGTATACATAGTACAGTATATTATATATTATGTAGTATATTATAGTATTTACAGTGTCCACACTGTATAAAATCGTCAGTTTCCCCTCGCAGATTCCAACGCATTCGCATCGTCGCGAAATCATTCCGACCCCCGTGGAAATTTACCGCGAAAGATACGCGGATTACGAAAATTGAAACTGTTTTGCACGACGCCACCAGTAGGAAGCACCATCGTCTCCGTGCCTGAAATATCGCTGGCTCGTTAAATGGGACCGAACTTCATCCGGCTCTATCTCGTTACCGCGGGATCGAGCTCCGCCAGCTGATTTCGAACGCACGCTCTTCAGTTCCGGCTGTTTAACTCCGGTACAAATTTAAATTTTCAACTACGGAGACTTTTCAATCTCCACGGCAAATAATCCGAAGAGGGGTGGATGGGGTGGAGGGGGGATCGCATTTTATCAAAGCCCCTGCCGCGACGAGAAATAAAACGTCCGGGCAACCGTTCATCCCCGGGTCTTAGCTTCGTTGCGAGCGAGAGATCCGGCACAGCGTCGAGGATCGTTCGCTCAGAATTAATAAAGATTGATACCTCATTAGCCGAGGCTATCGAGATACTTTCGCGATACTTTCTCCGGACCTCTTGTCCGGCTCTCTTCCAGCAACATGAGAGCTCACGATATAATAACGTTGCTGATCCCCCTGAGAATAAAGATGTATTCTTTAAGCGGACGACGCTATTCCGCAAGAAGCTTTCCCTCGGTAATCGCGCCGGCACCACAGCGGTCAAAGAAAATCCGATTACCAAGCCTCGGCTAATGATCATCAAGAAGAGATTTCGTTATACACGACCCATAAGAAATTCCTGCTCGCCGAATATCCTGCGTGGGATAATTAAAAATGTCACCGTCCTGTCGTCGTTCTTTCCGTTTCGAAACGAAAGAACGTTGCGAAGAAGTTGATAAATCCGGACCGAGAGGGCGAGAGCAGAGAGAACCGAACGAAATAACAAGTCAAACTTGAGTTTAAGCGAGGCAATGTATTTTCTATTCGGTCACGTCCACTCCACTCCGTGAAGGAATAAAGTCGCGTAGCAGAGTCGTAAATTTAACGAAACGTACGAGATAAGTTGCCAACTCGGTTCGCGGAGGAAATTGAATCGGATCTATGACGACGATTTGAAAGTGAAAGAAAAAAAAAGGGAGAGAATGTATCAGGGTCAAGTTTTGGGACGAGTTCGCGATTTGGGTCACGATCGTGCGAAGGTCGACACGTCGAAGGAAATTTTAAAAATTGGCGAGAATATTTTGAAGATAGTCGTTTACATATTATCGAGAATGATAACATACGTCCTTTCAAAATTAACGGAGCGAAATAGATATTTAATTCGCGGAAATTCACGTCTAAATATTCTATCTAAAATAACAAATTATATTATAATATATTATAATAACAAAAGGAAGGAACAAAAGAACATAAACAATATAACAACAAAAGGAATATTTTACAATCACGTAGTAGCCACAGAAAAGAAATTCAAAAATGGAATTGAAAAGTTTATTTTGAATAAGAAGATATATACGACAAAAACGCAGCGTTCACTGTCGAAATTCCAAGTATGACAAGTACGTTCGAAACTTGTTCCTCGCCCAATTAGGAACGAACTTCTTAAACCACGATAAATAAATATTGAACGAGTCGCCGAACGTGAATTTCATTTACGCGAGTATGCAAAACGAGCTATGTTTTTCGCGCGATCCGAACAAGGTCGTCTCGTGTCTCAATTAACCGGGACAATTAATTAAAAATTCCAGTAGACAACGGCGACGGACCAACATCCGTTCGTCTCGATAGCTCAATGAAACGATGAAAGCAACCCACGCAATTGAAGCAACAACATTCGATGGTAACGCTGATGGACTTGTTTCAATTAGAAAAATTTTCCCCGACGTCTTGACGTTAAATTAATCGTTTGTGTGTGTGTGTGTGTGTTTTTCTTTTCTTCGCGATTATCTTTTCTTACGAGGCAAGCAAAGTTACGTAAAAACAATTTCAATGTTTGAAAGTGGCTGCTGACGCTGCCGACAAAAATTGCAACGCTATTATATATGAACAACGAGCCCAATTCGATTCGTTGCACTGGCGTGTCCATGATGAAATAATACTTTACAACATGCGCATGCCTATGCAGATTTTTACTGACGTCCGATATTTTCGTTCACAGACACGTTTAGGTCAGTGTTTATTTTCAACCGCTCACGTATGGTTAATAGATATGTCATAATATCAATTTTTGTTAGAATCACTAGTTTCAATTGTTAGGTTGATCAAATAGTAACCGTGGTTTTCAAAAGTAAAGGCGAGTTTGCCATCTTTCGGACAACTTTGATGATTCCGCGTTAAAAAAGTTCTTTTTTTTTTCTTTTTTTTTTTTTTTTTGCCAAAAAAGAAGGTTCCAAGATTTGACATCTTCAGCAACAGTGAAATTTACCGAACCAATTCTGACACTGCCATAATTTGAAGGCCAATTCAACCTTCTTCGCCATCACATGTCAGATAATGTTTAATGAGCGAGCTTAATTTTTTATGAGCTAGCATTTTTTTTCCTTTTCGAAAGTAGTACAGTAAAATAAATGACGACAATGTTCCCTTTTCCTCTTTCAAAACAAGCATGAACAATCAGATATCGGGTTGCGCAATGAATTTGAGAATACAAAAATGAAGTTAGTTACGTTTTAAGTATGAAGTACTTTAAATAATATTACGAGATTTAATAAGAAACTATAACAGTAGCTATTTATTTTAATGCGCGTATAAGAAAATCTTTATGACGATCGTTTGCTTTGATTGATTCTTAACAACTGAGAATACAGTGTATTTCCCGTTATTTTATTTTCTTCTTTCTTCACTTGCAATCAACGTCGCCGTTGTTAAACTCGTTTTTTTTTAAAATACGCGCAAAGTTAATTATGTTTTAAGATATATACATGTACGTCTGTTAGAAAAAAAACGCAATTACTTATTGGCCAATCCAAAAGGGAATATTTATGGCAACCAGGTTATCAGTTGAAAGTTCAATTGAAAACAAAGTGATGTTGATAACAACGAGTAATATAATAAACTGTTACGAATAATTTTATTAGAAATTCTATGATAATTATTATATAATATATAAATAATATATCTATAATATAATAATATTATATATAATATAAATAATATAATAAATATAATATATAATGTAAGTAATTATGTAAATTATACAATTTAGCTAAGGAATATGTCTCAGTTTCATATTAGAATACATATGTTTGTTTCAGCATTAGAATATTTATAAAAGCAAAAATTTGGAACCAGGTTAAAAGTTCAACTACGTAATAAACTGATATTGACAATATAGAATATTATAACGATTTCTAAAATTTATAACGAATTCTAAAATTATTACACGTGATCTTGAAATTATTTGGAATCTTTGGAATAATCTCGTAAATAATTTCAAAACACAGATTCGAGATTCCCAAGAATTCTTTGATAATGATCGTCAATGATACGATTCATTGTTTTCTCACGACTTTCTTGCAAATGTACCGTGAACAAATTTCCACCGCGAGTTCCTCGAATCGTTGCCTCGTTAAATCGTTTCTCTTTACAATCCGACAGTGAGCTCAATTGTCTTGATACTTTCTGCAAGTGTCCCAGCGGAAATCGATGAAGAACGAACGACCCTATACCAGAAATCATTTTCAAAGGTCGGTGGGAATATCGGCGAAGATCGGGATGTTTCGGAAATGGAGAATCTCTGGACGAGGGTCTGAGCATAAATTCAGGGAAAAAAACGGACTATCCAGGAATATCCATATGGAATGGGTATTCTAATATGATACGCTGGGATTTATCGTCGTAGCAACCTGCCAGTACATCACGACAGCATTATCGTGGGGGGGAAAAAAAATGGAAAAAATGCCGGTGTCGTTCTCTCCTAAATCGATCGATAAACGTTGATAAAGGAGAAATGGAAATCGTGGTTTCGCCGGCATCCATCCATCTTTGATTCTCGTTAACGCGGTTCTCCAACTCGGCGGCGAATCGCGAATCGCGAATCGAAGACAAAAGTTCGCATTTCTCCACCCGTTTCCCTCGATACAACGCGTCGTTCGTTTTTAGAAACTCTCGGTCTGGAAAACGTCTCCGGCACTTTGTTCCATCGGCGGCGGGTTTCCTGCTCTTTCCGAGAGATCGTCGAACGAACGACATTATTGCACGTTGTCGTGACCAATCCCCATCGACGTCGTCGTTCCGCCGTACGCTCGATTTTATTATGTACTTTATCGAATCTCTCTCGTAACAGATGTACCTTCGTGGGGCCCAACGTTCCATCGAACGGCTCACTTCGTTCGTGCACAGGTCTCCCCTTTGAATTGTCATCCCCTCCTAAAGCGTGTTCTTCATATATCAATTGACGAAGTAAAGATAATAAAGTGCAACAAACGAAGAAAATTATCTTCAATTTTATCCATTTGGGCAAACTGCTTCGTTCAACCTGTTTCTCGCGATAGTAAAATTTTTGCAGTTACTTGCAGAAAGTACTTGTTACACTTTCTGTGAAATTCGTACGTGACACTGTGCATATTTTATAATGTTTACTTTGGCCAATGATTCGTATTGCGTACTCGTTCATTTCTCTTCTTAACCCCTTGCGCTGGCATTCCGATTTGCGGACCATAACGAGTGACCGAACCTGTCGAAATACTGCAAATGACTCGTCGCTCTCCTTTTTCGGTACGATATCGCTGGAATTGTCGAATTTGCAGAATTGTCGAAGAAGCTTGAAGCTTCGTCGAATGGAAACGTGATCGAAATATAAAGCATAACGTGGTCGAGTAACTGACAGACTTAAACGCCTGTTTACTTAATCACATGGGAATTTATTATTTACAGATTGATTTAGAATCAAAGATTACTAAACGCCTTAACCTCTTGCGCTGGCAACTGATTGCGGACCATAACCGTACACGATAATTCAACGATACCACCGGATAGAAATTATTAAGAAATAATAAACTTATCATTTGCTTTGTCCACATGGTTACTAAACCACCTGGTGACTAAAATATACTTTAGAAATATATTTAAATATATTTAAAACTGTGAAAATGTTGCAAATTTGGAGACAAAAAATTCTCGACGCGCGTGGCTAGAGGTTAACAGAATTCTGTCGACTATCTCTTTCCTGATCTTTAAACAAATCGCTATTTACATTTATCTGCAATCGTGTAAATACCAGACGTGGCACACCAATGTGCCAAAATGGCTTCACATTATTAAAAAGTAAAGTCTAACTCTTCCACTCTGAATATGTATCTTGCATTAGCATCGTACAAGTTTATTAGGGGCTAGGTTAAGAGTGAAATTAGGCTACGGCCGAAAATAGCAACGGATTTCGTAATTCATGTCACGAACGACGTTGTTACGTTGGTTAAAGTCCTAACCCAAGAATAGAACGATCCGGAATCGCGAGCTGGCCAGATACGAGCCTTTTTTTCACATTTCGATAGGATCCGTAACCGGTGGAACTACTTTAATACTGTTCGTAACACGCGAGCACGCGATTTCCCGTGCAGTCACGAGCAGTACGCTCGTTACAACCGCGAAAATCGCCAGCCTCGCCCTTACGATTCGTTCGTTGCTTTATCGTCAAATATCGTACAACAGGTCGTTCCAACTAATTTGCATCGCACGAAAACGTAAATTCGAGCCGAACGATTCACCAACTTTCTTATTCTCAAATTGTGGCACGTGGAATCGGAAGCCCCTGTCCTTTTCTTTTTTTTCTTTTTTTTTTTTTTTGTTCGATATCGGCTAAATGGAAATAGAATTTTTCAAAAAAAAAAAAAATTCCAAAGAAGAGAAAGGGAATTTTAAAATGGAATTTTGTAAAATAGCATGAAAAGCAATCGACATTTTTTTCTACATTTCGATTTATACCCGATAAATATTCAGAAACGCAACTAGTCGCGCTAGACACAGTTCGCTTCAGAAGCACGAATTTTTTTCGATCTCGTGTAAATCATATTTGAAACAAAAAAAAAAAAGAAAGAAAAATGGAATAACAAAAATAATCGACGTTTCGCTGTTCGCCTCGCGTTCGCGTTCTTGATTGATATTCAAAAATTCAACTAGTGGATACGGTGATTGGACGGATCGATGAGTAATCGCAAGATCCACGGCAAAACAAAAAAGAAAGAGAAAGAAACACGGCCGATAACGCAGGTCGCGTGCGCGGCAAGTATGAAAAATGGGCTAGAAGCTGAAGCAAGGCCTCCCCGGACGAAATAAACGAGCTGAATTATGGATGCATAAATATATCGGGCAGGTGCAGAGGAACAATATTATCCATGTAAATAGATACGCGACGGTGGCACGCCTTCTGAACTTGGCTGAATTTCATAACCAACGCAGCCCTTGTCTGATAAGTATTGCCAATAAATTCACGATATCGTAACTCGCGCTTAATGGACGGCGCGACAATACGACGGTGGATAAAACGTGGACACAGCCTTGGATCTTGAGCAAAGAATAGCTGGCTAATCTCACGGTCGCTGGTAAACAAATGTAGACGCGTTAACAAACACAGATCAAATAGAGAGATAGCCGCCGGAGGAAGATGCTAATGAACTTAATGAATACCAATGAGGATCTTAGTTAACGCGTTCCTCTGCTCACCATTCACCGGTTTCTTCGTCCTCTGCCTATTTACGTTGGATTTATGCAAAAGACTTTGCTGCTCTTTCGCTTCTGATTTATTTCTTTATTTCTTTTTTCTTTCTTTTTTCCTTTTTTCTCTCACTTTTCACAGCGAACATCATCTTTCATCGGTCGTGAGTTTACCGTTTCGTCCCATGATCACCTCGGAATTTTTCCATCGAAAATTCTTCCCGCTCCGTGTCGAACGACTCGTCCAAATATTGTTATTCGAAATTTGAAAAGTTTGCGTAGAACTGCCGTGCATGTTTGTACGACAAAATTGCGGTATCATTTCACGCGCAGAGTCAGCTGCAGTGCTGGCCAGAAAAGGAAAAAAAATGGAAACTGCGAAAACTTCAACAAGAAATTGAAAGCGTTGTAGCTTGTCATTCGATGCTTTCCATCTTCAGACAGTGATACAAAATTCTCGACGCTAATCTTCCACTTCCATCGATTTCGATGACAGACTCTTGCATTCGTTATACATCTCGAAAAGTTTCAAAGTCATTGAAATCGCTGTGTGCATTGCATCTTGGAGGGCAATCCAGCCACCATTTAAAATCACAATCCGCACACGCTTAGAACGTTGCATACGCGTTATGTATTACTTTGTCCCATCGATTATTATCCGCATTAATATCGGAATCACAAGACGATGGTCATTATCCCGAAACATTTTCCGCCGGCGTCGATGTGAAATTCAAACGGACTGCGCGGACTGCGAAAAACGAAATAATAACAATACGCTGGAAATATCGTCACGTGGCCCGTCAATGTTCTCGATATCCAAAAGCCGGTTGTCTTCCTCTGTGGGGATCGACAGAGGAAGAACCGGAGAGGGGGCAGGAATATGAGTACACGCGGCTGAAACGGACAGAGGACGGAAAGAACGGACGAGGAAAGTGTAAAATGGAGAGAAGAGAAACAGACAGCTTTCCAATTTCACAAATTCATGACCCACGGAAACTCTCCTCCGGTGTCTCCTCGCCAGACTGACTGGTGTCAATAAAATCGCATGGAAATACTGAGAAACGAGACCTACGGAGGGGGGAGGTTGGTGGCTGCGTATCAAACTGACGGGAAGTCAGGGGTAACTCGGTTTTAAATCAGCCGCCAGACTGAGGCTCTCTCTCTCTTTCTCTTTCTCTCTCTTTCCTTCGCTGCCAGTTTCATGCCCATCTGAGCACTTCGACTTCGATTGATTAAAAAATTAGAGAAGCAGTTTGATAAGTTCGATAGCCGCGCGAGTCTACGTTTTATATTATTATTTGAGAAATAAAAAATAATTATGTTTCTTCGATTATCCTCAAATGGTGTCGCGAGGTGGCGATAGATGATTGTAATTTGTATCGTATAACAAAAATTTAACACGTTCGCTGTCATACTCGTCGATCATTAGACGAATTAATTATATCCGAGAGGCGTGATAGCGAACGAGTTGAGGCATTCAACACGTTGACTGCTACTGGTGGCCATAAATATTTTAGAATAATTGAAATTGGATGAATATCATTGACAATGAACTTTAAATTGCATAAATAGATAATATTACGAAACGAGAATGAAACTTTTTTGTACTATATATCTTAAAATTAATAGATTTTAATAAATTTTTTAGAAAAATATCTTCAATAAAATTAAAATTTTAAATGTTAAATATTTTGTAATATACAATGTCTAAAATTAGTCAACGTGTCAACTTTATTTTGTATTTTATATTTTTTTTGTACGGACAGATATAATTAAGTCAAACTAAACATTGTACGACGTAGAACCTAAATTTTAAATAGCAAATAAAACCAAATCAACTTTCAATGATACCAGTTAAGAGTTAACGGCCACTTTTGGATGTGACTTTCACTAAATGCGAGTGTTATTAAAAATTTAGGAAATATAACATCACACGTTACAGTCCGGACGATAATCATACAACGTTATAGTTATTAATAAGCTGACTATAAAACTACTTCACGCCACGAATATATATCTATAGACCAAGTGCAAATACAAATAAAATTAGCACGAATTCATCGAACCCAATGGAAGCTAATTCGATCTCTAGATCACGTAAGACGTTCGAAACGAGATTTGTCCCGTGTAACTGCGTCTTCTTTTCCGTAACCGATGACACACGATGCATCGTTCACGCGAGGCACCGTTAGATCGCCAACTAATTTACGGTTAAATATCGTTCTGAACAGAGGGGCTCGATCAAGCGAGGCACGAACCACGTGTCAAGCTAATTAGGTTTCGACGCGATAATTAAAATCCGGCGTCTGATCGATATCGTGTTTAACACGAATGCCCCAGTGGGCGTCAAAGGTGACGCTGACGAAGAAGAACGAGAGGAACGAGAAGAAGAAAAAAACAGAGAGAGAGAGGGGGGGCAAGGGGGGAAAACTAACCTCTCCGCGAAAGTAGAGGGCGAAGAACAAGACGGCTGACAACGTAAGAACAACGAGCTGCAACCCGGACGAGGTCGAGGAGGAAGGAAGCAAGGGAAACGACGACGACGACGACGATGACGACAGGAGAAGCGAAGAGAGAAGATTGAACTTAACTGGGGTCAAATTGACTCTAGTAGGGAGTCCCTGCATTCAATATGGCGACTTCCTAATAGAGTCAGGCTGACTCCTTTTAAGACGTTCAACGGACCATCGTGAAAGTACTTAACGGATGCGCACGTCGAACCGAGTTAAGGCTACTTATATTGCAAAGTGTCGGTTAATGCGATAAAAGCATCGGCGAGTGAATTGGTATCGGTGCCATTATTCCTAGAGCGGCCATGTGTCGGCGTTACGCGAACGAAAGGTGGTTTTTTACGTGGCTTAAACACAACGCACGTTCGTATCGTAGCCTCGATTATTCGTAAATTGTCGATGTAACGCGTTGAACTACGATTTCGAGAATTGTCTAGAAAAATTATACGTACTGTACATGTATGTACACGTTTGCTATTTAAATATCACTGGCTGCGCCGTTAATATCGAAAGACTTTCTGTCGTAGTTTGGGGATCAACGAATCTGAAGGTAGAAAGTACTACTATGTACCAGTATGTGTATAAGTGGATGTTTGAAGTCTGACCTTCCACTTTCCTTCCGATTCTCCTCTAAATTTAATTCTCAAGAAATCTGAAATTTGAGGGAAAATTCGTACGAATATGTGCGTTACGAGGGTCGTCTATATATATTCATCGTTAGATTCGGCGAATTTAATTGTCACGACGTTACATGCCGATCAAAGCGAAACGAGCATTTGCAACAACTTTTTCCGATCCTGCATGCAACGAACGTAGTAATAAATTCGTGCGCTTCGTAGAAAGCATACCGTGAAATTACAGATTTTAATGCAGGCACAGTTACCTACGGGCACGTAATGCCCAATTAGAAAATTAATTTGCGTAATTGGAAGGCTAAATATAATTAAATTTCAATAATTACAACGTACTGATTAATCAAATATCGTTAGCGAGACAGGCTGCGTGTCGGTACTTTAGAAATTGTTTATCAGTCGCGTACACGTAAAAATTAAATAGCAAACTGCCTCTCTTTCTCTCTCTCTCTCTAAATAAATAAATAAATAAATAAATAAATAAGAAAAAGATACGAAAGTGCACACAATGTTCCAAAATGTAGTCTTCGTCGACTCACACGTGACATATTCAAAAAACTATGCTTTCTATGGACCGTTCAAACATCTAAATCAAACAATACAAGTATGTGCGTCAAAATAAAGCAGAAAAAAAAATAAAACAGAACTGCTAGACAAAACATTTCAACTGACTGAGTCGATTCATCGATGCTCGGTTCTAGTCTACTCTGCCGTGACTCCGTTTCTTCGATTTCACTCGCAAGAAAAAAAAAAAAAAAATGTCAATTTGCATAAACAACCCGCGGCCCACTTACCAGCCGATCCCATTTTCCTTCTCTTTTCTTTCTTTCAATTTTAACGAGGACGCAAACAACACGACAGAAATATTCGCTGAGCGTACGAAACGGTGGCCATGATTCGGCGGAAATTGAAATTGAACACGCACCGGCGATTTGCCAGTTACAAAAGTTGATGGGAATATCGCCGATGTCATTGCGCGCCAAATTCCTTTAGAAATGAAATCACCGAGCGAGTGATACGCTTGTATAAAGAAATCGTAATTTCGCGATTTAATTAATGGAAACAGTTCTCGTTCAGCGAAAAATCGATCTTTCACCTCTCTCTCCCTCTCTCCCTCTCTCTCTCTCGCTCTTTCATGCTGAAAATACGCATGGAAACGCGGGTCGGCTGTTACGGCCCCCCGGGATTCAGCAACGAACAATTTACAAATAGCTGCGTTTGCTTCGTAACCAGCGGCGCTTGTACCATGCTTGCGCCGTCACGTGACAATTAGGCTGATTGTGAGAGACAGAAACTGTGCGAATACTAATGCTGTAACAAGATAGCTAGGCTACATTGACGAACTAGGGATTCCGGTAACCACTTGCAAAGTTCCCGTCGTTACCAGCACGTGTTACCATCGAACGACGTTCAAACACCATAAACATAGTCTGTTTCTCGAATAGCTATGCCGTCGTGCTTACGCTTTGCGTAAGATCAAGCCGTCTGGTTTTAAAACCGCACGTTTTCGATAATAATCCAAGGTTAACCACCTGCGCTGGAATGACGTGCCGCGTACGTCGAGAATTTTTTTCTCCCAAAATTGCAATATTTTCTCAGTTTTAAGTATATTTAAGTAGAACAAAATTACAGGCAAAACTATTCAATAGGCTTCAATAGGCTACAAAATAGGCTTCGATCATTTCTATCCAGCGATATCGTACCGACCGAGTCCAAAACGAAAGCGACGAATTGTTGTGTACGGTGTTTGGTCACTCGTTATGGTCCGCAATCAGCCAACGTGGTTAAACGAAAGAGAAGAATGGATAGTTGGGTAATTTCAATTTTTTTTTTTTCTTTTACAATATTTAAGCGATAGTGATTCTGCCCAGTCTTGTAGAAAACTGTGTTAAATTACTTCTTTCTTTCGTTCTCGAGTCTTCTCCACGATTCATTTTGACATGGCTTTCGCGTTTTCTGTCTTCGAGTATCCATATCTAATTTACTTTCTCTTCTTAGAGATAATTAACAAGAAACTTTCCTAGTAGCTGTGAATTTAGGTAATTGGGACGATAAGTTCTATGAATTATAGACGTCAAATTTTGAAGCGGGTACAGAACATCCGTGGCAAAAAACTCGTTTAATCAGTCTGCCATTAATCATCATTCTAACGACTATCTATTCGCAGTGGAAATTTATGTGTTCCATCAGTTAGCTACTAACTAATTTCGCCTTCCTCCCAGTGAAAAACTTCGCTACGATCATAAGTTAATCTCACGTTGTTTGATCTTATTGCAACTCTGCATTTGTATCTTCTGTCATTTTCCTGATAACCTGAATTAATCAGCACCAATTAGAATCGAATGTGCGTGAGTTGACTTTAACACCGTAAAGCGCGTAACGTTTCTCTAAATCCACGTTGCATCGTAAACGCGACATCGGTGTATCACTTCTTGAACAACATTCTAACAAGAAGAAAAAAGAAAAGAAAGGAAAAAAAAGATACTGGGCAAAAATGTCGCAATGCGACGTGGCTTGCAGATGCGACGCGTCTAGGACGCACATACGGACGCAGCCATCCTGCACGAGCATACAAATCAGAGAACACAGAATTAACGAAAGAACGTTTGAAGAACGTTTCCGGGCCGCGACACGCGTCGCTGTTAGGCGAAACATCGGCTGAAACCCAACTTTTAAAATTTAGAATTTACAATAACAACCAGATGAAGGAGAGAGAGGACAATTGCAAACGCAACGTCGTTAAATTCTGCAAACATTTTTTGTCTGTAAACGTGCAAAAGTATTGGGATCGATCAGGATTTTTTTGATAATTCGTCGACACCATTGTGAAAAGATAGCTTTCGTTTCGAAACATCCGGTGGAAAAGAAAGCTTTCAAGTATGTATGTACATGTTTCAATGCTTCAATGTGGAACACTCTACCAGCTAACTATGACTGCATAGACGACCATTATCTGAGTCAAAATATTCTGATACGTTTCAAGACAGTCTAACGAAATCGGTGGTTCACGATCAGATAAATTAAAACAGTATGAAATATTCTAATATTCTAATAACTCTCCAACGTATATTTTGAATGCACAGAGCCTATGGAGTGTATTACTATTCAGTTGTTACTCGTTCGAACATTCGAGGATTAACAATTGTCGTCGTGTCGCACAAACGGTTTCATCGGTCAAAGAACTTGGAGCAAAGAGCATCCGACAGACGCAACGTCACAACTTTACGCTAGACACGGTCGGAAACATTCTGTCGTGGAGCGATATGCGTAGTGCGTGTCGAGAATCATTAATTAACGTCAGGATCAGTGCATCACATTTGACATTGTTGGGTGGCACGAGCGTCGTTTATTCTCGCGCTGTCTGTCTCCTTCACATGGCGGCCTCATGGTGTCGCGACGCGCCTCGTACACCCCATTACGAACGTCCCCGCGCTACTAATGGAACGGAACAACGGGAAAAAAACAAAGAGAGACAGATTTATCGAATACTCAATTAAATCTCAGCTAATTAAATAAGCCCGATCGACTCTCCCTATCTTCGAATAGGAGAATCTTTAGTCTCTTTCATCATTCGTAATGTAGTCATAGTTATAAAATAAATATTTTATATATATATATATAATATAATATTATTTATATATATATATATGTTAATATATATATTTATTAATAATAATATATAATAGATTAAATTATAACTTATATTATTTATATACAATTGATGTAATATTTTATTTTCAGTATAATTTACAGGATACGATATTGTACAATTTTATAAAATAAATATTTTATATATATATTATTAATAATAATAATATATAATAAACTAGATTGTAATTTTTATTACATTTTATATGATATCTTGTTATTAGTGTATAACCTACATAGTACGATATCGTACAGCTGTATACTATAAATATTTTATATAAATATTCTATATATATATATTTTTGTTAATAATAATATGTTATAGATTGAGCCTTAATGTAGTCGTAGACTTCTGTACGATTGCGATTTTCTTCGTTACGAATTTGACTCGAGAATCAATTTTAACGCATTCTATAAATTGATATAGAAATTTATTTCACGTATTTCCGCAATTTGGGAAATTTTGAATTTTGTATTATAGAGGGTGTTCTGCAGCATGTGAGAATAAAAGTTTTTCATTCAAGGTTGACTTTGTCCAAGTCATGAGTTTAACTAATCCTAGACGTATCAGAAATAAATAATTAGAACAGAGAAGTTATTCCATGTTCTTTGACTTTGAATGTTTCGTTAAAAAAAAAACAAAACTCTCGATGAAAAAATTTTATTCTACACTTTCGACTTATCTTCTTACGATGGATCATCCGCCGTTCTACTTCCCACATGTTGGAGTATAAGTACTTTTTAAGTCGTTTTAGCTTAAATTCCTCATGCTCGAAAGGTTTAACGAAACTGGACTTACATATACAGGGTGTCCCTACTTTTTTCTTCTATTATAACTTTGCCAGTAGATACTATAAGTGGAAAGAAGAAAAAAATGTCATCACAAGTATACGCTGGAAAATTTTTCGTTGACAAACTATAACGAAATAACAGTGAGTTTTCACTTGGACACAACGTGAGAACAGATCGGCAATATTTATCTAATCTGTCTAGACAAGCTGTGCTTGATAGTTGAAATTCCTACAAAATGAATCGGAGCCAGAAATTTTAGAGAATACGTCATTGTCCATTCGACGATATTTGTGGATACAGTTGGATGATTGTTCTGCACACTAAGCAGTACAAGTGCGGCAATAGCTAAATCAGCGTTATTCACGAAGATGGATAGGTCGAGCAGAACCAATTCTTCAACCTCCAAGGTCACCAGACCTCGCGCCATTGGTTTTAACCGGTAGCGAGCATAAAGACAAAAGATTGACCAAAAAGCAAAAGTTAATACGCGCGAAGAACTAGTGCAGAGAATTTATGTTTAATGAAATGAAAGCAAATCAGCTGGAAATTCGAAAATGCGATAAATTCGATCTTCGACAGATGCCAGGCTCGTATTCATAAAATTTTTAAATGGAACTAACTATGTGTGTAAATATTGTCAACTCTTGTCTCGAATTTTCGTTACAGTTCCTTAACAAAGAATTTCTTATTTCCACTCAGGGAAACTACTTACGCCATGTAACAAAAGTATATTAAACATCCAAAACAGAGTACTCTATTTAGCAGATTAAACTTCATCTCTTTACGAAAATTAGAATTCACAGACTGCGAGAAGTACAACAAGCAAAAACTCGCGATTTTCATCGACAAGTCGTAAAATCCGAATTACCAGCGTTCGGCCGTATTTGAATTTTCCTTGTTCCGCGGCAGGGACAGCCGGATCGAAGACGCGAGGCTGAATTTCGATCGGGCAAGTTTTTCTCCCGCGGACAATCCCCCGTGACAACGTGATATCGAGTCTGACGGCGCGGCGTGTCGCGTCGAATGAAAGACACGCCGCGTCTGGTCGCATGGCGCGGTAACAAAAGAGCGATACCGAGTGGCCGGGACATAAAACGCGAAAAGGCCTTTGGAAAGAGGGAAAAAGAGAAGGGCGTTGGAAAACGAGAGAGAGAGAGAGAGAATGGAACAAACAAAGAGCAACAACGAAACGAAACAGACGGAGGATTTATAGTGTTTGCAGATATAACCGCAATACGCGGTATATGTTCGGTAGTCGGTTACAATGCCACACGATGGAGGCAGCCCCGGCACTCGTACAGTCGATCACGTGTCTGGCTTGTACCGCAATCGGGCTCATTGTCTGCCGACAAGAGTGGCGTGGATACAAAGCGTCCGGGGGGCTCGAGCTAGTCGCTCCATGTAGGCTGGCTAGTAAGCGTGTGCAACCGACGGACGTCATTGCGGTTCGATGCAACTAGACAATCTAGTGTAAATAGGGGTACAGCGGCGCGTGTACGAAACGCCCGCGCGCCTCCCCCCCCCCTCCCCCTCGTCTCTTGCCCTCTCCCACCCGTTGCCCGATCTATGTTACGTGCCGATCTCGCGTTTCAGATCCTCGAAATCATTAGGCGGATTCGATGATACCGAGCCCGAGATTGAAATTGTCCAGCTAATACGATTACGAGGCACCGCGCGGGCCGGGCCGGCTAATAGCTCGCGCGCGCGTGAGCGTCGATGCTCCGTGTGATAGACGCGATTGACTGTTTCGGGTTTTAAGCCGATTGTCCGAATACCGTTCTTCCGTGATCTAGCCGGTGCCGATTCCACGCTGCTCCAGCCTCGTCGAGGATCAAAGTTACCAGTTTTTCCACTGTTGCAGAGATTTGTTTCGATGGGAGCATATAGTACCCTGTGCCTATTGCACGCTGCTCTAACTCCGTTGAGGATGAAGGTTACGGGTTTTTTTTTTTTTTTATTGTGTTGGAGAAGAGATTTGTATTGATACGAGTATAATATACTACCCGGATACTAGTATAATATAGTACTATACTATAATATAGTACCCCGGTACTAGTATAATATAGTACTGTACTATAATTTGTTTTGATCTAGTATAATATAGTACGCGTTTTTTTTCGTTCTTAGAGCAGAAATCTGTCTTGATGGGAGTACATAGTTTAGTATAGTACCTCGTGTCTATCGCACACTGCTCTAACCCCTTTGAAGATCAAGTTGCCAGTTTTTCCACTGTTGCAGAGATTTGTTTCGATGGGAGCATATAGTACCCTGTGCCTATTGCACGCTGCTCTAACTCCGTTGAGGATGAAGGTTACGGGTTTTTTTTTTTTTATTGTGTTGGAGAAGAGATTTGTATTGATACGAGTATAATATACTACCCGGATACTAGTATAATATAGTACTATAATATAGTACTATACTATAATATAGTACCCCGGTACTAGTATAATATAGTACTACACTATGATATAGCATTTGTTTCCATCTAATATAATATAGTACGCGTTTTTTTTTCCGTTGAGAGTACATAGTATAGTATAGTACCTCGTGTCTATCGCACACTGCTCTAACCCCTTTGAAGATCAAGTTGCGAGTTTTTTCACTGTTGAAGCAAAGATTTGTTTCGATGGGAGTATATAGTATAGTGTGGTATCCCGTGCCTATTGCACACTGCTCTAATCTCGTTGAGGATGAAGTTTTCTTCATTGTGTTGGAGCAGAGGTTTGTTTTGATACGAGTATAATATAGTAACCCGATACTAGTAGTATAATATAAGAGTATAATATAGTATTATACTATAATATAGTATTTGTTTTGATCTAGTACAATATAGTACCCCGGTACTAGTATAATATAGTACTGTACTATAATTTGTTTTGATCTAGTATAATTTGTTTTGATCTAGTATAATATAGTACGCGTTTTTTTTCGTTCTTAGAGCAGAAATCTGTCTTGATGGGAGTACATAGTTTAGTATAGTACCTCGTGTCTATCGCACACTGCTCTAACCCCTTTGAAGATCAAGTTGCCAGTTTTTCCACTGTTGCAGAGATTTGTTTCGATGGGAGCATATAGTACCCTGTGCCTATTGCACGCTGCTCTAACTCCGTTGAGGATGAAGGTTACGGGTTTTTTTTTTTTTTATTCTGTTGGAGAAGAGATTTGTATTGATACGAGTATAATATACTACCCGGATACTAGTATAATATAGTACTATACTATAATATAGTACCCCGGTACTAGTATAATATAGTACTACACTATGATATAGCATTTGTTTCCATCTAATATAATATAGTACGCGTTTTTTTTTTCCGTTGAGAGTAAATAGTATAGTATAGTACCTCGTGTCTATCGCACACTGCTCTAACCTCTTTGAAGATCAAGTTGCGAGTTTTTTCACTGTTGAAGCAGAGATTTGTTTCGATGGGAGTATATAGTATAGTGTGGTACCCCGTGCCTATTGCACACTGCTCTAATCTCGTTGAGGATGAAGTTTTCTTCATTGTGTTGGAGCAGAGATTTGGTACGAGTATAATATAGTACACGGGTATAATAGTATAATATAAGAGTATAATATAGTACTACAATATAGTATTTGTTTTGATCTAGTATAATATAGTACTCCGGTACTAGTATCAAAATTATACATATCTACACGCACTTTTAAAACATGTGGTACACTAAATGATTGCGGTATAAATAATTGTAAGACGATGTACGATAACGTCTGTTAAGGAAACGAATATGTTTACTTACGTTTGGAGAGAATAGATGAGAGCTTCGCTTCTGCGCACGTATCTCCAAGAGCTGCAAAATAACGTAATATCTCGTAAGACAAGTAAAACGGACAATTTAGTTAAAAAGAAAAAGATTATCCTTCGCGCAATATTGACGAAAAAATTTCTCAACGCTGCTCCGAGTTTCGTGAAATTTGTCAAAGTGGGCTAGCTACTTTAATCGAAAAGTCGCCGGCGAAAGGAGATCTTACCGCGGTAGGTAG
Source organism: Tetragonisca angustula (assembly GCA_036937485.2). Taxonomy (NCBI): domain Eukaryota; kingdom Metazoa; phylum Arthropoda; class Insecta; order Hymenoptera; family Apidae; genus Tetragonisca; species Tetragonisca angustula. The sequence goes on along the minus strand of JAWNGG020000009.1, from coordinate 1,686,244 downwards.
GTATTCCGAGATTCTTACGCGAGGTAGAAAACGAGCGAATTCTTTTGTGCCAAGTAACTCCCCTTTTGTTCACTCCGGCTCTCGTTTTCTCGTTGCAGTATAACATAAAGAAGCGGGAAGAGGTGCAAGAAGCGACCCAAGAGGAGCCGAATCCTTTGATGCGCAAGAAAAAGACGCCGGAGGAATTGGCCGCGGAAGCTGAGGCGGAGGACGAGGACGAGATTACAAGTATGTACACGGAGTCAATTGCATTCGCTCATCACACTCGGTACACACGACCCTCCGCCAAGAGGTTGAGGCCAGGTTGAAATCCACTGGCGCTTCGGCTAAGAACGAACGAGAGATGTAAATTCAAACCGTGGTCGCCCCGTCGTACGTGCAGCTACCTGACGAATTAATGCAACCGTGCCCAGACGCTCCGAGGAATGATCAATGAAGGATTAACGAGCCTTGGCTAGAAATCAAACAACTCTAACCATCCACTCGGTTTCTGAGTAAATTCAACAGCGAGAGTGGGGCAGGGGGGGGACACACCGCGTTGCACCGCCGCGATCCTCCTCGTCCAGCTTCACGGGACGAGATCGATGTTCCGTAATTGAGAGAGTTTGAAAAACTGCCAGGCAACTTTCAACCCAACGACCGTTCATTTTCGGACGTTTTCCCCCATTGTTTCCGTAGCTAAACTGGGACACTATCGTCCACTCGCGGCCCGTACGATTGAAAATCATTTGCAGAGCAAACTGAAGAGCGCGGGACAATTTTTTTTTTTTTTTTTTTGCCGCGAGATTTCGAAATTCTCGTACGAATCGCGATAATTGATACGGATTATCCGCGAAACGCATTAATTAATCGAGCAAAGCTCTTCGTTTTCGATTGGGAATCCGCTCTGGAATTTCGAGTTTCATTATTCTGGAGAGTATTGAAAATTCGAGGTGCGAGCGACACAGAGACAAACGTTACCGATATATATTTCGAGCGTTTGAACAAAATTGTCCGCAAACGACAGACTTGCTCTCCCCGGACGTTTAAAATCGCGATCTTGCAAAATAAAATCCTAAAAATCGAACAGGACGCACCAACATCGAAATCAATGACGTAGAATTTCCAATTTCATTATTATACCGCAGAGTACAAAGAATACGAGGTGTGAGTGACACGGAGACAAAGATCATCGACATACACGGTGTGTCTCGTAACGTGACGACATCAAATAACTCGTAAAATATTTGTTGTACGAAAAAATGTTCAGATGGAAATTGACACATGTAGTACTGTAGTCAGTTTTATGTTATTTTGTCAAGTTATTCGAATAAATGGGTTGAATTCTGCATAAAAAAAAGTATTACACCAAATAGGGTGTAAAATACATAGTTACTGAGATATTAGCAAAAATATTTTAACTATATTTTAGACCCTATATTTGGTCTGTTACTTTTTTATGTAGAATTCGACGCTTTGTCCGAATTCGGGAAGAAACACTAGCTATTCCATTTTAAAAATAATATTGAAAATTAAAAATAAAATTAAATATCAACTTAACAAAATAACATGAAACTGATTGCAATACTACACGTCCCCCAATTCCATTTGATTCCATTTTTTCGTACAACAAATATATTTTACGAGTTATTTGACATCGTTGCGAGACACGCCCCTGTATTTCGCAGCGCGAAAGACAAAACTATCGAGGTTGTCTTTCCCCGGCGTTGGAAATCGCGATTCCCGTAAACGTCCCTGGCATGTTTCGTAACGCACGAATGTCTGCCTGTTTCAGAAATCAAGAACGCGTTAGACACGCAACTACAAGAGATCAAAGCGCAACTGGAAGGTAAATGCGATCTCCAATAAGCCTAGCTACACCCTTGAAGCGGTCGGTGAAGGAGGGTGGCGCATCATGCGCTACCAGGGCCGCATCCGCCTCTTAGCCCCTACGACACCACGAGGAAGGGAACGAGCGAGATCTGACGTGTTATTGGAGAAGCGAAAGGAAAGAGCGATACAGGAAACTCACTACCAGCGTCGTCGTCGTCGTCGTCGTCGTCGTCGTCGTACTCGTCGTCGTGTTGTTCGAGTGTAGATCGATCCGAGATTCGAATTGGCCAGTCGTCGCTTTGGAGAGAGTGTCGAGACGAGCGACAACCACTCGAGACACACACCGCAAACCAACGCTCGTCCTCCGGATTCTCCACGAACCTCGTCGAGGCTTTTCCACGAGCACGGTGCCATGCAGAACGATCTCCGGCAACGGAATTTGGATCGAGGGAAATTTTCCAAGGAGAGAGAGAGAGAGAGAGAGAGAGAGATGTTCGCGTTCTATTAAGAATAGTGGCGCGTCGACGCCAACAACTCCAGTCGACGGGAACGAATTCGAGAGATGAACAGCATCGTTAGTTGTTAATCGACCGGAGTGATCTTGGAATTCAGGAGGATAAAGGGTAAAGGGAGTTGGAGTGTTCGTGCTGAAGAGTCTAAGACGTCGATGGTTGGAACGACGAGCTCCCCAGTTTCGACGCTCGACCGCGGAAGGAATATCGAACAGCGGATTACGACGAGCCAACGTGATTTCGGAGTCGACACAGTCGGAGAAGACGTACGAGAGGCCGTACGTTACGTATGAAAATTCATAGAGGTGGAAAGAGAGGAGAAAGAACACGGAGGTAGAAACGGGGACGATGTTGAACGAGGACGATGACGGGACAAAAACGAGAGAGAGAGAGAGAGAATTGCGGCAGACTTGAGAAGGTGTAGAAAGTATGAGAGATCGGCGAGAGTTCGTTTACGCCTTACGATTACGGAAGAAGGAAGAAGGACGGAGACGATCGTCGGAGAAGAAACGCAGAGTATTGAAACAGCCCCGCGTGGATTTCGTTTATGCCTTACCATTCGGAAGAGAAACGAGACGAAAAATATAGGAGGGATATATCGAGAAAAAATAAAAAGAAAAAGGAAATAAAATGGAAACGTACGCGAGAGCAAAATTGGATTGGATCGATCGAAGTCTTTTCGGATATCGCGCGAATATCGTGGCGTAAATGAGACGTGAGCAGTCGAAGGGCGCGTGCATATAAATACACCTATATATATATAAATATAAATAAAGAAATATATTATATATATATATATATATATAAATAAGAAAAATGAAAGACGTAAAAAAGAAAAAAAAAAGACGTAAGAACTTAGCACCTAAGTTTCTAGTGAATTTTTCGAATAGTGGTAAAAAAGAAAAAGAAAAAAAAAAGAGAGAAAACTACCGTTAGCAGAGTTACGTAGTCACTAGTTCGTTCGACGGCTGTTCAATAACAAGGAGATCAGATAGGAGGGAGTCATTATTATTATTCGAGTTATTGATTATTCTCATAGTTTATTACCGCGGTCATTGTTCTTATTATTGTTACCATTAAATGTTTATATTTAGAAACAAGTTAAGACAAGGATCGAGGGCCACGAGAAACTATAGTCAAGAGACCAAGAGCTAAAGAAAAAAAAAAAAAACAAACAAACAAAAACGCAAGAGACGAAGAAGGACTGCTGAGAGGGAAATGAGAAGAAAGAAGGAGAAAAAAATAAAACGAGAGAAAGAAATAGCACAGGAAACGAGTAACGAGAAGAAAAAAAAGAAAAAAAGGAAAAAAAGAAACAAGAGTAACCGGCGGCCCTTGCTCTCCCTTCCGTCCAAATTCGAATTTTTTCCGATTACCTCTCGGCGATATAGCTCGATCGCGATCGATCGGTATAGTGAAACGCGTAACACCTGAGCGATTCTTAGGGAGACACATTTAGCTGAAGGGGGAAAAACAACATTGCCGAGAAAAAAAAAAAACGAAACGAGAAAAGAGAAAAAGCGGAAAAAATCGACTAAATAATCGAGGATAAAAATGTGCGCTTCGTTAAGAATAGCTCGACGAATCGAGCAGCACTGACTCTCGCGTCTAAATGCAAACAAATAAAAGAAAAAAAAACCAAAAAAAAGAAAAAAAAAAACAAAGAAATGCCTTTCTTTCACGTTTATACGGTGCGTTTCTATCGAGTGTAATTATATAGTAAGTTAATTGTTAGAGAAAGGAAGAGTTAAAAAAAAAAAAAAACCGATTTATATGTTCGCTCGTGAACCGAGAGATCTTACTGTTAGAACGAGATAGTAGAGATTAGAGGAGTGTGTCGCGATTCGACGATCGAGACTGTTCTTAGCAAGAAGTTTTCAGGTGTTACCGCCGGTAACGTTCGAGCAAAAAGTAGCCATTTGTTTCATCCTTTCTCGAAGCGGTTCACCGGTCTTTCATCGTGCTCGTTCTAGCCGTCGCGACCGACACACGTCGTGTGTGTACGAACGACGCGCGAACGATGGCGGACGGGATGGACAGAGCATCGACTGCCGGCAAGTAACGCGAGCCTTATACATATACAGAATTATAAACGAGGAGCTACTGAAGAAAGAAAAAAAAAAGAAGAAGAAGAAGAAAAGAAATTAACACTTAGAGACTAATCGGAAAGGGGGGAAGATAATGGGGAAAGAAAAGGAAGCATTTCGTTGAGAACGTTTCTTGTTCCTTCGATCGGAAGATCTACGTTTAATGAAGAGACTGAGAGGATAACTCTGTTTAAATTAAAAAAAAAAAAAAGAAAAAAAAAGAAAAAAAAATCGTATCTTGTAACATGTAGATTCTTGCGTGACACGTAAAACGCTCTGTGTTGGTATATGTATAGGGCGGATGTGCGAGACGAAGCGAAGCTGCGACGGGAAAACGGAATCACGAGGACGGAAGGACCGTGACGTTTTAACGCGTGACGTCGTTTCCGCACGAGCGACGAGATGATACGAAGTGATACTTTTTTTTTTATGTTCGATATATCGTTCCTCGTTCTCTGATACCGATCTAACGTATATTCTTATATACAAATATATATATGTATATATATATATATATGTATATACATACATACACACATACATACATACATATATATATATATATATCTTCTTCTTGTCTATCGGGTCTTCTCGAATCTCTCGATTGATTCTGACTCTGAAGCAACAACCGGCTATCCTCTGATTTCTTTGCAAACTCGCGAGATATTCTCCTTTAACACGCGCTCTGTCATACTAACGACCATATTCGGAAACTAGGGAAAAACATTTCTCGACGACTGTGCCGCCAACACGCGAGGAAGGAAGGATCGCGTCGAGTGCCGACCGTGTAAAAGCGAAAGTTCCAATTGCTCCGACAAACAGAGATTACACGAGAGAAACAGAAAAGAGGAAGGTAAAACGTAAGAAAGAATAAAACGTAAGAAATTACGATTCGAAGAGGGGGAGAGGAGAGGAGATTGGAAAAAGCTTGCCTCGTCTCATCGAGTCAAGTGTGTGTGTGTTGCAATTAGGACCGCGTCGAGCCAGTTGAGAATGAAATGGCAACGTCAACGTCGGTCGAAAGTGAAGAAATGTCGGGAAGGCCTTCTGTCTTGAACGTTTTGCTACACACGACGGACGCATGTCAGCTTTCTATGTGCACTCTGTTGTTTCTCGATGTACGTGAGCGTTACGCACCTCTTAGTCGACAGCGTCGACGAGTTTCAGTCGTCATCGAGCACGTCCACGAAATGCTGCCCCGTTTACATCCCCGGCGCCGTCGCGTTCGAGATCGAGAAAGTTCAAAGTTCCCTCGAAAACTCGATACCTCCTCTCAAACTTCGAATCTCGGGTAATTGGAAATTACCCGCCGATTAATAAAAATTCGAAAACTTCCAACCGTGTGATTATATATAAAATTGTTTTACGAGCAACGACGCAAATCTCGACTACCCTCGGACCGTACGATCTCTCGATCGCTAAATTCTCCAACTTTCTCGTTCGTGCGGGAAATTCGGCGAACAGCTTCCTTACTTTCTCCCCGAACTTTTTCGAGAGAGAGGAAAAACAGAAGAGAAAGGGAAAGAAACCCTCGCCCGATACCGTGAAATATCCCTTGGCTGTTTGTCCGCGAAAAACAAACAGAGGAACTTTCTTGCCAAAGAAGTTTCAGCGGCAACTTAAGGCCCCCGTGATCGAGCACATCCACATTCGATTTTACGTCCTCTGTTTATCTTTTTTTCTTTTTTCTCCAGTTTAGTTTTTCAATGGTCGATAAAAAGAATGATCGAGGGGACGTTGAGTCTCATTTTTGTCCCTTTTTCTTTTTTTCTTTTCGCGGAATCACGGCGGATTTCGATCGTCCACACGCGGCGGCACGGGGTACGTTACGTTATACGTAATCGATAAAAACGCGGAGCAGACGGGACGTGCCTCGCATCTGAATCTACTTGACGTAGTCTCTCTCGTGTCTCAGCCGTGCATGCTATCTGCCTCTCTCTTGTCTGTCGATGTCGATGTCGATGGTTGGATCTTCTCTTGTCGCGCGTGAGATCTTCGAGGATCACTCGGCCAAAACGAATAATAAAAAATAAAAAAAAAAAAGTATAGAGTCCAAACTAGAACGTGTATTTTGCTACTTGAGCCGGAACGGTATATAAACGAAAGAAAGTAAACTAAAGAGATTATAAGAGCGACATATCGCGACGATGATTTTCGAAGATCCGCAGACTCGCCATTCTTTCTCTCTGTAACCGCATCATCGGGTCCCGATTAGATGCGGAAACGCTTTGAAAAAAAGAAGAAAAAGCAAAAAAAAAAGAAGAAAAAAAAAGAAGTACCTAGAACGATTCTATAATCCTCTGTCCCTCGAGAAATGCGCCCCCTATTCCCACCCACCCCCACCCCCCGTCCAGGCGCCCCGAACCGACCGAGCCCGACAAACGAAACAAACAAACTAAACAAACTTATCTCGCGTATTCCAATTCCCCTGTGTGCGATCTACTTGATATACACTTGAAGTCAATTACTCAAATATCAATCCAAAGATGTATACATTATATTATCTATATACATATACATATATTGATTCTAGAAGCGAAATATCGCTATCGTGTATATTGTTTCGTTTTCTTTTCCTTGGGAGATTTTTCGACATACAAACGGATACATACGAACACGCCAACACCGAGTTGTTAAATTAAACGACATGCCGAGGTTTTTCTTTTTTTTTTTTTTGTCGATGGAAAGCACGAGACCGCGTACGCGGCCTTGATAGGAAAGGACGAGTTTTCAGCGTAGCTCGAAGGGAAAAAGGCTTTCAGAGACACGGGGCCGTCTTCTTACGATTGCGATTAAACACAGAGAGAACGGAAATAATTAATAATTGGAATCGTCTAGTTATCCGGACAACTTTGAACGACAGCAGCTGTATAGCTGATAGGAGCTACGTTTTCCCATTCCTCGCGCTCTTCTCTTCAACTATTTCACCCCTTCCCCCGTACCTGTCCCCTCCCCCGCGCACCCACCCTTGCTCAACACACTTTTTCCTCCCATCTCTTTCGAACACGTAACAAGTTTTCTCTCTGCCTGTCGTCTTCTTCTATAGCTCTCTTTGTGCTCGATGTGTCTCCATATGCCACGCTCGATTGTTCTCTTTTAATGTCACGACTACTTAAAGAAAAAAAAAAAAAAAAAAAAAAAGAAAAAAAAGATGCATGTGTCACGTGAACAAACGAACGAGTTAAAAGTACGAATAAAAAGAAGAAAAAAAAAGAAAAAAAAAGAAACCGTGTCTTACTATCGTCGCAATTGTTACCGCTGATTAATGTCGTGTGTCGTTGTTGTTTCTTGGTGTGATCAGCGTAAAACGTTGTTCGTTGTACTGTGTAGTCGATGTTAGTTAACGTCTCTAGCCTGACAATGAGTAGTTCGTCGTTTTTGCCCCTTTCTCTGCCCAGTCGCGTTATACACACACACATATATATATATATATATATATATATATATATATATATATATATATATATATATATATATATATATATATTGTTAGAGCTCTGTATTGTAAGTTTCGACGATTCATTAAAAGAAGCTTCACGTATCTTTCGATTCGATGTTGTTTCATTTGTAACGACGGTGTATACCGAATATTCTTTCTTCTACTACACGTTTGTTACGAAATGGCTGACTTCGTGCAATGCAACAGCGGCTGAAAGCAGCCACTGGCAAATAAATAAATGTACCGTTTGTACGACACGTTAGAATTTGTATTACGTACGATGTTTGTTATTCGTTATTGAAAATTTGAAGCTGAACCAAACTTCGAGTTTCTTTCCAATTCTTTTGGAATTCGACATCATGTTAGTCGTAACATCAACGCAGATTCTAAAAGATCACGTTTAGAGGAAGGAGGCGATTTGTTGGACACAGATCGTCTTGGGAACAGGCCAAGAAATCATTAACGATAATCGGACGATTTCAAGATCTCTCGCTCAAGAACTCAGCCATTTCTTCTGCAAGTTCTATAAAAACTCTGCGTCTTTCGTTCGAGACTTTCGTTCGCGAGGAATTCTTGCGGTCGCAAGTAGGAATTTGGTTGAGCAGGCCGTTTGCCGACGATCTTTCATCGATCTTTCATCATCGGCGGGAACAGAAGCCGCGCGCGAAACCAAAATCGTCGAAACGACGACTCCGCCCGTGAAGACGTGAAACAATTCGACGGCGTTCGAAACCAACGGGACAGAAAACAGACGAAAAGTGGAGAAATGTAATAGCAGAATGTAATCGACGCGCGACGATCTTTCAGCGATCGTCGATCCGCGAGGAAGAGAGTGTAATAACAACGCGGTCCGAAATAGGGGGAGGGGGAGGGGGGGAGGACAAAAGCAGGGAATGAATATCGACAAGGAAAATGGAAAAACGAGTCACCAGTCGCGTGAAAAAGAAAAGAGAAAAAAAGAACAAAAACTCTCCAAACTTTCTCTTGCTCTTTGATTCTTTCGATCTTTTCCATCGATGCCAGCTGATCTATCTTCGGTCTCCCTTTTTAACGAGTGTCTCTCTTCCAACGCTTCACACCTGCACCGGCACCGCCTAGAGATCAAACGGCCTCTAGGCGACTTTTACCCTCTTACGCACTATCCTATTCGCATCCTCTAACCTGAAGCCACCCTATGCCTGCACGCGGCACGTGGCAAGTGATATAAATATATTTAAATACAATTAAATCTACTTGATTCGTGTTTCATAGACGATTGTAATCGTGAGGGAGGAAAAAAGAGCAAAATGAATTGAATTAAAAAAAAAAAAAAAAACAGAAAACCTAGCGGCTCGCGTCTGTCTGTTTTCGACGTGACCACACACACACACACACACACACACACCATGGAATCGTGCGCTATTCTACCGCGAGACTGGAGAGTTGCTCTCTGCAAGATCTCGGTAAACCGGAATAAACTGTAATATTAGAAAGTAATATCGTAGTACTCGCTAGCACAAGTACAACTGATCCGTCGAAACGAGACACGCGCGGAGTACAAGCACGTAAAGGATAGATAGCGAACCTTTCTTAGGGTACCTTAATTATATCGGGCAAGTGTTTAGCGGAGAAAAAGAGAGAGAGAGAGAGAAAGAGGAGAAAGAAAACTGAGAAAAGTCACGAATGAATGTAAACGCGTTAAGGTACGATATGCGCCGAAACGTTAAGATTATACGACAGGTGTAAAAACAGGTTCTTTTCTCCATGTACATAGTCCCGCGTATAACCTAGAACTGCGTTTAGTATAACCAGAAAAAGAAAAAAAAAAAAAAAAGAAAAAAAAGACAAAGTTTTCGTGGTGGTTTCGTTCTACGTAACCGTGTCAAGCGGGAAAAGGATGAACGGAAGACGAGAAGATAGAACCGCGTTCCCCGGAACGTCGGGCACACCCTCGCGTGCTTCGTTCTCGTTCGAGTTCCTCGATCTTTACTCTCGAGCGAGAGGAGTCCGTGATCCGTGAGGAGGCCACGGAAAGGAAAACGTACGACACGATCGTGTCCCGTGGTTCCAAGGGGAAACCCTGAGGACGAATACCGGCGTAACTCGCGATGGATGAACCGACTTGACTTATTCAGAGACAACGACACAACGCATTATAAAGTAATAATGATAACTTAACGTTAAATCAACGTACTATTGTTATGATCTCTTGCGCTAACGAGGGGGTGATCTCGACGACGATCGTGTCGCGTTAATGTACGCGCGATTTTTGTTCAATGCGTTCGCGAAACGAAAAGGAAAGAAAGAGAAATTTAAAAGAAAAGAAAAAAGAAGGAGTGGAAGCAGCAACAAAGTATGAGCTAACGTTGCAGAAAAAGAAAAAAAAAAAAGAAGGACGGTAAACGTTAGGCGATAATCGAGAGAATACAGTGCAGTTCAAATATGTACACGTACACACACACACATACACACACACACACACACACGTACACAACGTGCACACGAGAAAATTTCGTGAAGAAGGGAAAAAAACAAACGAAGAAAGTAGTGTAATAAACGTAAAAATAAAAGGTGAAACAGGAGAAAAACCACGATGTTAAGCAAGTAGTCGTTAGCTTTGTATACAAGGGAGGGAGCGGAGGGGGATGCCGACGAAAGTGAAGACGACGTTCAAGGGAAAGAGAAAGGGAGAGATGTTTCGATAAAACCGGCGTGTTCCGAGGCGAGAGACAACACCACTCGAAGCGACGATAGCCTTTTTTCAAACAAGGGCTGCTGTCGAATGGTTCGACGAGAGATCTTTCGAGCGGACTTGTGCGATTTTTTGGATAGGGACTCGGTGAACACGGTACTCGGCTGTCGCTCGATCCTGGAAACGATCCATCGATCCATCGCGCATCCCCGTTAATCACTGGAACACGCCACGAAGAAAACAGGCGTGTTCTCCTCGAAGCAAACTGCTTGTCGCGTCGACGGTGAAAATCGTCTGAATAATTTAGCGAGTCGAAGCGACCCCCGGCTCTAAAATTGGATCTCTCTCGGCGTCGCTGGGGGAATTTCCTTCAGAAATGGAATTAAAAATGTGAATCGACCGTGGAACGAGCGCGCGGCATGAAAAAAAAAAAAAAAAGAAAGAAAAGGGTGCGTTCTTTTCTTTCTCTTCGTTTCTTTTCCGATTCTACTATTCCCCGGCGATTCGAGCAGCAGCCCGTTTCATCGTGTTACGACGTGTCGCAACGTAGATCACACACCCGCACCCGTGCCCGGTAAATCTTCATAAATTCGTTGAATCGAGAAGCAATACTATAGATGCCTATAATTATTAATGTTATGCGTTTCTTATGCAACAAAGTTGAAGAAGAAAAACACAATTAGTGACAAAATGGAGTTTCGCGTACACAAGCGCGTCCAGACACTGTATATGTATTTAAGAATCGGACACACACACACACACACACACAGACAGACAGACACACGCACGCACCGCGCGATGGCGAAACGAAACGTCGATTGGCTGAAGCTTTGTCGACGTTTCTCGTACGCGATCGCGCGATTTAAAGGAACAAACAAAAGATACGAAAAAAGACGAGAGAAAAAAAAAAAAAGGAAAATATGGAAACACGTCACTCTCAACTTCGAACTCCGAAGCCGAACACGTAAATTGCGACGCGTACACATACGTTCACATCGATATCTCTGTGTAATTTTATATCTCGACGTTCGAAGATGCGAAGCGATTTTTAGCTGCATGCAACGACCAATAATTATCGTAATCGTTAAATCGTGTAGGACTGCACGGAAAATATAGAGAAACGATGTAAAAGAAAAAAAAAAGCAGAAAAAAGAACAAAAAAAAAAGAACAGGCGGCTAGATGTTGGAGAGAGGAAAAAAAATAAAGAGATGATCGAGAGGAAGGAAAACCAAAGAATTAGGGCATACCGGGGTCTTTCGAATGCCCAAAAATCGCACGAAGCTTGCTCGGCAGATGAGAAAAGAAAAGCAGACTCGCGAGAAACGTACGACGAACGAGCATTGACAAAGAGAAGGAAATAATAGCAGATCTCTTGTATGAGTCGTAGGGTTGATCGTTGAGCATGAAATATTGTGTAATATTCGAGGAAGAAGAGAGCAAGTAACGCCGGATAGGTCGATGATGATAATATTATATATTGTTGTTAGATTATGTATAATATATATATATATATATATATATATATATATATATTTATATATACATACACATAAACATTGATATAAAAATAAAGTAACCTAGATATTAAGCGACCACTTATTCACACGTTACATGAACACGTAAGTATACACACACATGCCTGTGCACATGGAAGTTAACCCTTTATTTAGCGAATTAAACGAATTACCGTGCGAAAACATTCTTTTCGAAATCACTTTTTCACCATTTGTAGAAAGCCAGCCCGGGCTTTTTCTATTTTTTCCTTTTTTCTTTCGTCTCTCTCGACAGTGAAAATTGCATAGACAGTGCAACTTGTAATTACTCGAACGATGTACCCTTTGTTAAAGAAGGTAACCAAGCGTTCCCCGCTGTTTTTACCATAAATTGACAAGTATCTTAAATTGAAATTGTTCGAGAATTAAATAATTCTGAAAAGTCCAACAGGATCAAATTGAAAAAAAAGAGATCTCGATTCTTAAAGTCGAGAGCTTGCAAGATGAATTGAAAATGTTAAACTTACATTCCAAAATAATTCAGTCGAACGAAATTTCGAATTATTTCACCGATTCGAACAATCAACATTCGAATGGTAGGTGCGTGCACCTGAAACCGGTGACTGAAATTAAAACAGGCAAAACGTTTTACACGTGCCAAATAAAAGGTTAATAAAAGGCGAAGACTACAGGCACCGTTTACACACACGCAGAGACACGACACGATACGACACGACAGGACACACGATTTCGTAGCTGTACCCGTGAGCATCCCCCGTCAAACCCACCCCTGGGCATGGTCTCGGCTCTTGGTTACGCGTAAAAAATGCATAGAGTCTTACATTTGCCATTCGTCCCTCCTCTTGACCCTTGAAACGACGGTAAAAAAAAGGAGAAAAAAAAAGAAAAAAAGAAAGAAAGGCAAAGAAAATAGAAAACGAGAGGAGAAGACGGGGAATGCGATTCAAGGCTTTCTGCTGGCCTTCTGCGTCCCTCGTCGATCTCTTTGCACGATAGAAAAAAAGGCGGAGAGAAATTTCAAGTGTCAAGCTGGAGTGTCGACGTGTGGCCACGAATCAGAGTTCTAAAGCTCGAAGCGAAACGTGGATAACGAAGCGGGGATAAAATCAAAAAAAAGAGAGAGAGCGAGAAAAGAGAAGGATAATCGAGCTTTCCTCTTCCTACGTTGTACGAGAGATTCGCGGCGTTTCTTTTGGCTTTCACGGCGGGAGAGATGAAACACAAAATGCGAGAGAAAACAAAAAGAAGGAGAAAGGAAAGGGCGAGGGTTAACAAAAGGGAAAAAAAAACAAAAAGTGAGAAAACAAAAGAAGGAACAAAAAGAAAAAAAAAAAAGACATGATAAAGCATGAAGACGATTTTTAGGGGCGCGCCTCATCGTTATAGCTCTTAATACGATAGTAATATTACGAGTAATAAACAAAAAGTGAATTAACCAGAATATGCGTTTATGTTATTTAGTTCTAAAAAAAAAAGGAAAAAAAAATGAAAAAAATGTAATAAAAGTCAATCGTGTTACCAACTCGATCGTTTTTGTTTATTCATCCGATCTCCTTTTATCAACGTCCTCCTCCTTCGTGAGTATCGTATCGTACGAGACCTTTTGCGTGTACATTATATTATGTAATATAATATATATATTATATTATGTTACATTTGTTATACCGAGCATTTTGAAATTTCATTGGAACTAGAATGAAATTCGTCTATCGTAATTGCAACAATCAAATCTGGAAACATACGTGGAAACTCACACAGTCAAGTTGATCTTCGATATCCATTATATATAAAATTATGGTATAAAATCACTATCGAGTGTTCTACACGCCAAGTAGCTGCTAAATTTGATCAAGCAAATCGTCTCGATGAAATTTGAAAACGTTTCATATTGACAAGCGTTCAAATAATTTCCGCGGGCTACATGTTTAAACTTGAGCATTTCTCGCGATGACGTAGGAATTTCAAGAATTTCGACCGGCGCATTTCGCTGTGCGTGCAATTCGCGCTACTCCCGATTTTTCTGTCGTTTACCTCTCACGCGCAACTTCGGTCGCCGATTTCGAAAGCGGGCAAACGACTCGTGCCACTTGCCAATATCGGTGTCGTATATCATTTTTCCAAACAATCGTTCTTCAGTACGAATAAAAACCTCCCGGCGAGACGGTGGTGCAAACGAGCCGAAGAAGAGAACGATCCCGACTGTTTCGTCCACCGCGCGATGAAAAGTTCCCCGTGTGATCGATCCGAGGGTAACTGAATCAATCGACAAAATGAAATATCGCCGGCAGAGCTTTATCTTTTTATTCGTTCTGTCTGGTCTGGCGACTGCTCGTTGCTCGAGCGAGGAGATAACGCTGAGCATCAACCTGCAAGAACCCGTCGCTGTGACTGATGAGAAATTTCTCAGTCTCACCATTGATCCAGTAACGCTATTAGCCGGGAATGCGCTAAGGTACGTACGTTGAATTTGTAACTAGCTTACGTCGGTTTCCTTTCTCTTTTTCTTTCTTTTTTTTTTTTTTTCTACAGTGGCTAACCTTGTTCCGTGATCGAACGCGGTTGTTCTCTTCTGAATTTTGAAACCGGCTTTCTGAAGACATTTTTTCTAGTATTTCGCGCGCAATAACGACAATAATCGGGGCCAAGAAACGACCGTGGAGCAATTTGAGATCAATTTAAAACTTTTAATCAATTTTTAATCGATAGAGCGCAAGACTTCGATAACTCGTACAAAATAAAGGAAAAAAGCCATCTCTGTGACACGGCGCGCGTATCCTTTGAACGAAACGATATCCAATCTAGCTAACGAAACGTGCGCGTGTTTTAATCTGAATTTCAAACTGTCGCGAATTTCGTTCACCGCTCGGAGGAAATGCTGACGAAACAGGGCAGATTAACCGGCATAATCGTATCCTTCGACGTAAGCAATCGGACGTGATTGTTGCAATTTCAGCACGGATTTCGAGAGGAGCATAAATCTGGCGAGAGCATTGAGCCCTGCATATTTACGGTTCGGAGGACCACGTAATTCCCTCTACTACTTTACCGATCCGAATTCTCAGGACGCCGACGACGAGAGAAAGATTGTGCTATCCGGTGAGCTTTAATCGTTACCACCCTTTCATCATTTCTCGTTATTTGAATAAATCACGTATACGCTAAGTAACCTGCGAATGTACTTGTCGTTGGTAACACTAACCTCGAGTTTTCATACGTTTATTCGACAAAAGAAAGAAAAAGATTGAAATTGGTGTTACTATCGGGTTTGTTCGAAAGGGTCATAGCGAATTTAAGAATTCGAAGGTAATTACACTCTCAGAAAAAGTTCGAGTATTTCTTAAATTTCTGTGTTACTACGCGCGTCACTGCCATACTTTTCTTGGGTGATCGTTCGCTGAAATTACGAACAATCAATTTTTCAACAATCCGCCGCTTAAAAAAAATATAAAATCGACTTTCACTGATGTCACTAACAACAAGTTCGTTACTTTCCATTTGAAAAGAAGGATAGAAATGACTGAGAGACAGTAAATTTATTGTTCTGCCTGCTGGCCTATCTAAATATACTTTAAACTGAAAGAGAGAATATCGAAGAGAAAATGTTGCAAACTTTGAGACGAAAAAACGCGTGACACGTTTCGTTCCAGCGCAAGAGGCTGAAGAAAAACCGACTTAAAAAGATACGACACGATCCGATTCAAATGCAAAATAGTCCACTTGAGTGTCTAATAAATTCTCCTCCCAAATCATCCAGCTATAACTTGACCGCGATACAGTCGACATACACACCGAACGTTATCACGGTTAATTTAGGCGTTAATGTAACGGACGGTGGCCTACAAAAGGATCCTACACGCATCCGTTCACTCTAAAGTTGCATTAACGACGAACCGCCTACCACACGCACCTTCCTCGGCCAATTTCGCGGCCGATGCAAACACCGTGGTCAGCCAGTTGCAGAAACTGCCCGAATTAACCTAAACAATGCTTCATGCGCCGATGCGTGTCCACACGCGAGGCGAGAAGTGTTTTGAGAAGAGAAACGAGAAGGTTTATGTACCTGCCACAGCTGTACACACACACACACACACACACTTACGTACATCGCGCGTATATCACGTATCGCACATCATCGTTATCCTAGCACGAGCAGCGAGTAGTCCAAAGACACCTATATATCTCGCTCGTTATTTCACTTCAACCCACCACCCCCTGCCTGATTTACGTGCAAACGTAAGGTGCGAACCGTAGCTACCAAACGAGCTTAGTAATTTAACGTTCGGTGCGTTTTTCTGCACGACGTAATCGGACGCTGAAGCGGCAGCAAATTCTCCTTCTCTGTTTTCCGTTTGAGCTGAATCTGACCCTTTGCAAAGGGAGCAAGTCGAGCCGAACTGGCTGGGGGTTGTAATTGGAAAATAGGAGGATTCTAAGAAATTTCGACAACCTCTTGATGATACCTGATGATACAGTGGACTAATTGGTTCTGGAACTTGCAGTAATTTAATCTCAATCATTTGAAAAAAAAAAACTAATTCGTTCTAGAATGATGGATACAATTGTGAAAATAGCTTTTACACGTTGTATTTATATGTAAATTCATCAGTTCTTTTATTACTGTGTTTTATATATTTTTTACTGATACTGATTATATTGCACACACTTCTCAAAATGACATACAAAGAGTATTAAAATATCTCGGAAACATAAACTACTACGCGCATATCTAATGGCGCCGTCGTCGCTAACGACCTCGCTGTCGATGCGACATTAAATAAAAATAGAAGAAGAAAAAGAAGAAGAACCACACACAGTATATTGCTTTACATATACATATATCTACACTATACAGTATATTTTACTAATGACAGTGGAGTAAATCTACCAACTCAACGTACAGTAAAATAATTAAAAGGAATTGCACGAATTAAACTTGTGATCAATAAGTAATCAAACAGCCTAATAGCGATACCCATAAGTAACGTCGTCTTTTTCAAACTTAATAAACATTATGCATCTGGTGACAATAATTTAGATGAAATAAAATTTTGTACAGCATCAAAAAACGACGTTACCTATGGGTACTAACATGTCACAGGTCGATAATGTTTTAAATAATTCTAGATTCTACAAGTAGAAATCGTTTACAGAATAACTTAATCCCTCTAAAAATCGATTTCTGATTTCACGAAACAATCGACAATATTTCGTTCTGACCTTGTCCGTAAGGATTGTTTGTCAGAGTATTCCGTTCGTTTTAAAATCGTTCGTACACATCTCATGGCACGTATTACGATCGTAGAGTCAGACTGGGTTCTGACCCATCAATGGGCGGAAAAGGCTGGATTGGATGTGATCGCCTGCATCTCGCCAGAGAATCGACAAAAGAAGTTCGACGAGTCCGAAAATGCGAGGGAGATCATTTCTTTCAGCGATCACATGGACTTCAATGCCAACTGGCAGCTGGGATATGGTAAATTGATTCACGAGTGATCGATTCCATAAATTATGAAAAGTAACGAAAAAACTATCTCTAGCCTCGAAGTGAAAATGTGAAGCGAATCTTTGAAATGTTAAAAGATAGAATTCGACGATCGACAGATCCGAAAATTTAGAGAGAGTCCAATTGTAAATTGAAACTAATTGAAACGTCAACTCTTGAGATCAAGTAATTTACAGAAAATGAAGTTACGTGTCGAAAAATTTTATATTAAAAAAAAAAAAAAAATAGGAATAAGCCTCGAAATTGAGAGATTTCATTGCAAGAAATGGAATCGATCAGTCAGTGACTTTTGAAAAAGGTCATTCAATCATGGAAGGGAGAAGATGCACTTTAACCTCGATTTTCCAGAGTGCCAAATTAGATGCAATCTATCGGCTGGTGATTTAGGGAGGCAGACGATCGGCCTGCGAAAAGTATTGGACGAATACCCGAGATACTCGAGCAGCGTCGTTATTGGGCCCGATGTCGTGGCTTATAACAGCGTCAAGTACCAGGAGTATCTTCGAGATTACTTCGGCGTTGCCATACCTGCACTCACGGCCGTCACGTGGCATCCGTAAATTTCTCCATTTTACTTGAAACTCGCTAAAAACACATCCGCCCTAACGTGAGAATTCTAAATCGGCGACGTTTGAAATTAATTGCAGCGACTTCGACAGCGTTACTCTGGGAAACGGCGGAGCCTTCGTGCATCAGGATAACTTGGAGGAGGAGAAGGAGGAGATGTTCAAAGTCATAGGTCGTTTCATAGAGAACAAACCGCTATGGATTGGTGAGAGTTTCTCCTTTCTCTTTTTCTAATTCTAGTAGAAGAGGGACATCATTTTTTTCAAAAGGAATTTAATTTCTGTTCAAATGCGTTTCAACTTTTTCAAACTTTAGGGAAATTTTCGTAGAAAACGGTTTGTTATCCTTTTATAATATCCACTGCGTCATACTGCGAACCTATTAAATTAAAAAGTGGTAGCTTGCTTCCTAAGACAGAATAGTAATTAACTTTAACAAGTATAATGTTAAAAATACACAAAAATTCCTAACGTACGACGAAATGAATTTTGACGAAAGCCGAGTCAAGTCCAGAAGAATGCAAAAGCTCGTTCATCGGAGCGCTCGTTTTGACTAGAAGACTAGGAAACGCGGCGAAATTAAACGTGAACGTGTTCATGAGGCAACCGACAGACCTGACTCGACCAACTCCAGTGAGTTTCTCGAAATATCGTGAATCAAACTGAGCCACGTTCAAAAGATATCCAAACTAATCGGCTGATCGACGTTAAATCACACACAGGATTACTGGGTGTCTCTCCTTCACAAGACTCTCGTCGAACGAGAAGTGTTCGACGCAAGGATTCGAACTGGCAACGAGAAACACGTGTATCTTTACTGCCAATGCGCGAAAGCTTCCAACAGACACGAAAGAGGATCCATCGTGATCTTTGGTGTGAATCTGAGTCCAGAGGACGTCGCGATTAATTTCGAAGGGGCCGAGATCACCACTGTTCACGAGTACATTCTCTCGCCAGGCCTCGATGCCCCTAACAGAATGTTTGCCAAGTAAGTGTAATAAGAAACTGTGTGTAGGAATAACAATCGTTTCGTCACTGTTTCGCTACGTACAGTCGTTACTCATTTCTCGTATACGTTTAGAACCATTTTCTTAAACAACAAATTGCTTACTCTAACCAACAACACTATCCCTGAGATACGGCCAAAGGTTTTGAACGACACGAAAGGTGTGGATCTTCAATTACAGTCGGGCGACATCGGTTTCTGGGTTGTTCCCGATTTAAAGGTAACAAAACAACGCTCCTGTCGTTTTATTTTTTTCCTCGTTTTCTTCTATACTGAACTCGTGAGAATTTTTCTATACGAGACTTTTCTATATGATATTTCTATCGTTTTCTATATGAACGAGTGTATTTTTCTATATGAGAAAGATTTATAATTACCACGGAAATATGATAAATGTTTCTATAGCGATTTGTCGATAAATTTCAAACGTTCGTTTGTAGAATCAGTGCAGGATTTTCGAAAACAAACTTTCAGCGTACGGACACTTGGTTATTTTGAGCTGAATAGTTACTGGAACACAGATATACATTTCTGGATTAATTTTATTGTGCAATCCTGTTTTATAATAGTACTTGAAAACAAAACTGATATTTTATACACCGTATATAGTCTGAATAAATATTTCGAAAAAGCATAAAAAGAAAAAAAAATATATATATATATTTAAAAAATTCAATCGAAGAATTATGGGATAAATTGAAAGAAATTAGAAGAAGCGTGAAAAGAAATTCTTTCCTGAGATATTGATAAAAATTAATCGAAAGAATGCCAACGATTAGTTCAGGTCGTCATATCTGCACGAGGCGGATATATAACAAAGATATAAGATAGATAATATGCTTCTATAAGATTTCTGACACATAAACTGACATGTGTATTCTAGATATTATACATATGTAATAAGTGGTAATTTCGTTTCATAAAACAGGAAATATTTCATCGAATATAATTGCCAGTACCTCAATTTGTCGTAGTGTCCGGTGACTTATGGACGACTTATCAGCGAATCGTCTGATTCTTCCAGATAAAATCTTGCGCGAGAAGCGACGAAACATCGAGAGCAAAATCCTCGCGTGATTACAAAAACGTGGCGAACGTGAAGATGCGCGTTAAAAGGTCTGCGCGTCGGCATCGAGCAGCCGCGATGAACGAAATGATGAATCGAATAAACGACGGCTCGACGTTCAAGTCAAACATTCAAAGAGAACTCAAGAGACTGAAGAGATTCGTGAGAAGGAAGCTGGACGATTACGAGAGTAGATCGCTGTTAAATATCAGAGGATTATCCGGCGAGAGGACCGGCGATGTCTGGACGCAGCCGGAGGAAAACATGCAGAATAAATTGCAAGAGTTCAAGAAGCGTCTCGCCCGTCTCAGAGGTCTGCTGACCTCGAGCGACACGAGGATCGAATTGAGGAAACCGATTGCCGACCTCGTCACCGACGCCATCTCTTTGATGATGAAGATACAGAACACTCTGAAGGCCATCAAGAAGCAAACCGGCGAGGAAAATAGGAGAAGATCGTCCGACAGTGTCAGAGAGTCTCTGAATACCCTGTACGAGCGTTTAGCTCGCGGTAACTTGGACGAGCCGATCGACGCTGAAAGGAGATGGACGGATCGAGAATCTAAGAGGACCAGGAGAGATCTACTCGCGGAGATCGGTGGGTCTACGGCCTTGAAAAGGGACAGTCATTCACGGAGAGACGGCAGAGATCGTGAAAGCGTGGAGTTCGAAAGCGACGACAGCGGAGGGAACGCGTTCCGCGAACTTTTCGAGGCGAATCCGGTGGACGAAGATTTCTCGGAGGACGACGCGTTCTACGAACACTCACCTCTGAACAGAGACTACGATTACGTGTTCGTTGAAAAGTCTCCTTCGCGCCGCGATCGTTCGAAGAACGACGAATTAAAAATTCGGAGGAAACTTTCGAACGATGGTCCGTGGACTGGCCGCGAGAACACTTACGATTATCCCTTCTACCAGCCGGCTGATCTCGTTGAAAGTTCAACGCCGTGGAAAAATCCGATGGAACTAAATTCGAAAGAGTCTAGCGAAGCGTGGGAGGAGCAAATTTATAATCCTCGGGGGATCAATGGATTTGCCAATGGGGAGGAATTTGACGTTGCGGAAACTGAATCGAATGAAAATCACGAGGTTGACAGAGACAGGTGGAAGGAATTAAACGATTATCACGTGTCCGGTGACATTGCACGGAATCACAGGCCAGTACACAACCCTTTGATCGAGCCTATCACCCCATTTATCACGGGACACTATAGATCCCGTGATAAAAATGACAGACTTGGCAATGAGAAGGAATTGAAATTCGTAGGAACTCGGTCGAACGAAGATCACAAAGTCCAAGACGATAACGGTGGATTAAGAGGAGCGAACGATTACCGCGAATCCAGTAATCTTCCTAAAAATCATAGACCCATATACAGCCCTTTGATCGAAGCCGGCGCGTCCGTTCTTCGATATATATCGACTGGACAGCCGTCGAACGAAAGAAAGAGTTATTATGCGCAGAAAAAATCTCCGTCCGATTACTATCCAAGCTCTGTCGGGAAAGGGCCGGATTTCACGATCGGATCTGATTATCGTGGAAATAAAAGATGGAAGAGAATGGGCGAAGATCTGCACGCGATGTTCGACGAGGAGATGATCAACGAGGACGACGCGAACTCGAGGGACTGCAAGTGCAGGGTGGTTAGAAATTCGAAAGGCTGCGGCTGCCGATCGAGGAGAGACGCTGTCGAATCTTTGGAGTCATTGGAGCCCGAGGTTGATCGAATACCAATGGCCGTCGGGCAACTGAGCAAGGACATAGCTAGATCGAGCATACGCGACGATACGGACGTTGAGGTGTTCTCAGAATTCGACAACGGGCACCCGTTCGAGAAAGAATTGCAAACTGAATCTCCGAGTCCGGGAATTAATCGAGAATCTTCAGAGATCAAAGGCTCACGTCTGAATCCGGATCTCCTCGTCCCGCAGCCTTCAATCACTGACGAATCAGCGTACGAAACAACGTTTTCAACGCCGATAACACTTTGGAAAATGGAGTCACAAACTGAGCCGAGCGACGACGCAGAATCTTCGGCGATCAGAGGCAGCAGACGCGCGAATTCGGATCCTTCGACTCGGCAGCCATTGATCAGCGACGAGTTGACGAAACGGAGCCCATTCGAGAAGGTAGAATTGGAAAGCAAGTGGAAGGCAAAGATCAGTCGTGACACGACGTCAAAGTCTGAATCGTTGAAATCGGCTGAGACAAACCTGGAGGATTTGAACGAAGACGTGGCGGATCGTTCGAACGTGGAAGAATTTTCAGTGCTGGCGAGTACACCGGCGGAGAACTGGGAATTACAGGACGAGTCCTCGAACGTGGAAATCGTGCGAAACGAGAAGACGCCGCGTTCGTCGCAAATTGAAACGAGCGTGGAAAGCAATCGGGAGATCCCCTCGTTGCAAAGTAGATCGGACTTCGAAACGTCGTCGATTTTGGATTTAAAAACGCGCGACGAGGGCACGTTTTTTCTCGGGCTGCCTGACGAAACGAGGGAGGAGAAGGCGGCGATTAATACTGCGAAGTATACTGCGTTTAATCGCGAAAGTTCTACGGCCGCCGTTGTCGTTGGCGAGGAGGAGGGAAATTCAAAGGAGAAAGTGGATGCCGAGGAGGCTGCGACTCCGGCAGCGGAAAGTTCGAGCGCGACAGTTGAAGCGGTTTCCTCTTTATCAGAGGGAACTATCGGACAAGAATCTGAAAACAATTACGATAACGGTAACGTTGTCGGAGCGAACTCGAAACGGGAGGCCAAACTCCGTGAGGCGCAACTCACCGGTGAAAAAGCCGAGGCCGCGAGCCTCACCGCTCCGAGTAAGAGGAGATTAAAAGCCGTGTCTAAGCCGCGGGCGTCGAAGACGGTGGAGACACTCAGGGCGTTGAAAGATCTGTTCCTCAAGTTAAAAGAGGAAACGCGCGGCACGAAGCGGCGATCGCGGATCAACAAGCAGAGAAACGAAGCGGGGCCGATGAAACAATTGCGGAAGAAATTACGCGACAAGAGGCAGATGATACTGGGGAAAATCGAGAGAGGCATCCGCGATATGACGGATAACACGGAGCAAGAGCCGGAGGTGAGAAAGTTGAAAAGGAGGGAAGCGTGGCTGAGGATCCGAGACAGCGAAGATTTTCGAGAGATGATCGATCGCGAGAAACTGGCTTACGCGTTGATGTATCAACCGGCCAAGTACCATTCGAAGAGGGAGGTTGTTGTTGGCTCGAGCGAAGAAGCCGAGAGGATCGAAGTGCCGGATGTAACCGAGATCGTACGAGCGAGGAACGTCAGACGGAGAGTTTTCAATCCGAGCGATCGGAGTAACTTCCGCGACACAGCGATCGTGGAACATCCCCTGTCTGGCAAATTGAGAAAGAAGATTATACAACTGGCCAATTTGCATCGGGGTGAAAAGCCGAGCAGAGGAAAATCTGAGAGCGAGGGGAGCAACGACAAGGTTTATCTCGCCGTGGTGGAGGACATCGAGAGACCGCGAATATTTTATTACGAGGAAGATCCGGAAAACGAAGAAGAGAATGGAGACGAGCAGGTAATTAATTTCACTGTCATTCACCGTTTCGTTTAAGATTCGTCGATTAATCGTTCACCTTTCTTTTTTTTCTTTTTTCTTTTCTTTTTTCGTTTAATTAACTTGCGCCCCGAACAGGCACGCTCTCTCCATAGCAGTAAGTACAATCGGCCGCTACAGAAGCCTTATCGCGAAAGTCTTAAAGCCGTTCAATATTCCGAGGAAGAGGATCAGGAAGAATCAGATGAACTCCCCGAGGGCAGAGAAATATACATAATCGATCCGTCCGAGTACAAAGGAGGGGATCCGCCGATGCAATTGTACGGAACTCGGTCGAAATCGGGGATTAATTTGAAGAAAATAATCAACTGGAAACCTAGCTCGAGCTACAAGCCCTACGAAACGCTTAGACACGATGAAATCACGGACGAGAATTCGCCGGACGCAATCGCCGAGGAAATTGTCAAAACTATATTCGACAACGTCGACTCTCGGGTCGAGGAGATTTTTAAAAAATCGGCGAGACTCGACGAAGAGGTAGATACGGACGAACGTACAGAAGAGAACGAGAAAGAAAGTTACGAGACGAGTGGGCAATCTTCGGAGAAGACTGACGCGAAAGGGGTCAGATATCTGAGGGAGAGTGATGGAGATGTTGATGAGGATGATGATGTCTCCGTGTCGCTAATTTCTCGAGAAAATGCCACGGACGCTAATATTTCTGCAGAAGACTCGAAAGAGGAAGACGCTGTCCGAGAACGAAGGGACGTGAAAGAGTATTTTACGCCTATACCCATTTTGATGCGCGAAATATCGGACGTAAGCCGGAACAGTGGATCGAATGACTATTTACATCCGAAGCAGAATTCAAAGAATTCATCTGGGCCGAAAATTGAAATGGCGAAAGGACATCTCGAGGAAAAGAAGTTGCACGGCAAAACATTGACGAGTATGAAGAAACAGATTTATTTGACGAGAAAAAACGACGAATCTAAAAGATATGAAAATTTCCCGAAAAATCTGGGGATTCCAAGTTTCTCGACATCGAAGTCGTACGATCCGTTTGGCGAGGAAGGTTCTGTTGAATACTCGTCGATCGAGGCGAATCCGATTGTTGGAGCAAGAGATCTGTATGGAAAAATGTCCAAAGACTGCCAAGGTGCATCAGACACCGTGGGGATAGATCCAGAATTGGATAAAAGCAAGAAACGTTCAGACGATGTCTCGTACGGAGATGAGAGTGTTTCCAACATGCAAGAGCTTCGTAACGAAAAGGAAGATGAAGATAATAAAGACGTGGATTTGGAGGAAGCATCGTTTTCTGATGTGCCTGAAACATTGAGGGTGTTGCCATGGATAAGAAAATCGAATAGACTCCGAAGAGAAGCAACGAATCAAGAGACCAACGAAAATAACAAAGCGGAGAAGGTAAGCTTCAATTCTACGATAAATAATTACATCTTTGTTCTCAAAATTTCCTACATTGTTAATATCGTTATTATTTTCCTTACATTTCGCCAAAAATGATAAATGGATTATACCGGAAGAATTTATTTAAATTGCCACCGTATGGCGATCAAAAAATTCAATTCATAGATATTCTAAGATCGAATACGTTTCAATACCTTTGTATCATCGTGCAACTCTGTAGTGAAATTCGCATAAAATCCGAATGATTCTGTTTCAAGGTACAGCCGTCTGAATTGCAACATCTAGATGGATGTTCCAGCCCAAGGAACCTGATATCTAGTCAGATCGATGACGTCGAGAAATCGCTGATTCAGAAGATACCACTTGAAAAATTCTCGACTACGAGAAGGAATGCCAGCAAGAGGAAGAATATCAAGAGAAACAACGACGATGGATTGTCGTCTCTTTTGCAGAGAAGCATACCAAAGTTGGGGAACGTAGTGATGAACGGTTTGAATAAAGCGGAGAATTTTACTGGATCGGTGGAACGGTTAATTATGAATCTGGATGAGAAGTACAACAAAACTTTGAAAGAGGAGCAACGAAGAGATTCCACGAGTACCAGGTCAATTGGTCCTACTCAGAATGTTCTTCACAATGCGGTAGCGAATGTGAAGAAGATTTTTATACTGCTTAGCGGGATCACTAATCTTCTTCAGGGTAATCAACAATAACTATGCTCTTTCCTTTCTCTCTTCTGTTTTTTATTCTACGCTATTTTTGTAATACTGTTTTTAATTTTGTAATATTTTAATATTCTGTCGAGGAAATAAAGATTATCGTAAAGTATGTTCGATTTTAGTGAATGAACTTAATCCTCCCCTACCAGGCATAAATGGAATAAATGCATACTGACGCAATCCATTTCTTTCAAAAATGTTATTAAATATAACGTACATATATATATATATATATATATATATATGTAACATTGTTTCCATTAACGTCATTTATTGACCTGTCCCACATGCAAAATACACGATACAGTTACTCGTATGCATTGCAAAATTATGCAATTACCTGACACCACAAATTTTACAATACAGAAATGTCAAAACACGTGTGCAACTTTGAGAATAATACCTATGCATTGGCCGACAAGTCGCACAGTCGTCCATCGATACCGATACGGATCACTTCGAGCTAAGAAGATATTAATGTCAAACGCGCAACGATACGGTAACCATCATGTATCGTCCTATCTTTACATGGTTCTTACTTCTTGCGCTGGTTGCAACGACGTACTCGAAAAGTATCAACGTTAATAGCGAGGACATTGGAAATCATTCCACCGACAGGTAAAAGAACTTTGTTTTTTACATTCGAAAAACAACACATACACTGTCGTCCACAAATGCTTGACACAGATAACTTGATATTTTTATCATATTTTCAAAACTATTGTAAACTAACTATTGTAAAATCTTATTATAAAATTCTTACAAATTTCTTGCTAAAATTTTCTCTCCATCTGGAGTGCGTTTTACGATAATAAGAAAGTGTTCAAACGCAACGATATTGCACGTAACGCGAATTATTTCGGACGTATATGTTAGTCTTACTCTTTAAGAACACCGTGTTTTATTGTAACAGTAATAAGCCGCACACAGACGAATGTGGCTATCATATTTACGAAAAAATAATTCAACAAATTTTCTGCAGAATATATTTCAGCAGCCCATATTGCAGGATTTGCCATTCCCTCATAAATTCTCCTTATCCCGCTACCATTTATCTGGCTTTCCACCGGAGTACATCGGAACATTCTTTCGATTTTTCAAACGACCCTTTTTCTTTGCACGAATTTCGGATTAGGTGCGCCGTTCTACTGGATTGCACACACGCGAAAGTGTGTTAGTCGCCCAAGAGCAACGCTGGCGCAACTGTTAGGCGTCAGCGTCGCTTAAATTACATTCCGTCGGCTTGCTTGCCAAGATAGAATTTCGAATTCGAAAGAAACCCCTGAATCAACATAATTTATGTCCGTATGCGAGTCGCGGAATAAATCGGTGAATTTCGTGGCGTTTCCGGTGAATTTCGGCGGTACGCTTCACGCTCAGTCTCTGACTGAACTTAACTACGACGGAAATATAAATTCAATTGGTTTTCTAATAAGAGATTTCACCTCGGTGAGCATTTGAATCTCGATTTAGAAAGCTCGACGTGATTGAATTTTAGAAAATGTTCACAACATTCGAGATACTCCGGGACTGTACGATCAAGTAATTAAAGTTCAAGTATTGGATTGTTCGAACGTAGAAAATTTCAATAAAATATGCCAATTATCTTGATTTTTATAAATCACGATGGCTATTTTAATTAATTTTCCATTTGAAACAAACGAACATTGTCGTGAAAGTGACAGCGTAATCAAGATTGACTAGTAAAATTGTAATTCGTCATGTCAAATTTCTCTGCACATTTTTACACTCCGAAATTCTCGAACAAACCAATATTTTCACAAGGTATATTCGTGGTTGTTCACTTACCAAGACGTGACTCGAACGATATCCGACACCAGCTTAACTCCTACAACTCCACCAGAAGCAGCGGATCGCGTTTTCTTAAATAACACTCACTATTTCACTTTATAAAATTATACTCCGCCTCGAAATTTACACGTGTTATCGCGAGCGCGAGCGAAGGTAGAATAATCAAAGGACGTTCAAGTATCGTCGTTCTATTCCTAACGCGAGTTTTTGTTTTCGCTCTTCGAACGGGAGTCTTGCCTTTCGAAGTTCCAACGACGAAAACAAAAGTTCCTGAAATTAT
The DNA here is from genome assembly GCA_036937485.2 of Tetragonisca angustula. NCBI lineage: Eukaryota > Metazoa > Arthropoda > Insecta > Hymenoptera > Apidae > Tetragonisca > Tetragonisca angustula. The sequence goes on along the minus strand of JAWNGG020000009.1, from coordinate 1,658,294 downwards.
ATCACAACACGCTTAGTTCGTCGAAATTTAAGCAAAACAGCAAAATTTTGAAGCAAATAATTCAGAACTGTCAACATTCTTTCATTTATCTTATTTTGTCAGTAGAAATGTACGGTTGCATTGTTTGTGCTGCTACGACATTTTGTAAATTTACATCATCTATAGATCACTAGATCAATTTTTAGTATTGTACTGTATAATTATTAAATCGTTTAATTTCAATATTTGATCTTTTTTCTCAATGTAGCATCTTTAATATGAGAAAGAAAAGATATTTTTGTACACAAAAACTCGCGCCTAATGATATTACAAAGTAAATTCTACCAAGACAACTGATATTCCGAATCAACAAGATCACGTTAGACAATTAAATTTTCTTTTTTTCCAGAATCAGCGCTACATTCTCAGTCTCTTCATCGAGTCAAACCGAATCTGACTCCAAGGCCAGTAACAAGAGAAGCTTGCCGATTCTGTTGCCAAAAACCAAGGAAGAAGAAACTACAGAATGCCAAAATCAAAAAACGAAACGTTGCAAGACATCGTTCCGCAGAGATACGGCAATGCCCAAGGAAAACCGTCGAACCACGTTCAAGCCGAGGAACACGGAAAACCGTGCAAATAATGAAAGAGGCCGTGAATATTTCGTTGGTCAAAAGCGAAACCTGCAATTTCTTTCTTCGAAGAAACCTCTGGCAAAGCCAGCTCCACACCCCGTGACCATGGAACAAGCGATGAATGCAACTTTTCGCGACGCGAGTGTGCTAGATTCGCTTCGAAAACAATTGACGCCCAATGTTCCTATCGTGGCTGCCTCTCAACCAAATTTCGCGCCAAAGACAAGCGTGTACGACGATGGTAAATTCATTTGTTACTGCAGAAAAAAGATCAGTCCTCCCGCTTTTAGAAAACACCCGGCACGCGTCGCTCCAAAGCCGCAAGGATTATCGAGGAAACTTAAAACGGCGAAGAAACATCCTAATAGAAATCCGCTTGTGGGTAGCAAACAACCGGCTTACGCAAATGTTCCACACGGATCACATTCGTCTAAAAACATACCTCCGGCGTATCCTGCCGTTTCTAAATATCCACTTGGCTACATACCTAACAACGTAAACCCAATTTCTCCGCACGAGGCACACGGAACAATACCGTACATTCCGTACATTTATCATCCGGATCCTCGAGTTTCGATAGCCAAAGGAGAAACTCCAAATGTTAATACTCCGTTGGAATCAACTGCAACTAAATCCGACTCGATCGTTGGGCAAGAGGCGTCAATCAGCGAGCGCGATCCAAATGAAAACCAACGAACTTTTGGCCAAGCTCCTCCGAACATGGTTGGCATGAGTCTGTCTCAATCATCCGAAGATTCGATTCCTGCAACGTCTGTGAAGGAAAACGCTTCGAGCAACAGCAACGAGAATTCGAATATTCCCGACTACAATTTACAATCTATGCAAGCGGATCCTTCCGATAGAAATAGTTTAACACCGTCAAAGACGGTGGACTGTTCCAGAGAAGATTCTAACCTACAGGCTGCCAATCCAGGCACGAATGTCGCATCATCAACGGGCTTGGGGAACGGATTTGCGAATGGATACGAAACGACAAGCAGCGGGAATGTAGATTACTCTGACATCAAGGAAGTGACGACCGCATATTTCACATCGAAAGCTTATGACAACCAAGCTGGACGCGGTTATGGTAATTCTCTTATAAGCAGCCAGGGTACCATGGATTCAAATTCGGCGGAATTGCAGAATCGACATGATGGCCCGGCAGGGGACTCGGCAGAGTCCGAGAATGTTGGAATGAATTTGGACACGAAAGACTTGCATAATGCAAAGGAGCTTGGCCAAGGGAACAATGAAGAAAACGTTATGCCGGGAACAAATAACCCGTTTCGGAGTCAAAAATCCTCGACAAGCAACGTGAATTCAAATTCGCAGGGGGATCCTAATTGTAATGTCAATTTGCCGAGTGAGCACAATGACGATTCCGCGGGGAATTCGAGAGAAGATGACGGCATGAATTTGAATACGAAAGACTTAAATAGCGCTGGGGATCGAGAAAGTAACGAGGAGGGCGTTATGTTAGGGAAAAATAATCCCCAGTGGGATCGAGGAGAATCCGCAAACGACAATTCAAATCCGAATTTCGGGCCCAACGTGGAAGGGGACGAAGAAAATTTTGAACAAGACTCGGATGAAGTTGGTACATCGGCAACGATCGGTGACGAAGACGGCCCATCGAACGAGAAATCTTCCGCGGAAGATTATGCGAGTGAATTGCCGGAAACGGAGAATAATGCCGGTCCGTTGAAGAAGGAAAATTCCGTGCCTAATAAATTCGAGGAGAAACTCGAGAGCGAAGAGAGAAGTCCAATTAGCGATTCTTTGGCGGACGAGACAATATATCCCGCCGACCCGGAAAACGATTATACGACAATTGCCAAAGATTTCATAAATACGGACAATGAGAGAGTCGGGGCGGAGCAAGTGACAATTCAGAGCGAAAACGAGGACGATCCTTCCATCGACCCAACGTTGGCACTGTCGAAAATCGACGACGATGATAACAGAGCAACAAATGATCCGTCGAGCCGGTTGCCATTCTGCGACAACACGTTGCTCCAAAAATCGATAAAAACGGCAATTAACAACTTTGCCACGGCCGATCCGTTCGAAATGAACGAGAACGCGAACGAGGAAACAGTGGGCGCCGCGAAAGGTGAAGATTTACTGCCGGAAGTTGTACAAGTTCCAAACCTGAAGGGTATTTTGTCTATGCCGGCGATAGAGCGCACACTTCTCGACAAGATAAAAAATCTTCTGTCGAAAGCGACCGGAATGGGTAGGGAGAATTTCGACAGCGACTGGGCGACCAACGTGATCAAAGATAATCTACGGCACACGTTGGCTGCCGCGCCTGGTTCCAAGACAGAACTGCCACCGATGACCGTCGAGGAGCATCAATTCAAAAATGGGAAATGGGTGACGAATATGGTTACGCTGGAGCCTACGAACGAGGAAGACCGTACTCAAACGGATGTAGAAAGAATGCAGTCCCACGTTAGAAACCTTTTGCGCGATCCAACGGTTGGTTTACAGGCAGCTAAGAGCCCGATTGTACAGAACATGATCGCCCAGAGCGTCCGACATATCTTCAAGCCCAAAAATGCGGCCACCGATGAAAATATCGACTCGATTATCCAAAGCACTTTGAACGACGAGTTAAACATGATGGAGATGGAAAACGATGAAATTCCCACGACAGAAAATATATCTGAGTCCACCACCTTCGATGTGTCGGATATCGATATGAACAAGCTTTTGGACATCGCCAAAAGTGAAGCGGGTGTGGGTGAGAATGAAGACAGCCAATTACCTCCTTCAGAATCGTCCACGTACGAGAAAGATGAAGAGAACGTGAAAAACCAACAAACGCTTTCGCCTGCCATGGATTCGTCGGACGGAGGTATTGTTGGGGAAGCTATGAACTTTGGAGCAAAGGCAAATCAGGATACAGTGGAATCTTCAGAACAAAACCAAACACCGGACAATACGAAAGAACTTGAGACTGAACCAATTGAACCTAGTGGAATGTGGAACGTTGCTGCTACCTTGAGAGTTAAGGACGAATCGTCGACTACAAAAATAGAAGATTACGCGTCCGTAGAATACGATTCTCCAACAATAAATTCAGCAGAAAATGTTGGTGCCACGAACATGGAAGAAACTGAGAACGTAGGAAGATCGATGGAACAAGAAGATAAAAGTTCGACACCGTATACAGACGATGCTACTTCCGCAGAAGATTTCACATATTTGGGAAAGATCGCAATGAAAAATAGGAATAACGCGGACGATGTGCAGAGTCTGCAAAATTCCGAGCTGTTTTACGTCGGTGACGGTGTGAAGCTACCTTTGGAGATAAGAAAGCTGAACGACGGTTCTTACGCTTTATCGATTTCTAAAAAGGTTTGTGAACAATTGTTAAATAAGGAGTGCCCTTGTTGCGTGCCCAGAGAAGGTAACGTTATCCGGACGGTGAGACGAAATTTAGAAACGAAAAATGCCGATGGAAGGATTTCCAAACGCGAATCGGTGAAATCAATTTTACTGAATGAAGGTGAAAGATGTAATCCAGCTGACGACAGCTTACAGATTTTCTCAATGCCGGTGGAAACTTTCGCGAGAAGATACAATCTGTCTCTGAACTTGGAGAAAGTGCAAACTCCGTGGGATTTCGACGCGAGGGGAGAGATTGATGGCCGATCGAGAGATCGGTCGAAAAATTATAAAAATAAAAACGGCAGTGGTGACTTTGAGAAAGAAAGGACATATAATAATCTACAGAATGATGCAGCAAGTTTCGATCTTGAGAGATATCGTTATCAACGTAATATCAATGAAAGCGCAGATAAACGAGTAGAAATAATAACACAAGTATTAAACTGGTTAAGAGATATGGTATTAAGTACCCAATAGTAAAAGATATTTTTATTATATTTATAATTTTTTATATATATTTTATTACCTTTTTATTCCAATATTTTTACTCCAATATGTTGTATTTGTTTCTTTTTTATAATTTTCCTATGTAATATAAAGAGAAAATAAACGAAAAATATGTCTGAAAGTTTAAGAAAAATTAAATCCCTTCCAATTATTTTTAAATGACCCCAAATAACTCTAAAAATTTTATTAAAGGATAGTAATGTTAACATTTACTTAACGTGCTAGATATTTATTTTCTTTATTTTTTAGTCTTTGTTTTTTTACTATCAAGTAAAAATCGGTGATTCATACAGCAATGACGTAATCCTAATGGTTACCTAGAATAACTTGTGATTGCAATCAATGAAAGGCAGTTTGGTTATGTTTGGCAGGCACGTACTTCTGTCAACATAGCAAGAAAATGGGCTTGTTTGGCAAATCTCAAGAAAAAAATCCCAAAGAAATGGTTAGAAATAAAATGAAAATCTAATATCTGTTCTGTGTTTATAAGAAATCGTATTTCAGGTTCAGGAATGGACACATAAATTAAGGAAAGAAGGCTATCAATTGGATAGACAGGTTAGAGGTAAGATACTACTGGTGGTATTTTATAAAATACATTGTAACGAAAATGATATTTATGTATAGCAATTCAGCGGGAAGAAGAAAAAATAAAGCGTTCACTAAAAGAAGCAGCAAAAAAAGGTGACAAAGATGTTTGTAAAATTCTAGCAAAAGAAATAATACGTGCACGTAAAACTTGCAATAAACTTTATACGTCAAAAGCACATATGAACTCTGTTTCGTTACAAATGAAAAATCAATTAGCAACGATTAGAGTTGCTGGTTCTGTTCAAAAATCTACGGAAGTGATGCAAGCAATGCAGTCATTAGTAAGAGTACCAGAGGTAGCAGCAACAATGAGAGAATTGTCAAAGGAAATGATGAAAGCTGGTATTATTGAAGAAATGTTAGATGAAACTATGGAATCTGTGGAAGATTCTGAGGAAGTAGAAGACGAAGCAGATGAAGAAATTGACAAAGTAAGTCATCTGGATATGTTTAAAAAACTATGTACTAAAATGTATAATATATATTACAGATCTTATGGGAAGTAACTGCAGGTCAATTAGGTACAGCACCTGCAGTTGTTACAGAAACACCAGGATCTGTTATAGCATCTACTTCCGCAGAAGAAGAAAGTGAAGATGTAAATGATAAGGAACTTGAAGAAATGAAACTGAGACTACAAAGTCTTCGTAGCTAGGTGTAATATATAAATAATTCATCTGCATTGACTTCAATATCAACTTACACTTATTGAACATATACATACATAAGGTACAAATACAATGGAATGAATGCCTATCATATTTCAATGCATACTTCAATAATATTTCTTAACAATATCTAATTAATGCTTTTATATTATATTAAATAACCAAAAGAAAATAAGTATTATAAAAATGAAAACAATTTTTATTTTGACTATAGTTTTTATAATCTATCTCTCTCATCTAATTTTTATAATCCAGCTTTTATAATCTGTGTGTGATTTGTAGGATGTTACTATATTTCAACTACATAAGTCATAAATACAGAGAAGCTGGCTTCTTGGTTACATTATGTTGAAAGATACACTTCTTAATTTAATTACAATCACCAAAATCTTGTATTAATATGTATTATATATAAATAATGGTTTTAATTGTTATTAATTTGTGCACTTCCTGATTACACCTCTCATATGTATTGATATAATAAAAATAATACAAAAGCACTGTAATAGGTCACTAGTAGATACATGTACATAAAAAGATTACTATATTTATACACGTTTAATTTTAAAGTTGCTGAATTCAGACATTTTCAACTTCAATATTTTGATACCAACTTACACTAAATCACAGAATTACAATATTTTATAGGAAATTATGTACCCCAAATTTGATATTTGTGTAGAACATCCCCTTAGCATATTGTGCAAGTGTACAGAATATCAAGAAATAGCAAATAAATTTAGATCTTATACAATTGGTACAGAACACTATTTACAACCTAAAATAAATGTAGGTATGTAAAAGTACAATTTAATTCACTCGATTAAATAGCATCCTGATTTCAACCATTTATGCTAGAACCAATTGCTTCAGCAAAAGTTCTGTGGATAAAAAATCGTATTAAATTAAATGAAGATATTTCAAAACCAATACTTCTTTACCCTCGAGAACAACCAGATATCAATGTGTCCAATGTAAATAAGATGTGGTTACCTATTACATCAAACTTAATACCCCTAAAATTTATATACAAACTTTAAGCTTCTGTATAATATTTATGACATATATTTACATATTAGACAGTTTGTATATTTGAAAAAATATTCAAACTAATCAAAAAAATACATATTGAAATTGTTTTTTCTCATACTTCAATATTTTTTGAAAAAATTTTATTGCACCATAAATCTTTTTACATATCCTTTTGCAGCATAATATCAATCTATACATATATAATGTACATATATATATGAACATATGAATATGTATGTACATACATACAGATACATTCACATAAGTTACATATTGAAATTATACTCTGTCCCTATTAAGAGTTTGAAATATAACATTAATTTTTAATTAATTCTTAAAAAAATTTTCAAATTTTTTTTTAAACCTTTGTAACATCACTATATCTCTGTCATTTTTAAATGTACATCTCAACAATAATAAAATTAAATAACATAAAAATGGTTAAAGAATTTGCTCGATATCATTTGTACTCTACAAAATATTTCGTCACTTTAAACCTATTATTATCATGCCTATCACCATCATGTTATAAATATATAATAAAAATAATATATATTTTAAATATCACTGTTTCATGGGTCTCATCTCTCTTAGTACACATATAAGTAACTGTGTGCATAAGTATAATTTATATTTAATTATATACTCTTAAAAATACTATCATTTATTTATATTTTAGCAAATTTACAAGTGATCAATTACCATATTGACAATTGCAAGTTTCATCTGTGCTCTAGCTCTTCTAGGAAGTCTATGCATATGAGGTGCCAATTTGCGTAAAAAGTATTTGACTTCACTTCTAATAGGAAAAATCGTTCTTCTCATTGTTTTTGAACTTCTTTTACGTCTCACAGGTTTTTGTTGTGATAAACATTCTACTTCTTCAAAATCCTCATAAAACTGCTCTTCTTTTACATTAGCTGCTTCTTCATTTAATCCTTCTAATGTATGTGGCAACACAACTTCTTCATGTACTTCTAATTCTTCACCAATTACTTTACCCTCTGTTTCTTCTAAAGAAGTTGACAAAAATTCAGTTAAATTTTTATCTATCTCTTGTTTGTTCTGTTTTATAACTGGCAATGTAACTGAAGCTTCACCATTTTGTACCCACACTTGCTGTCTTGTATTAATTTCATTAGAGATAGTAGAAATGTGTGTTATTTTTGGTTTAGTTTGCTGTTTCATTGCCTTCATTTTTTGTTGTTCTTGCTCAGGAAGATCTATTTTAATTAATAAACCTGGAGGGATACTGGATAAACTATGCACTGGGATAGGAGCACCTAAGTTTGATATATCACCAGTAAATGGTAGAATTACCTTCTTTATATTGCCTTGAATGTTATTTGGAATATTTGATGTAACATGATTTGCTATTGTTATAGGCTGAAATTGATCTGTGAATTGAATTTTCCAGTTAGAAGTAGGAGGAAGTGGTAATTTTCTTATCACACGATTTTCGATATTATTAGGATCTGGCCTTGGAATGTTAATAAGAGTTGGCCTTTTAGATTTCCCACGTTTCTTTGCAAGAGGCGTCGGCTTATTATCTACCTTTGGCTTTTTACTAGATACTAAAGGTCTTGGAAAACCTTGCTTCTTAATTTCTTTAGTATTATTACAATTAGCTTCTTCTAACATATCTTGGTCATCTTCTATTTTTTCTGTTGAATTGACACAGTCTAATTGCGATACATCCTTTATAGTTGGAACTGCGTCGCATGGTCCTACTTTATGAAAACTTTGTCCTGTCTGAAAATGTTTTGAACAAAGTACTAACTTTCTTATTTGATTTGGAGACATTTTCAATAAATCCTCTCTACCCAAAAACTGACACCATCTCAAGCATCTGCCAATTTCATAAGCTGGAAAAGGATGGAACTTGTATCTTTCTATTTTATTCTTTGGATCTGATCTTGATCTACCACAAGCAGCACATGCTTGACTTTCTAAGACAGCAGGCGGCAAAGGCTCTAATTTCTTAGGTTTCTCCGAGGAACTATATTTTGAATCAAATACAAATTCCATAATATATTGCTCAGATCCATCTAACTGATCAGGATTTCTAATATTGGGAACAGCATTGTCTATCAATCTGCTTTTATAACCAGGCATAAATTGAGAACGATCAAAATGTTTTGAACAAATGTAACAAAACAAAATTTCCTTTCTTGTCAATCTGTAATATGAGTCTACGCCAACGAAGTCGAGCCATTTTAAACATCGAAACTCCTCGCCAGGAAAATGATGAAATGTTACACCATCATAATCTAAATCCGATGGATCTCGGCGAAATCGGCCACATAATACACAGGTTATGTTATACAAACTTTGTTTAGGATCATAAATTGAGGGTACTGCGGTACAGTTTAATCTGTCGAGATATTCATTTAAAAAATCCTTCGGCTCAAAGTGCTTGGAACATACCATACGTTGAAGTAATTGTTTCTTTGTAAGTTTATATAAATCCTCACGGCAACAAAATTCCAACCACTTTCTACAACGAGCTTCGTCGTTAACGGGAAATCCAAAAAACATATATTCCTCTTCTTTGTTGTTTGGATTCATACGCGAACGACCGCATACAACACACGGATGCGGCATTTTTTTAAAAATTACTCTTTGTCTCTATACATTCGTCAAATAGACAATTCCATTTTGCTATAGCTTTGTGAAAAAATATCTGAGTCAATGTTTTTTAAACATTATAGCTATTACACTCTTTAAAGGATTTAAAATTAAATTATCTTTTTATAGCCTTTTTGTATATGGTGCAATTCTCTGATGTTTAAAGAATAAAATTCAATAATAAAATGCAATAACCTCTTCATCATTTTTCAATCGTATATGTTCAAATTTTGAATATTTCTATGAACGCAGCAATATTAAGAAAGTTCAGAGAGTTAAAATGTTTCTTTAAAAAACACGTCTTTAGAAATGAATATTAAAAATCACTTTCTTTTCATGTCATTACACTTGTTGCGCCTTTCTTGTACTATGAAAGGTTAAGCTGCTGCTACAGCGTCTTTCACCTAACCTTTCATAAAGTAATACAGCTGTAATTTGGCAATATAGTAGCTAACCTATCAAAGTCCTGCTGTCAAAATATCACTTTATTAATAAAAAAAATAGTCAAAATGGCAGAAAATTCTAATAATCCATACGATATTAACGGACAGCATTTTAATCCTGATATGTATTTTCAAAAATTATTGAAAGTAAGTGTACATCTTAATTTTCCATTATATTTAGTATTTATTTAATAACATAAAATAATTTTTTATGCAGGAGTGTACATTAAAACAAATTATGGACCATGAAGCAGAAATTATAAAAAATACTCAAATTTTACATTCTGATATGCAAACTCTGGTATATGAAAATTATAATAAATTTATATCTGCTACAGACACTATAAGAAAGGTAAGTTTGTGTTAATTTTATATAAACACAATTACTTATTTGTCTAACATATAATATTCATACAATATACTTTTTTATTATTTAGATGAAAACGGATTTTAAAGAAATGGAAGATAATATGGATTTATTGGCCAAAAATATGGATAGTATCACTTCTTTTTCAGAGCAAATTTCATCAACATTGCAGGGTACTAGACAACAAATTGCTAAATTATCTTCTGTTCATACATTGTTAAAAAAGTTGCAATTCCTCTTCAAATTACCTGGTAATTTGAAAGATAAAATGAATGAAGAGAATTACGCACAGGTCTGTGTCATATTACATTGTTACACACACACACACACACACACATATTTAAATAAAAATATTTGTTACTTTGTTCAGGCAGTGCAAGATTACATTCATGCACAACGTGTATTGAATCAATATGGTAATATGCCTTCATTTCAAGGAATACAGAAAGATTGTGAAGATATTGTAGAGGAACTCAAGTCAAGACTGAGAATGCAATTTCATAAAAGAGATGCATCAACTAAATCTTTAGCTGAAAATGTAGATCTTTTGTTGCAACTAAAAGAACCAGCTGATTCTTTGTGTGCTGAATTTCTAACACATGCAGATGAAAGATTAACAGAACAGTTGGATGTTCTAAAAGATATGTGTGAAAATGATATTATAGAATTTGTAGATATGGCTAGTTCAGGATTTTTAAGTGACTTATGTTTGATTGTTGCTTCTTACAATGATATGTTTATAAATCGACCACCATCTGAAGATAACGAATTTACCGATGACTTTGATACAAAAGCCACTGCACGTTTGAATAGCTATATCATGAAAAATATGAAAAAATATTTTGATTTAATTGGGAAAAGAGTAGAAAATGTAGCTGACACATCTATTTTAGTAAAGGCATTAGACAAATTTCACAGACGATTGCAAGCAATGAATACGTTATGTAAAGATACAGACTTTGCAAGGTAATAAAAAATAATACTGTCATTCAAAAAAGAACGCAAAGTAAAATTCAAATTAAAATATATTTTTATTTATAGAACAGGCACCAATATTGTTATTAATGCAGGTAGAAAACAATGTCGCAATCATTTAGATAATTTAAAGTCCCATTTAAGTGAAACACTTGTTAAAGTGAGACAAACATTGACAACTAAAATTTCTCAAGAAGGAGATAATAGTTTAGCAGAACTCCAGGCATTGCTTATGATGCCTGTCATAGAAAAAATTAAAGGAGTTTTACAGGATTTATTGGTGTGTCTTTTATTTTTAAGATTTTTTATAACTATAAGTTTATAAGTTTTTTTTTATAACTTGATACCAATTAATTTAAAATCATATAATTTTAGGTATTTTTACAACCAGATTTGTCGTTTAGTTTAAAAACACAATTTCTACAAAATTTTTGTGTGGATGAAGTTAGAGAAGGCTTAATAGTTGGATTTTTGCATCATTTAGTGATCACTGCAAGTGGATTTTGTACTGGATCTGATATTCCAAAATTTCCACCCACTCTTTTACTCTTATTGAGCAAAATGTGCATTGAATACAAAGAAAATAATGTTAAATATTTGGTAGGGTAAATAATTCTAAAGTAATTTTAGAAAACACGTTTGCAAGGAATTATTCTTTCATTTCTGAACAATTGCAGCTTACTACTACCGATGATTTATTCAATATGAAACAATACACATCATCTGGAAATGTCATTACAACTGAATCAGAGATCTGCGACAAGTTCCAAGAAGCAGCGCAAAATTTATTAAATCATTACGTTCGTATTCAAGGTTTAGCAGTGTCGCAAATGTTAAGGAAATCTGTCGAAACGAGAGACTGGTTACACACGATCGAACCAAGAACAGTCAGAGCTGTAATGAAGAGAGTCGTAGAAGATGTAACGTTAATCGATACTCAAGTCGCTGCGTTATATGACGATTCTGATGGTCAAGTCGACAGAAGTAGCGACAGCAGTAGAAAAACCCATAGGTACATTGTGGTCATTTCCAAATGATCAATAATGTTTCATTAAATAACTTGCTTTGTTTCTAGCGTGAGTGTGTCCAGACATCACTACAGATCAAGCTGGTCATCGTACACGCCCAATCATATAGATTCGTCATTGGTGACGAATATTCATAAACTGTTTTCAGAACGTATAGAAATTTTTTCGTCGGTTCAATTTAATAAAGCCTCAATTCTCACGGGAATCATCAAAATAAGTTTAAAGGTAAAATACTTTTAGCAGACACAGTACCGCAATAGAAACAGGTGCTGTCAGCCAGTTACAATGATAAAATAGCAGAGCCATTATCCACTTTGCATCACGAAGATACCTTATTCTCTCGCGTTGCGTACACCGTATACTACGCAACATACTTTGTGCATTTGATATTATCAAGACTCGATATTTTATCCTAAACTAACAATAAGAATTATTCATTATTTACAGACCTTTCTGGAATGCGTAAGATTACGAACGTTTAGTAAATACGGACTACAACAAATCCAAGTCGACACCCATTATTTGCAACTGTATTTATGGAGATTTGTTTCGGATGAAAAGTAAGTTTTTAGTAACTATCGTTTTACCGGAAAATAATTTTGCATGAAATATTTTTTCCAGTGTCGTCCATTTCCTACTAGACGAAATACTTGGAAGTGCTGTACATAGATGTCTGGAACCAGTTTTGATGGAACCAAGTGTTGTAGATATTATTTGTGAAAGAGGATGAAGAAACAGACAGAAGAGGAACAAATATAGAATATTGTTGTTTCGACTAGTATATTGTACAGTTTTTTCTAGCGTTATATTTTCTTGTATTACTATTTATGAGAATGAGTAAATGTTATGAAGATTTATAATACGTGATACCGTGTATATTCTTGTATATCTCAACATTAACACTGTACATTCCACGAATAAATTTGGCGACGAACCGTAAGAAACGATCTATCTCTTTTAAGTAATTATCTCTCTATCCTTTTTTATTCGTTTCGTATCACCGCCTACGCAGATCGAATACTACAGGGCCTGGTCGTGTCAAAGTACTACAATTCAAATAACACGATGCACGACATACTTTTCTTTCTTTCTCTATTGATTCGGTGATACGATCTTTTGTCTCCTCTCCTTTACTCTCCCCCCACTCCCATTCGGGATAAAATAAACTTATCAAAGTCTTAGTATTGTATAAGAAGCAGGGTCAAATGATTCTAATAAGTCTTAATTCTCTATTATATTCTGCACTTTTGAACTTTATTATCATTAAGCTACGGATGTTTATGCATTTAATGGGAAAGAAAGATGTAAAAATTTATAGAATGCGAAAATGTATAAAATATTCAAAATATCACAGAAAATTCTCACAAATCTCTATCAGATTCTAAGTTAGTTAGGTTCTACTATTGTATCAATAAACTGTCACATTACAGATGTTACGAAAAGAAAAGTCGATCGTTATTGGAACAACGTTATTTCATTGAAGAATTTGGCGTATGCCAGAAGAAGCGTACAAAAAATAATTCATTGAATAATTTGGTATGCAGAAGTGTACGAAAAATAAATGAAACAGCAGCTTATATAGTATATTTTCTTCTACGTGTTTAAATTTTAGCATCACATCAATTTCTTCGATCGCTTTATCTTCTTTTAATATAAATTTTGTATCAAGCGAATTTAAAATACTTCTACTATCGTTCATGTATAATATTCTGTATCGATCAATTTTATCCTTTTTTAATTTTATATGAATTTCATTTTAATTTGAATCTAATTTTTTCAAGACAGTTTAAAATTGTTATTGGAACAGCGTTCTTCCATCGACGGCTGTCGCATATGACGCATAAATGTGCAAAGAATAAATAGGACAAGAGCTTATAGTATATGGGGTTCTGCCGTACCCCCTTGGCAGTGGCTCGAGTTAATTCGAACTTCCTCTCGTTGGATGAGATTCATTCTCCGAGTATCCGGCGTAGGCCTACGCACAGCATTCTACCCAATTTAATAAACTCTTCTAAATTACTCGGACGGGGCTATTCCCTCGTTCAATCATGAATTTCCATGAAAATCCAGAGAAAATTCACTAAATTTCACTCAGACGTTTCCCCAAATTCAATCTGAAGTCGGGAGAGTCCGACATGATATTTTAAGCTCGACTGTGTTCGTTTCTACCAGATTTCATACTTCGAATTTAACATTAAAAAAGCAAAATAGGAAATTTGTAAGTTTTGTTTCGTTCTGCATTGAATAAAATGTATATTCCTCTGCGAGCAGCAAAATAATATCATTGTAGAGTCATATGTGGCACACGTGATCTCAGAAAACACCTGTACACGTGTGTCTTCTTCTGTACGCTACGAAGTACATTTTCGATGGCACGCTCATTCCATTCTAAGCCGCTATGCAGGCACTGATGAACAACAAATGTTCCGTGTATCGAAGAAACTTTTCGGAAGATTAAAACGAAGTGCCATAAATTCGAAATAGCAAGTGCAGATAGCATTTTGCAGAGGATATTTATACATTTTTCAAAGAAGAGTGCGAGTTCACGTCCCAGTGATGAACATATGTGACGACTTGAAATTGAACGAGGTGCAGTTTTATTACAATTACAATAAAATATTACGATTTCATTGTAATATTTTCACGTGACAGTAGATCTCTTACGGCGAAGTTGAGTGAAAAACAGCTAATACAAAACCGATTCTTGTTTTATTTGAAGTTTCGTTTAAATTACGGGACACAAGCTGGCCTAATCGACGCACAATGGATTGCCATCGACGGAAGAAAAAGCTACGTAACAGGGATTGTGTATTAATAAAAGGTGCGGTATCACTGAAATAGGCCCGCATGAGAAAATCGTGCGTAGATCCATCCAGGCAGAGGCGACGATTATCACGAAATGACCAAACTATTTCCAAGTGCAAGCTGACGGTTGTACAGGAGCACATTCTCTGGCATAGGGGCACACCGCGTGCACGTATTAATCAACGGGCTGTCCTTTTCCTCCATTTAAACTCTGTACGACCATCGTCATTCTTCGTCAATTTGCACGGCTGGATCTACTCACGGTCCTTCGATCAATTAGCAATTGCTCCACTAATGATACGATTTTCAAGCCTAGATGTTTGTTACAGTTACAGATGGCATCGACGTCGAAGACAATCGAAATGCCTTTGTTTCCCAATGATTCACCAGCTCTGACCAACTATTTGGAGTGATAAATCTATTTGCCGCAGTTCTACTTTGCATAAGCGATAATATTTCAAATAATGTCGCGGAAATGTGGTATATACGCGTGATACGTTGTCTCACGC
The DNA here is from genome assembly GCA_036937485.2 of Tetragonisca angustula. NCBI lineage: Eukaryota > Metazoa > Arthropoda > Insecta > Hymenoptera > Apidae > Tetragonisca > Tetragonisca angustula. The sequence goes on along the minus strand of JAWNGG020000009.1, from coordinate 1,642,728 downwards.
GCGCTGACAATTTTCTTCAGACAGTTACAAAGTGAAATTACAAAATTATTAATTTATACCTCTGTTAAACTAAAAAAGTAAGTGAAATCAGGAAGTTAAAAAAAAAAAAAAAAAGAAGCGTAGCAAGATCATTTGTTTATCGAAAAAAAAGAGACGCCACGGTAAAGTTGGAGAGACGGGAATTAATTTCGAATGCGAGGATATTTCGATTTGTGACCGTAACAACGGGCGGGAAATGAACGCGCTCGTTGCTATGTTCGCAAATTAAGCTATCTTCCCGACAGGTGTCTCGAGACTCGCGAGAATTGCGTCTACGAATTGTACAAATGACCCGATATTGCGTGACATCTCTCGTAGGGAGCGAACACGTCAGTTTGAATTTTGAAGGCAGGACTCGAAAGAAAAAGAAAGCTCCGTTTACACGTAACGAGATAAGAAAGATCGTTTTGAGTAATGGTCATGGGAAATTCGAACTTTAGTCCCATTTAGACGTATATATTTGGGCCTGCATTTAGCCTGACGCAGTCAACGAGCAATTGTCGAGGATAGAAGAGCCTGGCAGAAAAGCTGCCACGTTACTTTAATTTGCTGATCTGTCTGTTAAGTAGTAGTGCCGTAGATGATGATTTAGAAATTCACCTCGGCACAATTACTTTTCACACGGAAAATGCTCACAATTATTAATGGATACGTCGATTTATTCGGTATTTCGAAAGCAACAGCAGGTAATTCATTTTATAAATCAATGTTCAATCTACTTGCGAAACACTGCCTTCTTTCAATCGTTGCGACGATCCTCGAGATTTTAAGTGACGCTCTTCTTTATTTCCGATTCGCGGCAAGTTTCTAAACACGTCACGCGTTAAACGAATTACTATTAATGCTCCAAACGATTCATTCGTGGATAAAAACCACTTATTCCACTTGTAAAAGTAAAATATATCCGGAAAACGGTTAATAACAACGCGGGAAATCTCACCTCCAAAAATATACTCAACCGGAAGGGAGCCTCTCGACCAATCAACATCGCGGACGCTCATCATCCGTGCCCGCGACTCTCAACTGACACTACGAAAGTCATGACAGAGTTCATTGTGAAATGTACATTCGTTTAATTCTACAAATAAACAAAAAAACAAATTATACGTCGCATTTTTCAATTTCTTGGACCTCTGTGTTGTTCAAATGAAACTGAAACTAAATTGAATATCATTGTGCGAGTCTTACTTTGTATCGTGTCTTACGCCTAACGTAGTTATTTAAACGCAACGGTGCAAAATAATTTCAATTCGCAAAAAAAAAAAAAAAAAAAATGGAAGTTCGACACTATCTAAGTAACTTAAATACATTCCTCTTTGTCAAAATCGGTGTTAAAGTCACTTTTTCATTCCGTATCGGGATTCTCGTTTTACGCGTATTTCCGCGGTAGATTTGAATTTCCGTTTGCTGACAATTCCATATCAAATGGTATCTCCGAGCATGTGGTAATTTGATCTATAAGTGAAGGTTGAAAAGCACTGTCATAGAGAGGTTGTGTCATCAGCCGCGCGATTCAAATCGTGCGCCAAGGCAAGGCAATAAGGATTTGGTGAGCCGGTGAATGGTTTGATAACAAGCGATGGAAGGCAGGCACGGGGGAGAACGCGCATTGCCCGTCGGTTGGCGGACCATTCAGTGACGCGATTCTTCACTGTCCGGCACTGATTTCAATTGGTAAATTGATTTGGAACGACGGCAAGAGAGAGAGAGAGAGAGGAAGAAAAAAAAAGAGAAAGACAGGGTCAGACGGGGAGAGGAAAGATGATAAAGAAAGAGTCATACACCACCACCGTGACTAGGTGTACCGTCACACAGCGCAGAAAACCATGGTGGTAGCAGTGGCAGTACCTCTCTTGCGAACGGTTAATAGGTACTGAACGCTGGTTGAATGCTTAATGCACCGTGCTTCTAGGATTAAATTGACCAATCATTTCCCGCGCGGTAAGGAGCGGCCAATTACAGCGCTCGTCCGACTATATTAAGCCAATCAAGAACAGTTTATCGCTCAGTCGTCAGTCTGCAGTTGTGATGCGTGTGTCGTGCGCGTGTTTTTCCGTCTTCTCTCTTCTCAAATGATTCTTAAACCTGTGAAACAAACGAATCGCGTGAAAGAAAAAAAAAAAAAAGAAAGAAGACGAACGTTTGTCACGAATTGCTCGTGATTGTCTGCTATTTTTTTTTAACGTTTAATCGTTCAGTGATTCAGATCGCCTTTCATTTACCTCTTTTAGGCGCGGTGGTTTTTTTTCACGAACATTTAAAATTACTTGGCTAATCCGAACGGTAATCGAAGTCGTAGTTTGTTTAATTGAATTTTGAATTTTTCATTATTTGCAGTTATTCGTCGAACGTGCGAAGAAGAACTGTGTAAAAAAAAAACGCAAGAGAAGCACGTGAAAGAGCTTGGAATGATATGCATTTTATTATATACGGCTTGTACGATAAGCTTATTCATTTCTAGTGACGGTTTGTATTTCGATTTTTTGAGATTGCTTCTTGTGATTAACGTGTATTTTCTCTCTTTGTTGACTTTTCATTGATCGATTGAACTTGAAATAATTCGATAGTCTTCTCGAAACAACAGTGTAGTGTTACTGAAAGATTTCGACAATATTCCAACGTTAGAAGAACTTGAATGAATGAACGTCGAATTATTCCGAAGAATTATGTAGCTACACCAGCTTGTTACATTAATAAGTGCGAAAGAATGCATCAATGGATACTAGTGTCAAATAGAAGTTAGAGGTCATGAGATTTCCTCCAATTGTTCAATCAAGTCAGACCATTTTATTTCTTTGAACACCATGTGCAGCCAAGTAATACATACATATATCTATATTTTTTTTCTAGTTAAAATTCGAAGTACATCAATATTCTTAGTCCTATTACTACATGTAATTAAAATCATTGACTCGTAATTTATTATATTATATTTTACAGCTTCACATCAATATACAGACGTCGATACAGTATTTCGAGTAAAAACTTTCGAGTATCACTGATCACGTGCTTCACACCGTAGGAAATTCATTGTTTAGCAGTCCACCGCAATGAGGTTCCGATTGCACGCGTTAGATATACATATATAACAGAAGCATATTCTTATTTCTCTCATAAATACATTCACCGTCACGCAAACAAAATTAACTCTTAACCACTGAAGCTATCTCCGATGAATAATTCTACTACTAATATAAGATTTCCGAGAAACGTTGATCTAATAAAATTTCATCCACATAGCTGACCGATCGGCTTTTCTTCTTTCTGATTGTTCAGTCTAGAAATCAGATTGCACGAGTCACCTTTCTGCCTCTGTATCCGCAAATTCGATAGAATTTTTCGAAGTTATATTTTCCTCGCTCGGCTTACAACATCTGAGAAATGAGATCATATGTGACCACACGCATAACAACCTCGCAAAAGTATCGTTTCAATCTGACACTCGATGAAACGCATAGAAGTCTCGAGAAGAAACAAGGAGAAAAAGAAGACGAATGCGATATCCTCGCGTGTAACAATCGCGGAAACGATAAAAGAAACGAAAAGTCCCATGAAAACAAGCGACTTCTCTTGCATTGCCAAGAATGTGTTGGAGGGACGACGACTTCGTTGTTTAACAGATTGCCACGAAAGGAAACGTAATTGGAGACATTTTGTTATTCTGAAAATGTAACGGCACGTAGTATGCGTTGGTTAGACTTTATCGTCGCGACTTCTTGACCCCTCTCGAATGATAGTATAAAACACACGAGAAACGGGAGCCTCGAAGAAAATCGAGTTCCTAGAATTCAAATATGACTAAACTCTCAAACAAAGATCCTTCAATGAGAGAGGATGTAATAAAATTTTTCTTCGCTTTCTTTCTTCTATATATCCGCTCGCGTTCTGCGTTTTGTTTGAGAATGACATAACCTCTATGCATTAAAAATTATAGTCCCTGCAGAAAAATCGTAAAATATGTTGATCTTGTTTCGAAACGCGTCGTTCTTAAAATAGAATATTTTCGGTCGCGGAGCTGAAACAGAGGTCATGCTTTTCAAGGCCCCGCGAATTTTTATACAGAACACCGCCCGCGTTTCTCGAGTAATAGTCAACTTTTTCAAGTATTATCTCAAAGGCGAAGGAGGGATCGAGTTTTTGCCACTTGAAGAGTATTTCCTTCGTTCGTTTCTTGGAATTCCTCCTCTGCTCGTTCTGTCATCCACCCACAATTTGCGCATCGTAGCCTAATAAGTTGACGAGTTATTTCACGAATACCCAGAGGGAGCCGACATTAACAGAAATTAACGTTAATTGATGGTATTCTCCTTCCCTCTTCGCCCTCCTCGTTTTTCTCTTACCCTCTCTACTTTCCAGATGATCTCGCGATCTCCTCTTTCCCCTCCGTATGAATCTCGTATCTCATTTTTGCATAGTACACCATTTGTACTTTATCATTTTTGCTCGTCCCCTTTCTCTTTTATTCCAACCATCTTCTTCTTTTTTTGTAGCATATACTCTCTCATTTGGCGCATCCGAGTCGACGAACATCGGAAAAAACAATTCACTGAAATTACGCACGAACGTTGTATGTGAAACATGCGGCAGCAGAAGACGGCCACGCGTCCAGCTGAATCTGCAACAGCCGCAACAATCGAAGTAATCCTCTTTGGCTTATGACGACTTTGCATTTTCAACGCAAACAGTTTGAAACAACACCTCGTGCTACGTTCTTTTCATCTTACTGTTTCAAGCATGAGAAAGAAAAGCCAAAGAAAAACGGATTGTTTAAATTGTTTTTCTAAGTTTCGATAGTACATGAATGTCTGTCTGAAGTTCCGGAGCAGTTCCATGGAAAAAATTGTTCGCCAACCTCGAGTTATGCCATGGAGGCGAACGATGAATACGGTGTTTGATGAAACGAGAAGCGTTAAAGTAGGGTCGCGGGGCAAAGAAATCAAAGATTCGATTGTAGACTCTCCCTCTTTATCGTGCTTGTATACATTTCCGTACGCGATATTACTTCCAATCCTTCGTTCCTTTGCTCCGATTTCATTCTCGATTTTTTTCACATCGATACAAAAGTTTATCATATATTTTGTTTCAAGGACCAAAACGATGTACCTATCTTCCTACTTTGCAGTACAATTTATCTGAAAAGAAAAATCTAATTTACTCTACGGTGTTTCAATCGCAACAAGAACGCGTTAATTGAAATTGTCAATATAATTGCTTATGCAATTCTAGGATATCCTCGGAAGCATTTTTGATACATATGGATATAATGCTTGTGCAGTTCTAGGATATTCTTCGGAAGCAGACTAAATTATGTGTGGGAAGCATGCAAATTTTCAAAACAAAAGCAACAGGTTTCAGTCCAGGACGAAAGCTCAACGTGAAGCTCGAAATTTTTTCGGAGACGAGCAAAGGAAGAAAGAACAGAGGCTGAGATAGTGGGCGACTTTAATGACTACTCGAGGTCGCTTCAATGAGTACTACTGTGTGTCATTGCATCATTATATGTGTGTACAATATATAGTGTACAGTGTACGGTACCACGTCCGGACTAATAATTATAACGTATATCTTTTATTGTCCGCACCGTTTTACAATGATTTTATTAGTATAAGTATCAGTTTCATACGATGAGATTTTCCTTTCTTCTTCTTCCATCTTTTTAATTAAAATTCTTGATTTAATTTAGTATCAAATAGATATTAATTAAAAGATTTCAATTATAATCAAAATTTTTGGCTAATGTAATGTCAAATAGACAACCGTAATAAATCAGATATTTATTATTAAAGGGGGGAAAAATTTAATAATTAGATTCCATAATTATGTAGAAAAATGTTGCACGCAAGGATGTTTGTAAGATATATTTCATAAACAGACTTAACTCAATTGACTTAAGACTTCCATCCCTTTCATAAAATGATTGCAGTGTGCATGCAGTGAATGTGTCATGCAATATCTATGAACTACCGTATTCTTCTGCCGATTATCTAATCTCGCGCTGAATTATAACGAAACGTGGGCACTTTATATTAAGATCTCTCCTTTGGCCTGTTTAATTGTCTATTAATCGATGAATTCAATTTCACTCACTTAATTAAAAACTTAAACTAAGGTTTCCCTTAAAACAATTCGAAATTTAAGAAGTAAGTAATTAACTTTATATAATAATTTATAGGGATATGTCACCATTGCGTCATCAAGAAGATTGTATGGCTATCATAACAACGGAAGGACCACGATACATCGGAAGTTAAACCTGTCTTGTTCATAAGTACTAGTGCCGCAGGAGTGACTAGGTTGGGTTAAAAATTGCCATATCTCCTGCTGCTCAAGTGCTTATCAATGAGTCTGGACTCACATCTATCTTTCAAATCGTGTATTGAAATAAAAACCTGCTTAAAATGAAATTTTACAGATGTCACCTAAATGTACAATGTATAAGAAATTATAATTTGCGTATACTAATGTAATAATAATGAATAAATATTCTATTCCATATTTATAATTAATTGTTTTATGTAAATATATTAAAATAATTTTTTTAAAAACCACATACAAAGAATGTATTCAACATAAGTGATGAAACTTCAATATTGAAAAAGGAAAAAAAAATAGTTTGGAGGAGCTGGGATTTGAACCCAGGACTTTCAGCATGCGAAGCAGACACTCTACCACTGAGTTACACCCCCTGTTGTAAACTCTATCTTTTACACAATCTAAAACATACAATTTTATTATTTAAATAAATTTTATTAATCTTGATATTTATTATTAAAAAGTCATACATATTATTTCTGTAATTCTTAATGTTTTATTCCATTATTATAAAAATTTAAGTTATAAAATACCATTTTAACAAAGTAACACATTTTTATACTTATCCTGTGTTGATCTGGATATAATAAATAAAACATGTTCATTCTGTATATTGTTTCTTTCACATATAATCAAAGGTATACTTTCCAATATATATATATATTTATAAAAGTAAATGTCAATAAATAAATATTCTATCAATATTTGTATCAGGTACTGAAACTTTCATTTATAATGTACCTAGTTTAGAGTTGCATTAAACTAATCATAATAGGTTGAAACAGAAAGAGAAGACATACAAATAATTCGATTTTATTCATCCCTTTATGGGGACCACCTATTTGCAACCTGTATGCAAGATATAGTCATACTTGTGACTATTTTACTCTATACATGTACCTGTTTGAGATAGTAGGTAAAAACCAAACCTAGATCGAACTCGAACAATAGTGTATATATAGGAATATTTAGTACATCTTGCAAGGAAAAGAGGGATAGATGAGACTGGATGCAAACGTTGAAAACTTGCGCGTATAGTCTGGCGCTTTAGTCGCTTCGCTAATTGTGAATTTAGATACTAGAGATAAGTGCGGTTCTGCCAGGTTCTACTGATGTCGCAACAATTCAATCTAACCTCCGAAAAAAACTAACAGCGTCCTACCGAAGTAACTGTCAGTTCACGGTACGTCATCGTAAAGCGATTCTACTAAGGTTATTTCGTGTATTCCTGATTTTTGTTAGTTCGTTAGCCGATGAAGGTTTGTTTTCCGCCTCTTAATATTTTATAACCGATTACGTTCAGCTTGTTTAACTGTTTTCTACTTTCAGCAAATCTACGTCTATGACACATGGCTAGTAAATCGTTACTAGATGGTAAATTATAAAAATTTGAACACGTCGAAAATAAGGATAAGAATAGTGTTTCAATTCGAAGAATTTGAACGGTATTCGCCACGGCTTTCACAGACATGGTTGGATTGGCGGGCGGGGGAGGTCATCTGTATCCCTCGCCCCCAATGCAACCTAATCCAGAATGTAAGTTGTAATAATATATATATATATATATATATATATATGTATATAATTGTTTATAAATATCTTAAGTTTTCATATTTTTTCAATATAGCTAATATTCATTTTTAATATTGTTTTGATGTAAATATTTTTATATAGTGAGAGAAATGACTGGAATCGCTCCTAGTGCACCAACTAGCGCTGATGCCTGTTTAAGTATAGTACATTCTCTCATGTGTCACCGTCAAGGTGGTGAAAGTGAAGGATTTAGTAAAAGAGCCATCGAGTCTTTGGTTAAAAAACTTAAAGTACATATTTTTCTTTGATTGCATGTCAAGAATTTGATCAGTATTTGTAATATAATTTATATTTCTTAGGAGAAAAGAGATGAATTAGATAGCTTAATAACCGCTATTACTACAAATGGAGCTCATCCTAGTAAATGTGTTACAATACAGAGAACTCTGGATGGTAGGCTACAAGTTGCTGGTCGTAAAGGATTTCCACATGTTATTTATGCACGAATTTGGAGATGGCCAGATTTACACAAGAATGAATTGAAACATGTCAAGTACTGCCAATTTGCTTTTGACTTAAAATGTGATTCTGTATGTGTGAATCCATATCACTATGAGAGAGTTGTATCTCCTGGCATAGGTATGTCATGAAACATATCTTTTATCTTGTTTTCATAGAGATCATGTGCTTCGATCAATGTTTTTTTTCATTACATTGTTTCTTTGCAAAGCTTCTGTGAATTCATTTGTAGCACCATAAGTGTAAATGATTTATTGTTGTGGCCTTGGTGTATGATGGAATGGGTTGGTTTCCCCGCACAGACCCGTTCTTTACAGACCTATCTGGACTGACTCTGCAATCGGGAGTAGGCGTAGGACCAGGTGGTAGATTAGTCAAAGATGAGTATTCGGTTGGTGGTGGAGGAAGTGCAACAGCTGGAACAGTAGGATCTGCAATGGATGTTGATGGAGAAATGAACCAAACTATTCAGCATCATCCACCTGCTCAACCCACTTCGTCTAGTAACGCTCAATCATCTCAACAGACTTTTATACCAGGTCTAGCACCGCCTAATCCAAGTGAGTAAAATATTTTCTTTATTTTTTGAAAAATATACATCTCTAATATAAAAATGTTATTTCTTAATGATTATCATATATTAAAAATGTACATGTTTATAATATTTATTGGTGAAATAATCATATTTTTGACTATATCAAAATACGTTTACAATTTAGTTGATATATGTATTTCTGAATATGGAGTATGTTGATTTATTTAAAGAAGAGCATGTTTATGTTATTAAAATCTTAAAATATAAGGCAGTGCACTAAAATACATAAATTAAAAAGGCTTTGTTATTACAGTATTGTATCGTTAGGAGATTTTATTTTGTCTGCAAACCATTTATTAATATTGCTTTATTCAGAATTATTTTGCATTGCTAGTTTGATTTCATTTTAGCTTTATTCTTTCTTTTTCCTTTTATTGTTTGGCACAGCTAGTGGTGAGGGTGTGTTTGGCAGTAATGGGGGAGGGAATAATGGTGGTAATCCGCACAGTAAATTGGATGACAATAATTGCCCCAGACAAACCTGGATTCCTACACCTCATCATCCTACAACACGTAACATTCATCATCGTACGTACTATATAATAGAATGCTTTCTTACATTCTATTTTCTGTCTATTTGCCAGTTAATTTTTGTTGCTTTCTGCTAATTTTATAAAAATTCGTAGTGATTTTATATGATAATTAATTTCAGAAATTCTGGCCGTTTGAGTTAATTGTTATTTTATATTATGTTGCCTGCATTGTGTACGAGTTACATTTAATTTTGCAGCAGTAGTACATCCAATGAGTCACACCGTAGGTAGCCAACAGCAGTCATTGAGTACATCTAGTGGAGGCAATGGGGCACAGATGCTGAGTCCTTCACAAGGACAGTCTAGTGAAACATTTTATGGAACAAATACACCTCCTCAAGATCTCAATCAACCACCTACTGTTGATGCATTAGCAGCATCTTTAGGTATGCTATTCCAATTTATTATCCTATTATCGTATTGAATCTCAATTTCTTTTTTTCAACAGGCGAAGGTCAAAATTCTCCTGTATCGCCTGTACATCTTCATCATCCAAATGGATTTCCAGTAGGTACAGCTGCTTATAATTCAGGAGCACCACAATGGACTGGACCCAATACTCTTACATATACTCAAAGCATGCAACCTCCAGATCATAGACATCTTCATCCTACTTCCTATTGTGAGTTATTGATAAACAGTATATCATATTATTCTAACAATAATCATAATTGATATCTTTATTAGGGGGCAGCCATGCAGGTGAAGTAGGTGGAAATATCGGTGGTTTACTATCTACACAGCCAGCACCAGAATACTGGTGTTCGGTTGGCTACTTTGAATTAGATACTCAAGTGGGTGAAACGTTTAAAGTTAGCAGCGGTTGTCCTACCGTAACAGTAGATGGTTATGTGGATCCAAGCGGTGGTAATAGATTTTGTTTAGGAGCTCTGAGTAATGTACACAGAACAGAACAAAGTGAAAAAGCTCGTCTTCATATAGGTTAATAAATTATTTCTTTTTTGATTTTTAGGTAATTAATGAACAATAATTATAATGCCATGAACTTTTTAGGAAAAGGAGTTGTATTAGATTTAAGAGGTGAAGGAGATGTTTGGTTAAGATGCCAAAGTGAACATAGTGTCTTTGTACAGTCTTATTATCTAGACAGGGAAGCAGGTCGTGCACCCGGTGATGCTGTGCATAAGATTTATCCTTCTGCATATATTAAGGTCTTTGATTTGCGGCAATGCCATAAACAAATGAGAGGACAAGCTGCTACTGCACAAGCTGCCGCTGCGGCGCAAGCTGCCGCTGTAGCGGGACACCTAACGCACGGAGCGCCAATTACTAAAAGTTAGTATAATAATATGATATCAATTGGTATATAAATTATATGTTTCATAAATATAATTTTTAATTAACAATAAACTTTACAATGTAATATAGGTCTTAGTGCAGCAGCAGGAATAGGTGTAGATGATCTTCGACGACTTTGCATTTTGCGTTTAAGTTTTGTGAAGGGTTGGGGCCCTGATTATCCTCGACAAAGTATAAAAGAAACTCCATGCTGGATAGAGGTATACATAAATTCTAGATTTTCACATCAATCGTAAATTATTTTGAAAATTAAAAAGGTATAAAATTGTATATCCAATATAGGTGCACTTACATCGAGCTCTTCAGTTACTGGATGAAGTTTTGCATACTATGCCAATAGATGGTCCACGGGGAATTGAATAATTTTATTTAATTTTGGATAATACATATGTTACAAAAAAGACATCACATTACTACAGACTCTGCATCAGGTGTGCAAAATGTATAAAATACATACTTGTACAATACTGTGTAGTATTGTTAAAGATTTTGAAATGAAATCAGCAAAATATTGATTCAAATAAAATAGTATGCGCTTTAAATCCAGAAAAAAATGTTTGAGATTTTTATTGAAATTTTTTATATATTTTACACACATAATTTTTCGTGTAGAATAAAAGGTATGTCACGGCCTTGCATTACCGTTAACGTACAAACGTTTTGCAAAAGAAATCTTATTTTTCATTATGAAAAATTATTTTTTAAGAAAATATAAATGCATCTACATGAAATGAGGGTAAAATGAGAGATTTCTATTTTAATAGGCAGTCATTATCTTATTTAAGGGGATAAATACATTTTCTATGGCATGGCCTGGTAAGCTCAGTAAAATGCATGGATAAAAAATGCGTGATACTTTCGGAAACATTAATAGTCATAATCTCGTTTTCTGAGATTAGCTTTGTAAAATAGCATAACCGACATATATCTTACCTAAAGGATGATGATAAATTTTCACTGTTTATCTCAAATATAACACCAATGGGTTATATGCACAGTAGGAAGGTTTTCTAAGAATGCAATATATTTCAAAGTACTGTCGGATAACAGCTTTAGTATATAGAAATACTGCGATAAATATTATATAAGCCATTCTATAAATCTATAGTATCAAAGAAGACATAGTATGTAACCAGAAGGAAATTTAATGAAAGCTGTTTGCATAATGAAATATTAATGGGAGCAATTAAATATTGAGAACATTGCATTAGGAAAGCATATTTTTATTATATTTGTACTGACAGTAGTTTGATACTATGTTGATAGAATAACCTTCTATATTGTCATTTATTTTATACTTTATAGCCAAAAAGTATCACTACATAAATAGCTGCAGTGTTTGATTTATAATGACGTTTTGTGTCTCCTCTTTTTTATTATTATTTTTCTTGTATGAATATAAATAAATGCGATAGTTAGTATTATTATAATTATTAGTATAGTTGTTGGTGGTGAGACAAGATGAAAATATTTAAAACGTGGTACGAGCTAATTCTTCTAATTAACCACCAATGTTACTACTATTACCATGTAGTACTTGTTGAATAATTATACTTACTGTTTACCAACCATTTTATTATTCTATATTCGTACAAAATATTCTTATATATATACATATGCTATATATAAGATGCTATATTTGATAATATTACCATACAGAGAAAACGTTGACCAAATTTTATACCTATCCATATATATGTGTGTGTGTGTGTGTGTTTGTGTGTGTGTGTGTGTATGCGTTTGTGTATATATATATATATATATAAAAGCGCATATGTACACATATCGACATTTTATCTTTTCTTCCTTTATTCTAGGTAAAGAGAAAAATTTACTGCTTGTTTTTATTAATTGGTGCACATTATAGTATTTTGAATTTTTGCTTCTTGTTGTAATTAAGTAGAGATTGTTTAGCTGTTGTGTTCACGTTATCGTCCATATATGTATTTTTTATGTTATACTTAATCAAGATCATTCTCATTGATACAGAAACGAATAGAATTTTGTACATATAGGCACATGTATGCGCATTGCATTGCAAGTAAAGAATGGGTCATTCTTGATTAAGCAAGTATTGAGTTATTGCGAGATGTGTTATTCATATTATGTAAAGTTACATGTTACCTTTTATAATGAAAACAAGATTGAAAGGAGAGTCTCTCTAACATCATGAAGCATGAAGAAAGAAAAAAAAGAAGATAAAAGAGGGAAATGTTGTATAGTAGAAGTAACAAAAGGATGTGCATTTGTTAATGATGATCGAAGGGAAGAGTAATATTAGTGATTAAATTTTTACAAAGTCCGTATTTTAGCGATAAAATACACGAAACATAAATTGTATCGTTCTTTTTTTTCTAAATCAAAGGTATGGAGCTCAAATGGAAAACTCACGTTTAAACATACTTAACGCCAAGTTCGCTTTAGAAAAACATGTGCCATCATTTTCATATACATCATACATAAAATAAACAGGATTAAAAATTTTTATAAATCCTATATTTTTACCATATTCGTAAAATGAGAATGCAACACATCTTTAAATTGTGGTGCTTTAGTACGTCCTATACTAATAGATTTTACAAGATCCAGAATAAAAATTTATACATCTAAATTAAGCTAAATTAAATCTATATAAGAATGTGAGATGGATTGTAAAAATTGATGCGTTTGAAATTATAATATTCTGAAATAGAATATGAAATAAGAAAAGAATTGATGTATTGGATACAATCTAAAACTTAGAAACTTTATAACAAGAAATATTCTATAATCGTGTTCATATGATGTTTTAATAATGCCTCCAAACAATAGTTTCTTACATATATTAAAAGTGGTATCAAAGTGCAATAGCCCTGTCTCATGTCAAAGGTACCACACCTGATAGTTGTAAAAATAAATAAAATGCCTATGTAATTTATGTTCGTGATTGAAAAATGATAATGATAATAATTATAATTACTACCGCTTTTTCTTTCAATTTTGTCAGGGTAATATATTTAGTATACCTTACTATTTAAAAATCTAATTTACTTCAATGACGAAGCCTATATTTATATTACATTATCTATTTAATTTTACTATTTAACGTTTTATAAATAGTAATTTAATGAATAAAAAGATTTGTTACGTTTGTTCGGTTGTTATTAATAATTTTCTTCTGGGTTTTAATACAAGGCTTCGTTATTAACTATAGATTTCGAAACTTAAAGACTTGTTCTTAAACTTTAGGAGCATAAAAATAAGCACGTACAATAAATATAGAACTATACATTTATAATTGATATTCATAATTTAAAAAAATTGTAAAATAATAGTTTCATACACTTTTTTTACTAAGTTTTACAGTTAAATTTAAACACGAATCATTTTCATAACATGCATGTTATTCATATATTTTGAAATAGTTGGAATTTGATTGTAAAGCGGCGATCTAATTATCATTGTTTGTGTTTTAAACAAATTGTGTATATTTAAACCAAAGATATTTCGACGACACGATTACATCATGATATGTTACGAATATATATATATATGAAATGTAAAAGTAATTATTCTTAACAAATACGTCGCAATACATAATGCAAGTAGAAAAGCATATAAACATTTTAAACCATATGTTGAAACACAATATCATTCAGGTATAGAATTTTCTGAAGTTGGAGTTACAATATTTCAGTAAATGTTATAAAATCATATGAATTACAAATTAATATCTGTGATTATCGTCGATACAGAAAAAGTATGTAATCAGTTTTAGCCATAAAACATTTTTGTGTAAAACTGTACGATGATAATACATTATTAGATTGTTAACAAAAATTCGTGCAAAGCGTAAGTTGCGACAATATGGATAAACAGACTATGAGATCAGAGATAATTAATACAACGTCTGTATACCATATTGTAAAGCTCATATGCTTACAAAACTTGAATGAATGTGTTTACAAGATTTTTGTTATTGTATATTATAAATACATTACATTATACATGATCATTTTCAATAAACATATTCTGTGAATTAGACAAAAATGTATTGAATTGAATATAAAGAGGAAAGTAAATATACAAATATAGCTATCAAAGATCACTGTTTATTGATTTATTTGTTATAGTACAAGAAATTTATTATATAACATCTACTTTACAATTTATTAGATGATTCAACTTTAGATTCAGTTTTATAAAAATTACCTTTGAGATCAATTGCAACATTATGTTCTGTAATATTTTCCAATGCATTTACAATAGCTTTATCTATATTTTCAGGTGTAATAAATGTTTTAGCTTCTTCTTTTGCTTTTCTGATTTCTTCATCTATTTTTTCTAATATTTTCGAATCTCTTTCCTTCTTCGCTTGTACTTTCTCAAGAATTTCCTTTTGACGATCTTCTCTTTCTTGAATTAATCTTTTTTCTCGCATCGTAGCTACTTTTTTATTCCATTCATCATTTATTTGGCTACATATTTCAAAATCTTTTTGTGCATTTTTTTCTACAACAAGTTTATCAAAACAACGCTCTCTTTCTTTTCCTGTTTCAATGAAGTAAGTCCTGGGACAAAAGAATATTTTATATATATCTAGTTGATACATAATAAATAATAAATAATAATATCATATAATATTAAAATAATAATAATAATATCATAAATAATATTAAAAATCTTACATACATTAAAGACTTCATGTATGTCCTGTAATTATTATGTAAACGTTTAAGTTCAATACTTTCTTCTGTAGGTATAACTTTTCTTTTTGGTACTCTAAATAGCTTGGATTTTACTGGTGGTAACCAAATTGGTTTTCTTTTCCATCTTACACACTGAATATTAGATCCATTGGATATTACATGATCGTAAGCATTTAAGTTTCGTACTGTTAATAGATTAACACTAAATTGCACTGGCAGTCGTATCATTATTTTAAATTAATTTTCTATTATAATGTAACTTTTTCTAACAGAAAACTAAGATTATACTACACTGTAAAACATGTATTTAAGTTTTTGTTACGATATATATAATTGTTTTATATTTTATATTTATATTTTATTGTGTAATTGATGATGTATAGCTTTATTTTGTATTATTAAAAAGTCAATGTGTTTTTACATTTTTATCTACCTAACACAATAATCGAATTAGGTTAGGAGTATGTTATTGCGAAGAAATTTATTTTCAACTCTTTATTGTCTAGATGTCGTTTCTGTATCAAGCGATACCCATATCATGTAGGATATTAATTTCAATTTAATTTAAGAATCATTATATTTATATTTATACACGTGTATTTTATAATTTATTGAAAATAGCTAGAAAATTTATTACATAATGTTGAATAATTTATTGAGTAAGATACCGTAAAAATGATATTTTAAATTTTAATGTCAAAATTTAAAATAATTATTTTAATCGCGTGCGTGAAAGAAAATCAAGTTTTATTACTATATTTTTATTATATAAGTATTTTCATTGAGTATTTCATTTTTTCGGATTAGCTTATAAAATTGACATTTGAAAGTATTATTAAAATTGTTTATATATATGTATTATTAAAATTGTATTGTTTATGCATATGTATATATATAAAATGAAAGATGCGGTGAAATAATTAGTCTCGTTTTTTGAGAACCTCATTAGATACAGGGCGAATGCGCCACAGCACTTACCTACATAGCGGTATTGCTTTTTTTTTAAAAGCAGTAGTGTCAGAGATCTTGGTCTAGCAAGTACCGTCTTCATTTCGTATTTCGAATTCATCCGTTTACACTTCTTAATAAATTTCAAATAAAATATTAATTATTTAAGTCAAAAGAACAATAAAGAAAACGTAACAACCTTTTACCGAAGAAGTGCGGAATAAACATTTCTTGCAGTTATTTAGAAAAGGAAGGAAATAAAGATTTAATAAAATTAAATTAATAACCCGAAATTTAGAAGAAATGTATAGTGTTCATATGACACCGGGTAGATCTTCTGATAAACAGGGAACTTCAAAAAATGTGGATACTGAAGTGGGAGTATATAAAAATCGAAGAAAGGAATCAATACCCGTTAAGGTCTTCAATTATTTGAAAACACAAATGCAAACAGAAGGGATTTCGAGTAAGTGAACTTGATCATAATTTTGTTGAAGAAAATAAATCATAGTAATGATCACGTATTAAAAACGACTTATTATTATTTAATAAACATTACGTTATCAAAAATTAGAAACTTTATAACGAATTATTTTCTCTTTTTTATTATACATTAGTGCGAGTAAGGTTTTAAGTAAATGTTTTATTAGACGTTTAAATTTGTGATGCTTGTTATTTATTTTTTAATAAAATATATAATGATATACATATTTATCGGGGATAAAGAAAATTAACGAAAGAAAAATTTTTAATTTTATTCTCTCTTTGTTTTATTTCTAATGAGTTTCTTGAAGTACTCTTTTTCTATGATTATTAATGTCTTTCGCCTTCGTTTCTTTATCCTCGTTTTATAAAAAAAAATTGCATGTTTTTCTGTGTATGCTCGATATACTCTTTTTTACCAGAATTGTATTCTTATAAATACTAACTTAAGAAAATCAGAATCCTACTTTTTTCGGGCTTTTAATAACAATATATTTTTTTAATAATTAACATTAATATTAACATTATATTAACACTTTCATTTAAGTGAAAAAATAGTTTTACATGATCGTTCAACATAATGAATCTTTTTTTTTTCAACAAGATTAAACAAGATAATCTCCTATTGATCATGTTGGACTTTGAATTATATTCTTAAATATATAAATAATGTGTAATTACCTTTTTTCATAATGTGTAATTACTTTTTTTTATAAATTACATAATATCAATATTTTTCTTATCTCTTCTCTTTTTTGATAATGATACATACAATTTTATGCGTTACTAAGAATACAATTTTCTTTTATCGACTTTAATTTTTAGAAGAATCATCTGTTTGACTATCCAATGGTTCAGTATTTATCACTGAAAATAAACAATCTGAAACTTCAATCTTTAAATCTTCACATATATTTACATCCTTTTCGGCTGTCATTTCGTAATTCGAATAATTATTCGGCCAAACTTCGGAGATCGAATCTTCGCTTTCCGCAATTTCACTTTTTGCATCATCCGGAACTGATTCTCTTATATCAGAATTACTATTTGACATCGGCGTGTATAGTATCCGGGACTCATCCATAGTTTCCCTAATTTTAGTTTGTAAATTAGCCATTCGCATCCCAGACGAAGTATCATTGTAGAGTAACCAACACGGAGAAAAGGAATGTTGCCTATATTCTGCAACAAATTTCTTTTTTTGGGAGCAAGTTACACTTGATGAGACCGGTGTATGTGTAACAATAGGGGCTATGTAACAATATACACAAGATGTCTGATCTAATTTTGACAAATCTATACGTTTAGTATTAATGAAATTCAAAATATTTTCTAAAAAAGAATCTGAAGGCATCTTAGAGTTTTTTTTTGGCCAAAATGGATCTAGTATTTCTAAAAATATGAAAAATGTTAAAATGTATTTTTTTTTGCATTTAATATATAATTTAGAAATAATAGTACATACCACTCGTTTGTAATTTTTCTGACATATTAGACATATCCCTATGAACATTGGATTCTGTTTGCACTATGGAATTTTGTTCAGGTTGTCCCACATTTTCAGATAATGGAATGGTTCCTTGATTATTGTGTGAGCAAGAGTATTCATGTGATAGATTAGAACTATAGTTATTGTTAGAAAATGTTTGGGCAGTAGATCCATATGTTTCTTGATCTGTATTTGCATTTGAGAAAGAATGCATATACTGCAAATATTCTCCAGTAGTTTCTGTACTACATTTAATTAAATTTTGTAAATAATATGTATTATTGCAGTCAGATTGCACCTGAGGCATAATGTTTGTGTCGCAATATTGATTATCGTCTAATGGATCCAAGTTCAATAAATTTTGATTAGAATTGTACGGATGTACAGTTTCTGCCATTCGATACTGACATGTTAAACTTTCATCATTTATGGGTTTGTTTAAAGCATCAGATCCTATATTATCATAATACATAGTCTGAAATATTTTTGATGATTGGACATCTGACGTTGGACAGTTGTTATCCGAGGCATTCATAACATTAGTAATAGTCCAATTTTCATAGTCTTGATGCATAACGACATTTGTGTTAGGATATTTATACTGACTGACATTCTCATTTGTTAAAACATTTGAAATTTGTTGACCAATTTCTTCAACATTTTTAACAAAAGTTGGTTCATTTAAAAAATATTCCCCCTTTATACCACTCAGAAGACCATAACACTCTGTATTGTTTTCCAAAATTTCCTCATTATCTTGATTATCTGATTCAGCAGTTAAAGTATCAGAATTATCTAACAAATTGTTGGACTGATATTGTTCCACTGACAAAAATCTGCCAAATACAGGACTAGCTATTTCTCCCAAATTTGCACCAACTGGTGCTTGTAACATTTTTTTAAGAAGTATAGGTCCTTGCACATTGCTATCTTCTAATGTTTGATATTCTACATTGTCATTTGGTTGATATATAGATGAATCTACGTTATTAACAGGAACTATATTAGACTTACTATAGTCACTAATATCCAAAGAACCTTTTTGCACATCAGATGAAATTGTTGCTGTTCTTAGATCCACTATGGTTGAATCTTGTATCTGATTATTATTTGCATCATATGTTTGAAATTCCCTCTGTATTCTCTTTATTAAGAACTGTTTAAACTCTTCATAATGAGGGATCCTGTTGTCATCATCTCTGTTTGTGATCTCTTCTTCTGCCCCCACCTAAGAACATAACATTACATTTTACATTTCATATTATACTTTATTTAAAAATTTTTCAATTATTCTATATATCTCTTTATTGACAGTTTCTTTCAAAATGAAATTATTAACAGTACAAAATACTATAGATACAAAATTTTCAATAAAATTGATTGATGATCGATCTATAGAATTATTCATGTTCGATATATAATATTCTGTCTCAAGCGTCATCGATCAATTTTCGAGACGAATGTGAGATTTCACGATGCAATATTTCAAGTTCTTTCTTTTCAAGTTTGGATGTGCATTAAAGCAAAGAGGCTATGAATGAAAATCAACTCACCCACTGATAAGGTGGTTGCTGCTGCGGACAGTAATAATCATCGGCCATAGCGTAATCAGGACTATGTAATGGTGTGGAGGTTAACGCGAGTTTCCCGGCTTTGACTTTTCTCACTTTCCTCTTACGATTCTGCTTAAGATCTTGCAATAGCCTGCCAACTTCATTTTCATTTCCGCCTTTCGCGGCTTGCAACACTTTAACCAGTAATTTCTTCTACGGTCAGAAATCGTAATCGATCGTTCAAAAATCAATTTACTTGTCGTTTCAGGAAAAAGAATTAAGAAGCTAGTGGGAACAAGTATGTGAAGTTTCTTGTTGAAACTTCTAACGATAAATCAATTACCTTTATGTTACCTGGTACTCGGTATCGAAGAGCCAAGGCTTGTAATTCCTTGTATGATAAACTTGAAATATCGTTGCCGTTCATTTTTAAATGTAAAGCCACCCGGCAAGGAATCCTTCCCTCAGTACTCGTACATTTCTGATATGGCCGATAGAAAAATTCGTCTGCTAACCGAATTACGCGGTTCTGTTTAATTCAAAAGTTTATTTAACCGAAAGTCAGATTCATATGAAAGTTATCTGTCGTTATCGAACCAGCTTCCTTTCGAAGATCACGATCTCGTCTTGATCGCGAAAGGTTTCAAAGTGATTTTTTACTTTAATGTATTTCTATTTGTTGTTAAATTATTTTTCCAAAATCTGTCCAAAACTTTACGTATATTTTAGTGTAAAAAAAAAAAAAAAAAAAAAAATTATAAAGGGGAGAAAAGTAAAACAAGTGGCTATGTATTATCTTATGCTCTCCTTTATTTATCTACATGTTAACAATTACATGCTCTTTTGTCACTAGAACGATTCCCTTAATGACAAGAAGTGCTATTATCCTGCCATCTATAAATCATAATTTTACGATCTTATCCTACCGACCGATAACACTGCTGATTTCGCTATTCACGTGAATAATTCAGTCGGTTGCCTAAATTTTCATGGATTTACAGTATTTTCAATTTGCGTGCTCACTGACAAGGTTTGACATAGTTTCCCCCGCTGTGTTTATCGGCGATCGGCATAAACCGTAGTAATTGGTCTGCATTTACAATGATGTTTTTGGCTTGGTTTCAACTTGGTAATAGGACCTTTCCCTATTCCGTAGCGTATTTATAGTACCAAAGCTCGTGATGCATTAAATATTTTCTCCTTTCCGAATATTTCCCGAATAACGTACGATCGTATTATATTTATTGTGAATAAATCGTAAATATTTATTTAGAAATTTATATTAATACAAACACGATTGAAAAAACGGGATCTATATAGAAATTTCCTCTGTTCACTCTAAATGCTACAAGGAGTACTTGGATCTTTTATTATATACACCTTACGCGCATTTTTGTAGTTTTAAGTTTTCTATAAATATGTAAAAATTCATAGCTCAATTCATAAGGAAAGAGTACGTACTCGTGATGAGATGGATAAGTAAGTAGTATATTCGACGCATGCATCCTCGCTCAGTAGAAAAGTGATTCATAGTCAGACGCGTCTAATGCATTTCGTAATGCTGTACGAAAGTATACGAAAACGTAACTGCATTTTGTGCGTGCATAAAATATGTAAGAAGATATCTCTTTATAACTTTTGCGTAACTTTTTATAACTTATACACTTCTTTTAAAATCTTTATCATAGAAAAACGAAGAGATGGACATTTTTCGGTCTTCTTTCATCTCGTAACAAAGTTGAGTACTTTTGCTTGGCTTTTGTCTATAGAATCCTCTCGTACGACAATTGAATTATCTTGCCACTTTAACGTGTGCCCATTGAGACAAGTTGTCCGTTCGGTAAATTAATGGATCGAATTTAATATATTTTAGATTATTTTATTGCTCCCTTGAAGAAAGAAAAGAATTGGCAGGGATGAAGTTTTAAAACGAGAAACGTTCGATCGGAAATTTTTGCATGCATGGGAACGTATTTTACATAATGAAAGCTAAAGTCATTCGAGTGAAAGAGATTTAAAATCAGTCTGGCATTCAGGTGCCAGATTTTATGCAAAATATGGTTGGGAAAAAGAGTGTGGACTTGCGCGAAGGCAGGTACACCCCGTGCTTTTGCGTGGCAGCTTCAGTGTATCAGCGCGAGGGCCGCGCACATCGTTACCGAGTCCCGCGGCTGAGTTACGTTAGTCAGTCGTGGAGCATCGATCGGCGAATTACAAGTGCCACGCGTCGATCGGATTCGGAGAAGCGAACGAGAACCACATCGCGGAGGGAAACGACGAAAAAAAGAAGAGAAAGAGAGAGAGAAGGGAGAAAGGAAGAAAGCAAATCTCTGTTGTACAGTGGTTCAGGTTGGGTAATCAAGTTAGAAAGGAGAGATATCGGAAGAGATCGTTAGAGATCGATCGTACGATCGAAGCGACGACGAGATCGCAGTCGCGATCGTACGCTTGTGACTCGGCAACGGACCGGTGTTTGCGGTCAATGAAGGCACGTAAGAGCCGCGAGAAAAGTAAGTTCACCAATCATACAGGCCGACTGTAGTGCCGCTCGAGTTTCCTCTCCGATAATCGGTGCAGGCCAGTCGATACGCCGTGGAAAGAGATCCTCCTTGAGACGAAGGGATTGACACAGCCCAGGCCCGAACGAAACCTCCCCCTTTATCGCGACTTAACCGTACGTTGCGGTGTGTCAGTGCTAACAGCTGCCAAAGATGCAACGGCAAGGTGCGAGACTCGCTCAGACAGAGAACGAAAGAATAAAAATTCTCCTCCTTGTTTTACCCCGTTGACGACTCCTCTTTTGAGAGACAGCACCTTGGAATACATATACATATACATACTACTTATCGTAGTTGGTCCGCTTAGGGAACCGACCGATGCGACCACGCTCTCTATTGCCTCTCTAGACGTCGCGTCTCTTTCTCACCTTTTCCTCCGTCTCTTTCTCGCCTTCTCTCTCTCTCTCTCTCTCTTTCTCTTTCTCTCTTTTCACTTGCGTATACAAACGCAGATCTCCAGATCTCGCGCTGTCGTTTTTTAATCGACAAATGCTCTGAAAGCGGAATCGCAAAGTGGGGTGGATACAGGGTAGGAGCTCTCCCGTTGCTATGGTGACCCCGGATGCCCGGGACCAGAGCTGCTAGTGGAATTACACAGTGCAGAGGCATACACGTCTATAATGTGTATAATATAAAAGCCAAGTTTGAAAGGCGCACGGCCGTGTTTTAGACAATTCTCGACCGACAACGGTGCGCCCGACATGTTTTTTTCTCCCCTCCGAAAGCCTCCCTTTTCTTTTCTTTTCTTTTCTTTTTTTTCCTTTTCTTTTTCGACTCGTTTTAATTAACTACCCCCTTTTTTCTAGCAAACGTAGTCGCAAGACGTAGAATGCAAACATCCCTTTCTGTATTGATCTCTCAGCCCAGCTTCGCAGCTTCTTCGGTCTTTCGATCATCTCTCTTTGACAGAATTAATATTCATTCGTACCTTACATAGTTCAGTGATCGTAATTTTAGCAGCGATCAATGGGAAGCTTCTACCTTAGTCGCAAACAAGCCAGATGACATTTTTCGCTAACTTGAACACGAATCGAACGTTCTTTTCTTTTTAGTTTGCATCGACGTATCACGTAGAAACGACACGGGAAACAGCATGATAACATTGATATGACAAAAATTGTGTTTTAACGATTCATTACGGTTTATTTGAAGCTTTCCCCCCACGGAGCTTTTATGTTTTCCCGCGTTTATATGATCGCGTGTAATTTCGAAAGAAACGTTAATTGGAACGGTTCGCTTGGTCGTTTTCAACTAATGATCGGAAGCATGTACAAAGGGGAATAATTGCATGATAGGTGGACACGCGTGAATTCATGTATCGTTCAAAAGTATCCAGATACTTGCTTAGTTTTGACGGGATATATTTTCACTGCGAAACAACGAAATCAACAGTGACTTTATTCTCCTCCAGATAAACGAAATGGTAACATCTTTCATTTCTGTTCGACGCATTTCAATTTTTTGCGTCGAATTCTAAATTGATAAAAAAAAAAAAGAAAAAAAGAAGAAAACTTCCGACGTTAGTGCAACGTAGTAAAATGGACTATTGCGAAAGTTTCGATAATCAACGCGGTGCACTTTGATTGGAAAATACAATTACGATAAATCGATCGAGCGTTGAACATCAATGTAAATTCGAGAACAAAATTGCTCAATGTGTTCGTGACATATGGCAACATGTACATATGATACATTGAAAGAACGGTGCGGCGTGTTTGTACATTCACTGATCGATACAGAGATTAAAAGGCAACTTGTGGAATTCGCAAGTGTCCAACAATAGGTGAACGCGTGCCAATATCGCGATCGTCTCTCTCACCCTAGTTATAACATTTCCGTAAATAAAGTAGTAGTACGTATATTACTAGTAGCAGTGTACAGTCTCTTGTAGAGTATGTTGGTAGAATGTCGATTGGTAGGTACTTCCATTTGAATTAGGTGCATTTGTATAGAGATTGCAACTACTTTTTAGAGCTCGATCTCTCCCTCTGTACGCTGTAGCGTTGAGTTACGCTTTCGTTTGATCTTGAATTTTATTTCCGACGGCGGCGATTATATTTATAGCGCTTCGCGTTAATGAATATCGATTTTACGTAGCGCCACTTCGATATGAAACGTGTCTAGACGGGGGCCCGTGTGTCGGAATGAAAATTTTCGCCCACCGCGAGCCAGCATACGCGAATCAGGATTTAATGTCCTTATCTTTCTCTAACGAAAGCGATTACTCGATGCTGCGTCAGTCGATTGATCTGATTTAATCTTCGAACAGTGAAGTATAGTGTTTTACCGATCTGTCGATTCACCTGAAACCTGTTAACTATTAGCGATCTTTTTTTCTATCTCTCTATTCATTCCACGCATCTTTCCATCGTCGAAAAGGATGGAATCGTGCGAATAATTCTACATATATATACAGATCCCCAAGTAAAACACGATCTTCGTCGTGATCTTTGTTCCTGGATAAACTTTGGCCAAGGAACATGCCAACTTTATGCAAATTCATTTTTCTGCTGAAATTTTTGGTCTGGCTAAACGTGGCGACGAATGTGCCAATTTACAAACGCTGTTTCGAATGAAATCTTTGCTCGTGCAAGGAACGCAGCCGACTCTGATTGCAAGTCTGATGCGAGAATGTTTTACCTGGGCAATTATATTCTTCCTATTATGTCTTTCGCTCACGAGTTCTCCGCCTGCAAGCCTATGCACCTGTACATCTCCAGGTATTTCATCCGTCTTGGCAATGCGCGCACTGTCTCCCGTAGAATCCCCGTGTTTGCCGATTGGGAGTGTAGGCAGGTTGCCTGGGGATATCAGCCGTGTTATCATCTCGGGCACCCGGCGTATCTTCTCCCGGCGTAATTAACGTTCATTGAGCTCGTTGCACCCTATCTCGTAAGTAGACACGCGCCATCTCCTCTCCTGCCTGCTAGTGAGAGAGGAGAAATGGCGTTTCTCCCTTAGCCTGGTGTAGAGGAAGAAGCACTTTAATCAAAGGTGAGAGGGGAGTATCTCGAACGCGTGGTACAGTCTTAGGAGTGAAGCGCCTATTGGCAAACTTACAGAGGGCGAACTTGAAGAACTCGGGGGCGTTTTAGGGGGTTCCACCGCCGGTGCGCTTGCCCTCGGCGGCAGGCACAAGCCGGAAGAGCTCTCCACATTGGCGGCCAACACCAGGTTCTCCAGGAAAGAGATACAGCTTATCTATCGCGGGTTTAAGCAGGAATGTCCTACAGGTCTCGTCGACGAGGAGGCTTTCAAGCAGATCTTTTCACAGTTTTTCCCTCAGGGTGGTAAGTGACAAAAATCAATTCTCTCACGATTCGAATCTCCCGATTTGTACGAGGAAGAAAAAGTTTTTTTTTTTTTTTTTTAATTAATTATTAAGAATAGGAATGAACGTAATCATCTGTGTAATTTTAAAACGTAAAAATTTCCTTGACAAGTTTCGAATCTTTCTTCTGAAAGATTATCAAGATTGACACAATATATTTGGTTACTGCTTCGAGATTCTCTACTGTTTAATATGATGTGATTTTTTATTATTTTCTGTTATTGTTTAATAATATCTTAGAAAGAATTGCAAGAACGACGAAATCTTTCGAATCTTCTAGATGCCAGCCAGTACGCTCATTATGTCTTCAACACCATGAAGAGAAAACCGTCTGGGAAAATAAGCTTCGAAGTAAGAAATATTTCAGAGGCAACGCGCGCGTTTCATTCGTGTGTCATCTCAGTTTGTAGTTTGACAGTTGCGTTTCGTCGTGTTCAGGAATTTCTGACCATCTTGTCGAAAGTTTCGAGAGGATCGGTGGAGGAAAAGCTTCAGTGGATATTTGGGCTTTACGACCTTGATGGAGACGGGCTGATCAGTAAAGAGGAAATGCTGGACGTGGTTGGTTCAATCTATGAGATGTTGGGTCGTTACACTCAGCCGCAAATAGTTGAGCCGCATTTGGCTGCTCGAGAACACGTCGATCGTATTTTCCACGTGAGTAAATGCGATCGATCTTGCACATATCACGTGTATACATATGTAAAGATATTCGATGATTTGTTGAAATTCTCTCTCGGTTTTTTTTTTTTTTTTTTAATTAATGGTATTAACAGCGTAGCTGAATGATTTTTTATTCTCAGTTGATGGACGCAAATAAAGACGGCGTGGTGACAATCGAGGAATTAGTACAGTGGTGTTCCAAGGATGAACAACTCTTGCGAAGTCTCGACACTCTCGACACTGTCTTATGAGATCTTTGCGATTATTTTGTAACCCTTACACAATCCAACCCAAGAAATTTGTCAGAAATTTCCCCTGAAAATTGCGACGCAACGTTCGTACGAGTTCCGTGGGTAATTTCTAGAAGTTCGATTCTAAATATTTAACGATTCACAGTGGAAATTGAGCCTCGATCGAAAGTGCTGATTCGAGCTCGTCGAACGTTGCCTGTAAATATGTATTTACCCTTCCTACCCAGTCTTTCAAGCGTGTTATCGAATGCACGATGAAATTAACAGTATTATCAGACCTCGTATGTACAATTCCTTCTCGCATCGCGCACATATTATTATTATTATTATTCGATTGTTGTCGCGCGATCGTGTAAATTTCAGAAAAATATTTCAGCTGCGGGAGAAAAAAGAAGAAAAAAAATGAAAAAGACGAAGCTTGTTCTATTTCATTGACGCGGATTCGGTATAATTCAGAGGGAACTGTCAGGTCGTAGGTAACGCAGAATTGTTGCTTAAAATCGACGCGTCGGGAACAAGTCAGTCTCCAAATTCGTTAAAACGGAGACTGAATTCTATATTCGAACGTAATATCTATATCTTTGGTAAAGAATGGATTTTAACGATTTCACCGCAGATTATGCTAATAACATTTCTCCAAAATTCTACAAAATTCGCAAAGCGAAATAATCTATAACACGTATTATTTCCTAAACTTCTGTATTTCTTCTAAACTCCACTTTTCCTCCATTTCGCGAGTTGAAGAGAAATTTGATGCTCGTCCTTTTAGATGAGGTTTTCGTACGATGCAAAAGTACGAAAGTAGTTTCACTCTTTTCCAGACCGTTAAATTATCTCTAATTACGAGAATAATGTATAAGCACGTACTTCGATACTGACCACCGTTGTGGCGGTCAAGTGCGATTTAAAGATATTTTCAAGGAGCTTCGACTATTGTCCATCGTTCGGGTCGTTTTCGTGTCTTGTTATCTTTGCGGCGAATTATTCAGCTACAGAGATTCATCCGAAACTTTTACATTCTACAGATGAGAAAAAGAAATTACGTCTATGGCTATTACAGATAATAATAAGCGTTCAAGACAAGGAATTGGTGTAGGGAAGAGACAGAGTTTATTCAGAGTTTATTCCGAGTTTCAAGATCGTTAGATTCAGGCATATGCGAATAACGTTTGACAATCGTTTTAATCTTACCTCTCGTACGTGAACGAATATAGACGTTTCCTTCGATCTCGCCTTATGCTCTTGAATATTTCCAGACACGTTGGGAACATGGCAAGAATTGTAAGGTCCACAAATCGATACCTTAGTTACATAAACTTATAGATAAAACATTCGCATATGTCTATCCTCTTTATAGATTCTAGATTTAACGATACCTCCAAAGACCCATGTACGATGGAAAACGTAGTTAATGACCCGTTAATAGCGTATCGTAGTACCCTCGACCAATTTAAGAGAAACGTGGTCCTCTAAGATCAACGCCTCGTGTGATTCTCTCGTACCTTATTATATTTATTATTACTATCGCATAAAAGAGTATTGTTATTAATACAATTACTATCAATCTTACTACTTGTCTTCTATCAAATTGAAGCAAGATAATTGCGCGTGAAACACGTGAGAAAAACTGTTGAGCGCACATTCGAGATATTCTAAATCTTACGCGTACAAATGTCATCGAATTTGTTGAATTTCTCAAGTTTATTAAAAAGTGCATATTATATTATATTCGAGAAGATGTGATCTGAGAATGTTATCATGCGAATATAAAAAGAAAAAATCGATTCGACGTTTATACATTCGATCGTTCTGATGGTGCGCGATCTATTATAGATCAGCGCATCCTATAACGAAATGTTTGTTACATCAGTTCCAATTCGGGAATCGATTTTTTTTTTCTTTTTACTGATTAGTAGATCATACACTCACATTTATAGGTGTATGTATATGGCTGTTTGACTTGAATACCTTCGTTATTTCTTTAATGACGGACACGTTATCGAAGCAATAATGAATATGACTTCAAGATTCGACATTCTCTGCGATATTTATATATTTCTGCTCAATCGTAATCGTTTTCTTTTGAAGGTATTGAAGAAAACAGTTTGTATTTAATAAAATTATATTTCAGTTCGTTTCTATTATATGTACATATTAAAGGTATCACAATTGTCTGTTAAAATAAGATCGGTACTAATCATTTTTCTTTTAATTAACGTTATGAATTGTATATGAAATAAATATAATTATAATTACGAAATACAATATGTGATTGAATTTTTTTTTTCCGTAGCAAACCTGAACTTTCATTGTTAATTTTTAATCAAATACTTTTTCTCACGTCCTCGCACAGTTTTAATTATTTAGTATGATCCTATTGTCCTAGAATAACATTGTGTAATCTATGTTACAAAATTTGAATAATTTTGCATATGATATCTGGTTTTTAACCTTTTTTTTCTCTTATTTTTAATAATACATATTTTATTCAAATTTTTTTGCATTACGTACTTCTGGGTTAGTGGCGCTGCAGTGTTATGACTTGTGTATAGGATATGCAATATCGTCATTCGATATAGTTTGTTTCTTGTATTTAAAGTTAGCTTAGAATAATCGTTATCGATGTTTCAGTTTGATAAATGAGAAAGCACGCTTTGAATTACATGTTCTGCGAGAAATATTTTTTTAACATTTTTGTAGAACGCATTATAAAAAGACTTTTAATATAACATCCATCATGTCATGTAGTATACTATGCAATAATTATGTATTTTTCATTTGCAACGCTAGTATTTGCAGTTATCTCTAAAGGTATATTTCCGAAGTTTTGAATAATTCGATGCCAAAATTAACACAGGAAGAAAAATGGTGCGAATAAAGTGGTCCTTAACCAAAGCGCCTAATATTCTTAAGTAAGTAATGGAAAACAATGAGGAAAAGATATTTTATTTGTTTGAGAATACACTATAATATATTTTATTGCCTTTAGATTTAATTTAAAACAAAAATGGTGGCGCCTTCAAATTATTATAAAATCTTTATTTTATAATGAATTTTTAAATTGGAGTTACATTTGCGACATACTCCTGGAACCAATGTTTTGGTTTGTAGAAAATTTTACTGCTTGTTTAGGTCCAGTGAGTATTTTTACAATCTTTACTAGTTTCGTTCATGTTGTGATTTGTTGATTCACACCTTTATATGAATCTTATAAGAGAAATTATTATTGTTCACAATGTATTTACTAAGTTTGACAGTTTACAGGTATTTGTAGTAATGGTAAGCCTTTTAACTGCAAGTATCGTGTACATTGCATATTACATTGGTTTACCATATTGGTGGGAAAAAAGTCCTTCGATGACAATAATCCTCTTAGTGATTGGAAACTGGTTATTAGTAAATGTATGTTTTCATTATTATAAGGGTGTAAATGTTCCAGCTGGTTATCCACCAGAAGGTGGTCTTATACCAGAGGCTGTGAGTATCTGTAAGAAATGTATTAAACCAAAACCACCCAGGACACACCATTGTTCCGTATGCAATAGATGTATTCTTAAGATGGATCATCACTGCCGTATCCTTTCGAATATATTGTCTAATATTTTAATAGTTTCTTAAAATCCTATATATTTTCTAAATAAAGAAATAGCATGGTTAAACAATTGCGTTGGTCATTATAATCACAGACATTTTTTTCAATACATGGTTTTCACTGTACTTGGTATTTTATTCATAATGTTGTTTGGTGTGGAAATAGCATATCAAGAATTTTTCCCAACACAAGAACCAGAATTAGATGGTCATCCAGTACGCATTAATAATTCTGAGATAATTCCTGTGGTAATTATTTTATTTGCAGAAAATAAGTTTATAGTAATCAAGTAGAGGGCATTTTATTATTTATTTATATTACAGTCTGAATCGCTGGATCACCTAAGTAAAGAAGAATTAGCTGAAATAGCTAAACAAGCTGCAGATACAAATATTAAAGAATGGAAACGTCGACTTATAGTCTTTGCAGCGCTAATTTGTGTAGCTACATTTGCAGCATTAGGAGCTCTGACATGGTGGCATGCAGGTCTCATTACTAGAGGAGAGACAAGTATTGAAGCACGTATAAATAGTACAGAAACACAAAAGTATAAAGCACTTGGTAAAATATATCAAAATCCATACAATTTTGGACCAAGACAAAATTGGAAGCTGTTTCTAGGTATAATTGGCAGGTAATTTGGAAGACCAAATATTTATTAATAAATATTTTACAATTATTACATTATGATTTGATATAGCAGAAGTTGGTGGCACATACTTTTTCCATCCAATCACGGACCATATGGAGATGGTCTTACATGGAAGACTATTCATGATACAAAAATATCTTGAGTATAATTTCTATGCCTAATAATGGCAATAGTTAAGTTGCTGATGATGAAGTCATTTTTACAGATTTAAAAATCTAGTCATACTATACTACTACAGTTATATACTGCTATGTGCACATATTTCAAACGATATAATATTGTCTAAAAACTTTATAATATCACTATAAAAAGAACATTCACTTTGTACATTAATAAGATTATTTGATATGTACATACATCAATCGATAATACTTTTATCAAACATCATTACATTTACTGTACATTTCTAAGCATTGTCAGTGTCAAATGCATTTTAAACTTTTAATGTTTAAATCAGTCAAAATAATGCAAAAAATAAACAATTCTTTATCTTTGTAAAGTAAGATATTCATTTATAATACGAAACGAAATTTATGGCCAAACATTATCCTCAATCCAGTTGAGATAGTGCGAAATTCTAGTATATACCCCGGGTGTATTGGGAGTCGCACAACCTAATCCGAAACTAGTAATACCTAATAGTTGAAACAGACATTTATTTTTTGGATGCGGTATTTGCAAAGGACCTCCTGAATCTCCTTGACAAGTATCTTTTTTCCAACCTCGAGAATCTCCCGCACAGATCATACTTGGCATAATTCCATATGGCACTGTCATTGATTTATTGTACTTTATCGCACAAGCTATATGATCAATAATATCAAGAGATGCCTTTTGCAATTGGTCACTTTGTTTTATTATATCTGCAAACATTAATAATTCATAGATATATTCTCTCAAAGAGGTTTGTTTCGTTATTTGGTAATGTCAATCTCACCAGAATCAGTAACACCCCAACCAGTGACCCATGCTTGCGCAGGTACAGTATCGTATTGTTCGTATAAACAAGCAGGTCTTATTTCATTGTTAAAAACAACAACTGTATTTAACTTTACAAGAGCTATGTCAGCATACATAGCAGGAGGTTTGTAACTTGGATGCCGCATTGTCTTATTAATTGTAGTTGTGATACCTTGTGCATTATCTCTCAAATTATACACACCAATACGGACGTCTGTAGGACTTCTGTTTTATAAAAAAAAATAGTAGTAATTAGTAATAAGATAGTAATAATTTCTACAGTAATAATAAATAAAATGAAACAATACTTTGATCCATAAGTACAGTGTGCAGCAGTAAGTACCCATTCTGGAGCAATAAGAGTGCCACCACATGAAAAAATAAATGACCCATCTGTAGTTTTTACACCCAGAGCAACCATGTGAGGAAAGTTTCCAGGAGAAGCATTGGTACCTCCAACAACAAGACGATTTACCGTCTCACATTTTTTAGTATTTAATGTAATTATTTTTGGATTTTGGCCCACCAAAGGCAATACCTCTGTTGTATCCAAAAATTGTCTTCCATATTCTTCACATTCTAATAGAGTAAAATTAATAAAATATAAAAATAAATATAACAATAAAAGAGTTGTCATTTATAAATACTTTATAGGTACTTACTAAGTTCTGACTTTGTTTTGTCTGTGTCCAGATATGAATTTATTTCACTTGGAACTATTGATATCTTGTCATTTCTTGCACTTTTGTTAATACGTGGACTATTTGTCTGAACTTCCTTGGGAATATCATGCATATTAAAACTACTTTGTAAGAAAGAATCGCGAATAAAAATAGCTGTATTAACAATATGATTCTCTGATGCTCTGCGTAGTTTGTTATTTACAGGTACATTAACAGTATGATTCTCTGATATTTTATGTGGTTTGTTATTTACAGCTACATTAGCAGTATGATTTTTCGATGCTTTATGTGATTTGTTATTTACTTCATTTAGTGCAATTGTAGAATTTGACAAGAAAGGATTCCTTTCATATTTTATATTTCCTTTTTGGTTCTGAAGAAATGGATTATTACCACCTAAACTCGGCGTGTTGGACTTTTTCTTTTTGATTTCTAGAAACACATTCAACTATATTTATTTACTATTTAAACAGATAAAAAAAAACTTACATTATCCCATCTTAACGTACGATTAGAAATGAAGAAACAATAAATAACCTTTCTCGAGACGTTACATGCAAATGACTCGAAACAAAAAACAAGTAAAATATGTAAAATAACAGAATTAACCTGGATTGTTCGTGGACACAATTAATATTATGTTAAATATTAAAAGTATAGTAAGAATGTTTAATCGAAGTATCATTTTTTTTATCAGCACAAAGGATATTTCTTTGTTCTTGAATTAAAATGAAGAAGAAAAAAGATCATTTGGTTCGCTGACAGAATATTCCATAGACAGATGATTTTCCTATCGCCGACGTCAGCCTCTTATTTATTATTCAATTTCAACGATTACTCAGTACGATTACAGAAAGATACGATCAAGAATAACACGAGTTCAACAGTTCAATCTATATAGACACGCACCGTCAATGTGTGTAACTCAAAATACCATGTGATTGGTTAATTTGTCACTTTGTGCATTCTGTCACGTGACTTTGCGATAAGTCATAAACATCTTAATCAACGTTTCTTTATCGTAGGGAAATTTTCCGGATAGTTACATTATTAATTTTTATATTGTTAATAGACATTTATTTCAATTTACATAACACAGAAACTCGTTGATTGGATAGAAATGAAGTCGTAATTGCTTTAGACATTTCCTTAAAAATCTTTTTTCTCTTGAGCTCCTCAAAAACAATTTCGTTTTCAAATCACATCTTGCCAAATCTTATTTTATTATCCATTTAAAGGAAACATTAAAATTCATAGAGTCAAATAATGTAAATGTAATGTTTAGGCAAAAAAACTTTTATTATTTCATTTCTAATATACAGGTAGTAATCACTTTCTCTTTTTAAATTAGTTTTTAGGTGATAAAAAATGCGTTGGAAAAATAGTATTAAGGTTATATTACATGGTAATTTATAGAAAAACGATTTGATTATCTTCCTCTAGTAATCGCTATCTAACTGATGTCATTACTACCAATTGCATGCTCCAGATACTACCACTATTTCCTCACAAAGTCAAACTATGAGCAAGAGCGCAAAGTATATATAAGAGTCATTGCGTAAAACTAGATGTCCAATCTGTCAATTGATAAAAGTTTGTGCGTACAGAGTTCATTTTACTGTCGAGAATGCTCTATTATATGATCTTTCTATTTTGCCTGATCTCAGGCACGATTTCTCAAGATACCAAATCGCCGCGTATAGTGATCGTTGGTGCTGGCCCATCTGGCATCGCGGCTGCAGCGAAATTGCTCGAGAATGATTTTCAAAATCTCATTATTTTGGAAGCTGAAAATCGAATCGGTGGACGAGTGAACACAGTAAAATTTGGTGAGTCCAACTTCAACTTCGAGATAATGATACAGCATTCAGAATTCAAGAAACATGATTGAAACGGCTTATTCACGTTCGTAGACGAGTACGCAGTTGATTTAGGCGCGCAATGGATTCACGGAGAAAAGGGAAACGTTGCATACGAATTGGTAGCTCCGTTGAACATTACGGATCGTTCAAAACCAATGAACGACGATGTATATACATCCACCGGCGAGCTGATCGATAATAGAATTACGAAAAACATTACGGATACTTACCTAACTTATTTCGAAACGACGGCGGAATTTACGGGTGACAAGTGCCAACGATCCGTTGGCGAATGTATCGAACACAAGTACGAATTTCGTGCTCTTATGTCGCCGCTTCACAAGTGTACTCAGGATAAAAAAATTCAGACGAACGTATCTCGTAATTTTTTTGATTTATCAGAAATTGAAGAATTTTGACTGCAATTATATAAATTACATAAATCAGTCTACATAGTATTTGAAAGATTGTGAAATAGAACGTTTCTCAAGTATTAAGTATTAAGTAACATCATGCTAAGAAGAAATTAAAATATTAGAATTTTTTTAATAATTCTTGTTGATACATTTTTTAGCGATTCTTTTCTTTTTTTTTTTTTTTAGCGATGTGCTCTCTAATGTTATTACTTTCGTATAATTTAATTAATTCATTCTTACAAATGATTTCGTATATGTCGAACCTTCTTTGGAATGAATTTAAATGAACGTTATTACCCGTTGTCCTGAATTCATATCTAAAGCGATGCACACATGTTAAGATATTAAGATTTTACACGTTGATGTATAATGAATTTACATTAGGTTGAAAGACTGTTTTAAAAAATTTCCGGAATTAAATGAAACGCTACAGGAAGAATTACTGTGGCTTTTCAATATAATGCAGATCAGCTTCGATCCTGCTGACAATTGGTACGATATTGCGGCAAAAGCGTATTCCGAGTATAATATGTGCGAGGGTGATCAGGCAATAAATTGGAGGAGCCGTGGATATGGTACCATTCTCGATATATTAATGGTTTGTGCCTCTTATCTCACTATATTATTTCTTACTCGCTGAATATCTTTATTTATCTTACATTTTTTTAAACAGAAAAAGTTTCCAAATCCAGAGGAGGAGTTACCCGTATTAAACAAAACGATACTTAATGCCGAAGTTACGAACGTTGATTACTCCAGTGAAGATAACAGCGTGAAAGTAACAACGCTCGATGGAAAAGAATACGTAGCCGATCACGTTATCATGACGCCTTCCTTAGGTGTGCTTAAAGCACAGTACGAAACTCTGTTTAATCCTCCATTACCGGAATCGAAAATTAGAACTATTAAAGTACGTTTTCTGTGTTCCCCAATTTTAATAAGAGTTAACTTTTAATTAGCGATATTTAACTGTTTATTCTAGGGATTAGGATATGGAAATGCTTGTAAAATATTTTTAGCGTTCAACGATACTTGGTTTAACACCAAAGAAACGAATAACGCAGGATTTCGAATTTTGTGGACTAAAGAAGAGAGGGAGAAGCTTGACAGCAATGTAAGAATTTAAAGTTGTGCTATAAGTAAATATGTATATATATATATTAATTTAATTTTATGTAAATATAAAAATAAAACATATTTTTACTTTTTACAGCCAAAAACAAGGTGGATGCCTTATGTTATAGGTTTCTTTTTTGTCGAGCACAAACCTCGTTTATTGTACGTATGGGTATCTGGAAAAGGTGCGCGACTGATAGATGATGTCACTGATGACGAAATTTTTAATCAAACAGTACAGCTGTTAAATAATATGCTGTCGAAAGATTATAATGTCACTAGACCAACAGCAATGATAAGGTATCGTTTTTGCAGTTGGTATATTCTTCTTATCTGTCTCTGACGAAATTCATTTTATTTGTAGAAGTAAGTGGTATCAAAATAAGCATTTCCGTGGCACGTATAGTTTTCAAAGCATAGAAACTATAAACACGAATTCCAGCGCGTTGCAATTGTCCGAACCAATTATAAAAATGGGGAAACCTGTAAGTTTGATTTGAACAATTTATAAATACAGTGTTGCTTACGTTACTATATTTGTTTCTTCTAGGTAATTTTATTTGGAGGTGAAGCTACTAACGAACACTACTTCTCTACAGTACATGGAGCGATTGGCTCTGGATGGAGAGAAGCTGAAAGATTAATAAGTCTTTACGATAAACTTAATAGTACAAACCTAATAGTATAAACTTAATAGTACAAAAGTCCAATGACAAAATAAATAATAAATTTTATTTAGATTAGAACTACAGATATATAACTTCATCGTAATTTTAAAAATGACCTAGTCAAAATTATATACGCAATTATATAATATAAAATATAAGAATGTTCGATTTACTTCGAGTTCGAAATGCATGCATATGTATTCTCATATACATATGTACAAGAAATGTGCGTATGTTTACATATTTCAAATTACTTTCGTTTATATTTCTCTAGAGATTCAAAGTTATGTATAGTTAACTTTCAGCAACGTGATACTGTAAAAAAATTTGTGCTTGTTTTATTCCTGTATCATAAGCACCATGTGTTGTAGAATAAAAATTTTCGTGTGTTGCTTCACCAGCAAACATGATGATAGGCACGTCCTAAGATAAAATAAATTTTTTCATTGCACCGACTATTTTGCAATCAAGTGTTTCGATATTTCTTACCTTATTATTATGTTCTGTTAGTTTACCCCATATCGGTTCTGACAGACTGCGTGGCGTAATGCCATTTGCGTCACATCTCGTTGTAATGTGACTATAACTACCTCGAATGTACTTATTCGCGTTCCACTGTGTTCTCAAGCATCTCTTTATTGGAGATATTTTATAACATTTTAAATAATGTTTAAGTAAATTTTCACAGTCTATTGCAATTTGTTCTTCGCTCAAAGTTTCAACAATATAAGCTCCACGACCGCCAACCCAACCGAGGAGTACACCTTCGTGATTAGGTAAAACGTCAAAACCTGTCAGATCTCTAGTCCATACAGCCAGATTTTTATTCCAACATACACCTTCTTTCCAAAGTAGTTGAAATCCTTTTGTGTTAGGTTTCCACCATGAAATCTCAAAATCGAGGAAAACTTTATTTATTAACCCGAAGCCTAAACATTCGATTGCCTGGCTGAAGAGATTCGGTAAGGATGGAATAAACATAGTCTTATGATTCTCTTTTAAATAACCGAGGGAACATGTAACTATTACGCAATCGGCAAGAATACGAGTATTTTTAGAGACATTTAAAATAAGCGGAGAATTGAAATCAGTTTGTTGCCACTCGATTGATTCTACAGAGGTATTTAGACGTAAATTTCCTTTACCCAAACTATCGGCGATAAGTTTGGGTAAATCCTTATATCAAGATTTAAATGAAAGATGTTCTGGACCCCCAACAAACTATAAAAAAAGAATATTATATTTGTTACATTTTTTTTCCAACAATAATTTCAACATCGCAATATTTACCTTAAATTTGCCCCAGTATTTCGTAGATAATTCGTCAAGACTGAAACAAGCGTTATCTATTGCAAGAAATCTGATATTCCAATCGAAAATTTCCTTCTTTATGGTTCTTATTACCAGCGGATCATTCTTTTTATGTAAATGTTTGTTGAGAGAATTTCTTAAAACCGCATCGATATTTTCACAACCTATTTCAATATTTTTATTCTCATAATCCTCGCAATCTTCTAATGTATTACAAATAAGATCATCTATCTCTTCTACTAAAGCTTCATCTACTTTACAACCATTGTTGCGAATGAAAATCCCTTGACCATCTCGACATTGTACGTCTGAGAGTAAATCATGTTTATAGCATAATTGAGCTAACTGACTTTGATCACCGTGCACAAACTGTGCTCCATATTCTATCCAAGCTTTATTCCATGGGGCAGATTGTATTCGACCACCGATTTCGCTTTGCGCTGTGAGAAAGTAAATAGTAAATCATTCTCTTCTCTTCGTCGACACAAATCCTTCTTCAATTTCCCTTCAAAATTTAATTACCTTCGATTAATAAATAATCTTTGAAATTTGCATCCTCTAGTGTTCTCGCAGCTGCCAATCCTGCAATGCCTGCACCTATTATTACAATTTTCGTTCTTGATATTTTTTGGTTTGACGCACTCAACGGCCTTTCCAACTTATCGAATCCATTTCTCCAACCACGTGTTCTACGTGATCAGAATTGTATTTTTCAAAATTAAATTTTATTGTTTGTTTAACAATTGTAACCACTTTTTAGTGTGTATATACAAATTATTACCATTATAAATTTAAAGAATAAACAAGTACAACAATATAGTAATATTCTGTTGAGAATGAATATAATTTAATTAAAAAAGAATTTTTGTTTATTACTTGTAGATAAATATTAGAAAAATTAACATTGTAAGGATAAATATATGTATATATGCATATTATTTATTTATTGTTAAGTATAAAATTAAAATATAAATCTCTTTTTTTTTAAGAACTAAAAATAATAAGTAATTATTTATTAAATTAATAAAGCGTAAAGTATGTTTCTATAATGTGAAACATCAAATAAATCTATTTATTTAATTTAATTTACCGTGATCCCTTATGAAGAAACCTGGCTCTGGCTAAAGCGGAGACTTTAACCGCCTAAGAAGCATGCTAATCAATAGAAATAGAACATATAATTCAATATAAACGCTTTTGATATAAATTAGTTGTTTCATTCAAACCACTTTTCCAAACTGGAAAACAAACAAAAGAAATTAATAGAAGAAAATGTGAAACGAAAAATGTCAAAAATGTCATAATTTTAAAGTTTAAAAATCAAATTCGTACGTTTGCACAAAATGCGAGTGTAAATTATAATTTTAAAGATGTAAATTATAATGCATAGTAAAAAATCAAACCACATATAGGATTTTTTAAGCCATGCAATGATCATAAAAATGAATTTACCTTAAAGTCAATTATAGTATAATTATCCATCATTATGCACAAATTAAACCTTTTATTTCAGCTAGAATAAGTAATCAAAAAGACTACTATTTCACACCACACTACCATATTTCAAATAGAACCCAAATAATAATTATAGATTGAAAATTATTACAAATTACCTATGAAAATCTATTATTCTATCAGCTTCTCTGAAACCCGTTTCAACTGCGCCATGCACAGTAGAATAATAATGTTCGTGTGTGGCCTCTCCGGCAAAAAGAATTATCTATTAAATAAATAAAATTTTTAAAATCTTTTTTTTCATAATTCAATTAAGAAGAATACGTACAGGTTTTCCATCAGCTGTTATAATAGGTTCAGCTAAATCTTTAGTTTCTGCATTTAGTTTTTCAGTTGTTATGCTCTTAAAAGAATACGATCCACGGAAAAATTCATCAGTGTACCAGGACGATCTACAAATAATATAATACGTGTCATGATTAGAATAATAAGAAAAGAATATTAGAATAATAGGAATAATAAGAAATCATTAAATTATTACCTAATCATTTGGTCAAATTTCGAAATATTATATGTTTTACTCAAAAACATTTCTAGTAATAAATATAGTC
This sequence comes from Tetragonisca angustula, assembly GCA_036937485.2. NCBI lineage: Eukaryota > Metazoa > Arthropoda > Insecta > Hymenoptera > Apidae > Tetragonisca > Tetragonisca angustula. The sequence goes on along the minus strand of JAWNGG020000009.1, from coordinate 1,602,587 downwards.
CATCAGATATGTCATTATCAGTAAGTAGTTCTATGTGTCTTGCAAATTTACCAAAGATCCATGTACATAATACCCTTGGTTGATAATCCACAGAAATAAATGCAAACACATCACACAGCCATTCGTATTCCTGAATTATGTACGGTTAGTACGTTTAAAAAGATTATTATTGATGTTGTGTATCAATATTAAAAAATGTAACTGTATACTTGTCCATATGATTTAATAAATTCTTCCTTATCTTCCTTGGACCATATTAAACTAAAACCTGCACATTCTTTTGGCCACCATCTATGTGGGAATTCCAAGAATATTTTATTTACAGTTCCAATATTTAAACCCTAAATAACATATTGCAGTTATATTTTGAATTAAATGCACACCAAGTGGAGAATTAAGTAGAGAAGTAGAGTAATTTGAATTAAGTAGAAAAATCCCCATATTATTTATTACTATTAAACCTTGCCTTTATTGCGTGTTGTTTCCTTTCAGGCAAAAGTGGAGTAAACATTGCGGCATGTTTCTCTTTTAGAACACCAAGAGATGGAGTAAATATAACATGAGATGCTATATATTTTGAACCATCTTTGGTTTTTACAATTATATTATTATTCGAAGTATAATCAATATTATCAATATTTTTATTAAATTCTATTTTTTCAATTATTGGCAGATTACTTTCTGTGTTTGATATTTTCTGCTGAAACAAAAAAAGAATAAATTATTGTTTTACATATGTATATATAAATATAATGTAGTTATTATTGATAAAGATGTACATACAAATAGTAAATCAAATAATGTTTTGTAGCCACGATCCTTCCAATTAAGTACAAGATCTCCATCACAAGTCCAATAATTATTAATTTCTTTTGCAGAAACATCAAACCATGAATCACTACACTGAATGGAATTATCAAATTTATGCATCCAATCTAGTAACTGTTCAGCTTTATCGCGACTAGTAAACGGATTTTCATCAAATATCTTATAAAATCTGAAATATTTAATTTATAACATGATTCAGTTTCTCGTTAGAATGATCGAAATTTTAAATATAAGTATTTGAATTTTAGCGGTAAAATCAAACCGGATGTAGATCATTAACCTTGAAACGACAAAAGAAATTATAGTGTATTTATTGAAACTTGTATGCTATTAAATACAATTTCTTATATTGTGCCTTAATATTATATCATGTTATAAATTATGAACGATTCATATCTTTTCATAGAAAATGTGATATAAAAATATAAATTATATATATTTTATAAATATGTTTGCAAGGTAAGAATTTCTAAATTGTCTATATTTTTGAAGAAAAAAATTGTTTATATATAAAATTTTGTATTTTAGTAATGTTGATCCTGAATTGGAGAAATTGAGGAGAGAAGTTGATGGTCCTCCAAATTTAGATATTTTAACACTAAATGTTCAAAGAGCTACAGCACAAATTCATGCTTCTTATTTATTTGAACAGATTGGAAAAACTACTTTGCAAAAATTATGTTTACTATTAAGTTCTACTGCCACAGGCAAAACTTACAGTGGATGGCAAGAATTTGCTGCATATATGGGTTTAACAATGGAACAAATACGTGTATGTATATCTAAGTCTCTATTCCTTTAAACTTTTCTTTAACTTTTTTTGTTACAGTGCATAGATTATGATTTTAAAGGCTTGCAAGATCCAACTTATTATGTATTATTGGCTTATGTCCAACATACTGATGCAACTGTAGATAAGATTTTACGTACATTACAAAGAATACATCGTCTTGATATAATTAATCAAATAAAGGATAATATTACAGATTTAATTGATAAAATATCACAAAGAACTACTACAGATGGTATCATAACATTTATGTATCACAAAAGTAATAACTATGTTTTCAATTTAGTTTACAAGAATATTTCTATCTGTGTAGAATCAGCTTTGTTAAGACCAAGAAGTATACCAAAAGCTCCATTAGTATTAACTCCAATCAATTTCGTACACAATATACGAAAACATAAAGCAGTATCTGACCGTGTTATACAGGACAATTTGAAGAAGGTATTGTAAAATATTGAAGCGGAATTATGTGCTTTTAGATCAGTATAAGTCAACATTTTTTGTTTATTTTTTTGACAGAGTAAAAAATCATATGGCTGTATAGTTATGTTAACATTTGCTGATGATGGTTCAGAAACTGCACAACATGTAGCAAAAATATTCAGATCTAAAGAACCCAAAATTGGAGTTCTCATACTTCAAGAACAGGAAAATTATGTATATGATAGAGCTGAAGAATTTATAGATGATTGTTTTAAACAGGTAAGATAGCTTAATCGACTTTAGATTAAAAGATTTAACTTAATTTAACCGTAAACTTTTTTTTAGGTGAATTTTATTATACCTATATTAACACAAGGATATATGGAAAGAATAAGTAATATTAAGAAAGTCTATATTGAAGATCAAAATAAGTTAGATGCAAAATACATAAGATATATATACTCTCTTTTAAGATATGAATATGTGAGAAATCAATGCATTAATTCTCGTGTAAGGTACGTTTATCAAAGTTACTATTTTTACTGATTTATTTACATAAATATTTCTTTTTTTTTTTTTTTTTAGGTGTATAGTTTCTGATAAAGAGGTTTTTGCAGTTGCAACAGCAAATTTACATCCAACTTTGCAAGCATGGTTTAGAGAAAGTGATATTGATGCATTTATTGACAATATTCTTCTAAAGAAATGTTCAAGATGAATTTGTATAATATTTCAATTTTATACATAACAGATAATATATTTCAAATCTATTTGTATACTTACTTATTCATAAAATATTCCCCATATGATTCTGAATTATATATATCATCTGATATATTTTCAGAAATATCATAATATATTTTAAAGGCTTCTGCAGATTCTTTCTTTGAGAAGATTTCCCCTTTTGCAGTAATAAATACATGTTTATCATACTCATTAAAACATTTTGAGGAATCTAATAACTTATGAGGGGAAGCAAGTTTATAAACAATATTCCCTTCTTCACCATGAACCCACTGTGCTCCTAATTCCACAACATTATCCGCTGAAAAATATAAGAATATAATTGTTTTAATGATACACGTATTCTTTTCTATCTTATGCAACAGAAATTGCGCCTTTGTATAGAAATACTTAATAAACGTTTAAATAACAATAATTTACTTACCAAATTCGACTGTATTTATTCTACCACCAATTCGATCTTTTCCTTCAAGGATTATGATGTTTTCCAATCCTTTTTTCATTAATCTAGCCGCTGCGGCAATACCTGCAGCTCCAGCTCCAATAATTATTATTTTTGTTTCTTTAAACATTATTTTGTTTTAATAACTAATTATTAGTCTAAAGTATGAATTGAAATTAACATACTATAACGTCGTTATATAAATATAATGATATGATATCATATATCAATATCTCATATGTTATCTTATCATTCGAAAAAATTGTTGAAGATATAAATTGTCAAAAACATGTTCAATGCAGCTATCGGTTCGTGTTGTACTGATCAGCTGATTTCAGAACCCGGAAACCTATAGCGCTATGAAGTAAAATAATACGAAAATTTCATTGACACAATAGGCTAGTACTTTGATCTATTGAATAGAATTTGAGGATCATCATATATACATTTTGTAAATGAAGCTTAGAATTTCATTAATAAAGCGCAATCAAGTTCATAAATTAATTCGTTTTATGTAATTGGTTTTTCTTACGAATAAAAATTTAATGCATTAAAACACTAGCGCCACATGGCGATAAAACGATGAAATTTTTCTGTCTTTATTGCCGAATGTGTACTCCTTGTCTTTTACGCTTACAATTAGATATATCTATCTTTGTCGCACACCATCCTTGTCTATCAAGTAATAATAGAATAAATAACTGTTGTCATCTATTGAATTCGGTTAAAACATTGGCTGAAATTAAAATTCGGTCGATAAATAAAGAAGCATCTGTCCTGCTTGGTATTTCTAGGTGGAGTTGATAGGTGACAGCATCTTCGTAGACAAGGAAAGCGATGTGCGACAAAGACAGTAATAGGGGTTTCATTGTTTCCATTATACGATTTTGTTGCAGCGTTTTCTTTAATAATATTGAAAAAACAAATTTGTGAATATATTAATTATTCATTTGAATTTCTCTTGAATCTTAGACTAAGATTAAATTAAATTAAACTAGTTAATCTGTTTAATAATTGTGCAAAAATGGCGCAAGACAGAGAAGATTTGCCACGAAAGGTTAGTTTCCTTTCTTTGTCATTAATAATCACTTAAATAATGATTTCCAATTTTAGTAACTGGTAAATTAACAAGTATTGTTTATTATAGAAGTACAGAAGAGAGGAAGACAGAGAGGGCAGTGCTTTAGAAACAGATGATGATTATGTTCCTTATGTGCCAGTTAAAGAGCGTAAAAAGCAGCAACTAATTAAGCTTGGTAAGCTTGGACAGCTTAAGGATGAAGCGGCTGCTGGTATTATTGGAAAAAGTAGCAGTGAAAATGAAAAAGATGACGCGGATGATGACGATGAAGTATGGGGAAGGAAGTCAAACATTTCCTTATTGGATCAGCATACTGAATTGAAAAAATTGGCAGAAGGTAAGTGTATATGTGTTTAAAAAAAAGGAAAAACTATTTTATGATAAGAAATAAATTAATTGACGAAATATTCCAGCCAAGAAAGAAAGCGCTATGGAGAAACAGTTGAAAGAAGAAGAAAAGATTCTTGAGAGTGTAACAGAAAATAAAGCTTTAATGGGGGTAGCGGAATTGGCAAAGGGTATTCAATATGATGAGCCAATAAAGACTAGTTGGAGACCTCCAAGAGCAGTGCTTGCTGCAGGGGAAGCCCGGCATGAGAGAATTAGGAGAAAACTTAGGATTTTAGTTGAGGGAGATGATGTCCCGCCACCGTTAAAAAGCTTTAAAGAGATGAAGTTTCACAGAGGTATATTGAACGGTTTGGAACAGAAAGGTATTGTTAAGCCAACACCAATTCAAGTCCAAGGAATACCAACAGTGTTAGTTTACATTTATTGTATAATTTCATTCATTTTTTTTTTTTTGTACTATACAAAATATTTAGTTTTTTTCTTTTTATTGTAGATTATCTGGTCGCGACATGATTGGCATTGCTTTCACTGGTAGTGGTAAAACATTGGTATTTGTTTTGCCTATTATAATGTTTTGTCTGGAACAAGAAGTGGCTATGCCATTCATAAGAAATGAAGGACCATATGGTATATACTGATATTGTGGATAAAATAATATAATATAATTTATAAAGTAATATCATAATTTGCATCTATTATTTTCAGGCTTGATCATTTGTCCGTCTCGAGAATTAGCGAAACAAACTTACGATATTATTCGACATTATACGAATAGTTTACGACAGGCAGGTTGTCCCGAAATACGTAGCTGTTTAGCAATTGGAGGTGTGCCTGTATCAGAATCTTTAGAAGTTATTAACAAGCAAGTATTCTACTAGTAGTTCCATGTTCGAATTTTCATTCTAATATTTCTATTGCAATGTGTAATATCTTTTAATATTTCACTACAGAGGTGTACACATTATGGTGGCAACTCCTGGACGACTGATGGACATGTTAGATAAAAAGATGGTAAAACTTAGCGTGTGTCGTTATCTTTGCATGGATGAAGCCGATCGTATGATTGACATGGGTTTTGAAGAAGATGTGCGAACCATTTTCTCGTTCTTTAGGGTAAACATACTTTACTACGATAGTTTTTAATATATTAAAATGTTCGTACTATATTTGAGCATATTTCATGCAGGGCCAGAGGCAAATGTTGCTATTCTCCGCAACTATGCCAAAGAAGATTCAAAATTTTGCACGTTCTGCTTTAGTAAAACCTGTGACGATTAACGTCGGTCGTGCAGGCGCGGCGTCTATGAACGTAATACAAGAAGTTGAATACGTGAAGCAGGAAGCTAAAATCGTGTATCTCCTAGAGTGTTTACAAAAAACTCCACCACCTGTACTGATATTTGCAGAGAAGAAGCAAGACGTTGATGCTATTCACGAATATCTATTATTAAAGGGTGTTGAAGCGGTAGCGATACACGGTGGAAAAGGTACATTCAACTTTCATTGAAATATCATTTTATCAAGTATGTTACCCAGTATGTTTGAGTTGTGTAATTTTTCACAGATCAGGAAGAAAGATCGCGTTCTGTAGAAGCTTTCCGCGAAGGTCGGAAAGATGTGTTGGTTGCAACGGACGTTGCATCTAAGGGTCTGGATTTTGCCGACGTGCAACACGTTATAAATTACGATATGCCAGACGATGTTGAAAACTATGGTAACTTAGCATGTTTCTGTTATGAGTTACCAATGACGAATTACTTAAGTAATAAATTTTGGTGTGCAGTGCACAGAATTGGAAGGACTGGACGTTCTGGACGGACTGGAATAGCGACAACGTTTATCAATAAAGCAAATGACGAATCCGTGTTACTGGATCTTAAACATTTGCTCATGGAAGCGAAGCAAAAGGTTCCACCATTCTTGTTGGAGCTTTGTTCAGAGAACGAGAAATATCTCAATTTAGGAGGTAAAGTAATTCATTGTTATGTTTATATCTTTCTTTTTTTTGTTTTCTATTAAAATGAAGAAACTAAAGCATGTTATGTGTATGTTATTATGTTTTTTTCATTACATTCTAGACGAGCGTGGATGCAGTTACTGCGGTGGTCTTGGTCACAGAATCACAGAGTGCCCCAAACTGGAAGCTATCCAAAACAAACAAGCATCGAACATTGGACGTCGTGATTACCTGGCTAGCAATGCAGCTGATTATTAAATACGTAACTTTAAACTACTTTGTACATATTTTTGTAATGTTTTCTTTGTACAGTATTTTATTTTCTATTAGACGTCGATTTTGTAAATAGTACTGCGAAATTTGTATTTGTAATTAGAAAAAAAAAAAAAAAAAGAAAAATTATGAAAAATAAATACGCTCTTTGTCTCTTTAAATGTGATGCTTTTATGTTTTCTCCATCCGTTAATTTGGCAGGTGATGCGCGAAACGATAATTTCTCAACGAACTTTTCATTCAAATTGAATCGAGTGATGATTCGTGAGCAAAATGGAAAAGGGGACAACGATTTTGCAAGAATCAAAAATAAGAAAGCCGAAGAGATGGAGGAACGGCGAAGGTTGATGGAGAAAAGTGTCGAAAAGAAGCGACAGTTACGTCAACAGCACATTGAACGTAAAGAGACATTGGAAGCGGAGAAACTGCAACGCGCCGAGACAGCTACTGATCGGAAAGTTCGGCAACTTAAACGCAGGCAACGACTAGCCGAGGAACTTGCACGTCGTAAACGTAAAGGCAACAATTTCTCTGAAAAATAAATGGATCGCTAATAAAGTTATTAATTATGCGTTTACTCACACGATGCAGACATCGAGTTGCAAGAATCGCTCAAGAGTAGAAAAATAAAATCTGCCAGCGCGCGCGGTATGTCCGACGAGGTCTTCGAGAAGATACAAGCTGAAGTGATGGAGAAGAAAACGCAGGACCAGCAGATACAAACTTCCAGCCCGTGGGATGTCAGCGAAGACTTCGAACTGAAGCAACAGCAGAAGAAATTAAGTTATCAAAGGGATCTGCAAAATCAGTTGATAGATAATCGACGTAGGCTGCGCGAGAAAGAAGAGGAGAAGCACCGCGAGCGAAAAATAATGGAGGAAGTTGGCGAGACGTTGCACGAGGAAAATTCGGAAGCGGAAAAGAGGAAAACAGAAGTCGCTACTTTGTTGCAAGCTGAGAAGGATGCATTTCTAAAGGCTCGACAGTTTTGGAAAGAAAAGAGGAGGGAAGTTCTGAGGCAGGAGCACGACGAGATTGCGCGAATCATCGCGAAAAGGGAAGCTTTGCAAAAGAGGGAAGCCGAAGGAAAGGTTCCACAAAGACGTTGATTTATTTTGACACTTTTAACTTTGTCTCAACGACGCGTTCGCCTCGTTTGTAGATTGACACCCAAGCAGCGAAGGACATTATGTTGGAGAAAATGATGAGCAAACTGATGGAGGAGGAACGTAAACGAGTAGAACGGGAAGAAATTTGCCGGGAATTATATTTGGCGGAGAAAGAACACGAGCGTGCAAGCGAGGCGATTAAGGAGGCGTCGAGAAAGAAACACACTGCGAGAGAACTTTTACAAGAAATGGTAAAATTGTGGCTGCATCGTGGTTTCCCTTACATTTTCTCCGCAACAAACGATTATTAAACGTCGTGGAATTAATTAGGCAAGAACTCAGATGGCTGTGGCCGAAAGGAAAGCGAAAGAACGAGCAATCGATGCTGCCTTCACCAAGTACTTGGCCGACGAACAGAAGAAACAGGAGGAAAAGGAGAGACTAAAGGAGCGAACGCGACGTGAAAAAGGTACGTACATGTCACTTATTTTTTTTTTATTAGAGAGGGTTTAGAGTCGCATCGACTACGTGGTCTTTGGCGACGTGCTGGAAATTTTCTCTTTATATTTGCTCTAGCAGTTGGGTCCCCTTTAGGTTAGTTGATGATGTTTTTCGTTGTTTCTGGCAGGTCAGAGCGGTGTTTCGATTTAATCCGTACTTCCTATGTTCCGGTATTTTCTGCATTCATGTAGCAGGTGTTGGGTGGCGGTGTCACTTATTGTTAGCACGAAACGAAGCGTTCTACAAGCAGAATTTACCACGCATTTTATTTTCAGTTGCTCAGTACGGAGATGAACTGCGAGAGATTATAGAGCAAAATAAAATGCGACGCTCGAAGGATACGGCGCAGACGAAGGGTGAAGCTAACGTCGGTCACGATGAGAAATGTAAGATCAAGTGTCATTCGGAGCCCGAAAATCTTGAAAAATTAACGTCCCAGGTAGTGAAGAACGATTTGTGTGTTTAGATAGCAACGCTGAGGGTGAAATAAAATTTTTAATTTCTACGGCTATTTATTGGTATACAGGTATATACAGTGATGCGCGAAAAACGTTGCTCTCGCGGCTCTTGCGGCTCTCGTCGTTTATACAAAGTCCGTGTAAAAATACAGCAGCCCCATCTTATATCGGATATTAAGAGTACGTGATAAATTAACAGTCTCGCCTCGGGCGTGTCCAGTATCGAAAAATCGGACGGGAACAGCTAACTAACGAGTTTCGTTCTGCCGGTCGGATTTTTCTTGGCAATCGAGGCAATTCTCGAGCGATCTCCCTTCTACCTTTTACCCCTTCCATTTGCAAACGACTTCAAATTCAACGATCGTCACTGGGTTTAACATCAAAGAGAACTACGTTTCGATTTCTTTCTCGCGTCTCTCTTTGTTAAAATGTTCTTCATGGAAAAAGAAGGGGTCGGAAGTAGCAAAACAAGCAACACTCGAGCGTTAGGAATGACTATACGTATAAGTACGAACGTTAGTTCTTTTTTTTCCTCGGTGACTGGCTAGTCGCCATAGTCGCTTACAAACTAATTTGATCAAAAAAATAACATATACCTATCGTTAAAACTACTCATTGTATACACTTGGAAACGGATGATATTCGAAAAAAAAAAAAAAAAAAAAAATATGAACTCGTGCATTCCTGAGATCGTAGAGAGATATCCTCTTCTCGGAAGATCGTCGTTCAATGGATGATCGTGATGATCGGAATATTTACTATAGGTTCTCTATTTACCTTTTTTTGTTCCTTTTAAAATCTATGTCTCCGTGCATCGAATTGCATTTCGACGAATGGCTCTGACCTACGGGCACTTGCTTTCAGCGAACTGAAACCTCTGCCGAGAGAATCTCAAGGAAAAGTTTTCAAGCGAATAATAACGAGGGAGTTAGGCGACATGGCCACTGGCTCAGAACCGGTCAAGTTCACGAATTTAACACAGATTGGTCTTAAAAGTAAAATCACAATTCCTTAAATAACCCATTCGCCTACACTTCACTCGCGCAACTTTCTCACGCGTCTTCTTCCAACTTCTCGCGAGGAGAGAGAACGGCGGTGGAAAGACAGAGAGCTTTCCAATCGATTCTATCTATTCGATAAATAGCAACAACTATTCGAGCAATTCGGAATTTCGCACTGACTAATGTGACCGCTTATACACAACGTTAGGCCAATGGGTTAATTAAATATTAATCGCGTAAGACGAGATCGAAACGATCGACCCTCCCCCAGTTGGCGAGACTCGATCGTGACTCGCGCACGCGTACGTGTATAACGTGTATATAAATTCACGTAAAAGTAAAAATCACATATCCTTACGATTTAAGTACATCATGTACGCACGTATGTATACACACAAGCGGATTTTTCTTCATTTTTTGTTCGCAGCAACCGGAAAAATATTCCACTGGTTTTAAAAATAAGAGGCGGGCAAACGTAAGCGTGTCTCGATGGTTCTTCCGTGTTACGCGCAATAACATCCTTTGACGCGCGATTCCCCTCTTGCACGATACGTTGTATCGTATGGCAGTATTTTTTTTTCTTTCTTTTTTTTTTTTTTTTTTTTTAACAAACGAACAACGAAAAGATAGATTTTTGCCCACCTCCGTTTCTTAACGTTAACATCTCGTCGACAAGGTGAACAACAAATCTGATCAGAAATTTTCTGTTGCTCTTCGTCAACTCGAGACCAATCGCGATGCTTTTCTTCCAGCGTCTTAACGACGATACGAAGCGTGTTTGCAACGTGTAACTCTCGCAAGTTTCGCAGAAGTTTTCTTTCACGAAACCTGGTATTACCAGACAACACTTGCGAGCAACAAGATCCTCAGACGGTGGATCAAAGTAACTGAATGCGCCGGAGCTATTCGGAGCGAACGCCATTTCTACGGTGGCGGAATGATTCGAAGCAAATAACAAGTAACATTAACAAACGTTAGTGTAAGGATTAAGTACGTAGATTACGTGAAACGAGCGAAATGAGAGGAACTTCAGACTCGATTGCGCACGGAGAAAAAAAAAAAAATAAAAAAGAGAGATTTGAAGCGACTGGGAATGTTCGACGGGGAACAGAATCGTCTCGACGTCGTTAAGCAATATTGACTAATATAGCACCGTACAATAGTAATGAATAGTAAATCTTCTCAGTACGATTAAACTACGATCGTTTTTTTTTCTTTTCCTTTTTTGTTGTTCTTTTTCCTGCAGCAGCGTGGACAATCGCCGATAGACACTCTGAGAGAAACGCAAACTCATGAGAAACACAGCGGGGAACGCGTGTCGTTGATTCTCGTATCTCTTTATTACAGTCTCAAAAATATAAACAGCTCGACGAGAGTCTCGCCGTCACTTATCCACTGGAAATGCAAATAATCCGGCTGGTTTTACACCGCGGTTAGGAATTGCCGGCGAGTAGGAACCATGAGAATAGTACGTTAGATTAACAACAGCAAGTGTGCAGGCAGAAAGTGGTCAAGGTTGACGACAAGTTGTTGATTTTTCAAAGAAACTTCGAAAGGACAGAGTAGACTAACTTCGGCTATCAACCGCGATATATATATATATATATTTCTCGAACGATTCTTTTCCACTTTCTTTTTGTCTTTCTTCTTCAGAGAAGCTTCAGAAGATCACGAACTCTAGTTAGCAAGTCGTATGTCTGCTGACTTTCTGCTTGTTTCCCGAGAAATCATCGCCAAAAAGGAAAATCAAAAGAAAGTTTCTCTTTCTGGATTGTAAGATCCTTTCTCCAAGTTTCGAACAGCGGTGTACGATAGGCACGATATAGTAACAGTTTTAAGTATTTCTCTCTTTCACACCCTTTCTCTCTCTCTCTCTCTCTCTCTCTCTCTCGCACTCTTTCTTTCTTTCTCTCCCTTATTCGTCCGTAAACAAGACGATAAACATCACTCTGAAAGTCGCCTTTCGCATCGATCGAACGCTGATCCCTGAACTCGCTAAAAAACTGCGATTGCAAACGAATCGGTAAGTCGATTTTCGGTGAAAGAACGAACGTTTCCGCGCGCTTTTCCCCCCTCGAGAGGCGAAAATAGATCTGCGATTTGATTTCCTTGTGCCGCGTGTCGATGCACAGTGCGTTAGTTGCGGTTAGTTTCTTTCTTTCCTTCCTTCCCTTTATGTGAAATTTGGCCCCTTTTCTTTGGAAGAAGAAAACTTGGCTTGGATCGTTCAGCTAGCACTTCCATAGAACGCGGATCGTTTCGATTACTATAACAGCACGATGATTCACGACGGTGAATTTTTCTTCTTTTTTCTGTTTTTTTTTTTTTTTTTTCTTTTTTTCTTCTGAATGTACACGACAGACCGTCGTCTTATCTCTAGGAAGACGTGAAAAAGAGCGAAAGCGTACGCCGTGTATATGTATGCGCGTGCTCCTCGTCATACGTACCGATAAAAAAATAAATTCCAGCACAGTAGAGAAACGGAAGAAGCTCATTTGGGGTTGCGTCAACGTTTTATGAAAACACGCCCTAGCAGCCATTAGACTAATGCGATAAAACGATTTGGTTCTTCGATGTTCGATTTCACTCATGATAAATATCTTCTTTCTTTTTCTTTTCCTTTTTTATTCCGTCCAACTCGTCCCTTACTCGAACTCGACAGTTTTAATATTCATCATTAGCGAAACGAAGGCCGAACCACACGGGATGGCATGCAAAGGTTTAATTTCACCTGTGTACCAATCCTTCGCGACTTTGGCGGACGGGATTCTTCGACGCGTCGATTCCCTCGACACGGACCTCTTCTCCTCCTCCTCAAAAAAAGAAAAAGAAAAAGAGAAAAAAAGAAAGATTCTTCTAAATTAAACGAAGATTCTAAACGAGACTTCGTTTTTATCGTGGTCACGTGTCCGAGAAGAGAAACTCGCTCTCGGACAGCAGCACTTCGAGATCGGAAGGAACGGTATGGAGATCAGAATTGGCCGGTTCAGGTAAATCACCCGCACTGTTTCCGATTCCTGTAGGCGCTATTTGTCTGGCCCTGCCGATTCTGACTCGGTCCTTCTTTTTCGCCGTCCTTAACAGAACGCCTGTCCGCGGAAGCTTCGGCCTGCCGGCCGCGTGAGTCGCGTTCGCCGCCACAGCGGGCACCTGCGCCACTTTGTCCGACTTTCGCAGTTTCACGCTGAACCTGAACGGCGGTTTGTACACCACTTGCAGCTTCGCCCTTTCCTTCCTTGCCGCCGAGTTCGCCGTTATCTTCGCCTCTTTGGACTCGGTGGGTCTTCTCAGTGCCACCTGCTGCTGCCTGGTTGCAGGCAGCCTGGCTGCTGCGCCGGTCAAGCCCACAGGCGTGGACTTGCTTTTCGGTAAACCGGTCGCGTTCCCGCTTCGGCCAGTTTCCGGCCGGCACTGAGACGACGCCAACAACCAGGAGCGAACTTTGCTCTTGGGATCGGCGTTTGGCTCGGTTTCCTTCTCCGCCTGTATCGCCGAGTAATCGATCACCTCCTTCTTGTGCTGCTTCTTGCGCTTCCTCTTCTCGTTGTCCGCGTTGCTCGAACTGCCATTGGCGTTCTGCTTGTCACGGCTCGGGAACGACTTCTTCCTCTTGCCCTCTTGAACCGTCGCGGTGCTCGCGTCCGCCGATCTCTTTCTAGGAAGGTCTTCGGCCGCGTTCGTCGCCCCATTCGGCGTCCTCTTCGCCTGCGACTGCGGCTGTTTCTTTTTCTTCGACGGATCCTTGCCGGTCTTGTCCCCGTTCCCGTGCGTGTCCTTATGCTTCCGGTGTCTTCTCTTCTCCCTGACCTTTCTGCTGAGCGGAAGCTTTGCGCGTACAGCCGGAGGGTGCACCGTCACCCCCTCCGTCCCCTCTGGCGGCAGACGCACCGTCTCCGTCGTCGAGCTGTGTATTATCGTGACTGACTTGAGCTTCAGGTCCGGCCGTTTGCCCAGCAGTCGCATGCTCGCCACCTAAAATTCCAAGGGGACAAGTTCGTTAGTCTGTCAACGCGAGAGACGCGCGGCGTGTTCTACCCTAGTTATAGCGCGGCCGTTGACTTAGCGAATGAAAATCAATCTACTGATACTGATGACTCGGTCAGTGTACTGTGGCCTATATGATCGCGATGGATTTACAATTAATGGAATTAAGTACGAAGATTTGTCACGACGACGTTTCAACTAGCAAATGTTGCGGGTGACTAGTTGATGCCAAAAGAGTCTACTTTCTCGTCTGATCCTCGACTTACTCTCAACACGTTTCTTATCAGCGCGGCTACTCCTCGATCGTCTCTGATGTAAAAATGATTTGCTATAGTATCATTTGGTATTAAACTCTGCGTTTCTCTCGGAGAACGGTTCAAACTACGTTGTACGTAACGAACAAAAGAGAAAAAAAAATTAAATGAAAGAGAGGGAGAACGTAAACTGATCCTTACCAACAGCGACACCGCAGCCAGAATGATCAAAGCGGCTGCGTACCAGTGATCAATTATCCAACGACGGAACGTCGCTAGACTTTCGTCCGATAACAGAAGTTTCCTCAAGGTTGCCAAAGGACCGCTTGGATCGACCTGATCGGACAGAGCAGTTGATGAAACATGATCGTGTCGTTGGCAGACAATACTTTTTCTTTTCCAATGAACACACGTGAATAAGGAAACTCTAAATTTTTGCGTGAAATGTAAAAATTCTGACAAATAGGAGGCGGTTGATAGATAAATGATGTCACCTCTCGACACTTCTGGAAGACATCGCAGTATCCGTTGTAATCGTTGCACGGCGTTCCGGGCTTGGAGAACATGTCTGGTATGTCATACGGCGGCGAGTTCCAATCGAAAGACGACCTACGCGCGCAACATCGATCATCGATACATTTTTATTTTTAACGTTGTAAAATGTAACAGGGTAAATGCATGCGGCTTTATAACGTACAGGCATGGTTGATTTTCACCGGGCAGACGACAACACAGCTCGCAGGCCTTCGTCGACGGGTCATTTGGCCCTGGAATGCACTGGCAAGATTCCAATCCGTATGCAAGGCATATACTACCGGTGCACTCCTGCGAAACGAGAAAAAAAAAAAAAAAAAAAAAACGAGGGAGGGGTGAGCACACGCTGAAAAACATTCTCCTCTACCACTGGTATCTGAATTCCCAAGCCGCTGGCGTGCTTACCCCCATGAAACACACGAACTCGCGATTGCAGATCGTCTTGTTAGGTTTGTTGATGGAAGGTGGGCAGTACGGTGATCGACCGTCGCAGAAGCTCGCGTCGCGACATCCGTTGTCGTCCCTGCACTTGTCGCCGAACCGTAAATTGCACTCCGCGGTGCAACACGGACCCTGAGATTTGCAGCGAAGAGAGAAAAAGAGAAATGTTATCAAATTCGATGGAAAAATCGGGGAAACGTATATAATTTCCGTATTTACCTGGCTAGGGCTACAGATGGAACCTGGCGTGAGCGTACAGGGTGTCTCGCCCGGTGGTGGATAACGACGTTGCGGGAAGCAACACGAGTCTCTGCAATCCTCTTCCCATCCGCAATCGCATTCTTCACCATCTTCGATAACGCCGTTCCCGCACAGCGACACTTGCGGCTCTGCGAAACACACAGTTTCCCCTTAGTTTCTCGCCAAGTAATTTGGTATTGTGAATATCAAGTATCGTAATAATCACGGTCGATAATGTTTTTGCTTTAAATTTCTCAGGTCTCTACGATGGGAATAACTTTCGTTTGGGGAAACTATGGACGGAACTGTAACGTATAAACGATATTCCGCGATTTTATTCGATACTCGACGGGGGAAGAAGGAAGGGACGTAAAAAGTAGAGCCAGAGACTGACCGGTAAAGCAACCCTTCGGAGAACGAGCCTTGCTATTCAAAACTGGGTTTATGGCACTCAAGCTACACGGGCTGAAACGATTATTGTTTCGCTTGTCGCCGCTGGTAGCACGAGCGAACATAATGAAGTTTCCATCCTCTCCGCCGGGCGTGCATTGTTCCGGATCGTGCTGAAACAAAGTAAAGTGGTGCCTCGTGTACACGCGGTGTATCGACAGTCGTGGAAAAACGTGCAGAATCGCGTCAAGCTCGCCACGTATTGCTATAATTATATAGATCGTGATACCTCGCCGAGTGAAGCGAGGAAGCGAGACCTAAAGATGGTGTGCGATGTACGTACGTACTACGAGAGAAGAAGTAAATTCAAAGCAACGTACCGGTGAACCGAAGTTGTGACCGATCTCGTGGGCCAAAGTGACGTGAGAAACGGCAGGTGGTACGTGCTTGCCGTAATTCAGTAAAGTCACTATACCGGTGTTCAGCGACTTCATACTGCCACGATAGTGCTGCAAAGTTCACAGATCGTACATGTCAAGTCGTTCCGGTTGATCATTTTCAGTGGAGATTTCGAAGGTTTTGGATTTTCGAACGAAAGACGGTCGATCTTTGTTTTTTTTTCTTTTTTTATTGTCGCTTCGTTTCAGATACTGATTTTTATCATTATTCGGACGTATCGTTTCACTCGCGAATGTTCAAAATATCAGGGCAATTTGGCAGCGAGAATATATTCGAGTGCATCAAATTGCCCGATGAATTAACAATTAGGAGCAGCATTTGCCATCCGTTTGTGGAATCATAACGGACCATGAATGTTAATTACTTAATTAAAAGGCACAGTGTGCTTTTTAAATTCAAGAGGGGAGAGACAAAATTTGACAACACGAGGAACGCGAGTTTCATCGTTGCATCAAGAAAATTCAAAAATAAAGACTCTTTTATGTAGACTCTTGCTCGATACTTTATACAGTAATTGGTCGGACAAACTTACCCCGTTCTTTTCGCAAACTCCGCCAGCGTTTTTCAGATCGCCGGTCCACGCCAGCCCGAGCGTTCCCATCTCGAAGTCCCGATACGTGAACATATAAGCCAAGCAGAACGCGTCGTAATCCTCTTCTGCAACGAGCAAGAACAGTCGGTTTAGAGGATTCGTAATCGTTTCGGAAGATCGATCGACCGTTTCTTTTCACCGCGTAACAATCGCGGGGGCCGCCGTTACGCGAGGTATCGTCAGAGGAAGGGGGAAGATTTATTTACCGGAGAACAGCTCGAGATACTTTTCCACGCCGTAGTTGCCCGGGAATCGATAATTGGGATCTCTCAGCGCGTCCTCGCTGTGAACTTTCACACGTTTTATCATGAAGCTGATGTTGTCAGGCCTGCCATCCTGGTTGAAATCTGGCAACAGCAACAGAATCTCGTTGACGCCTCCGAGCACGGGGTCAAAGTCGGGGAGTATATTGAACAATGCAGATATATCTCTCGTGGTCACTCTCGACAAGAGTTTCTCTCGCCAAGCATCGCTCGTAATAAACTTATGAGCCGGGATATCTCCCCTTGCAGGGGGACCGAAATTAACATTATTAACAAAGTTTTACAAGTTACACGTTGCAACGTTCTCCTGAAGCTACAGGCAACAAGTCTGGCTAAAATATTAAAACGTGCTCTGAAATACTATTGTCATCGTTGATAACAGAAATTGGCAGATGGCGTTACGTGCGTGCAAAAAATAGTCCGGATAAAGTTCAAAGTTTCAAAAATTTCAGCATGATGTACTGTACTATGTACTATATACATCAACTGTGCCATGCTATGTTAATTATAATATATTATAATATATATTAACTGTGCTGTGCTATGCTATGTAATTATATTAACTGTGCTATGCTAATTACACTACACTATATGCTAGTATACTATATACTATATGCTGACTAAAATAGTGTTTAAAACGTGCTCTGAAATACTATTATCATTGTTATCATTAATAACTGGAATTAGCAGATAGTGTTACGTATGTGCAAAAAATGGTCCAGTAAAGTTCAAGGTTTTAAAAATTTCAGCATGATGTACTATACTGTGTACTATATATTAACTATGCCGTGCTATGTTAATTATAATATATTATAATATATATTAGCTGTGCTGTGCTATGCTATGTAATTATATTAACTATGCTATGCTATGTAATTATACTAACTATGCTATGCTAATTATACTATAATATATGCTGACTAAAACAGTGTTTAAAACGTGCTCTGAAATACTATTATCATTGTTATCATTAATAACTGGAATTAGCAGATAGTGTTACGTATGTGCAAAAAATGGTCCGGTAAAGTTCAAGGTTTCAAAAATTTCAGCATGATGTACTATACTGTGTACTATATATAAATTATGCTATGCTATACTAATTATAATATATTATAATATATATTAGCTGTGCTGTACTATGCTATGTAATTATATTAACTGTGTTGTACTATGCTATGTAATTATATTAACTATGCTATGCTAATTATACTATAATATATGCTGACTAAAACAGTGTTTAAAACGTGCTCTGAAATACTATTATCACTGTTATCATTAATAACTGGAATTAGCAGATAGTGTTAAGTATCTGCAAAAAATAGTCCGGATAAAGTTCAAGGTTTCAAAAATTTCAGCATGATGTACTATACTGTGTACTATATATAAATTATGCTATGCTATACTAATTATAATATATTATAATATATATTAGCTGTGCTGTACTATGCTATGTAATTATATTAACTGTGTTGTACTATGCTATGTAATTATATTAACTATGCTATGCTAATTATACTATAATATATGCTGACTAAAACAGTGTTTAAAACGTGCTCTGAAATACTATTATCACTGTTATCATTAATAACTGGAATTAGCAGATAGTGTTAAGTATCTGCAAAAAATAGTCCGGATAAAGTTCAAGGTTTCAAAAATTTCAGCATGATGCACTACACTGTGTACTATATATTAACTATGCCGTGGTATGTTAATTATAATATATTATAATATATATTAACTGTGCTATGCTATGTAATTATATTAACTATGCTATGCTAATTACATTACACTATATGCTAGTATACTATATACTATATGCTGACTAAAATAGTGTTTAAAATACGTGCTCTGAAATACTATTATCATTGTTATCAACTGGAATTAGCAGACAGTGTTACGTGTGTGCAAAAAATAATCCGCTAAAGTTCAAGATTCCAACGTAATATGCTACACTATATGCTAACTGCAATATACTCTGATATACACATACTATAGATAGATTCAAACAATACACCAAAGTTTTGACAGTTCTCTAAACGCGACAGTTTGCTCGTTTTTTCTATTTTCCTTGCAAGTGACGTGTAACAAGCGTATTTTTCATATCAGACAAGGTTGACCGGCTACGCAAAGGTTAAAGATGCATTCGAGAATATCGGTTTAATGGCTGCTGAGAGAGAGAGAGAGTGAGTCGTCCAAGTGTTTCTCACTGTGTCTGTTCGCTGCGCAAAGGGTGCAAAGAGGCAACTTTACCAGTGTGCTTATAAATGGAGTTGACCCTTTGCACGTGTCTCGTCATCACCTCGATGCACGCCTCCTCCGTGCCGTATCTCGCGAAAAACTGATGGTCCGCCTGCAGGTAGAGCATGCAGGTCGTCTTCCGCGGGTCCACGGTGGCACGTTTGTGCAAATGCCTGGCGATACGATCGGCGTCGCTGGCTCTGGAAAGAGAAAAGGAGGAAAAAAAAAAAAAAGAAAACGTGAAAAAGCGACCAGTCGCGAATTTCTTACGGTTGTTGGATAAAGCGGGCTTATCCCCTCGGCTAGTCGGCGGCGCTCGAGACCGGCAACTTCCGTTCCCGTGATTTTTACGATTCCGCGCAAAACGAAACGCAAACGAAACGAGGGGGAGAGGGAATGGAAACGTTTCACGGGTGGGGGGGGGGGGGGTGAAGGGAGGAAGTAGCAGCGAGACCGTCGTTCAAACAATTCTCCAACGATTCTCCTCCTCGGACCCGACACTCACGTTTCCATACGTGCCGCGCTCTTATCTCTCCCCGTGGTTAAAACCCGTGCGCCGTTTTCTTTCGAGTAGAGAGCTTGCCTCTCGCCGAGCAGTGGTTCGTAAAGCGTCCGTGAGTCGTTCGCATAACCGTGTTTGCCCCTGGAAAAGAAAGAAAAGAGAAAGAATAAAGAGACGGGTGCTTGCGGATGCGATTATTGCGATTATTGCGCTCATTGCGCGCCGGAGGCCCGGTGGTCGTAGAGCGCAAGGAAATTATGTTAATTACTCGCGAGAAGGCGAGCTTGAAATTGAGCCGTTCGGCTCAACGTGTGTTTCAGCTTCGTGTGTATCTGCGTTTCCACGTTCTGTAACTTCTAAACTTACGAAGGTGGAATTAAAACCCGACGTACGGTACCAGTGTCTTTCTGTAGTTCGAGGTTTCACGCTTCGTCAGCAACATAATTCGTCTTTCGTCCGGCAAAACGTTCGAAACGAGGCGTCAAGTCGAAGCAAACGTATGCTATCTTGTATTTTCGACTTGTCCGTCTCGACAATTCTGCAGCACGATCGCTGGAACATCTCTGCACACCTGGACACACTTCTGGATACCTGGCGAGACTGCGCGGTCTGGCTCCCGGCTTAATTGCCAACGATTCGTTCGGGGAATGTTTGAAGGTCCGCGGTTTGAAGCTCGTTACATCTCTCGTGGCGTCGGTCTGTCTACGCATGCCAGCGAATAATGCGTCGTGGAAACTGGTAAACGAAATTAACGCGAGGAAGGAGCAGCCGGTGTTCCGAGTTGATAAACCTCAGACGGCGCAGACGTTCGAGCAACGGAGCTGTCTCTCGTTAGATCCATTTTCATCCTCGGTTAACGTAACGCGATTTGCCCGGGCTGTTTTAGAGGCGTTATCCTGTTACATTAACGAGCGAACGTTTACGACGAGCTTTGAAAATCTGCGCGTCGCGTCGTCCCTGCGATTCGTCTATAAGGTCACACTTGGATGAAACTGGCATTTTCCAGCGAGGCGAACATTCTCCGACGTACGAATACGAATCTTCGTTCCGCGAGTGTACGTGATAATTTGATCTTTAGTATTACTTTATTTATTAACATTATTTTATTATTAATATCTCGTCAGTTTTTCATCTTTTCTTTTTTTTTTGAACCTCCCTCCCTGTAAAAAATTAATATAATGAAAAGATAAATAGTTGAGTTTGTAGATTCTTGTTATTCTCTATATTGTTAACTCTCATTCGTTTTTCGTCTTTTCTTTCTTTCTTTTTTTTTTTTATTTAAAATAAATGGTAAACTCGCAGATTCTTGTTATTCTCTGTCAACAGTAGGTGGTAAACTAAATTTCTATTTAATTATAAGAGTCCTACTTTCACAGAGATGTATGCAAGCGTCCAGTTTCATATCGTGATCTTGCCTTCTCTAGTTTCGTCCAACAACGATCGTTCATTTCGAATTTTCATTTGTCACGATTATATTGAAAATCACATGTAAATGCTTGCTTTATTAACGAGAATGATCTATTATAATAATTAGAAGGCAATGCACTGCTCTTGCTCCAGCACGAATGTTATTTGCAACTATATTTTGTTATCAAAAATATATGCCGTGTATTAGAGAAATAGTCACAGAGCTTCACCACCGTGCTGCAGAATGATGATAACATTTCATAAGAAAAACAGTCAATGTCATTTTTGGCTGTGATGTCATTTTTAATGATTCATGATGTAAGGGCATAAATATTCAGCAGGTTAACGTTGAAATCTGGTAACACGTGTAAACTGTTACATCGTGTAATTTTCGTGCAGTTATTAAATATTTAATAAAATTTGATGAAAGTTACTCGCAAACATAGTTGGTTATTACAAGTTGTAAATTGCAAGTTACGCACACACACACCTTTACGTCTAATAATTTCACAACTTTGCACGTCGAACAGGATAATCGGGTAATGTACTTATTATCCGAGATAATCCGTGAATCGTTCACCTCCGATTCCAATGTGTCAGAGAATAACTCACCTTTCCGTGGAATGGTGAGAAGCGGACTGATGCAAGTGGTGACTGGCGCAAGGCAACGATCTACGTGGCGTTAGTACGTCCGAGGCGCGATAAGCTATGCTGTGATACGGCGGAGACGTGTCCTCCTCCTTGTTCAAGTATCTGTTTGTCGGCTCGATGTAGTATTCCTCGAATCCGGTAACGACAGTGCCGTCGAAGAGCCCGTCCTCTGTCACGATGCCTTGCACCATGGCATTTTCGTCCTCTGTAAATTGCGATTTTCAAATGAGTGTCCACGTTACGGCACAAACCGGGGAGCATGGCTAGAGCAAACTAATTGGTCGTAACGTCAGTTCGTTCTAGCGTATACAGGGTGTTTCGTAACTTGTGGCACCCACTTCGAGAGCTGATTGTACGCCTAAAAATAATGAAAGAAAGTCATATATAAATATGTGTCCCATCTGTCTTTGTTTATGAGATATAATGAATTTTCTGTTTTAATTACTTTTACAAAAGATGCAAAGAAATGACCACCTTGCAATTGAAGACAAGCCTGCACGCGTCTTGTCATTCATCTGGTTACTCTCTCTATCGTTCCTGGTGTTTCTCGAATTTGTCTGAAGCCTTGCTCTATTCTGTTTCGTAGTATTTCAGCATTTTCAATCCATGTTGCGTGTACGATAGATTTTGAATGTCCCCACAAATGAAAATCTAATGGATTCAAATCCGGGGAACGAGCGGGCCATGCAACAGGACCTCCACGACCAATCCATTTATTTGCAAAGTGTTGATTTAAAAATTGCCTAGCCACTCGGCTAAAATGCGGCGGAGCTCCATCATGGATAAACCGCATACAAAGTGTAATATCGACTGGAACTTCCTCTAATATTTCTTGTAAACGCGTGCTCAAAGAATCAATGTACTTTGCTCCTGTTTGTTTCCCATCAAGAAGAAAAGGTCCAATTAAAAATTTATCAATTATTCCTGCCCATACGTTTAAACTAAACTGGTATTGATGTCTTGAATGTACAATAACACGTGGGTTTTCTTCACCCCAATTATGATTATAATGAAAATTGAATTATACCATCCCTGGTAAAACTAGCTTACTAGAGTTTGCTCTGTTTATAAAATTCATTATAAACGAAGACAGATAGGACATATGTTTACATGACTTTTTTTCCTAGAAGTTACGAAACACCCTGTATGTAATGAGCAAAATGTAGTATTGTACTATGTGTATATATATATATATATATATATATATATATATATATACACATATACGTATATTTGTCAACAATTTGAAATGTTATAATGTTATAATGTCGTAACAATTAATATCATATAATATAAGTTTGTAGCAATTAAATATCGTATAACAATTCGGTTTCATTTTAAAGCGTTTACTTTAATTAATCGAGAGTACGTTCTTTTCACAGATGATTTTATGATATTTCCTTCTCGGAAATTGTAAAAATTCAAAAGTGTCTGAAAACGTCAGAAAGATTTTTTCATGATTAGATCCACCCGTGTACGCGATGTGAAATGATGTTTGGGAAAAAAAACTCAGAACAGTGAAAATAAGACAAGATAGATTGTTACATAATTTTTTTTTTCTTAAGAAGTTGTTACAGTTTAAATTAGTTCAAATACGTTCTGCATTGTACGTAGTAGCGAGTAAAAATATTGGTAAAAAATCGAATTTTGATACAAAGTCACGCGTAAATTTGTAAAACGCACGACTTCTTTTTAAATATATCCTGTCGAATTTAATGTCTCTATACTATTTTTGAACAGATACAAAATTAATGGACTAACCTAGAAAGTCGCATATATGAAAATATAGGGATTTGCATAAATGCTCGCATTGTGGTTACAGGGACACTTCGTCATATTACAGTGTCCGAAAAGTTGTAATTCATCCGCTTTCGGAGCCACCTGTACCAGGTGGTCGATCCGCCTCTAGAGGCGGCGATCGAGAGAATTTATCGAGAGATAGATTGACGTTTTTACCGTTCCGGGGCAACGAATTGGCTGCGGTGGCTCGCGTTATTGACGTAATATCGTTTCTTTCCCGGCAAAATATCGCGACGTTTTTGGCGAAAATAAGCAGCACGCTGGGGAATTTGTTTCCCCGAGTGAGCGCCGAGAGACGAAAATATTTTTTACCGCTTTACTTTCTGGCTCACCGCCTACAAAAACAAAACACTTCTGGTTTCCACCCTCGAAAACCAGATCGTGCAAGAGTGAATGAGTGAAAACAAAAAAAAAAAAAAAGCAACCTAAAATTTTATACGTATATTTTACAGTTACAAAAAAACTCGTAACGAATTAATTGAACGCCGTTGCTCTCAGCGTTGAAGTAGTACGAAAAGTCAAGATCGGCTCGTTCCTTTGATTCGATTCGAGATTGCAATAATATTTATAATGTGGCTCTTGATAGAATCGGGCAGAGACGAAGCAATTGCGTGGAAACGAGGCAAAGTCGTGAAAAGGTTTTCCTTTGTACAAAGCTTCCACTACCTCACTTCCCCCCTCCCCCTCTCTACCCCGTTTCGTGAAAACCGACTTTGAAAGTCCGCGCGATATGCGCGCACTCGACGCGGCTTGCTTTATCAATGAAGCGTGCACTCGACGATTTTCAGAGTAATCTTCCACGGAACACGTTGTATTTCTCTCCGAATATTTTCTCTGTGTCTCTTTCATAATTTCCATTCAGACGTACCAGACTGATATCGTCCCCTTTCTTCTCCCATCAAACCCTTTTCACCGATTTCTTTTTATTAGCCGTCGAACGAGGGCAAAGGCTGGGTCAACTGTGGATATTTCGCATTTATTACCTCCTACGTCTTTCTGCTATCAAATTATTATTGCTAAAGGCGCGTCAAAGGGTCTAAATGATATTACTTTCAAGTAAAGTCCGTTTAATCTCTCGAGGAGTAGATTTATTTATTCAATTTCCCCGGCAAATGTTCGAAATTCTTTCGTTAAAGGAATTTAGAAGGGGCATGTGTCAGTCAACGTGATGCTTTTCGAATAAATTTAAACAGTGAAAAAGCTCACCCGATCGACACTTTTCACCGTTATAAAATATAATCTCGTGACAAGAATGATCCAGCCACCACTAGGTGAGGATTAATCACTTAATGCTTCAGCCCCCGAGTTAGGGGTTGACTCGGCGCGCGTACATCCTTTAACCAACGATTATCACTACATTGCGGGTTTTCACTCGTTTATGTGAAATTTCAAAAGCACACGCAATGCACACAACGTGCACAAATATATAAAATATTCGAGCTATTCATTGTGATATACATACATATACAGACAAAACAATTTTCTATTTAGGTTCCATTTCTTCAGTTACATATCGCGAAAATTTTAAAATGCACAAAAACTTTGCACAATATACTTCACGCTATATTTTCTTTCAAATATATAACGAACAAATTAAGTTTTCCAACTCTTACAAAAATTTCTATTCTCTGTCCAATCTATCGCTTTGCGCATCTCTTCTTTATTATTTTTTTCATCTTAGAACAGACACATTCAATCAAAATTCATGGAAAGAGAAAACAAGTGGGTATTTTTCGTGTGGATTTCGATTTTGCCGGGGCCGTCGTCCGTTTTTAACACGGAAAAACAACGTAACTCGATCAACTGTACACACAATAATACACACGTACGTACATGCATGCACACATAGTGCATACAGGCTCGCACGCGTAATCGCCAGCTCGCACGGAAATCGAGCGAATCGTCTTCTATTTAGATTCAGGGAACTCGGGATAACTTCGTTTCGTGTCTCGAGGTTCGTCGACGGCTCTGCTTCCGGGTAGAGCGATAGATTTCCGTGGCAAACTCTCGAATCGAAAATTGTCTCGCTTCGAGTAGAGGGAGAGAGAGAGAGAGAGAGAGATAAAGCGAGGGAGAGCCACCGACGAGGAAGGAAGAAAGTAGGGTAGAGCTATCTATTTCCGTCATAGCCGTCGTCTTCGTCGAGAATTACACCGTTTCGACGATTTCATAATTTCCGGACGCGCGCGTTTCCAACCCCCCTCCTCACCCCCTGCCGCCACGGAAGGTTTCTATAAGGAAGGAAAAACTGGGTCGTCGAACTTCCACCGCGGGAGAAACCTAGGGCGCCGCTTCTCGCTGGATTTCGAATCGCCTGGCGATTTTTAATCGCGTAAAGCTGGATGAAAAACGAAAGTCTGGGAAAAGAAAGAGGGGGGAGGGGAAAGAGATAGAAGGACAAAGAAGAAAAACGAAAGAGAGAAAGAAAAAACAGAAATCGAAATAGAGGCAGCACGTGGCGCACGTGGTACACTTGACATAATTCACCGTAATTGGTTGCCGCGGCGCTTCCTCTTTTCCGCGCTCGCGAAGCAATTTACACGGACGTTCTTCATAATTAATCGAACGATACACGATTGCCGCGGCGCCGTTTAACACCAGAACTACCAAAGTAATCAAAATGGCCAATTATTTATAACTTATATACTTACGACTTTATAACTAATATTATAAGTGTGTTATACGTATCAGTGTATGTATTTATAATTTTATATATAAAAATTATAATTTTTATATAATTTTATACACTTGTAGCAGTATATTTTTCGCGGTGCCGTTTAACACCAGAAATACCAAAGTAATCAAAATGGCCAATTATTTATAACTTATATACTTATGACTTTATAATTATTATTATAAGTGTATTATACGTATCTATATATATATATATATATTTATTTGTAATTTTATATATAAAAATTATAATTTTTATACTTGTAACTAGTGTATAAAGTTGTAAATACAATTATTTTTATATAATTTTATACACTTGTAGCAGTATATTTTTCGCGGTGCCGTTTAACACCGGAAATACCAAAGTAATCAAAATGGTCAATTATTTATAACTTATATACTTATGACTTTATAATTAATATTATAAGTATATTATACGTATCTATATATATATTTATTTATTTGTAATTTTATATATAAAAATTATAATTTTTATACTTGTAACTAGTGTATAAAATTGTAAATACAATTATTTTTATATAATTTCACGTACTTGTAGCAGTATATTTTCCAGCGCTCGTGTGATTTTTAATAATAGAATGTATCAATGGATATTTGTATTATCAACTTTCTCTTGCACCTTGCGCTTGAATCTGTTCGATCCAGATACTACACTTTAGTTGTCGGTAGTCCTATTGGTCTATTTTGTAATATAAAGTTATTTTAAAGTTCTGGTATGCAATACTAGTACATTAAGGGAAAAGAAATAAGAGAACCACCGACAACTAAGCGAGTTAAAAGCGAAAACGAAATGTAAATAATAATGTAAAGACCGAGATCTATTTCTAGGCCGAAGGGTTGAAATAAAGATTCATTCATTCATAGTTGTCGGTAGTTCTACTGTTAATTTAGCATTTTTCGCCCAGGCGAGAGGAAACGCGGCGAAAAATAGCTACGAAAACGCAAGAGAATCGGTTCCGCAAGTTCAGTCGGGTTAATTGTCGATTACGCAAAAGCCCCGAATTCCATTCCCGTTCGTTCGCTCTTCTTTTCACTCCCCCCCCCACCCTCCTCCTCCTCCTTCTCCTCCACCAACTCCTCCCCCACCGCGACGCGATCGAAAGACGATCGAGGAACGAACGAATTACCCGAAAGGTTTTTCCCTGCAATTAAGTGTTTTAAATCCCTCGACGGGAGCCCGGAATAGGTAAATTCACCCCCTCACGCTAATCGATACCCCTCGAACAAAGGAAACGATTGAACAAAGGGTTCCCCGGCACAAACGATCTGGCTTCTGATGCGGAACTACGACCGGATGAAATTACCATTTAAGCGAGAATCGAAAATTCCCCCCTTTGAATGTCGGCAATTGAGCGAGAAAAGAGGTAAAGAGAAAGAGAGAAAGGGGGAGAGGGGATGCTCATTAGCTCGCGATACATCCGGAAAAATTTCCCCTCCGAGTCACGCGGTCTCTAACGCAGCCCCGCTTTACTTCTTTTCCTCTCGCTTTCAACTGAGAACGGGGGGAGAAAAAAAGAGGGGTGGCAGAGGGTTGAATTTCGTTTTAAGGTACGTCGGGTTTCTCATCTCTCGTCTTTCAATCGCAACGACGATTGGCGACGAATAAATCTTCGACGAGTAGAATTGCAGCGACACGCGAGTTTCAACAGAGAGGCGGCGATCGTTAGGTGAAAAATGACTGATTCGGTTAATATCCAAATATACCTGAGACGTCTGCTGAAAGTTTTAAATTCGGTTTGTCGAACTTATTTATTCAGTGAGATCGGTTGAACGTAGATTGGCGAACATATATGGTAGACATTTAATCTGATTGTAAATAACGAGATCCCTGCGACATCGAACGCGTAAATTCTTCCAATTATGAGATTTCTCATCTCTCGTCCTTCAGTCGCAACGACGATTGGCGCCGAATAGAATTGCAGCGACACGCGAGTTTCAACAGAGAGGCGACGATCGTTAGGTGAAAAATGACTGATTCGGTTAATATCCAAATATACCTGAGACGTCTGCTGAAAATTTTAAATTCGGTTCGTCGAACTTATTTATTCAGTGAGATCGATTGAACGTAGATTGGCGAATATATACTGGAGATATTTAATCCAATTATAAATAACGAGATTCCTGTGACATCGAACGCGTAAATTCTTCCAATTATGAGATTTCGAACGACGTAATAATATTCTGATAATATTTTAACAACTACTCAGATCAGTCGCGCAAGATCTTTATACACGTATATAGCTTCTGAAATAATAACCTCCCTATCCTCGAGGATGTTGTTGAATTTCAATGGTCGAACCCATTGCGCGTAACGAGGAAGAGTCGCAGTTCCAAATGAAGCCTGAAAATGAAGTTCGATCTAAAAGAAAAAAAAAAAAAAAAAGAAAGGACACTGCGACAGAACCCTGTGTGTCTGGTTCGTTTTTCCGTGCCACACCACGTATTGAACTTCGGCCAATGCGCGCAGCTCCGCTAGTGAAATCCATTTAAAAACGAAACGTGCCACACACGAAATGGTTTACGAAACGATATCGTTAAGTCTTGCAAGTTTTCTCTGGTTTCCCCTCGATTCGACTGATCGTTTGGTTTTACACGCAGTCGATACCAGCGTGTGTGCCTAAACGAAAAATAACAGATCGTGCACCGTGGACACGCGAGCCTAAAAGCCGTGCGTCAGGGGGAAAAAAAATAACGAAAGACGGAAAGAGATAGAGCGAAAAGGGCGTGTAAAAGCACGGCTGATATCGAGCCTACAAAGAATGGGGTTCGTCGTTTAATTTGGTTTGTATCGTGGAACATGGTCGACACGCGCGTACACTCTGGGAACGATGTTGCTGATGGGGCAACTATGTTTCGTTACGTACAACGAAACTATTTGAACGCTTGTTGGAAAAGATACATTGGAAAATTTTTATAAACGTAACACGTGTGTCGTGGAAAATTTTGAAAATGCTAGAAATGAGAGACAGGTGTCACGATTATGGTTCGATAATGTTCGTGGAAGTTAATAGAAGTTACTAGATATTTGTTGTAAACATACTGTTTAAAAACGTTAGCTGTTTAAAAACGCTAGCTAAAAAATATTATAAATATTTAAATATAAAATAAATGTTATAAATATTTAAATATAAAATAAATATTATAAATATTTAATACTTAAATATCAGTATTAAAAATATTGTAAATATTTAATACTTGAAAATTACTGTTTAAAAATGCTTGGACAGTTGTTTACTGCTTTGGCATAACGTACGTTAATTACGAACAGAATTGTGACGGCGAAATTGACTTGCAAAAAGTAATAAAACAGGAATTTTCAGTTTGAATTGAAATTTTCAAAGGTTGTGGAATTTATTGTCTGGACGTTTACAACGCACAACAAATTACGAAACTGTTGTGAACACTTGTGCAAAGGAAAATATATTAGACAATTTTTATGAATGCAATACGTGTGTCGTGGAAAACTTTTGAAACGCTAAGAATGAGAGACAGGGTCGCGATTATGTTGAAATTTTGAGAATGTTCGTACGAGTTGCTAGACATTTGTTGCAAACATATATTACTGTTTATAAAAAATGCTTGGAAATTTGTTTACTGTTTTAGTTACAAATAAAATTGTACTAACAAACATTGACTTTCAAAAAAATAACAAAATAGGAATTTTTAGTTTTCGAAAATTATGGAATTTATTGTCTGGAAAAGAGCAGAATGTTTCGTTTTTTGATAGATACGGACCACGAACCATTTAAATAGTTACCGTAGAGTACTTTTCAGGACATAATGTGCACGTGTTGTGGGAAAGTTTTTGAAATGTCACGAATATTGTAACGAGACACAAATGTCGTGATTACGTTGGTAGTGTTTGAAACAGATTTCCAGGATGTTTGCAAAAGTTACTTGGACACTCGTTGCAAGCATACGTCACCGTTGAAAAATATTTGGACATTCGTGTACTTTTTCTAGTAGATTATTAACTGAAGATTTACGACAACTTGAAACTGTTTCGTAAAAAGAAAATAAACAAACGCGGTTATGGATCTAGTCTGTCGCTTAAGGGAACTTTCATTCTCCAAATTGCTTGAATTTCGACATCATGATTTTCACGTTTCCACCATTGTCTCAAGTTTTAGCCAATAAAAACCAGAGTGCTCCTTACAGTTCTGCTAAAACCTGCGAACGTATTTATAAAGCTTTTTAGTAGTATTCGAGAATTATTCCAGCCCTGCTGCAAGCGGGGTGGGAAAACACCAAGTACGCCAAGTACCAAAGTCAAATAAATTCACCTTCGACTTGGTCTTACACCGCCAAGTCGAGGAAGTCTTAAAAACCCCGACGTAAGTCTTCGCAATTCAATTACATCGGCTTGCGTCATGCAAAAACTCCTTCAAGATTCGCGAGTGACAATTATCGAGTGAAAACAGTCGAATCAACATCGACCTTACACAGTGACGTTGTTCTTCATCTCTCGGAGGACACGTTCACTCTCTCTCTCTCTCTCTCTCTCTCTCTCTCTCTCTCTCTCTCTCTCTCTCTCTCTCTCTTTGATAGAACGTCTCATCAGCGTCTTCGAGAGAATCGAGCGGATCCTATCTAGGACTCTCCTTTTTACCAGGGCGGAGGAAATCAAAGAGTCGCCATTCTCCTCCTTCGTTCGATTTTCGTTCGCAATGAACGGAGGCTGGCTAATTCGATCCAATTTCACGCGGCGGCTTAAGCGTCAACGTCGATCCCCCTCGGACCAGTTTCAGCGTAATCGACGCGCGATTCGATGACACTGCCGATGCAAGACGTACCCTCGACGCTCGTCCATCGACGAAATGGAAACGACGCGCATTTTAGACCGAGAAGCATTTGAGGAAAAGCGAATGGCAGCGAAAACGATACGAAACAACATGAATTCTTCGGGGCACGATTGTACGCGATAGTTTTGGCGGAAGAAGTTTGAAAATGTAAGAGGAGAGAGAACGAGAGAGGTTTGGGTCCCTCTTTCGATAGAACGTATACGAATACGTTTGCTTGAAGTAAATTTTAGTCGATGCTCGATTAAACGAACTTTCGTTGGTTGAATCTATATTGTACATGTTTGACAAGTGAGCTCTTATTATATTCGAATTTTAATTATGTAATATAAAGTATAATTATATAAATTATATAAATATATATAATGTTATTATGTAATTATATAAATAATGTAAATATATATAATAATAACTATATAAGATATTTTTATATAATTATATAAATAATATAAATTATAATATCATTATATAATTATATAATAATAATATACATTATATTAATAATAATTATACAAATAATATAAATTATAATGTTATTATACAATTATGTAATAATAATATTCACATTAATAATAATAATACAAATAACATAAACATAATATAAAGTATTTACCTTGCGAGTTGTAACAAAACTATAAACTTACAAAGTGATAGGATCATAATGCCTGCACTGTCGAAGATCAATTAAAAGTGTAAAATTGATCGAAATGCTGTTCAATAAAAGGCGAGGTGCACGACTCACCTTTTGAAAGGTATATACTTTCCATCCGTCTGATATTTTCATTTGTCCAAGTTTCCGCAGTTCAGGGAACAACAACGAAAAAACCGGAACAAGCGAGGAGAGACATCAACGGTTGAAAACGGGGAATATTGGATTGAAATCGCGCGGCACCCCTATATTCGAACACCATGAAAAGAATCCTGCCCCTCGAGGGGCGCGTTAACAGTTCTGTCTGCCGTAAAATTATTCCCAAGCCCCGTGGAAGGCCGTGGCTGAAGCGCGAGGGAAATGATCCGTGGAAGGAAGGATGCGTAACTGAATATCAGGTTGGTATCGGGGCTGAAAAAGGAGAATCGGGTACAAGTGACGAGTACAAAGGAGTGTAATCCTGTACGCGAGAACTTGGAAGAAAACCGGCGGAATTTGCTCGCTAATCTAATACATAATACAAACAATGCTCTATCTGCCTTGTCTCCCGGCGCGAGGAGCAGCAAATTCGAGAGCGCTCGGCTGGCGTTGTTTCACTGCTGAAAGTGCAAGATAAACGATAATATTGTGCAACGGCGCATAATCAGCGAGAGAATAGGGACGAAAAGAATAGAGAGAGGGAGAGAGAGAGAGTCTGCAGGATGCAGCGAGTGAACAGCGAGGGAACTGTTTCAAGGATAACTAGTCGAATCGGACATCCTTAGAAAAGTTTTGTCATGGTCTTCGTTAACGGCGATACTACCGGTGATATAGGTTGCTTTCGTGTCCTTTCTATCCTTTTGATACGCTGTACAAGGTGTATCTTTCGTCCTGGGTTACATTTACATCTAGTAAAAGGAATTCAAGAAAAAAAAAAAAAAAAAGAAAGTGTATTTATTTGGAAAATCGTTCAGTCACCTGCGAAGTCAAACAGAAACGAAACGAAGAAATCCATCGAGTCGGACTCGCAGGAGTACGGCGAGCGTCAAAAGCGAGCACATACCTAATAAAACTGAAGTTTTCATAGCACTTGTGGATTTTTTTAGTACGTGACATTTCGAAACGCGCTTGGAGACACAGGGCAAACACAACGAAAATAATATTACGATTTGATGTAGCACGACGGGATGATTTGAAGCCAAGGAGAAAAAGTTAATTTTTGTCAACGACACTTTAGACATTTAAACATCGAATTTAGCTGAAAATCTTGTCAAAAGTTAGAGATTCGCGAGTTTTTACAACAAGATTAAAAATTCAAAGCCCACCGTAGAAGACTATGCGCAGGGTCTTTCGATCTTTGCACGATGGGAAATTTCTAAGAAATATATAAACGAGTTTCACGCTTCCAACGTGTATAATCGTTTCTGACTTTCACTGTGCGTCAGCCTAGACTCGTGAAATCACTCGGTTTAAAAACTGAAGCTTCCACTTTGTGCAGTAGATTTTCACCTTCGTCATTTTACGAGAAATCATCCTCTTGTCTAGTCGTACGATTGAGGAGATACCCTATACATTTCCCCCTTTCTCCCTTTCTCCCTATCGAGTGTCTGCAATTCCAGACCGTTCGCTCGCGTTAAAATCAGCTGCAAACTCTTCCCACTTCTCATAATTGACCTATTTCTAGTTCAGGCGAGGCCTCGGCGCAATATTCCACTTCGTGGCGGCCAAGTAACTCTGACGCGAGACGAGTCCGGTTAATTCAACTTCGATTCAAAAGGCAGAAGAAGCTGGCGGAAAGAATCAGCGAGGATTCAATTTCTTTCTCGTTGGCCGATACCCTGTGGTGTCTAAATCCCTAAAGGGAATCCATCTAGTTTAGGTTAATTCGAATCAAGTGGAGGGAACACGGAGGGGACGAAAAATCGAAAGATTAAGCTGTGCAAGTGTTCGACGAGCGCGGGACGAGTGAGCAAAGAAATTTCTTTTTTTTTTTTTTTTGAGAAAGTGTATCGATCGAAGATGAACTCCGAAAATTCCGAAATAACGTGAGTTCAGTTTTGCAACGAAATTGTACGAAATGCAGGGAAACCAAAAATATTTCGAAAGTGGAGCGGATCTCTGATTAAAATATTCAAATGATACTAAGATAAAGTAAAAAATACTAAAATAAATACTAAAATAAAATACTCGGGAGTTTTTGTTTTTCTTTTTTCTTGTTACATATCGTCGCTTGAACATGTAACGACGTAAATTTGTAATATTACGAATCTTCCTATAAAAGTGGAATTGATTATTTAAAAACCAATAAACAAGAAACAATTTTCCGAAATATCGATTACGCAACGCGATAAAAATTGAAAAATTGAAAAATTTTTGTTACTGAGATTTTCACGCGACAGAAATGAAAAGAATTCTAGAATACTTTTCTTCACTAGCTTTCTATTATTATTTTTATTAAATTTTCCATCTCCTATTTGTCACGATTCAACTTCCAAAAAGTAGCGCTACTCAACGAGCGACGGACGTGATACTTCGCATGAACCTAATTTCCGCGAGTCGAAATCAAATTTTGAATCTTCTCGCTCAATATATATATATATATATTTAATCCCTAATTGCTCGTGGAAACCGGAGAGTTTGAAAAGGTACAGATTTATCTTACCGAGGTGTTGTAAGGTGTTCGTGTTCATTTAGAAATCTTGGCCCCGGAACAGCTGTAAGTAATTCAAGCGGCCAAGGAATAATCGATCCCCTTCTCTCCTCCCTCCCCCCTCCCCGCCCCCCCCGTTTGATTAAATTCGACAGAAATTCGTTATTACGGTTCCGGTTCGAGCGTCGGACCCTCGCCGAAGAAGAACACGCCTTTAATTAAATCGTTCTGGGACGAGCCGGCGTTCGCTGGCAGCAGGTCGTCCGTAAACTCCGCGGAAAAAGAATAATCATCTCTCTCTCTCTCTCTCGTTTCTTCTTCAATTAAGAGGGCCTAGAGGAAATATTCTACTCACCCGGGCTAAATACGAATTATTGGAATCCGGTTTAATTTAATTTCATTCGGCTTCGAAGCGGCCGCGAGAAAGCGGCGATCGAGAGCGCGCGAGAAAAAGAAGAGATGAGAAGATAAGGCTGAAGAACACACACACAGAGAGAGAGAGAGAGAGTGATAGAGAGAAGGAAGGGATTGCAGAGATTCCGCTCCCTCGTAGGAGAAGTAGAAGCGAGCAACGCTTCGCGACGAAGAGGAAACGGAAGAGCGGCGGAGGGGTGAACGCGCGAGGCACGGAGGAGAGCAAGCGGAGGAGCTTTCACGGAGAAAAGCTCCGGCGCTCGTTAGCGGGAAAATCCAATTTAGCCGGGGAAACGGTTAGAGCGGGGACCGGTCCGCGAGCGGAATATCGCGAAAACTCCAACAATGCGCGTCGCGCGGCCTGCCGTGATGCACGCGCAAGCGACAAACACGGCCCCTCCCCCTCTCCTCTCCTCTCCTCTCCTCTCCGTGTTGCCAGACACACAGAGAGAATATGCTCAACGAACTTGTTTCATTGATTAACAATCGAATTACGCCCAATCGTCGGTGCACTGATTTGAATCATCGCTCCGCAGCCCGTTTTTCACGCGCATCTCCGACTGCCTTTTAAAATCGTCCGTTCATCTCTCTCTCTCTCTCTCTCTCTCTCTTCTTTGTCTCACTTTTTTCATTCCAGGGCACGCTTTCACTTTTTTCTCTTCACTCTGCTGGCGACTCTTTTTTAATTAGTCATAACACTGGGATGGATTTTAATTAATTCGATCACGCCGCGTATCGGCGAAACGGTCCCTCCCCCTCCCTTTGTTCCGTGCAATTAGCGAGCAGACCCGGCAAAAAGCAATCGTCGCGAGGTTCCGCTTCCGTGCGTCTTGGCGATCGGACGGATAATTTCATTTTCCCGCTCTGCAAACTCGGGGGCCAGAGGAAAAACGCACCGGCACACGCGAAATCCCGTGTTTTTACGCAAGAGTATTCCTTTAGAGGCAACGACGAATCAGATTCACGCGTAAAATCCACACACACACACACACACATACACACACAAAAGCGTACACACGGTGGATTATTCAATTACGCGGATCGCGTTAACGACGTAACGCCAATTATTTATCACCGCCGCGATAATTAATGAAAGCTCGTGGCCGCTCGTGCAAGGCGCCGACCGCTGACAGCATTTCCAATCTTGATCGGCACGAGTCGAAAATTCGCGAGCCGAGAGTCAGTCTCGTTTGTTGATTAACATTGCGGATTGTTTGGCGTTGATCGTGATCGTTGTTCCCAGAGTCACGATTTAACGCTGATCGATCCTGATGCCCTGGCGTTGATCGGGGCTGTTGATCGATTTGTGAACCGTGGTCGAACGAAAGTAGAAAAATCTCCGCCGCGCGTAAGGTACATCTGGACGACGATGTTTTCATTAAACTTGTAATTCACTTAGGCTCGTAATCTTTCTCACGAAACGAAGGTGGAAGTATTCTATGAATAATAAAAAAGAGAAACACGCTTTATTAAAACGTCGCGACTCGTGGCGGCGAGGAATAACCGACGGCCCGTTTTCTCACAGGGTAATATCCTTTTGTGGAGAATGCGCGCAACATTCGCGCATCAGTCGGCACTCGTACTTTCCGATATGGGATCAGAATTTTGGAGATTGCATTTTCTTTTTTTTTGCGATGCGTGTTAAAATGATGAAACTTTCTGACGAGAAAGAGAGACGTTGATAATATATTTCAGTATGGTATGATATAACAAAACAGAGTTATCCGAGTCATCTAAACTCCAACATCATG
The DNA here is from genome assembly GCA_036937485.2 of Tetragonisca angustula. NCBI lineage: Eukaryota > Metazoa > Arthropoda > Insecta > Hymenoptera > Apidae > Tetragonisca > Tetragonisca angustula. The sequence continues at coordinate 1,565,938 of JAWNGG020000009.1, read as the reverse complement.
AAAATCTTAAATTTCGCGCGGAATAGTCCGAAAAGTCACCTTTATTGCTAGGAAAATGAAGAGAAACTTAAAATTGCAAAGTTTCGTGTCAACGCGCGGAGTGCGTAAGATCTATAGTATTTGATTTGATTGGAAACTGGGGGATAAGTCACAAATTTGACAAAGAAAAATGATTAGCTAGATGGGTAAATATGTTTTTGAAACTGCATTTAGATCTTTGTCTCGATGCCAGGCTAGACAATGTAAGTTGATTCATACAGACATTGCGAGAAAATTTCTTTAAAAAACCGAGAAATATATTTAAACATGGACATAATAAGTTTTACAGAAGTCTAGACAGTCTTGTATAATAAATTAAAAATTGAGCTCAAGATATGTATTTTTTACCACTAATCCGAATAATACAGGTAAGATGAGACGTCATTTCTTTTGTTCTGTGAACCTATGATTATTTTTTAATTTTCTGTTTACTATACTGCTATATATATATACTTGTACTATTACTATATATATATACTTTACTATACTACATACTTTCACAAATATATATATATATATTTTTTCAAATATTGATTGTATTTAACATGTAATAATTAATAAATGATATAATAATTATTAAGTAATAATTCTCTTTAAAAAAGTAGGCCATATATACACAAACCAACTAGGAAAAATATGCAATAAAATCGTCTTCGAATCGATGATCGTTTTTTCTGAACATCAGTTGGAAATCGAAAGAGCTCGAACGAGAATGGAAGCGGAGAACGAAGAAGAAGGAAGTTGTAACAACGAGGTTAAGAACGACGCTGTCTTTAAATCTCGGCTTAATTAGCCAAAGTACCGGCGCGTTAAGTACACATTTTATCCCTGCCATTTTGTCCCTGTAATTTGTAACCCTCGAGTGTGAAAAGCTCCGAAGCGAGAAGCATCGCGTCGGTTATGAATACGGTTGGCAGTATATTGGCGGCCAGCCAAAAGACTCTGCGCGCCGACTTCGGGCTCGTTCTTCGCCGATGATGGCTGAGTTAGGGCGTTTTTCGGACTAATCGACCGAAAATAAAAAAGAAAAAAGAAAAAGAAAACTGAATCTGCCGTCATCACTCGGAAGAATGAATCACTCGACGAAGTGTGGCAAGTGAATCAGAAAAAATTAGTTGAGGCGTTGGGGTTTGAAATAGAAAATTAAAAATGCGCGAAAACTCCAGACACGCAAGAAATGGCACATTGAATGTTTCACGTCCCCGCTGTAAAAGAGTTCGACATTTAAATCTTCGTTTTTATCCTAGCGTTTTAGCATCATGCGGTCTTCGTATTTACCAGCTAATTGCACCCATTGTTTCCCCCACTCCGAGATCGTTCGAGATGATAATAACGGAATCGAGCCGAAATGGCTCGTATCCAGGGTGGCGGGCCAGTCGAAGTAAGACGAGTCGTTGATTAAAACGTCGTCGTCGCTCGCGAGGCGAACGTTTCCAATACCGGGGAGAGGGGAGGCGTGCTGGAAGATTGGCTCGACTGGAATTTTCTAAGTGACTTGCCACGCATCATCCGGGATTCTCTATTATCGTAGCACGCCAATCGGCCGTTTCCGGCTGGCGCAATTACACGCGGGTGCACCGTCAATTAGGCAAGTTTAATCGGTAATCGGATTATCAGTGATACGGGTTATCCTGCGCCGTTGCACCAGCCGGTGTGTGTTTCGTCCTCCACTCTCTAGACCTATAACCACTCAAACACACACAAACAGACACAAACAGACACACTCAGGATCGAAAAGTCAATTTAATCATTGTATCATTCGAGTAATTACTGGCGCGTCCTGCTCGCTTTTTCGCAGCAAACGGCCATTGTAAACGGTTATTAGGCGTGCAATTATTTCATCTCCTCCGTAGCTTCCAATTGCGAGGCTATCGACACGATTATCACCATCATTCTACGGTGCGCGTCGATTGCAATTTCGTGCGTGCGATCTCAAAGCCCTTACGGTCATTGTTTATTTGTCGTTGCGCGCCTCTTTGTTACATCGATCGAACGAAGTCGCGTGTACGTGTGCAGTTCGATATGGTGTAGTTCATATTCATGGTCGACTCACGAATACACTCGCTCGAAACGCCTACCAGTGGAAAACTCGGCGCATACGAAACGCTGTTTCATGCAATCGCACTTCATTCGCTCGTAGTTTCTTGAATTTAATTCAATTTAATCAAAGTAACTCCTCCACGTGAGGCAATATATTCGTTTCAACCGTTCTTTTGGATCATCGATGTTAGAATTCAGAAAGTTTTGAAACAGAGTCGTCGTGATTTCTTCGTTTGTACATCTCTACGAAATAACACGCGAATTAAGAAATGAAAGATGCCTTGAAACTTTTCAAATTTAACCTCTTGCGCTGGAATGACGTGCCGCGCATGTCTTTTTGTTCCAAAATTGTAATATTTTCTCAGTTTTAAGTATAATTTAAGTCAAACAAAATAGACGAAACAAAATAGCAAATTTATTACTTCTGAATAATATGTATTCAGTGACGTCGTACCGATCGAGTTCAAAAAGAAAGCGACGAATTATTGTGTACGATTCGGTCGCTCGTTATGGTCCGCAATCAGTTGCCAAGTGGTTAAATTCATATAAAAAAAAGATCACACGTGTATTTCGATTAACGATTACACGCAATCGTTAATATCGCAACGACGAACTTTATATTGTATTATGAATTGTTTCAGCATAAGATGTACATGATTTGTAATAAATTTTCTCTCTTCTGACATAGTCATAATTAACGAAAGGAGAAAATCGTACTCTAGAGAAGCGCGACATTTCATATCGCATCAATCTAACATTCTGTGCGCCATGTACGAAATTTCCTGAAATTTGATTACCATTGTAATTGAACACGATCAACATAATTGTGGTGGTGAAATTTGGATCGAATCTGACGATGTATCCTGTTCACAAATGGACCGTTTATTTTGAAAAGGCTTGGTAGGTGGAATATCTTGACAGGAAAAGTTCGCACACACTTTACGCGAACCTTCGCAAACATTTCACCACACTATACCTTACAAATTCAATCTTAAAACGTTCGTTCGTTTCGATCGATCGAAATCTCGCCGTTGACACGAGAAATTGACACGATCGAGTGCAAACGTGCCGACACATCGAAATCTGAAAACAAGAGGTGGCTGAGTTCCTTTCAAAATAAGTGGTGTTGATGAAGTTTCAAACTTGTCCTCCATTCAAATTTAACATGCTCGTAAAAAAGGTTGTCCACAGATGTTGAAACACTTTCTATCTCCAGTCGATCAATTTCTGATTGCCCCGCGTCTCAGCAGGTTCCTTTCTTTTCTCATCCGCGGCACGTTCCCGCGATTTATCTCGCGATCGCCGTTTCCGCGCGCGTTTTATTCGTTAACTCGACGCGGATCTGGCCGTCGCGTAATTGCAGTTGTTGCGTACGCGGCACAACGGTGGATAAGGCCGCGCGAAGAATCACCGTAATTGAGTTGCCTTATTCCTGGAAACGGAACAACGCCAAGTGTCTACGCTACGCGTGTAACTGCTGCCTCTTAGATACGGCAGACCTTTGTTTCGAATTGCGCGCCCAGCTGCAGGTAGGCTCACGGAAAACCTGATCTAGAGAAAACCGCGAAACTGTATTTTTTTTTTTCTTTCTTTTTTTACAGGTTTTCTACGGCTGCGAAAGAACTTGAAGAAAAAAACTTCAACTTGCGTATTATAAAATTGGCCAAATGGTAAACTGCGTTTCTTTTCGCGTTTTTTTCGGAGATGAAAGGCGAATTTCTTTATTGACACATTGAACGTTTCGTTCGATTACGTTTTGCCATCTTTCAGAAATTGTATTTCTCTTTTCTTTCTTTTTTTTAATAAAAAGAATTTCGCACGCCCGTCGTAATTTTGAAAAACTTGAACTTGCGTGTTATAATATTGGCCAAGTAGCAACTGCGTTCGTCGTAATTTCTTTGTGCGTTTTCGCGAGAGACGAAAACTTTATTAACACATTGAACCATTTTGTTTACCCTTTCGCCATTTTTCGGGCAACTCTATGACTCTGCGTTCTTGTCTTTCTCGACGAACAAAGAACGATTCGATGTCTTCGTTGATAGCAAAATTTAACAAACTCTGACACTGTCATAATTTGAAGGCTTGATAATTTTTTATGAGTTTGCACAGCTTTTTCTGTTTCTTTTCAGAGGTGGTAACAGCAAAATATGACGAAAATGTTCCTTTTCGATTTTCCATTTTGAAATCGACGCGAAATTGTTAACGAAATTGTGCAATTTTTTTTTCCTAAAACAATTTTGAACAATTATTTAAAATGGGGTTAGTTAGATTTTAAAATATACGCATATTTTCCATCTATTAAAATATAAAAAAAAAAAAGTATTTATCAAAACAGAAAAAGAACGCAATTTTAAAATAGAGAAGAGCGCATCTATTGAAACAGAAAGAAAAAAACGCAATTACTTTATGGCCAACCCAATAATTGAATAATATAATATAGGATTTACGTAGTTGTCGCAGAAAAATGTCTGAAGACAGATCTTATAATAGGTCCGAGAAAATAATGCGATTGAACCGGTCCAATATCCCATTCATACCGCAAGCCCGCAAAATTTGCAGACTACGACGATTTCTCATGTCTGTCCTTTGTGATCCCTCCTTATTTTCCATTTTTATTAATCTGCTTATATTATAACTTGTATTTTTAAAATATAAAATTATATTCTATATCTTTTTGTTTCCACAAGAGATAGCACACTGTTACATGTAAGTAATACACACATGTAATACACAAAAGAAACAATATTATGGAATGTGAAGGAAATGTACAAGTTTATATTATAAAGAGAAAACAAAAAAACCCATCGATAATAAGAGCGATTGACACTGAGAATTTTAAACGAATGAAAATGAAAATGAAAGCGGTGCTTTCTTTTTACAACCACAGACATAAAAAATGCACGAACGTCGTTATTGAATATGTAATGGAGATTTTGTTGGAGAATGTTGTCTCCTTAAAGAAACGAAAATTTGTAAAATTTATTTTCTGCCAATTCTGGCACTGAGAACGTTTTATTCTAGAACTTATAACGAGACGCTCTTTTGTAATTCTGCAAATTTTAATCAAATAACACTTTGTTAAATTCCATTCCAATTTTTGTTAGCTCTGGCAATCTGTAACTTGTAAAATTTAGAGAGCAACGCCTCCAAACGGGAAAGTTTATCCATATTTATAGCGATTATTTTGAAGATCGAACTTGCCATACGATTTTTCTTTTATCAAGCTCTAAATATCAAGATCTTAACGTCGTCCGAGTCTTGAATCCCGACGTTTAAAGATCTATAAAATGACGGAGATGGGAAAAGAAATCATACAGCGGAGTTTTAAGAGGAGATTTCAATTTTTCAAGACCTAGTGGCGTTAACGCTTCAGAGGAGAAAAGTATCCTGACGTTAAATAGAGAATTGAACGAGATGATTTAATCAAACGTCTATAACTATACATTTTAAATTGTCGACAATTTTTGATCGGTTTTTTTTTTCACTCACGCTCATTTCACCCTGTGTACTGTCTACGCACCTACCACAACACGCTATATGCTATATTGTTGATTAAAAGCTCGGAACGCGAAAGATTCCCAGGTATGTTTCCCAGGGTTTCTCGTTTTCGCTCCGCTTTCGAGCCACGAGCAGATTCAACAAGTTACGCGTGGAATATTTCGCGCAGCTCGCCTTTGCCAGGATCCGCCCTCGGCAGAGGCATTATTAAAGGAATAACGACGACTCGAGGTTGAAGTTCGAGTGGGTTGGAAGAGAAACGTGGATCGCGGCGGCATCGACGTCGACGCGGTGCCTGTACGCGATCAAGTTTCGAGCGGTGGCGAGGTTGCGGTTAGACCAGTTCGAACTCATTCGGTGCACGAAATTATATTGCGGGCTTCGTACGTTGCCTCGTCGGATACACGTATCTGCTTACTCGAGTTCCTCTCGCTGCTGGAACGCTCGCTGGAATCAGATAGCTTCCCACCGATATTCCCATATTCTTGTGTGTATATATATATATATATATCTATCTATCTACGAGACTCTATCTATCGCACTGGCCGAGTTAACCAAATTTCCAGTTTCTATAATATATCGTTTACGCGCCTTTGTTCGTGCGAGATCGTTATAAAGGGCAAGACTCAACTTTCGTTCAATTATCAATCGCCTGTTGGAAAACTGTCGCTTTTGAGACGATCTGTGTTATTGCGATTGATCGTCGATTTTTTTTAGAAACGACAAGACTCAACTTTCGTTCAATTATCAATCGCCTGTTGGAAAACTGTCGCTTTTGAGACGATCTGTGTTATTGCGATTGATCGTCGATTTTTTTTAGAAACGACAAGACTCAACTTTCGTTCAATTATCAATCGCCTGTTGGAAAACTGTCGGTTTTGAGACGATCTGTGTTATTGCGATTGATCGTCGATTTTTTTTAGAAACGACAAGACTCAACTTTCGTTCAATTATCAATCGCCTGTTGGAAAACTGTCGCTTTTGAGACGATCTGTGTTATTGCGATTGATCGTCGATTTTTTTTAGAAACGACAAGACTCAACTTTCGTTCAATTATCAATCGCCTGTTGGAAAACTGTCGCTTTTGAGACGATCTGTGTTATTGCGATTGATCGTCGATTTTTTTTAGAAACGACAAGACTCAACTTTCGTTCAATTATCAATCGCCTGTTGGAAAACTGTCGCTTTTGAGATGATCTGTGTTATTGCGATTGATCGTCGATTTTTTTTAGAACCGACAAGACTCAACTTTCGTTCAATTATCAATCGCCTGTTGGGAAACTGTCGCTTTTGAGACGATGTGTGTTATTGCGACTGATCGTCGATTTTTCTCTTAGAAAATCTCACTTCTCAATCTGCGATCGACCTCTTGCGCTGGTAACTGGTTCGCGGACCATAACGAGTGACCAAACCGTGTGTACAATAATTCGTCCTCTTTTCTAAATTCATCGGTTTATCACTGGATAGAAATAAATTTATTATTTGTTTTGCCTGGGTTATTACTTCGATATAATCAAAACTGAGAAAATATTGCAATTTGGGTAGCAATAGTTGCCAAATATTCTCGAAGTGTTCGGATCATTTCATGACACGTGCAAAGGCAGACAGAAAATACGTAGACAGTAATTTTGTAAAATGAAATTGTACCAGACAAGTAAGCAACAAACAAAATAATATATAATTGTTATTAATGTTAATAAAAAAATACAAAAGTACAAATTGTTATTAACGTTAATAAAAAAGATATAAAAGTACAAATTGTTATTAATGTTAATAAAAAAATAGAACAGTACAAAAGTTCGTCACGCACATATTTACGTACTTTCATTTGTCCATCACTGTACATACATTATCTCCCAAGCTGCTCTTTACTTTAACAAAATCTTTCAAGTTCAAACTCGCTTTACTTCGACAACAAATTTTCTCTACGAATGTTATCTACGACATCTCCAGACAATCCTTCTGTTTCTTCCTTAACAATTATTTTCATCTCAAAGTCAACGTATGCAGTCGTATTATCTTTTTACAAGATCCATCGAGCCTAGAGTCAAATTGCTTCTACAAGCGTTGAGATAATATTTATCAGCGTACGTATTTGCAAAATCAAAAATTGCAAATCCCAATTACTTTCGTCGCCTTATCAGTCGCCCGCGTACAAAACTCGCGTACGCGAACTCGAAAAAGAGTTCCTTCCTGAAGCTTCGCGCAGCATCCTGTCTAGCTTCTCCCGTAGCGTTATACGACAATGGAATAAATTTCCGTGACTGAAGTCGCGGGGGGCCCACCACCCCCTCCCCCCTCGATGTGCCGGCATACTTCAGCTAACAATTGCGCGCGGGGAACGCTCGCGACGTGATTACGATGAAAACTTTGTACGTATCCGTGTAGCAAGCGGAATTATGACGACGCGTACCTCTTTCGACTACGGAACTTGCGAGTTCCTTCGGCGAAATAATTCAACCATTTGCAATTGTTCCACTCTCGTCGGTACCGATGGTAATGGCCATTTGTTAAACAGCTCGGCCGCATCGATTTTATCGTATCAATTACGCGAAAGAATTGCCCCTGCGATTACCTTGCAAAACCGTTTGCCCCGCTCTTGTTGAATTATACATTGAAATTTATAAGGGTACACAGGCTGTTTCTGTGTGATCGTGAGTTACGATTGGGCGAGAAACGATTTTTCTTTTTTTTTTTTTTTGTAGAGTAAAGTTATTAGTACTTCGAAGCTTCGAAGGAAGAGAAACAAGTTTTTAGCTATGTATCCGCGAGTTTTAGCTATGTTTCTGCTTCGTTTGCTCTCGTGTATTGCACTCGTAGACGTTATTATGTTTGCCTCTTGTCGTTGCCGTTGTGCGACTATCTTTCGTCGCGTTTAATTCAGTAGCGAGTAATTTCACAAATGAGAAATAAATTACTCTGAAAGATAACAATCTCGAAGCTAATTACGTCGGGATGGCTACCCGTTCTTCGTGGATCAATTTATCCAAACAGAGCTCCGACAAACAGTTGACTCAGATTGCTTAGTCAGTGTACAAAAATCGTAACAAGATTCGCGAGATAAACGAGCTATAATTCGACAAGCCAATTCTAACTACGATTGACTACGTAATAGACGAAATGAACCTGTCTTCCCTACAAGGGAACCTACAATTTTATCAATTGTTAAAATTGACCGAACGACGTTTGAAATTGTTCGAAAACAAAATTATTATCCCAAAAAAACGAAGCTTCTACAATCAATCAGTGTAAATTATTTCCACACCAAATATTTTCTTGTTGTTGAAGCAAAAGGTCAGTTGATGGAACAATTAATTATAGCGTGATTATTAGAATGTAACTGTTCTGCTCGACTGAACAGGGTTTTCAACGAGAAAAGTACGTTTGCACGACACGAATCATTTTTAACACGTTACTACGATACACATTCTTATGATAATTATATATTTATAAAAATATTTATACATAATTGCATATTTATAAAATAGATAATATTGACAAACGCTTTCATTGCAACATGATATTTGGTGGAAATTAAACATTTTGTCCCACTGACAAGCGCAAGTTTCGCGTGTCAACAGAAGAAAAAAATAATTTTCATCGATTAACTTCTGCGTTTTTCTTCATCGGTACGAGAAAGAGAGAAAACGAAGGGAAACGAAAGATGTTGCACCGCAATTTTTACGCAAAGACACTCTGTAGAGAGATGGGAAGGCAAGGACTTGGAAAAGTAGCCGCATTTGAAATTCAGACGTCGAAACGAGGCGGACGGCGCGATATCGAATTCGTGATTTTGTTTCGGAAAAGACGAAAGTGAAGGGAGGACCCGGCGGACCGGAATTCGACGAACTCCCGAACACGATACGCGTGTATATCGATGGTGAACATCGTTCATGGGAGACTTTCTTGCTCGTACACCTTCAATATGGTGGCTGGCTTGCTTCCAAACGGCCGCGACTACGAGAACGACGATGAAAATGAGATTCTCGGTTCAATGCCGGGGAATCGAACAAGGATTATGTATCTTCTGTCGAAGGAGCGTCAATCAGTCGAAAAAAAAGTCCTTCCGTTAGCTATTTCTTCGACTTGCTGATATGTTGACGAGTGACAATTCATTGTCGACGTATTGATACGCCACATATTTATCGTTATTCGGTATTTTCCAATCTAACTTTACATCTTGTGTTATTCTATTCGTAAATACTTTTTCACGTTGGCGTATGTAGAACATATTCGACAATACACTACCTGAGATTAGACGAGTCACGCGATGTCGTAAAAAAAAAAAAGAAAAAGTAACGTGATTCGTGGCAGACGATGACCATAATTGACAAGAAACACTCACAATTTTCGTGAATAACTTTTCTTGGTCGACATCAAAAATATCATTGAAACGAATTCATAATTTATTCATTATAACGAGCTGGAATATTACAGTTACAACGATCAGATGATTTTCACTGGTTACAAATTCACATCTTTTTTTTTTCTAAATTTGTCAACCCCCGAGAAAAATTATTCCTAAAAATGGCTAACCGTTGGAGTGTCAGAGGAACTGACACGGAAAATTTATGAAACATTATCACTGTCAAATATGCTAACGAAGATTCAGTTCGCTTTCCCGTTACTCTGTATTTACGACGAACGAGTCAGAAATCAAATCCAAATTACCTCGCGAAGCGAACGCAATTTATAGCGCTTCTGACCCGTGTTACGCGTATACGTATTTATCTTTTGTTGCTTTTTTTTTCTCTTTCTTTCGTTTTTCCTTTTTTTTTTATCGAGAAACTGCTTTGTTCGCGGGAGTTTCGGCGGTAGGGGGGGGGGGGACAAAATCCCAGGGAGCAAAAAGTAGCGAAACGAGAGAGGAATATATTCGCGCTGATCCGATCCGGGGGTTTGTCGAAAAACGCGGGAATCGTTTGAAGCTGAATCCTCTGAAAGGAATATCAGCCTGTGTGCACTCGTGTACGCTGGCGTTTGCAGCGGACAGCTTTCGCGCCCTTGCGCCGTTATTGCATATTAAAATTAAAAAGTCACTGTTTAAATTTAATCCCCGATTTTCCTGCGGTGTTTCCTGCGGTAACGCGCGCGCGTATATTTTTTTAGCTGTTTCGAAACATGCCCGTCTCTTTTTCTTTCTCGCCCGCTCTCTTTGCCGTATGTATCGATGTGTATCGAGGGTTAGGCTTTTATACTTGCCACGAGCAGTAGAAAGCGTGAATGTCGCCCGAAAAAAGACTTCAAAGGTCGGGGTGAAACCTAGCTTGCACGGTGGCGTGCAATTTCGCCAGGATCTAAATCGCTTTTGTGTATCGTTTGAAAGATCGAAGGAGAGAGAGAGAGAGAGAGAGAGAGAGTATTCTAACAAAACTCACCCAACACGGTGCCCACGTACGAGTGCGACCAGTCGAAGTCGATGGGGCCATTCGTGCTCTCGAACGTCGCGTCCTTGCTGAATAGACCCTCGTCTCGAATCAAGCGTAACGTCCACTGTCTGCAAAAGCAACGAAGATTTATTGTTATATTATAATGTTTATATTATGTTATTTATAATGTTATATTATAATACTTATATTATGTTATTATAATATTATTTATATTATACAGTTATATTATAATATTTATATATTATATAATATTATTTATATTATATTGTTATATTATAGTATTCATATTATGTTATTTATAATATTATATATTGTTATATTATATTATAGTATTTATATTATGTTATTTATAACATTATATTGTAACATTATATTAACTATTATATTGTTATATTATAATATTAAACATTTAGATTTTAAAACGTACGTGTACGGCAATTCGCAGACCACGGATATTTGTGCAAATTCATATTTTTAATATGTAAAATATTTCAACACACCGAGTACATACAATACACAACAAACTTAATAATGTGTTATGTGATTAAGACCTTTTTTTTTTTTTACATGGATCTTAAACACCTTCATATCTGAATGTTGTGTAATCAAAATAGAATACTCCGGATAGAGTAGAATCTCCCAATAGCAGAAGACTATTCTATTCCGATCGCGTAACATTCGGATATTCGAAAAATATAGATTTCCTTCGGTTCGATTGAGAGAAATTTGGAGAAAACGATGTATAAAATATAAAACATATAAAATAATTAATCATTATATATAATAAACAATTATATATTTATAATATATATAGAATATATAAAACATGATGCTCCTTACAAAGAACTAAAGTCTCGTACAAAAAGAGAATCAAAATGAGCTAGACGAAGTGTCGTTGTTCCCAAGGGGAGGGGGGTGGGAGGGGGGGGGCGGAAACGACATCGTCCGTAAAAATCCATATTATATTAATCCTTTCTCCGGCCAATGCAATCACGCTTTTTACGCTCGAATGGCCGCACGCCGTCGTCTGCGCCAGACCAATCGTAGATGGGAAACCATCTTGCAAGAATGAATCGGACAATCAATGAAATGTTTAAAATACCCCGACCAGACGTTCGTCGCGTTCGACTAGCCAGGATTCGTTCGATCGAAGCTTTTGTCGACGACCCAGGGTCAATGGTAACTGGTAGCCTCACGGTCGCCAGCCAAGTCATCGGGAAATATCCAGAAGAAATCGTGGTGTCGTTGCACGAGTCGAGAAACGTTAGATTCGAAACCCGTTGTGCTCTCGTGATTCAGCGATTCCTGGACGATGACGCGATCAGGCCTTCCCCGGTGCTTTCAACTCCTTCGAGCGGAGACAGAGAGAGAGAGAGAGAGAGAGAGAATGTGCGTTCGTCGAAGGACGAAGCAGAACGAGCCACGGAGTGAACGATAAACAGCTAGCAACAAGGCTATGGTGATCAAGGATTTGATTGAGTGAATTTTAAAATTCAGTGACTCTTCCCTAGGCACGTCTACCACACGACTCGTTTCGAACGAACATCACGAGGGGCTATGGGATTTCGATTTTGTGATAAATTGTACTCTTTTTCACTATTTGCAGAGTTTGCTCGAATAGCGACAGGAAAATAGAAAAGATGAGATTTTGTTAGCTGACAATTGAGATACGAGAGTGGATTCGAAAATTAGAGTAGGTCGCGAACGTACGAAGTCGTTAGAGAAAGCGATTTCGATAGTTCCGAGTCGACAGCGATTATAACGTTACAAGCGAGAGTGCGTGTAATGCACCGTGTCGTGAAATAAAAAGATATTTTACAGACAAGTAATATTGAACTAATTCATCACACCCTCCGAAACAATCCTCGCTGCTACGAGCACACGATTTTGTTGATTCTTCGATTTTAATGGAATTAAACTGGGTTGAAACGAGTCTGAAAATATGTATAGAAGTGGGTCCTCCATTAACATTCGGACATTAAATATTGAAACGTTTGTTATAATATATAAATTTTGTAAGACGAAATTGCACGATAATAAACTTTCAAGCTCGTTTCAAAGTCTGAAACCTCTACTTTCAAAATTCGTTCGTTTTATTCCAGTTGTAAGATGGCGAAATGAAGATGCTTCTCTTCTTGTTAATGCTGCAAATTTTTTAGTCGCAGTGTGAGTTTTTTACACGACTGTTTTTTTACAACAAAAATTTGCTGTGTCTGATCTCTTTTTTTTTCGCCAATTGATTGATCTTTGCGCTGATCAGAAGACGAACAATTACCATTTCTGAAATTTTCGTTTCGTCTCTAATTTCCAGGGCTCGATAAAATCGCGAAGAAAAAAGTTATTCACAGTCGAGTTTTCAGCTGTCGTCGAGAAAGCGAAGTCAATTTTCAAATCCGCTGTAAATTCGATCATGAAAAACAATTGTTCAACGTTTCTATGTACCGTGGCAATTTATAACTTTAATTTGTAATTTATAATTTTCGAAAAGGAAGGTATCTTCGCTTGCTCGACCGCTACTCGATTTAAAAGCACGTTGAAATAAAAACGAACGATACATTTTGAAGATAGAGGCTTTAAAACGAACCAAATGACTTTTCTTTGGGAAATTATAACTCTGGATATGAATTTAACTGTATCACTGTATCAACAATTGGGCAGTATCTTTAACACTTTATTTTCCAGTAAATATCGTCTGCGTGCAGAGTCAGGCTAGTTTCTTTTATCAATATAATCGTAGCAGTCGTCTCTCGTCACGATGACTGACATTTCGTGAGTCGGTTCACACGGCCACAGGTTCGATCTTATAAATAGTCGGTTAGGCGATATTGCTAACCATTGCTAACCATTATTGGTAACCAGAGTCTAAGAATAAGTGAAAGTGGCTTTCAGAACAAGTGAAATGTTAAATTTAGAAATGCGAGAGCATCGATGATTGGCACGTGACATTGAAACACGGATTGACCAGGGATTGCGTACGGAATGCAGCGAGTGCACGCTGACATAATCCCGGATTCCGTGGGTAAATGGATTAGGCTTAATTAAATTCGCAGCGAGCCAGGATTATTCGGAACACGCGTACACCGATAAAATATTCGATTATTTCGTAACTGTCAGTTAGAGAGAGAGAGAGAGAGAGAGAGAGAGAGAGAGAGAGAGGAAAAAAACACACAAAAAAAAGAAAAGAAAAAAGAAAAGAGAAAATACCGAGGATAAAGGGGAATGAGGATTTTTGCCAAGCTGATCGTCGAAACCGAGAGAGACGCGGCGCAGGTTGCTGGAATTTTCGTGAAAATATTCGTTAACGAGAAAAAGGCGAGTTCGTCTTGTCGTTCGGTTGCACGTGAAAAAGAACAAACACTGCACATTTCACGGTATTCGCGAGGAAATCTCGTAACTTTGGAATTGAAGGAATTCAGGTAAAAATCAACCTGAGGACTCGCCGAGATAGAACTCTGGAAAGAATATAAAGTTTCTCGTGAAGGAACGAGATGAAGATATTTTATTTAATAGAATATTCAAATTTCATCTTCAGAAACATGTATTCACGCGTTTCTCTCTCTGTGTGTGTGTGTGTGTGTGTGTGTGTGTGTGCAGGCTCTGAGACGTGGAATTAAATTGACGAATTAATTAAAAAAACACACGAGCGCTAATAATGAATTCAGATGCAAATATTTCGCTGTCGATCTGGTGATAGAATCCGCGGTTGGTATAAATAATGAAGAAGCCACGGAAACAAAAGGCAGAGAAAAACGCGGTTCCCATCGTCGTCGGTGCAAACAGATTTCGTTTGAAATTCACATTTTCGCGATGTTCTACACGGCGGGAGGGAGGGAGGGAGGGAAGGAGACACGGGGAGGCTCTCTGCTCCTTTGTTTCGCGGAAAGAATTTAATACGGCGCATTAGCATAAAGAAACGAGGTACGGAACGAGCCGGCATTACGCGAGGTATCAACAGAAGAGTAACAATTAGTCGCGGATCCTTGTACCTCTCTCGCCGCATCTGCTGCAATTATTTTCCTAACTCGATAGGCAAGCTGTTGGCGAGTAACGGTCGCGGAGTAAGCTCCAACCACCTCCGTCGAGATCGTCCTTTGTTTCCATGAAATCGGTTCCCGTTAAGAAATTCATAAGCCAGTCCGAGTGGCGCGACTCGCGAAAAGAAAAAGAAGACACCACGAGGTCGCCACGACGATTTATCGTCGATGATCATTTGGATTTTTTGGACGAGATTCTCAAGATTTGGCTGGATTCGCCTTATCTAATAATAATGGTACGAATTCTACTTTCTCTCGTTACAGGGGAATTTTTTTTTCTTTTTTTTTTTTTCATGTGTGTACTTGCACGAAATATTCTGAAATTTCATTAGCGTCGTAATATACGAGACGACGATCGGTCTGGAATTCAATCTGGAAATATACGTAGGAGTTGCAAGATATTCGATGAAATATTTATGACAGAAAGTCGCAGACTTTCAATTTCATTTCATCAATTTCACTTCGATGTCGCAGAAGTGAATTTTCCTTTGCAATCAGAGTTCATTCATACCACGAGAATCAAATCAACCTTCGAACAACAATAAAAGATCGTACAATACGATTGTTAAAATTAAAAGTCGCAGAAATTTACCGAGGAGCGAAACAAGCGTTGACAAGTGTTGAAGATCCCACGGCGAAGTACAGTACGAATTCCACCGGGTGAAAATGATTCAACCGCTGCAAAGAGTGATACACGTAACGTACGTACATTATCGATTAAATAGGCGTTACATGAAAGTATTATGTAATGTACACACAAGACGATGCGAACGAACTTGTTACACAACCTGCTACATTCGCGAAAGACGATTTAGAAGCGGTCGAAGCGCGATGATCGTGTTGTATATGAGAAAGCCGCGAAAAAGCCGATATCATCGATTTATAACACCAACTTATCTGCATTCTCTAGACGTCTGCGGACGCTCTGACGTATCTCGCGCTTATCTACGCTCAGACACTTTCTGAAAGGTGACTTTCCGCGTGAGAGTGTAGCCACTGGTAATCTCTCTCTCTCTCTCAAAGTAACACGCTGAATTTCTCATAAACTCTTTTTAGAAACGTCGGACGACGATTCTCGTCTGAATCTCTTGTAACGAATCCAATAACACGGCAGTCCGCGAATCCGATTTTCACCCGACGAAACGAGGAATCTAATAACGCCGCTTTTATTTATTTATTTAAATTTAACGTTCCGCTAATAAGCATCGAACGTCAAAGGATGAATTTTCCTTTTGACGTACATACCGCGCTCGGTGGCCAAAAAAGAATCGACGACTCGAAATAGAGTGAAATCAGGTTTCTCGAATCTGGTTATTCAGCGGTGATATATATATATATTTTTTCTTTTTTTTTTTTTTGGGTCAAGAACTGTGCAATTTTTCTGGCAATCGAATCAAATTCGATCGTGTTGCGATTTTTGTATTTATCGTGAAAACAATCTGTCTTGCTGGTGACGTACATGGCCGCGATTGACACAAACAGTTTCGACAAATAGTGAAATACATCGTGTATATTTTGACAGTTTTATAGCTGGATGTAGTTTTCTAGAAAAGATAGTTTTCTACGACTCAAGTTTGTAAAAAAAAAAAAAAAAAGGAGTTTCTATTAAAACCTGTATTTCCAGTTTTTAAACTATTTTAATTCTCTTGTTTTCTCACGTGTTTTTCTTCATTTCTTTTTGAAATGCTTTATTCATGAGTAATGTGTGGAATACGCAGAAAGTAGTGAATGATAGAAAAAGATATAACTGAATATATACCGAATGTTAAAACCAAATGTACATTTTAATAATAGAGACCACTGTAGTTGGGTTAGTTTTGCTTTTTCTTTCCTACATCTCGCCTAATCTCTGTAAAAGCAAGGGACCGTGTCAGAAACGGAAGGGGGAGGAAGACATGTCGGAGATAATCCGTCTTGTAAGCTCGAAAGTACGGCAAATAATAATTTCCTGTTCCAGAGTTTCGCGAGAGAAGGAAGAACGCGGAGAACGAGAGAAATATATTATAGTCGGCAGATTCGATTAACAATGAACGCAGTTTGACGGGTGTGTCAAAGATGGTGACTCTATTAGTTAAACTGTACATATCTAACAGAAAGGAAAACTTGAATCGAGAAAAACCTAGTTAAATTACGAATTTTGGTATCACGAATTAACAAAATTACTGTTGGAGCAAAAATAGATTAAAACGACTGCTTTCATCGTGAAAAATAAATATTCATTTTTTCGTTTAAACGTCTAATTCTTACTTGATCCAAAGTAACCCCGTTAATTCAACTAGTACATAGTTGCCTCCGTAATTTCCTTCATATTTAATATATATTTTCACATCGAATCTAAAATTCCCGAATACGGGATATTTCCTCATTTTCTCTCTATTATTAAACTGCAGACTTTTATGCAAATAGCCCTTGTAAACACAGCCGAAGAAGCTGAACTTATGGAAATTTGTTTCATCCCTCGAATGAATGCGTTCTACGTATATTTTCCCGCGGATTTAAATTGCATGAACGTCCACAGTCTAATTATCACGTTATATCGTTATCGGATCGCTCGTGGACATTTGTTCGCGCTTGTTTTCTTTTAGAGAAATTTCAGGTTTTCGATCATTTTACTGTCTTATTTTCTGTCGGCTCAAGAGCACGTACGTATTATTCGAGAAACGACGCCGATGACTTTCTTCATCGCAAATGGGAACAGCCAACGAACGCTGCAACGTCTACGCGGCAATATTTTTCTTCTTCTTCTTCTTTTTTTTCTTCTTTTTTTTCGAAAGGTTGCACACCTTCCTTTCTTTCGGTCATTAGACGCCTCCGTGTACACGACACGCGTTGGTTGAATTCAACCTGTGCCCACGTGCTAAGAAAACTGGATCTCACCTCCGCGGCGGCTATATTCGGAAGACTATAGTCGCGTGAGGAATGCGATTATTCTGCGGTTCTTCGAGAATTTCGCTCGGGTATCTTGCAAATCAATTTTCCCTCGGATTTATCAATCTTTGGAGGATCGAAATTTCAAACTACTGGAAATTCTTGCAGATCCTTGGAAATCCTTCAAAAACTCCGCGTAGCGCGCGCGTTACTTTTGTAAAAGAATCGTCGATCCTCTAAAAATTAAGAAAACAGTCCACATTCCCGTATATGCACGACGAAAATGTAGGGCAAGTAAAAATTTTGCGAATTCCTAACACATCCCGAGGAATGCAGGCAAATATGCGCGATCGAATATTTTACTGGCTCGGGTAATCAATGCATTAGCATAGTATCGAAGATACACGTAT
The DNA here is from genome assembly GCA_036937485.2 of Tetragonisca angustula. NCBI lineage: Eukaryota > Metazoa > Arthropoda > Insecta > Hymenoptera > Apidae > Tetragonisca > Tetragonisca angustula. The sequence goes on along the minus strand of JAWNGG020000009.1, from coordinate 1,547,659 downwards.
GGTCTATCGAATGAAAAATTGCTCGAATTTTTCGAACGCCTGCACCCTCGAGGAAATTTGTACATCGTCGTTCATAAATATCAGGACCGATCATTTCAAGTAATTGACCCCGACAACTCTAGAGGAGAGGTCATTTCCATTTTAAATATCTATCAAAGAATAGTAAAAATCGCACGTTGAATACTATTAATTTTCATTGAAATCTGATTGAATGGTCTTTGAAATGAATGGAATATCCTACATTTAAAACTGGCTTGTGTAATCGTTTGAAACACGCAATTCGATGGCGGAGCGTTAATAGTAAAATACCTTATCTGAATGTAATTGAAAAGCCAATAAAATTGATTAAAATGTATATACGATGGGAGCGTTTAATTTCGATGTATTAACGACATTTTGATTAGAATCTTGAACGTACTCGATCTTTAGAGTGTAACGTTTCAAACAGCAGGCAATAGTTTTAAAAGGTTCTAGCAGCTGCTTTATCAAATAATTTATCAAATTTATCACGTTTCAAAATTATAAATTGTCGATATTCTAATAACCGGCTATCTCAGAAATTAAACTAATCAACTTGTTACTGTTGTACGAAAGAACTGGTCGACGTCAGCGATTTGTGACTCGTAATACTAATGATATTATAAGTGGAATGTAAATTCATCTTTCTTGAACAAAAAGGCGACACGGAGAATCCATTTTAAATTTTAGGGCGAATTAAAAAAGAAAAAAGAAAACAATGCTTGCAATCATCATCAGAGAATATCAATTTAGTTTCTGAGAAGGAGAAAAACAACCCGACTGTATCTTCTTAAATTTTGAAATTCAGAACCCTGTCAATTGATTACACGTTCAAAAATCAAAATTGTCTCTTCATCGCAGATGTTTCTCCGTTCTCGTTACATTATATTCACGTTTAAGATATCCAAAATCTAACTAGAGACTCTATTTAACAATTACACCTTTGGAATCTACAAAACTTCGTCAACTTGTCAGCTACAACCACAGAAATACATCTTTCTCGTATTCTCAATATTCACACAGAGACTCGATGCACTCAACAGCGAAACCAATTATGAACAGTTACGTACCCGTAAGAGACACGCAACGACTATACAACGAAACCTATGTACGTACGTACGTACACAGGTGTACGATACAATTCTTCAAGAATAAACGGGTGGAACTCGACTTGCTCGCGACAAAGGAAGAAGAAAACGCGGCAATAAACGCGGCAAGGCAGATCGTTCTGGCTCGCGGTAAGTTTTAAACCGTCCTCGTCGATACCTGTATGTACATACGTACGTACATAGTGTACGTATAAAAGACGCGTGGCGTCTGAGGAATACGAAGCCTACGCTCTTCTGCACACCCGGCTCCTTCGCCACCCTCCGCCGTGGCACATTATCTTGCCAGTTTGTACCAGGTGCAGCAGGGCGGAAACACGGCGGGTCGCGAAGGGGTTGGAAAGAAAAAGAGGAGGTACGCTTGGTACGACACGTAGGGGGTAGGAGGGGGTGGATGGGGGGAGGTCCACCTACCGCTCTGCTTTACATTTTATTGCTTGCCGTGAATTCGACCGATTTACATAAAGAGACGAACGCCCCCCTTCCCCTATACCCTGTCGTTCGGTTATTCACTCGGTGCCAGGAAAATCGCGAGACACACACACACACACACACACACACACACACACACACACACACACACACACACACACACACACACAGAGTGGAGGAGAGAGACGCCTTTCAACAGCGAGCGATTTGCCCGATCTCTCGTCTCTTCCGTTGTTCCGTCGTCGTCGTCGGGGTTCGCGCGAAATTTTCGCCAGTCGCGAGGGGGAGGGGGAGGGCGAAGTTAGGAGAGAGAGTTTGTCGTTGGTATCGTGGACAAAGTGCTCGACGAATCTCCCCGGCACGCGGACTATGCGAAACTTGAACGTGACGTGACGTGGCCGATAGAGAGAAAGAAGAGAGAGAGAGAGAGAGAGAGGGAGAGGGGCGCGTGGATGGGTGGAGCCCCTGAAAACGGGGATCGAATTCATGACGAAAGGCAATTTCGTTTCTGGCCGTCGTTCGGCGACTGAAATTTAATTAACCGACGGACACAACCTGGCCGATTTTCGCTGGGAATCGAGCGAACATCAAAGCTCCAGGGTCGTCTCTCTCTCTTTCTCTCTCTCTTTTTCACTCCCTCCCCCCTCCCCCATGCCGGCCGTTCTCCACCGACGTAAATAGATCCCAGTAACTGCTATTAAGCGATCGACGAGCCGGTAATTGCTCTTTTCGGCCGCGGGATAAGAAATTATTCAACGGAAACTGGTTAAGCTGGTTTATCTGGGGGGGGGGGTGGAAACGCGGGACGGACGATCACGGGATTTAGGAATAAACTCGACAAACGTTTCGATGGAAACGAGGAAAGGGGAAAAGAGTATCTTAAATTTCTATTTAAATTGGTTCTTTTTGAATCCGCCAGTGACATTGTTACGACTGTTTGAGAGGAGGCTTTGTCCGATCGATGAGGTCTTAATCTACTGTCTCATTAGCCTGGCTCACGCAAGTGTTTTGAACGCTTTTCGCAAATGTATTTCAATTGTTTCGTATGAAACGCATTGAAATTTGTATTATCGTGATTAGATCGATGAAGGTTAAAACAAATCTGAAAATATACGTAGATAATATACAAGAGAAAAACGTGAAGTCCATCTTTGTTGATTCGGTATTTTTCAAAAAAAAAAAAAAAAAAATTGAAAATCACGAATGATCACGAATGTGCAGAAAAGCAACGAAAATTGGACGACGAGAGAAAGATGTAGCATTTCCAACGAAATTAACGAAAATTAATTAACGACGTTGCTGAGTTTTCAAATTGCCTCGTAATACGAGGCACAATTGAAACAACAGGATATTTAGCGCGAGTGTATATTTCAATCACAAACGCGTTTAAACAGTCAATTATCCATTATATTAACCCTTATCGCTCCAACCGGCCGTAATACTGTCAAATGCAAGCAGCGTTCTACTTCAACCGGCACTATTGCCGGAGTGATAAGGGCTAATAAACCTCAATATGCAGCGGAATCTACCTTTAACGTTCTATGTATTTAAGAGCGTGCTGCGCGTACGCATATATATATAAAAAAAAGGAACGTGCGTACATATGGCTTATAACTTTTATCTACACGCGTTTTCAAATTTCAACATTTTATATCTTCGCAAATCTTAAATAGAAATTTGTTTTTCATCCACTGGTATATTACGAGAGATAGTCCATGAATATTATAAACTATTATATATTATATATTATATTTATTTATATTATAATGTTGTATAAATAAACTATTATATTACAAATGTATTATAAACTGTAATAATATGTACTATAATATTATACTAATATTATAATAATATTGTATACTATAATATTATATTATAATAATATGTACTATAATATTATATTATAATAATACGTACTATAATAATATAATATTATAATAAACTATAATAACAACTATATAATATTGCAAATTATAATAATTTATTGCAATAAATATTCTGTCTTAAACAGTGAACTCGCGACTCACGGTTATGCCCGTCCCATCATTCCGACCAATGAATTGAAAAAAAAAAAAACGCACGCAGACGCAGCAACGTAACGCGATTTCAATGTAATCAGAAGTATTGATAACGTGATTACGTGTTAACGACTTTTTAATTGTCGGCTGGAATGTTCGCGGACCATTCACCGACGTAGCATAAAAGAAGCGATTATAAATTGTTCCGAAGCACCTGTCCCCGGGACGCTTACGCGGTGGAAAATTTATATTGTCCGGCCCGTGTAATTAATTTCATTTAAGGGAAATTTCACGAAAGCAAATATAACGTAATTTCGCGGAAACAAAGGAAATTCTATTATCTTGGCGGTGTGTATCGCTTCCAAATGTCAGGATAGCTTTGTTCCACCGGCTTGATATAGTGCCAAGTATCCCAAGTAACTCTGTTAATCTACCCTTTTGCGTTCGCCGGTACGCGTACGCGATCCTACACGAACTTGACCTTAATCGATTCTAAGTCTATCGACCTGGCCGGTACTCTAGGTACGATACTCTAAGAACGTCGATGACATTACTTGCTTAGCACTTTGTGCCTTGATACACGACTAAGATCTCAATTTGTCGAAGACACGCATCATCATGAAGTACGTGGACAAATCCTGGATCTTTTGTGTGTACGTATGTACAGGATGAAAAGAATATTCGTATTTATCGTAAATAAATTCTTCACACCTTCGATTTGATGGAAAAACATATAAAGAGCCTGCTGCCAAGTTGATCTTGAATTTCAAGGTTAAAATTTCTTTTTCTCTTTTGCACTCTGTGTTCTTCGTGTGTCACCAAGGGCAGTTCTTTTGAAAAATGGCAGAAAAGTTTTTTTAATCATTTAACACTGCAGATGCGTGCGTTCTGACAGCGACTTTATGGTTCTTGACGCTTATATTTCGAATAATGTTAATAGTTGGTTTTGTCGTTTAATTATTTAGACTCGCACTGATGTTACAACTATGATAAATCAAAGATTAGCGAAACTTAATACGAAAATTATACAAAATAGACATTCACGCATTCAGAACCATAAAGTCGTTGTCACGCGTCTGCAATGACAAAGAAACATTTTTTGCCATTTGTTAGGTTCCTTGGAAAAGTTTTTGGAACACAATGCAAACGGAAAGAAAAGAAAATTTGTGAAATTTAAGATATATTTCCATCAAGTCGAAGGTGTAGAATTCACCTGTGATAGCCACGGGCAAACTTTTCTTTCCACCCTGTACAATTAAATTAATAGTGAACATATTAGTGTTAAACTTTACGAGTCACGAGTCGTAAATTGTCAGCGCTAATGAATCTTATATACAGGATGTTCCACATGAAGCTCCATTCGCGCAATTTTCTCTACAAGCGAATAATTTAAGAGAAAATTGCGTGGATAGCTTCATACGGGACACTCTATACAACGACGTGCCTTTGGTAATGAATCAAACAAGATTTTACAAACAACAATTTCATAGATTGACGCACTCGTACAGTTTAAACGATGTAAACACACATTTTCGTAAAGAGACAAGATTTACGAATCGTGGAATGAGTTACACGATATTCCTCCTCGATTGAATAAATCTTGCACAACTCGGACGTATCTTTAAAGACAGTTTGGCTATAAAGCGAAAATACTGTTACTCGCGCATAGTTACAAGGCGGAAATTTCGAGGAATTCTTGACACCGTTATATTGTCCGATCTAGAGAGGAAATTCCGAACATTTAGTAAAATATACTTGGGGTATAAAGTATGTACATGCATATATGACACGACTGCATGAGCATATGAAAGGAATATGAGCCACAATGAAGATCGGAAGACGGAAACGCAAATTATTAACAGGTGCGCGTACAACATCTCAGTGATTAATAAAACTCTGTAATAAAATTTTCGCGTGTTCCACAATTTCACCGAAAACCAAAAAAAAAAAAAAAAAAAAAAGAAGAGAGAGAGAAACACTGAAACATCGAAGCACCTCTGCTCGTAAAACAGATATTACATATACATATGCACGTACATCTAGTTTCCAAGCGAGAAAGCAAGGTTCATCCCTCCCTCACCCCCTGCCACCCCGCTGTACTACGTAGTTGTAACGAAGTAATCTCGCTTTAAGTGCGAAAAAAATTCGTAACAAGATGAAAACTCACCAGTTGGCAAACCGGGATGTTTAAGCGTAAGCAAAACTCGGCGGATACATACGTACGTACGTACATACATACAGGCGGTGAAAGAAAGGAGGAGAGAGTGGCCGCGGCTGGCACGGTAATTCGCTAAAGAATCCTTTAATGTCGTGTTCGTTTCGCGTTTGCAATTTCCCTGGGAAAAAATGTGCCGTGACCTGGCGCGCTAGTTACTTTTACTTCGAGGACGAGACGCAGAGAGAAGAGGGGGAGAAAGAGGAAAAGAGAGAGAAGAACTCACTTGTCGAGCGCTTTCAGCTGCAGCAGCAATGGTTGATTGTCGACCACGTCGGAGACATCGCGACGCATCCGGTTACGATGCTGTCTCAAGGCCGCGGTATCATAGGAGGCCACCTCGTAATAGCCGATGTAAGAGCCGTGCGTGATACCTGGAAGAAATCGAACATCCTCCTTCCATTAGCTGCATCGTAACTGTCGGGAAAGAGAAGGAAAAGTGGAGACGACAAAGCGACAGGTCTTTCATTGCTTTATTAATTCTACCGTAAATATTCGTTTACGGGACATTTGAATTTTGGAGAAACATGCAAACATTCAACGTGTCGGTGACAATTGAACGTGACTTTTACAATTCTGCTGAGTGAAATTAATCCACCGACGGAGAATACATCTCGCAGCGTGATATTTGTATCTGCGAAAGAAGCGAGGAGAAACAGGAAATGATAGGGAAAGAAGTTTCACAGAATGCGAAAGAATTACTGGAGTACAATGTAGCGATTACTCTAGCCACTTTGTAATTAAATTCTGAATTTTTATTCGTCCGGGGGAAATTTGAAGTTGAAAAAATATACAGGGCGTAACATCGTCAAAGTATAGCAACCGCTGGAACGTAACAATTAGCGACTTTGTAATTTAGTAAGCGGAACAATAAAATTATATCTACGAAGAAATATCTCGCGGCGGAATATTTGTAACTGTCAAAGAGGCGAGGGGAACAGGAAAGAAGGAAGCTGCGAGGTTTTGCAACGCGAAAAAATTACTACGTAAAATGGACGTACAATGTGTGCAATTAAACTCTGAATTTTTATTCGCTTTTATGGGAAATTTGGAGTTGGGACGCAGCAAATCAGAGTATATAATATTCGTTGAAATGCAGTGATCAGTAACTTTGTAATTTTGTACGATAAAACCATCTATTTTCATAGTTTCATTTCTTCAATTGCGTTCGGAAAATCATGCATAAATATTGGGTTGACCAAAAAGTAATTGGGTTTTTTTTCTAGTAAAGAGGAAAAGATTTACTCCTTTAAATAAATATACTGCGAGATTTAACAAGAAACTATAACAGCAAGCATTTATTTTAATTTTTATGACGAATTATTAACTTTGGTTGATTCTCAACAACCGAGAATACAATATTTTCCGCTATTTTATTTCTTCCTTTCCTCACTTGCAATCAACATGGGCGCTGTTAAACTCGTTTTTAAAAATAAAGGCGCCGTCACACTGAAGTGTAACTAATTTCATTGCAAACTTCAAATTTGTCGTGCAATCTGACACCTGATTGTTCAAGCTTGTCATAGAAGACTGTCCTAGAATTGTTTGTTTGCCAAGATCAGAAAGGAACATTTTCGTCATATTTTGCTGTACTTTCCGAAAAGGAAAGAAATTCTGTGCAAGTTCATAAAAGAATTATCTGATTCTATACGGTGTGGAGGTTTTAAAGCTGCGTCCTTAAAATTGGCTTGCTAAAATTTCATTGTTGATGAAGACATTAAATCGTTCTTGGAACTGTTTTGTACCGAAGAAAAAAAGAAAAAAAAAAAAAAATAAGAACGCGAAATTATGAAATTGTCAAAAGAAAGATTAAACAAAATGGTCGAGTTTGATAAAGTTTTTATTTGTCGCGAACGATTCGCCTTTCATTTTCACAGAATAAAACGCAGTTACTTTTTGGCCAATCCAATATAAATTATATTGTAATTCAAAAAAAAAAAAAAAAAAAGAAAAAAAAGAAAAGAGGAAAGACGACAAGTGAAATTACTGAAATCACAGCGCAACGATTCGTTGCGTTCTAAACTCAAGTATCGTGCTTTGTACAATTGCGTTGTAAAGTACTGGATTGCGTAGAATGTTTCATTAACCGATCTCTCCGCCTTTTAACCGAACTGACGGAGAGAAATCACTCGGGGAATCTTGCAACATCTTTCGAAAACTTGCGAACCTGGATTTTCGCTATCGCGAAAAGGGACACAGGAGTACGGTGAGAATTTCGTCAAGGCTGTTTTCACGAACGCGAAATGCTTCGATCCGCGAGAGAGGAACACAGAGATCGCGCTTCTTTCTCGACCGAGCCAATCTCGAAAATTAGCGCACGGTGTAAAGGTGAATCATCAGCTTTTCATTATCCTCTTCGTCGATTCCAGGTGACGAGATCTCGCGATCGAGCGAGGACAGCACAGTGACATTTTTCCATTTTCCTTTGACACGCGAGTATCTCGTTTATGTCAATTGGATATAAAGTTAATTATTGCAATTTCTTCAATTGTTCATATAAGAATATTATTAATATTAAAATTGAGAATTTTTGGTAGGTATATAATAATTAGTCATGGATTTGTTTCTTCTGGATTATTTTATTTAGTAAATTTAATTTATATTCAAACTAATAGTCGATTAATTTTTATTAATAAAGGAATAATTACTTTTATACCTTCATTAATAATAATATGATTTATTTTATGTTTACGTAATGTTGATTCTCCTTTTCCTTTAAATTTGATTAGAGAAATTGTATTATTAACAAGTTTAATTTTTCGATTTAAATATTTATTTTTAATTTTAATGATTTATTGTTTATTATCCTTCCTACGATTGTACAGAAGTATCGTAGTGGTTCTAATAATTGATAGCGAGAACAACTTTTAAAAATAGCTATTAAATCGCGTGAGTTGTACTTTTGAACGTTATTACGTCACAGTTTGCAATTTGTCTCGCATCGAAATGTTCCTCTCTCGTCTCAAAAATCTAGACACCGAGACAAAAAAAAAAAATCTCCGCATGATGGAAGAATAGTGCAACGAGGGAGGGAAAAAAAGAAAAAGGGTAACCCATGTCGCAAAGTTATATCAGGGTCGCGTCATCGAGAGATGAGACAGGATCGAGAGAAAGAACTAGAGAACTAGTGTACTCGTAATCAGAGTGGCACGTGGTCGTGGTGTTTTCCATTGTTCGTTCGGCAAGTACCGATCAAGAACAAAGGCGACACTCGGTGGGAACGCGATGGCAGAGGCCTGGTTTGTCTGTTCAAAGCGTTGCTCGCGTGGAGCCGAGCGCAACGAGCATATATAGTTGAACGACACCTCGTGGCGTTCTCCAAGTCACGTCGTACGGCTTACAGCTTACGCAACACCCTCCAATAATCTAATTACCGTGGCTGGTTATCGATGCGTTGGCTCACGGCGAGTTACAACGTCGCGACCACCCTGTACCGGACGACACTTTCTATCGGATTTCCCATCGAGAATCGGTACAGCCCGCGGCCGAACGCTGGACCTTCTCCCGCGTGCTTCCCGCTGCTCGTTACGTTGCGTTATCACGGCAAGATAGCGATTCCCGACAGAAGAAACCGAACGTGATCCCTCCCCCCCTCTTCGTCGATGGCGATTCCATGTTACGCGGGAGTTGCTATACGGGACACTCTATGATACTAGTTGCGCAAAGTGCAATATAGCACAGCTATATACAATATATATATATATATATATATATATATATATATATATATATGGCTGTATGGGCTGCGGGCTGATAGCTTTGATTACGACCCGGTCGTTTAAAAGGCCCCCGCGCGCTAATTTCCACCCAGAATAAAATAATAAGAAAACGCGGAAAGAGACGCGTGGAGAGAGACGTTCGATTGAAGATCTCTCGTCAAAGAGTAGTCAATGAACTGGGATACCGGCTGGGGAAATTCGATGAAAGCGATTGGGCCGGAATAGAGCATGACTCACCTCGGTGCGGTGGCACGGGACGAAGAGGCGAGGCAACGGCGATGATTAGAAGGCAACCGAACACCAGGAAGAAAATCAAGGGCGCTCCGATTCGAGGGTAAGGATGATGATGATGACGGCGTCCTTCCTCCGAGCCGAAGGGAGACATCGTGGCCCTCTGGGCCCCGTCTTTGCCCTCGTCCGCTTCCTCTTCTTTCTCTTCCTTCGTTTCTTCTTCCTCCTCTTCTTCGTCTTCCTCCTCCTCTTCCTCCTCTTCTTCCTCCTCTTCCGCCTCCTCTTCCCCTCCTTCGCCGACGGCCAGGGCCGTAGCGCGCATCGGCTTGACGTTCTCCGGCCCAGCAATAACTAATGGCGCTATCTCCCTTTCGTCGAACAACCGACCACCGCGCTTTGCGAGTCACCCGCCAGACTCATCTCTCTTCCTCTCTCGTCCACTATCTCCTTCCCACTTTCGATCTTCCTTCTCCTCCTCGTCGTCCTCCTCTTCCTCCTCTTCCTCCTCTTCCAGCGAACGTGCTTCCGCCACGTCCTCTTTCTCTTCTTTCTCCTCCGTCGGTCGCTCAACCTTTCGACCCTCCTCCTCCCGCACTTTCAGCCTTCTCCTCCCCCCCTCCCCAACCCTCCGCCACGCCGACTCCTGGCTGCTACCTTCGTCGATCGGCAGCTCCTCTTCGTCCTCACCGACCGATCGATCCTACTCCTGAAAAAGGAAGAGAAAAACCGGGGGGAGAAAAAAAAGAAAAGTAAAACCCGTCCCGGGGGAACGGGATTAATTTTTCGAATAGGCTCCTCCGCCAGACAACGTTTGATCCTTTTTGCGGATCTCGCGTTGTTCGGATTTTCCTCGTCGCGGTTGCGTCACCGGTTCTCAAAGGATCGTCCTTCTCTCTTTGTTCGAAACTTTCGTGTGTGTGTGTGTGTGTGTGTGTGTGTATGCATGTGGAACGAATGAAAAGGATGACACGTCTTCGCTAAGAATCTGACAAGATCGCGGATATCCACGCCCCCAAGTTGAAGCTAATTTCAATGACGTTGTACGATCGGACGAGCTGCGACCGGTCGGATGGAACCGTAGAAATCGACAGCGCTGTCACGCGAGGACATCGCGGTGCAAAACAGATGAGGAAGGCGATTCTTTAAACGTCTCCTTAAGAAGTTGTTGCTGAAAAATCTCCTCGCGGGGAGCGTGTACGTGTGTGCAGACGCGGTGGCCAACTTGCGCGATAAATCATCGTCAATGTTCGCCAGGCTCGTTCGCTACAACGTTCCTAGACCTTGTATCTCCATTAGTTTCGCGAACAACCTAGTCGATGAATACGAATATTTCAGCCGGCGATCATCGAATCGTTTTCACCGATACCTCTCGCAGGCAACTCTTGTGCAAAAATGTACAGAGTGTCCCGTAACTCTTGGAAATCAAACTGGCTCTATTCTACTTGCAATAAACAACTTTGCCTTTCCTTTTCACAATTTTTCATTTTCTGTCAATGCTCAATTCCCAAGAAACTTTACTTTATTGCGTAAACAATAGTAAATTTTGACACAAATTTTAAACAGAGTTTAACCCAACCTAACCCAAACCTAACCCAACAAACTTTACTTTATTACGTAAAAAACAATAGTAAATTTTGACACAAATTTTAAACAGAGTTTGAGAATTTAAAAGGAATGCTGAAGAATCAAACGACCGTAATCGAAAAGAGTAACCTACATTTACATTCCGTGTGTCGTACTTTTTCCATCTCATAACGCTCTCACACAGTTTATTCCGCGTGGCCAATAACGATACGGAGCGGTTATTCAAAGAACCTCCAGCTATCCTCCTGCGATGGACACAGAGGATCCGAGATTTTGGTCAAAGCGGGACCATTTCGAAGTCTCGGATAGGTGTACGATATTTGCGAGAGCTTTCCATGCGTGGTAATGGCGTTAGGCGAAACGTTTGGCAGCCGGTTCGACGACGACACAACCGCACTGCAAAATCGTCTCTGTCCACCCCGGTTGTCGCGGTAAACTTCCGCGCGAGCTATGGGAAAACGATATCACGGCCAGAGTATAGTCATGGTTCACCCGTTCATGTCCGACGTGTTGATTTTTGCTGCCTCTTCCTCTCTCTCTTTTTTATGTTTCTAATGTCGCGATAACTATTGAATTTGCCAACCGTTTCTCTCCGCGCTGAACCTTGCTTTCTATCGTTCTATCAACATTGAATCAACTGGTTTATGTACGCAAGTATATCGTACAATATTATAAACAATTATGGTATCACAAAGATAAAGTAGGAATTTCAAGACTTGTTAAATCTTTCCATCAATCTGATCAACGTTAGAACTATTGGCGATCAAAGCGTAAAAATTTATACGAAGAAAAGAGTAATATTATTCAAAATAAAATTATTCAAGTACTAAAAATACAACAATATGTAATATTTGTTCATAAAGAAAAGATTCTGTCATTTCTCTGTGCTTCGAACCTCTTTAAATGCAAATACAGGTGTTTCACGTTCGATTTCCCAATGGGTTAGCTTTTAGCAGTCTTGAAGGAATCGAGAGAAATTTTTCCACGCAACGTTCGAAATTAAAATTATCACAATTTCTTTTCGACTACGCGCTTGAAATAACAATTTTCGTTCAGTTCGGAAAAGGGAGAAACTAGAACCTTTCGTTTTTGATACCTCTGCTACGGTTAACGTCCCGAAATGAGTATCTCCTCTTTTTCTCTTTTTTTTTTTCATTTTCACCCTCGTCCTCCTCGCAGACGAGCGCCGTTCGTCTACGTGAATCTTTAAGGCGCAACTAGGCTGAAACACGCGTTGAAAAATAGAACGGAGAAACTAGATAACCGTATAACCATCGTTCGAATCGGCTCTTGCTTTCCGTTTCTACCGAACGTGCGAATTCGACGTGCGATCGTAGGTAACCGAGCCGACCCACTCTACCGTACGATCTATCACTTTTCTCTCTCTCTCTCTCGTAATATTTACAAACATCCGCATTTTTTTTCGCGCTACGTTGCACACGCCGAAAGAACGCGCGCTTTATCGGCGTTCACCGACGCACACACGCTGGCCCGAAACAAATTCCCTCGCGTGGGAGGGAAAAACGCAAAAAACGAGGAGATACGCGTTGCAACAGAGAGACAGAGAGAGAGAGAGAGAGAGAGGGAATTCGAACCGCGTTTCTCCGGCGACAATTTACGAAATTGTCTCTCGCGCGTTCCGCTCCGTGCAACGCGCTACGAACGCGTCTCGTTCTCCGTCGACGATCCGCGAACGATAATCGTCTCACGTACGTACGCGGATAGCTCTGTCCTCTACCTACCGCGCGAAACACCTCGCCAAACTTCTAACAGAGAAGACAATGAAACGACGCGCAAATTTATCCATTCACCGGGTTTGTCCGATTCCGCGCCACAATACTTTTAATACCGATAGTACGAGTTGCAATTCGTACGCAACTGGTCGTGGTAGCGTACCAATTGGCCATTATTAGCGGGAACACGCGAGACCAACGCGCTCCAATTGGACGGAACGAGTATGTGTGTCGGGCGTAGCGGTAAACCGGCTACGGTTTCGACCGTACCGGAGCCGCATCTGCCGAAATCTCAACTTTCGAGCGAGTTCGAAGGTTTTCGGAGACTATGGAGAATGCGAATCGATCGCTGGAAATGTTTGGAGCTTTTAAAACGTTTTCTGACGAGCCTCTTTTCAGCCTTCGATCGTTCGATTCGAGCTCGGCTCGCCTCGACTTTTTATCTCCTTCGAGACGTTACCTTCGTTTAACGTCCAAGATCGAAAGTGTGTATTTCGTTGCATGTACAGGGTGTTTCGTAACTTGTGGCACCCACTTCGGGAGCTGATTGTACGCCTAAAAATAATGAAAGAAAGTCATATATAAATATGTGTCTCATCTGTCTTTGTTTATGAGATATAATGAATTTTCTGTTTTAATTACTTTTACAAAAGATGCAAAGAAATGACCACCTTGCAATTGAAGACAAGCCTGCACGCGTCTTGTCATTCATCTGGTTACTCTCTCTATCGTTCCTGGTGTTTCTCGAATTTGTCTGAAGCCTTGCTCTATTCTGTTTCGTAGTATTTCAGCATTTTCAATCCATGTTGCGTGTACGATAGATTTTAAATGTCCCCACAAATGAAAATCTAATGGATTCAAATCCGGAGAACGAGCAGGCCATGCAACAGGACCTCCACGACCAATCCATTTATTTGCAAAGTGTTGATTTAAAAATTGCCTAGCCACTCGGCTAAAATGCGGCGGAGCTCCATCATGGATAAACCGCATACAAAGTCTAATATCGACTGGAACTTCCTCTAATATTTCGTGTAAACGCGTGCTCAAAGAATCAACTTTGCGCCTGTTTGTTTCCCATCAAGAAGAAAAGGTCCAATTAAAAATTTATCAATTATTCCTGCCCATACGTTTAAACTAAACTGGTATGGATGTCTTGAATGCACAATAACACGTGGGTTTTCTTCGTCCCAATTATGATTATTATGAAAATTGAATATACCATCCCTGATAAAACCAGCTTACTAGAGTTTGCTCTGTTTATAAAATTCATTACATCTCATAAACGAAGACAGATAGGACATATATTTATGTGACTTTTTTTTTCATTATTCACAAGTTACGAAACACTGGGCCTAGACCAACCAACGTGGCCGCGAGTTGAGACTTCTACGAACGTGGTGTCGAGACTTTTAAACCTATCGAGACTTTCAAAGACTATCGAGGGTGTCAAGCTTTGAGTCATGCACGAGATGATTCTAATCTATAAGGCACTTGTACAAATTCGACTCGGTTTCAGATGCAGTTGATTGCACGCTGACGCTTCACTTCGCGTCCTTTTTATTTTCCCCCTCCTTTCTTTCTTTTTCTCGTTCGTTTCCCCTCCACGTCTCTTCGCTCTCCGCGTTTCCGGGGAGTACAGTTAATTTTCTTGGAGCAGAATTAAACCGACCGAGGGAACGTTTCTCATTATTCGAAACACTCGTCCGAGGCGTCCAGATGAAATTTCTACCGGGGCGAACTTTTAAATTAACGTGTCGGATTTATTCGCGGGAAGAGCCGGGACGAAACGTAAGCCTGTCTCATATACTGTCCCTGCATTTCGACGATCCCCGGGATCCAACGGGGACAAACGACGTCGGTGAATTTAGAATAATTAACTCGACGACTCTTTTCGTTCGGTTGCGATGAAACAACCAAACAATTTATAAATGTGATCGATCGAACAACGTATCAAATGTTGAATAACGATTAACCACTTGCGCTGGCAACTGATTGCGGACCATAACGAGCGACCAAAACCGTATACAATAATTCGTCGCTTTGTTTTCGAACTCGGTCGGTACGACGTCACTGGATACATATTATTCAGAAGTAATAAATTTGTTATTTTGATTTACTTAAATATACTTAAAACTGAGGAAATATTACAATTTTGGGACAAAAAAATTCTCGACGTGCGTGGCACGTCATTCTAGCGCAAGAGGTTAACCACTCGCGCTGGCAACTGATTGCGGACCATAACGAGTGACAATAATTCGTCGCTTTGTTTTTGAACTCGGTCGGTACGACGTCACTGGATACATATTATTCAGAAGTAATAAATTTGTTATTTTGATTTACTTAAATATACTTAAAACTGAGGAAATATTACAATTTTGGGACAAAAAAATTCTCGACGTGCGTGGCACGTCATTCTAGCGCAAGAGGTTAACCACTCGCGCTGGCAACTGATTGCGGACCATAACGAGTGACAATAATTCGTCGCTTTGTTTTTGAACTCGGTCGGTACGACGTCACTGGATACATATTATTCAGAAGTAATAAATTTGTTATTTTGATTTACTTAAATATACTTAAAACTGAGGAAATATTACAATTTTGGGACAAAAAAATTCTCGACGTGCGTGGCACGTCATTCTAGCGCAAGAGGTTAACCACTCGCGCTGGCAACTGATTGCGGACCATAACGAGTGACAATAATTCGTCGCTTTGTTTTTGAACTCGGTCGGTACGACGTCACTGGATACATATTATTCAGAAGTAATAAATTTGTTATTTTGATTTACTTAAATATACTTAAAACTGAGGAAATATTACAATTTTGGGACAAAAAAATTCTCGACGTGCGTGGCACGTCATTCTAGCGCAAGAGGTTAACCACTCGCGCTGGCAACTGATTGCGGACCATAACGAGTGACAATAATTCGTCGCTTTGTTTTTGAACTCGGTCGGTACGACGTCACTGGATACATATTATTCAGAAGTAATAAATTTGTTATTTTGATTTACTTAAATATACTTAAAACTGAGGAAATATTACAATTTTGGACAAAAAAATTCTCGACGTGCGTAGCACGTCATTTTAGCGCAAGAGGTTAACCACTCGCGCTGGCAACTGATTGCGGACCATAACGAGTGACAATAATTCGTCGCTTTGTTTTTGAACTCGGTCGGTACGACGTCACTGGATACATATTATTCAGAAGTAATAAATTTGTTATTTTGATTTACTTAAATATACTTAAAACTGAGGAAATATTACAATTTTGGGACAAAAAAATTCTCGACGTGCGTGGCACGTCATTCTAGCGCAAGAGGTTAACCACTTGCGCTGGCAACTGATTGCGGACCATAACGAGCGACCAAAACCGTATACAACAGTTTGTCGCTTTCTTTTTGAACTCGGTCGGTACGATATCGCTGGTTAGAAATTATTGAAAAGTGAATAGGTTTATTATTTGTTCTGCCTATTTTGTTTTACTTAAATATACTTAAAACTGAGGAAATATTACAATTTTGGGACAAAAAAATTCTCAACGAGCGTGGCACGTCGTTTCAACGCAAGAGGTTAAATAATCCGAAAATTTCCACAAATTTACGCGCGATAGCAGTTGTACGTCACGCAAATATCTATAGAGATTACACAAATATTGTACTGTATTTGATAAATACCTCGAGACATTCTGCATATCATACGAGACCAAATATCAAGCGAAAAATCGAGTTAACCTCGGAACACACGGCTGAAAATGAAACGCACGAGTCGCGGCTAGGATCAACGACGAAATACTCGAAATGCTCGTCCCGTTTTCCCGGTATTCCAGGCTCGACGAACATTTCAAACACACGCCGTGTACCGCGAGCGTGATCCAACAGTGAAAACAGGCCGAAACGATCGAAAAAGCGCGTAAAAGAGACTGGACGTCGGTGTAGAAATTCGCGAACACCGATGGTAGAGTTGGCTGGCGTCGGACAATTTTCCATCGAGCGCGGCTTCGCCGAACCGTTACCTCGTAACGCACGCCGAACGGCGAAACACGTTTTGCGTAATGTCCTAAGCGTTCGTCGGCAGAACCGAGGCGAAACGGCACGAAACTGGCGGCCTCTAACTCCTCTGGAACAATTACCAAAGAATGGGTTGGCGACCGAGGCCGAAACTTTCGGACGAGGCCCGAAATTGTCAGAAAATTTCCGGATGTGACGTAGACAAGGCGAGTCACGAACGTGCGAGGATTATTAATAGCCAGCTTAAGGCGATTTAGCGGTGGTCCGCGGGTTACGTTCATCCGGGGAAATTGCGTCGATGAGAGGCAAGCCAGTCTCGGGATTATTAATTTCAAGTTTCTATTGTGATTAGCATCGAGCGTCGTTGCGAACCGGGGCATCGAGAAAACGAGATCAAGTGAGGAACGATTTCGGAGTAATTGGCCGATTAGAAGGATCGCGCGGAGTGACGAGGATTAGCAACAGCACGAACGGTGAATATCATTGGAGATGAACGGATAAAATAATTTTGCCGAGAAACGAGAAACTTATCGACTTGCTGAGAAATATTTCATGGGAATTAACTGCAACACGATAGGACATTCGAAATAATTAATATAGTTTGATGGAGATTGAAAGTTCATATTATATTGCTAGTCTAGAAATGTCGAATATTAAAACTACTAAATTGCTACCGTGATATTAAAGGAAAAAAGGAAGAAAAATGGTAAAAAAAAAGACATCAAAGAAATCTCTCGAATTTCCACGCTAAAATATTAAAAAAAAAAAAAAAAAAATGAAATTCAATAACGAAGATTGATCGAAAAAAAAGGAATTGCAAAGCGAAGCATCGCGTTAACCAACGCTGGCCTTTCAATGACTTTCGCGACGATCGACGCGCGAATGTTGATGGATTAACCGTTATGTTTAATACACAGTGTTGTTTAAACGGCGTGTCGAATTAACTGAATCGGAACGAGGCGCGTTGTTGCGCAACATCGATGGAATGATATTGGCTAAACATAGTTTGCAATTACACGGAGTTTGGGCCGATTCCGCGGGAAACTTGGCCGATTGATAACGTTAATTAGCCTTAACGCGTCCCTTTGTATTCGCCGAGCAAGAGTTTCTTAAGAGCACCGTGCACGGTGAACAATGGTTCCGACCTGCTAACGGACCTCGCCGAGTTATTTTTTAATATAACTTTCACGTAGATAAGCGTCGCTTATGCAACGCTCGATACTCGATGCTCGCGTTTAACGCTCGCTTCTCTTATTAAACGACGATTAAAGTCTCGCTGCAACTTTCGTAATTTCTCGCAAAGATAACCACGACTCCCTCGACTGTCCTATTGTTATCCTTCTCCTTCTCGTGTTTGGCTATGGTTCGTTAAGCCGTCTCGCGGTCGCGTCAAGGGGGGGGGGGGAGAATGGGGTGCGTAAAAGAACACGTAACGTAGCTGCGTGTCGTGTGTCAATTCGCGTTCGTTCCCTCGAAAAGTCAGCATCCGCCGAAATCACTTCCGTTTGGTGTCCCGATGGCGCTGGGGACGCGTTCTACGTGACATTTAAATCTCCCATCGTGCGCGTGCAATCCGAGGTAAACACACACTCGTGTACAAAACAACGAGGGATGAAACGTGCGACGGTTGACAGGGGCGCGTGTTTCCTTGGTTTTCAAGGTGATAAAACAAGACGTCGCGTCGACTCCGGTGATCACGAGGGAAATCTGGCATCGTTTACCGACTCGCGTTCTCTTCGACAGGTTGCGAATTGCGCTGGGAAAAGGTACGTACGTACAGCGTACGTACAGCGATGTGTGTCTGTGTATGTGTGTGTGTGTGTGTGTGTGTGTGAGAACATGCACGACGAAAGAAAGCCACGGTGCTTAACCGCGCGAACCGAGAAACAGAGAGACGGAGGGATAAATCGAAGGATGGAGCGAGAGAGGGAAAAGGGGACGATGCCAAGGGGGGAAGGAAAAGGAGAAAACCCGCACGTAGAATATTGCGCGTGCTCGCTGCTCTCGCATACTATCTGACACCTACCTATGCACAGCGGTTCGAGTCCTGCCACGGGCGTCCTTTCCGCCGTGATCCTCGTCCTTCCGAC
Source organism: Tetragonisca angustula (assembly GCA_036937485.2). NCBI lineage: Eukaryota > Metazoa > Arthropoda > Insecta > Hymenoptera > Apidae > Tetragonisca > Tetragonisca angustula. Next base: position 1,528,508 of record JAWNGG020000009.1, on the reverse strand, counting down.
CGGTTTTCGCTGGGTCGTCGATTATTCATTTACGGTCATTGTACCGCATCCCTGCCGCACCACACTAACTACCCACTGACTATCACACGTGTGTCACACGGTAGCGTGCCGTCGTTCGTTCTCTCTCTTCCTCTCTCTCTCTCTCTCTCTTTCGGTCGACAATATAAACGGAGAAATGCGTAATCCGACAGAGAAAGAGGGAGAGAAGTTGATGGAATAGAACGCGCGACACCAGCCAAACACGACGAGGCAAACAGGGACGCGTTCCGCGTCGCACTGACGGGAACGCTCGTGACTCGTGCGAACGAAGACTCCGAGGACAACGACTTCTCCCACCGCGCTCGCGTTCGACCCAGCTGTGCTGCGCCCTCTCTCCTTCTGCCTTACGAGCTCTCCTCTTATCCCCCTAATAGCGCGTTCTCTTTCTTTTTCAGAGATTCCATGCCTGGACGCGGACCAACGCTTTCCAATGGTGGCACGTTGTACCATCAACCCCTCCATCAGAGCCCCACTCCTGACCACCGTGTTCCAACTCCCACCGTTCGCGTAACTTGACCTTAGCCGTCGGTCAGAGGAAAGGAGTGTTCCTGAAACAACAGGGCGATCAAAGAGTTACGATCGTCGTTTTATATCGTCGGTGACAATACGAGTAACAATGTGACTGTCATTTCTCACCAGGTTTCGTTAAAATTTCTTCTCATCGCTAAATACCCTTCAAGTTTCATTTCAAACCACTCCGTCCAAATGGTTCTTAAAACATGGCTGCTAAACCGTCTGTTAAATCTGCATTGAGAGATCAGTCGTTTATCGACGATGAAACGTTTGTCATCTTTTGATACGGAGACACGAGTGAAATTACTTTGCTGTATCATTGGATTCTTGTTCGCGTAGCCACGATGTTTAGCGCCAACCGTACGTGTCGGTGAACGAAAGAACAGCGTGATATCGTCGAAGAGGGGCGATTCAGCAGTCCCTCCTCGTGGAAAACCCCCGCAGCAGGCTTACTTAACCCCCGCTTTCCCCAACCAAAACCACCCCCCGAGCGACGCGACGCTTGCAGACCACTATATCTTGTTCATTTTCCCTTCCTCCTGATAGCCACACCGCGCACGGTGACCCCTATTGATAGCTCCAACTACTTTTCGCCCCTTCCAAATTTCCTTCCCTTCGATATACTACTTCAACGTAACTCAAGATCACGACGAAAGTGCGCGTTCAAATTGAAATCGAATTTCTCGCTCGAATTCGAAATTGTTTTGCAAATATTTCGAGAAGTTTATTAAATGAACGGCAGAAGACTCGCACGAGTAAAATTTCATACCTTTAGCATTATATTAACGTTAAATAGTTAGTAACATTGAAAGTAGAATTCCTATGCAAAATTCAAACGAAGATCGATCGATCGCTAGTGACGATTGATTGTTGCGATTAATACACGTTGCACTCGAGGGTGTCGCCTCTGTACAATGAATGTGTCAAGTGAGGTTATGTCGAGTAATGACATAACCTAACTTTACCTCAGGCTACGCTCTCTGACACGTAACAAAGCAAAGTTAGGATATATTGTCAACTGTGTTTTGTATAAAATTTCATGCCATGGTATAATTTTATATCGTTGAAATGTTAATTTTAGTAATTAAACGTTTAATTCAATATTTTGGATTTTAGGCACGCTATTTTCGAGAAGAAGATATAGATGGTACAGTATGAAATTCCTTATTTTGTTGCTTGAGATTGTTATTTGTAAATGAAAGTGTATCTTCTTTTTATAGAATTTAGAGAATGTTTTTATCTCTTTGCAAGGAATGGCCAAATACGCACTCTGGATGAACTTACAATCATTATGAGATCATTAGGATTAAGCCCGACTATTGCAGAATTAAATAAATATTTAAAGGATAAAGGTATGTACAAGTAAATGATTTATTATGTAAATGTCACGCTCGCAAATTCTCAACCATAGGAGGGAGAATGTCTTTTGCTGATTTCTTGGAAGTTATGCATTTACAAACCAGGGCTGAAGATCTGCCGAAGGAAGTGATAAACGCTTTCCAAGCTGCAGATAAATTCAGAACTGGTACTATACCCGCTAGACAATTAGCACACATGTTGCTCCATTGGGGTGAGCAATTAAGTAACAAAGAAGGTTGGTTTTCTTAGTTAATCAAAATATATTCCAACGACTATTTTTATAATTAATTCGTTTGTCTCTGATTCCTAGTGGAGCAGATTTTTAGAGAAGCAAACGTATCTCCAAATGGACAAGTGAAATACGAAGACTTTGTAAAAATAGCCTGTGCGCCTGTACCTGATTATTATTGAGAGGCCTTTTTACATCATTGGAAGTTCTTTCTTGATATTTAAGCATATTCAAACATTTGTTACTTACTAGAATTTTTATACAGAGTATATCTGAAATTAATAAAGAAGCACATTGTCACAAAACAGAAAAAATTTATTTTCACAGCAGTTTATCTTCGGTAGACGAACGATATACATCTTATCTCTAAAGATTACTTATAATTACCAATGCACGGTACCTAATCCATCGATCTTATTCGAAACGAAGTTACTCGAATCTCGTGCCCGGTTAACTCAATTTCCCTCTCGCGTCTAACCCTCTTTGGCGATGTTCGTGGTTGGTGGAGAGCCACAGAGGATGACGGTGGTGCTGACGATCGTTGTCAAGAAAAACACGCAAAGCAGCGCTCGATCGCTGACCAATGCGACTTGTTTCCAATCTAATTCCATTCGTTCCCGACGATCCTGCTCCGCTAGTCGCCTTTCATTCCTCTCGATCGTCGCGTGCACTCTTCCTAATACGCGCAACCACTGAGCTTCCAGGCTGCTCTCTTTCCCAAGATCTACGCCAAATTTCTTTCCAAGTTACAGAGATCAAGTCGCTCGAATTCCGCGTTGCTCACCTAAACTAGGGCTGCTGCTGTTACTTTCCTCTCGTCTGGTCATGAACTTGGGCGACGACTGCGACTGGGCTAACTCCGGCTTGCAGTGCAGTGGACAATTGGTTTTTCTTCTGGGCGGCTCGACTGGTTCCTAACGCAAATTATGTATACAGTTGATTTCCTTTTATCCCAACCTCTCGAACAATGAATAATTTATACGAATACACGGGATTCACGCGATAATTGACTGATTTTTTTTATTTGCTGAGACTTTTCTCTCGTACGATAAAAGTTCACATTTAAATGAAAAATTAATGGACAGGAGAGTTCATTTGAATCTGCTACGTCTTTTATATTCGAATTGTATTTTTTTACACTTTGAAAATTCATTAATAAAAGAATTCTTATTAATATGTGTGATAATAAAGCTTCGATTAATATGTTTCCAATAATAAAACTGAATCTCACCGATCTTTTTTCTTCCTGAAAATTAAGAAACACTATCCTGGCGAGCTTGTCCAAAACCAACGACCGAACGATACCCGGCACTCTGGTACCTTGAACACCGCGATGATGAAGATTCAAGGTGACCACTGCTAATCCTGAAGCGAACGTTACCAGGCATATGCTGACACCGTAATAAAGACCTGAAACAATGGCAATAATGGTAATCTGTGTCGATGCAAATTGGCCATCAACTCAAATTTAATTTTTTGTTATGAAAAATCATCATGACAACAAATTTTTTATTTATCAACAATTGTAAAATTTATTCCTATTATATTTTTTTGCCATTCTATAAATTTTTGATTAAATTTAATTATTTTATTAATTTTAAATAGAGTTTTTATATCAATTTATATTAATGTTAATTTTTCTTTAAAAAAATTATTTGCATGTTCAACTTCATCTAACAATATTTTATTAATTTATATATATATGATTAATATTAAACAATTTTTTTTATTTATACAAATATATTCTATTATTTCATATTTTATTATTAAATTATTATTTATATTTAATTCTAGGAAATTATATATTATTTTTAATTATAAAATTTTAAATTATTTATTTAAATTATGAATTTTGATTTATTTATTATTATCATTAATGTTAAGATTTATATTAAAATGAAATTTTTTATATGAAATAATTGAATTTAATAAATTTATTTTACATTTATATTTACTATATTTATTATCAAGATTATTATTAATATGAAAATATTTAATTGTTTTCAAAAAATATATATATAAATAATAATTATATTTATTTAAAAATTAATACAAAATTAACTGACACTCCGATTGTTTGTCTGTGTAAATTTCCAATTACGTAGTTTAGCATTTCATACAGATTTCTCGTTGCTTTCGTAATTGGTTAAACGTGATTTCATTGCGTTTTATATTGGTAGGACTTTTTGGAAATTTTCAATCAACGCAATATGCTATTGTCGATGTCGATATTATCAGTGATCAGCGGTTCACGTAATAGAAATTTTTGCGCAAATCCTATGGAGATAAGAATATAAAATAGTATGGAAATACGAAGTACTTTGATTTTAATTTTTATACTGTACTGGCATCTCTGGTCTATTAAGTTTCAGCACTGTATTATTAAATTGAAGTATCTACAACATTGTGATTAAACTATGGCTTGGTTCTTACTGAGCTGACAATAATTGGAAATTAAACCAGTTTGTTTGTTTGTCCATTTAACTTTGTTGCAGCACGTCTTACCGTAGTTCACTTTTTTTCATTTGTGAATTGGGTCATTTCTTAAGCAGTAACTTCCATGATCACGAAACTAAAAGTTAAGTCGGTAAAATGTAAATACAATGTAATTTGTCGTTAATGAAACTTCGAGATCGTCACACTTTCCCTAACATTTCGTAGTTTCATCATTTACAACTACGTCGAGAACTCTGCGAGAAAATATAAAATGCACATCTCTGTCGTCTGTCCATTCGTTACGTGTATCTCAAACAAAATGCAGCGCTGATTCTTCGAGTAAGAATCCAGATGTAAAGAAAGTTCTCATTCCTTTAACGCAACACTGCTGAAAGGGAAATTTCACATTTCAATGGAGATAGATAATGATCGTTTTTATTGTCTTTTTATTGTCTCTTCCCCTTGTTTCGCTTTTCGCGTAATTTGGTTGAAGAGCGTACATTTTCTCGTAATTTAAAGCATTATTTGCTACGTAAAATACTTAAAAAAATAATTGTTTAAACATTCTAGGGAACGAATGGAACGAATGAATGAAAATCTGCGTGACAGTGAAACCCCGGTTATTTCGAACTACGGATTTTTGTCCGATTCATCTCGAGTAAAATTAAATTAGTATGCTCGACGACAGCGTTTCCATTTATCCGTTCGGGACGATTGTCCTTAATGAAAAATACTCACTTATCAACGGTGTCTTCTCCGTGGGCGGCAGTGTCTCGCGAATAGTCATTAGGAAGACCGTCATAGAGAGAAGCGCCGAAATCCCCAGGGTGACTTTTTCCCCCGATTCAGACGGCACGTAGAATACCAACAGGGCTGAGCAAACGGAATACGCAGGTAAAAAGAAGGTTCATGCCCCGCCAAATGATACTGCTCGTCATGGAATATCGCATTCTTAAATGTCGCACAAGCGCCGAGCTTTTTCCACCGTGTCAAAAAAGAGGCCGAGGGAGAGTTCTGTGTAAATTTTTTCCGTCGAACAGTGAAAAACTCGGTTATAATCGTGCTTGTTTCCTTTTGAAGATTCAAATACCTCTGTTGTCGGGAGTATGGATAAAAAGAAAAAAAAAAAAAAAAAAAAAAACGGAGGAAATCGTGACTTGAAGTGCCAGGTCCTTCGTATGGTGAGTTTACAACTGGAGAGTTTTAATGAAATTTCCTCTCTGGAGTCGATAAGAACGCTTGACCTACTATCTTATAAATAAGGGCTAAAGTTTGCCTGAATAATATGTATCGTCGCGATCATGCAAATTTTCTCATCTTTCTAAGAAAATTATCAATATATATATATATATATAGAATGAGTTTTCAATTTGTGTTTAAATATATTATTATTCTAAATATATCAAATAGCTATGCTGATTGATAATATCCGTTCAAACAGATCTTTGCAATTGGAGTGGGTTCAAAACACGAGTGCTAATTAAAATTTACCTCAAACGAATGAAATTGTACTGTTGTAAGAGCAACTCGTCATTTTGATAGTTCTAGCGTTGACTTGGCAATTCCAATAATTTCGATAATTAAATTCGTTCAATTCAACCGAAATGTTCAGACTTAAAAGAATAATGTAAAAATGTAAAATTTAATTTTTAATAATCCTTGAATAATCAGACACGGAAGAAACAGTAAATGCGTTCGATGCTTACCGACACTGTTGATCAGTATACACGGAAGGATCAGGTTGAAGACGTAAAACGTCGGTCGACGTCGTAGCCGTATCTCGTAGGTAATGTCTGGATACGGTTCCGGACAACAGGAGTAGTACTCGACGTTCCTTCTCGCTGAGAAATCGACCAGGTCGAATTCACCGTTTGCTTGGTAATTGCTCATGTCCCCCTGCTCGCTTTGCCTCTCCAGCTCTAGCTGCACGAGCACGTATTGCGTATTTTAGCGCTCTTCAACAACAATGGCGTCACAGGGGAGGATGCATTATTTCGCGGGAGCTCAAGAAACTGTATTTTACTTTTGGTGTATCTTGGCGGCGAGCAATTATCCCCCCCCCCCCTCCCCCACCTCGAAGAGATATAGATTCTGGAAGCTAGATTAAAGCGTTAAAGCGTCGGCTCGAATTAAATCCAACGGGATGGAACAGGGCTCTCGCGATTACATGTCAGTATATCTCGCGCAGACAATCGGTAGACAGGTACCGGATAAGGCAAAAACGATGTGAAAAGCATATTCGACGTGACGGCGAACACTTCTATCGCGAGGTGCGACTGCACATTCGCAAAAAGGGAATTTCCCTGTGGCGAAGGAAGGAGTCGAATTTTTTTCGCGGTTCTCCCTTTGGCTTTTTTTGGGGAGGGGGGAGGGGGGGAGGAAGGATTACAGCGTCGAGGTGAACTTCGTCATTTTAACAGGTGAATTTGGACAAGTTTGGATAAGATAAATGATCTGCATTGGTTACAGATGATAAGATTGCGACGGTGGTTATTGGAAAATTCTTGTTTGAGGGACGATTCAACGATAAAACAGACTAACGAGCAATTTGAATGATCTTTTTCTTCGAATAATAGGAACGATAATGGGTCTAGGGGTAAGAACGTATCTGCGGCGTTTTAGGTTGCAAAAACGTAGCGACACGCAAAATGTATTCAATGCCGGTGGATAGGAAATGGGAAAACTCTGTGAAAGGACGGGATCGAGCGTCGAGGTTCGTCGGTGCTGAGAAACGGCTCGGCATTGAATTCTTCTCGCATTTGGGATTAAGCTGCTTCGATTTGCACGAACCATTTTTGCGACCTGCCGAGCCGGCATTTTCGATTTGTCACTGTTAAGCGTCTCTGGACTTTCGAAAAGACCGAAACCTATTTTGATCACGCCGGGAAATCTGTCAAATTCCCCCCGACGGCGCCTCTGTCCCTTCATTTCGATGCAAAACAGCAACAAAGATATTCGAGTCTCGAAAAAGAAATTTGTATTTTTGCAATCGGATAAGTTTCTTTTTTTTTTTTTTTAAATATGGTGTCTAATCCGATCGTTCCAACGGGGTGCCTCTGTTCCTTCATTTCGATGCAAATGAGCAAGGAAGATGTTCTCGGGGAAAAATTTGTACTTTTGTAATTAAATAAATTTTCGAAAAAAATATGTGTCTAATCCAATTATGCCAACGGTGCCTTTGTTCCTCCGTTTCGATGCAAATGAGCGAGAAAAATATTCGAATCTCTGAAAAATCTGTTTTCGTAGTTAGGTAAATTTTTTTTTAAGATAAAAATATGTGTTTTTGTGATCATTAAATTTGAAAAAAAAAAATATCTGATTGCGTCGCTGTTTCCTTCTTTTCCCCCCGTTTTTCTTCGTTAATTTATTTCTTCTTTTTTTAATCTTTCTTATATTCCTTATCTTTTTCTCCGTCCTTATTTCTCCTATTTTGTTCATTTTTTTTCTTTTCCATTCCTTTCTCGTTTCTCATCTGTTCATTTTCTTTCATTATCTTTCCTTTTTCCATACCTTTCTGTTTCCTCTTTCTTCCGCTTTCTTTCGCACTCCTATCACTCATTTCTCTCTTCTTCCTCCATTTTCTTTTTATTCCCCTTCCTTTCTATCCTACCTCATCATTTTCTTCCCCTTTCTTCAACCCCTTCTTTTCTTCCTTCCACTTTTTAGCATTAGCTCGTCTATATACAAGCTTCATTAACGTTCTTGCAGGTGAACTTTTAATTCATTTAGGTGTTCAGATTTTCAAGATGGGACGCGAGTCGAATGAAAGATTAAATCTTTTCTCAAAAAAAAAAAAAAAAAAAGAACTCGTAGCAGCTCCTGTAGAGCTTGTTGCAGTCGCGAGGAAAATTTTTAGAACGGAAAGACTGCTGGACGCCAATGTCAAGTGTCAAGGTTTCGGTCAAACTGATATCCTGCACCACACAGCACGGATATTTTTATCGTCTAGCCTAGCGGATGGTCCTCCGAACGATATATCACCTTCTCATCTGCATATCGTCCCGAGTGAGCAACTGCGTGAAATTGAGGGCAATACAGACTCGAGAATCTGACCGATGCAGATCGCACACGTTGTCCGATTAGATCCCCGACCGGCGGTAGTTCCTTACAAATACTCCGACCGAGCATGCGTGAAATTTCGTACGTGAAAACGTTCCAAGAAAGAAAGAAAAAAAAAAAAAAAAAACGAAAGAAAAGACTCTGAATCACGGAAGAAAAGTGAAGTGATGATAAATTCGACTGACGCGACACGATGACGCGTGTTTCGTCCCCATTAAAAGGAAAAGGGAAGGGAAAAAGTGTGTAGAACACAGTCGGGGCAATTTCAGAATCGATGAAAAAAGATTTGAATAAAATATACGGGGGGGGAGGGAGGGAGGGAGGGAGAGGGGAGAATGAACGTGTTGGTTTCACGTGGGTGTCAGCACGCGCTCACAGCATCGCCGTCGAATCTCGGCTCGGGGTTAATTGCGCGGAAAACTGTATTCCACCTTCCGTTCCCTGAATTTCACGGCCTCGGAATTGCCTCCGATATCCTCGTCGACGTTTTCGGCAGCCATCGCCTAAAATTTCCCTCGTTCCTTTCACGCTTCCGCGGGACTCAAAAGCCTAATGTGGAGGCGCGCGCGGGCGGACGAAAGAGAGAAAAGGAAAGGAGGCTAACTCGGAGGTTCGATCTTACTTGGTATCCATCGTACGTCCAGGATGCCCATTTCAGTACGCAGCGTTGCTCGTCGAAAGGGAAGAACTCCACGTTGATGTCGCAGCTGCTGCGAAATATACCGTGGCTCAGCCATACCACCTCGCCCGTGTGACTGACTATCACGTTCGTATTGATGACCGCCGAGCTGTACTGCGGATCGGCGCTGCAAAACAAAAACCGAAGATACAGGCAACGGACCAGATGGAAGAAATCCGCGCGCTTCTGCTGCTGTCAATCAATACCAAAAAACTATTTCTATTTTATAACATAACGCTCGACTGGCCACGGGGGAATTGCACCGGAGGATGGAACTCCATTTGGTGAAATCTATCGGCGGGGTAAACAATCGACGCAACTCTGCAATTCATACGATAGCTCATTCGTTGATTTCTTCCTATTGTTCTGCCGGCTGTTTTGTTTATGTAATTCAGCATTTCACGTTTGGACAGACAGAGGGCAAACGACAATAGGGCAAAACGTTGATTTCGATCTTTCAATTCCGCCGTTGGATCATCGGATATTTTACGTATCGATCTCCCTTTCGACACTCGACGTTTCAAGGATACCTTCAATTGTTTCTTCAGAAATTTCCCAATGACTGAGGAATACATGATTCGAAACAAGCAGAAAGATCAGAGAGATTTATAATCTTCGTGCTTGAAAGTATTCTTGTTTATTTCTCAATACATGTGCCATTCGTAACATCGTCTTGTAATACATTTTTTTTAGTATTACATTTCAAGAAAAATAGCCTGCTCGTAACAACAACGCTTGTCTTTCAGCGAGATTCCAAGATTTGTCTCAGATTTAGTACCACTTCAACAATTGCGAAAATGAACGGTATGACCTCGTACACGACATTTTAAAGAAGCATCGCTTACTTGTTGTACAAGATCGTATCTGGCCTCCAGACGCGATTGTAAGGAACGCGGATCACTCGAATTCCAGCGAATTCCGAGGCGTTCCATTTCAGATGATGGTCGGTCCAGACCTGCGTCACCCAACAGTTGGTTGTCAGTATCTGGTTCTTCTCGTCCTGCAATGAAAATTTTCCCCGAAATTATCAGAAAATTATCACGAGATTCATCGTGGAAGGAAAGGAAATAACCAAGTTGCTAACTAGCCAAGAAGACGTGGCAAACGAAAGATAACACTCGTTAGATATACATAGCCACGAGAGACAAATCTTTGAACATTTCCATCGGACGTTTGCGCGCCCTTCGAGCAATTTATCTTAGGTATTTCCGATTACCCAGCCTCGACTATCTCCCGCGAGATTCTTCCTCAGGATTCAAAGTCTGCGGCATCGTCTTACGAAACGTGAAAAGAAATAGATACATCGTAACGAATATAAATTGATGCACAAGGGAAGATGGAGAAAATTTGAAACATTGCGCAAATGGTGTTTATGCGACGTTGATAATTATTTCCTAAAAGATTAAGGATAAAAAATATACCTCTGCAAAGAAATATTGACTCTGGTTTTTGACTTTTGATGCTTATGAGAAATCCCTCCTTCAGATGCGGAAAGAAAATTCAATTTCAGCAAGCATTCTTTTAATTTTCCTTTGAAAATTTTTCACTACCATCACATAGATCAACTTTCAATTTAACTTTTTCTTTTTTTGATATCATATAGGTTTATTATTATTGTACACTGTACAAAGTCAAGGTTTCTTTGGGATTTCGAAAAATTCTAAAGTTCCATTATTTGTTGGCATTGCGTGAACCACGTTTACACGTAAGGTTCCACGTTTTATTCAATTTTCTATTCTCCGGGAAATTAATCAATCGTTTCGCTTCCCATAAATGTTCTTACAGTGATAACAAATTTTGATCGTGAAATCAGCTTCTGTGAAACGTCCGCGAAATATTTCGTGCGATGCAGGCGAAAAGATGACCGTGTGTTGTTACTGATACGAGTACTGGAAATATTTGATCAATTGTGCGAGCCAACTGTGTCCCCCTCGGTTAAATGGCCGCGTATCGCCTGAATGCCGATACTTCTGCCAAAGTGCAAGTTAACACGGGTTTCAGAGCCCGGCCTGAATTTCCCATTTTTCAACATGTCGAAGGAACGAGCACGAATCGGCAATTCGCCGCTTTGTACTCCACGATTTCCAGATTACCTGGCGTTTTTCGCGCGTGTACGTAATATTTATTTTGCCGCCGTACGCACCTTCCTTGCCGCTTTAGCACGAAGTGGAAGTCGAGAAGTCGTGACTGAGAAATCTAGTCTAGAAACATTGAGTTTCTTGAGAAATTGGAAAAATTGAGCGGCCCCGGGAAACAGGTCTTCTAGAACACTGTATCGTTTGAAAAGTCACTTTCAGGAAATCTTTCTGGTTTCCTTCTAATCGAAATTTTCTGCAAGTGACGCTGGGAGTAAATCGACTGAAATGTAAAATTTCGTGCCACGAGGAACGCACGTTTTCACAAATGACGACCGGTACTCACCACGTCGATTATGTGATGAAGAGAAAGGCCAAAGACGACTGCCAACGGCTGGGAGGAATTTTTCGCTGGTCGTACACCGGCGTCGTACCCATCGAGCAGATATTTCGTCAGTCTGTACTCGTGTTCATCCCCAAAACCTGCGAAAAGTGCGCATAGAATTTTGTTCAATATTCACGGTGGGAATTAAATTTCATACGTCGTAATACACGCTGCATCGCTCTCTCAGTAATGGATTTTTTATTTTCGATATCTCTTACTTTTCTTCGACTTGATGCGTGGTACTGTCCATAAATATCGAACGTCGTCGCGTCATCTATTATTTCAAATGATATTTTTCAATCCAAGTTTGCCTCGTTCAATCTTATCTCGGAGAGTCACGCGCAAATAGTAGATTTGAAAAGAAAATTAGACGACAGACGAATAAAAGAAATGACAGTCGTTCTCCTAGTCCTTAACTATTTATTAAACTATTAATTTATTAAACTTAACTATTTATGATAAATAGCTAGAGCGAAACGAGGCATGTTTTCCTCTCTCAATTTAAATTCTCAGTTAGGTCAGTTACGTGTGACAGGGCATAAAAATTGCACACGTCCAAATATTCATGGAAAATGGCGTGAATATATTGGTTCCTTCCTTCGATAAAATATGCGATCGCGAATATTTCATAGCTTTCATCGATCGAGGAAAGTCGAGTGGAATTGCACGACGGCCATCGCATCATTTCACAAATGACGATCCATCTCGTCTTTAATCACAAAATTTAATTCCTTTCTCCACATCAAAGATATCCATTATAGTGTTTCCGATCCGTAAGGCAGAAGCGTTCGTTTCATCGAGGTGCCTATTGTGTCTCGAAACGCGGGAAGCCTTCTCGTAGACCAGCTAAGGTGGCTAATCTACCGTTCATTTCATCTTTTCCGCCGAAGCTCGCCAGGCGTTGCCTTCAAACTTCAATTAGATAAGAGATCTCTCGCCGAAGACAACGGTACCAGTCAGACAGAATTCGCTACAATAGTTGTCGGATTAATTGAAGTTGATAGTTACCAAGTAAAAAGAATCATTAGAGAATGAGAAGAATGTTGAGAACATCTTCTTTCGTTCTGAGATCGTCTGAGAGATTTTCGACATCCGTTAACCATTTGGGGAACAATTTGTCACTCGGATTACCTAATTTCATGGGTATAATTAATTTTTCTGACTTGCAAATCTCCTATTTTACACGCTTTCTTTTCTATTGGAAATTATGTTGGATAGTTTACATTTGAAGAACGTTGAGGACGAGATAAGTAGACTACGGTTTTTGTTTTCTGAGCAAATTCATGTTTCTCAAAATAAAACTCAAGAAATCGAATTTCGCTACAGAGAATCGTTCTACGTACTAAATTTTACGGAAAGCACTGTACTTTGGATATTTTATATATTTTTTTATATCAATTTATAATATTAAACTCATATCTTTCATTGAAGTCCCTTGTCTTGATGCTTAAAATTAGGTCGATAAGTCCCACCTAAATAAATCTCGATAAGTCCCGCCTGGAATTAAATCTCAAGAGAAATTAATTGAACAAAGTCAACCTTTAATTCTATAATTATAAAAGTTTTTTTTTTCTTTTCTTTTTTTTTGTTAACTCGATCAAGAACGTAAAACAATAGCATCCCCCCTTTCTCGTGCGTAACCTTCAAAAGTTTGCTCTTTAACATTTCGCGAATTCTCGGTTTCAATCTGTGAACTCATGGGCAAGAGCAGCTGTTCCGAATCTTTGAGAGGTATAGGGTCGCGCGATTGACACACGGTTCAGGGAATTTTCTCCCCAAACCCTCTTGATTCCGATCGTTGAATGAACGTCATACGTCGCGATATAATTTCTTCTTACATGGGAATTTCTTTTTTTTTTTTTTTTCTTTTTCAAAATAGTTCGGTGGTTCGTCACACGAGCATTTCCAACGAATTGTGATTCTTTTTCGAGAAACATGGTCACTAGAGAAATCTAAATTTTACACTTTCCTCTGGAGGACTTTTTTTTCGGCCCTGTTTACTTTTAATAACCACCGTAAAAGATACGAGCTCGATTGAAGCTGAGTGAAAAGTAGAGGGGTTTAATTTTAAACCAAGTTTTCGCCATAATCGAGGGGCTCGCAATGAATACGACCTTTGTCCATGTTTATCATTTTCTAAAATGGCAAACAAATATTCCGTATTGCAATTTTTTCTCAAGCAAACATTCATTATATTGTATAATTTGTAAGGTTGTAACTAAGGCTTTATAATTTTATCTAAATCAGGGCAGGAGAATCAACGTCTGGTTGAATTATGATTTTGTGGAAATTAATTAATTCGTACCAATCGTTTCTATTACGTAACGTCCAGTTCTTTTTTTCTTCCTTCTGATCTCTCTTGCGCGATAATATTAATTGACAATATTATCATAGACTACAGACACTTCAAAAATTTCTCATTACAGTCTCCCGTTTCAAATTCTACCAATCGAATAATTAAATATTCTCCGGCAAAATTTCGCCAAATTCATCAACGTCGTGAAAACGTATATTTATCAATTCCTCCCGAGAAATTTCGTTGATAATATTTGTTGGAATACGCCGGCCTTGGGTCCTGGTGCATTTTCGCGAATATCGATAATTTCCATGAGAAGCTGAGCGTATCGAGGCGTCGCGCCGCGTCGAGTGCACTCTCGAACACGCTTTCGAATGTTTAAAGGCGACATTTAGGAGTGGAAGGGGCAAAAAGAACCGGAAAAATCCGCTTTTTCCTTCGGGAAGTTCTATTCAACGTCACAGCGGTAAATTCGCGCTTTCGGAACAATCGGCGCGCGAATTTTTCCAAGCCCGCAACATTCGACTCGCGGCACTCCTCGCGTCCGAGCACCCCTTTTTTCCCTCGTTGCGCGACACAGCGTGGGTAGTTCACTTTCTGTGCCGTAACACGTTGCAAAAAAAAAAAAAAAAAACTAAAAGATCTCTTCTTACCAGATTACCAGATTTCTGATTTATTTGCGCGCCTTTAGCTTCCTAACAGTCGTGACACGTGCATTTCGTTTCATTTTTATTTGACTGCGTACTGGGGTGTAATTGAGGGTATGTTTGATAAATGCTTCGAGGCACGTCGAGAGGAAGGAAAGCGTACCGTAGTACGTCATATTTCGAAACAAAGAAACGTCGGAAGAGACGTTGTAAATAATGTCCTCTGTCTCTCTTTCGGAAGAGAGAAACTAAAAAATTTAATTAACCTTGAAGTTTCTCCCACTGTTTCGAATATTCCAGAAAACATTAGATCCACGACATTAAATCTCTTTTCTAGCCGTGTCAATTAGCTGTTGAATTAATTTCGCGATATCGCGGTGTCACACTGTTATATCTCGAGATACACGTGTTCCAATTAATGTCTCAACTAATTAAACTAACGGTGCCACGTACGTATACCTACGCTCGTTAGTTCTTCTCGCTTGTTTCTCTCACTAAGAAAAGAGAAAAAAAGAGAGAAAAAAATATTCTCATTTAACTCGAGAAGAGGGAGAAAAATAAATTTCGTCGCATCCGCTGAACTTTCGCGACGATAAATTGAGTCGCGGCGATACCCATGCCGATGGCATGAAGTTCGCCGGAAAGGTAAAGAAAATCGAACGCGCTCGCATTCGTATTTAAAGCAGTGGCTCGAAACGGCGCGCCGCGGGGGTAGAAGAGCAAAGGGAATACTGAAAGAAGGTTTGCCGATAAAGCTGGACGCTCTAGGATTCAATTTGATAGCGATCGAGTGTCCGCGAATTACCGTACCCCCTCGTAGGAAAACTCGGAATCGAGCATCGATACACGATCGATGCTCGGCCAGGAAATGCGCGACACGCTCTTCATTCTCGCGTGGCGTGCAAGCCGACTCTTTCATACGCGTGACAAGGGGCCCTCGAACGACTACTCGGCTACGAAAATCGGGAAAATCCTTCGTACTTTTAACAAACAAATAAAACGTCGGTCAACGACGTCGGAGATCCTCCGATCCCCCTCGAAACGTAGCTGCAATTCCCATCGATATTCTCCTCGCGTCCCACGGTTTCACCATGCAGATATTTCGAATGTGGAAACGATTTTTTCACGACTGTGTCACCTTGCACCGTAGCGAGGAAACGACATAGGACAGCTGTAAAATTGACGGACGTTTCGAGTATCGAAACACGAGTAATTTGAAACATTTTTTGGAGAGGTTGCAAAGCATGATCCCTCTCAGAGTTGTACGGTAGAAACTGCTCTCTTTTCGTTTTTTAGAAATATATTCTATTTCTACTTTCTGTGAAGCTACTTCATCAAGAAGGAAACGTTTCCTGATTAAAATGCCAAGGAAAATCGAATAAAAACGATATTATAATGTGTAGTATATCCTATTACAAAGTTTATGAATTGTTTTTCAAAATTACAGGTACCTTCAATGACAGTAGATTAATATTTAATAATGCATGCTGTAAAAAAATTCGGAACTGTTTTATCAAAAAGGAAATATGTTCCAATTAAAATGTCAAAGAAAGGCAGAACGATATTTAAAGAATTGTTCATTCAGAGATAGAAATAGCTACTTCAACAGTACATTTACACTTAAGAACGTCAAAACTTCAATCGTTCAAATACGGGATATGATGATTAATCTAAATCATAAAGGAAACGATTAGTTGATCGAAGTGTTCATGCAAGATTGCAATCAGACACACATACAGGAAAGTAGTTGGAATTATTTGCAGAAATTGTAATAATAAATTGCAATTACACTCGTTGTTAGTTTTCCACGTCTCTTAAGCTACATTCTATCGAAATAATTCAAGATGATTTAAATAAAAAATTCCAAAAGGCCTGTACAATATCTGAACTGCATTTGAATTGCAAAATTGTTTATACTACACACGTGTAGTGTATATGTAGTACGTAAGTATTATGTAATACACATACGATGAATGTCAAAATTGATTAAAAGAATTTATCGAAATTGCAACGAATACATGCAAGGAAAGAAATCAATCTTAGGAAACTGTGGATCTTAATTTGAAAATACAAAAATGCAGAGAATTCACACCACAATAAAAGTAGAATGCTGACTCCAATATAATTTTTCCCCAATCAATCGATGAGATTATCTTTCCAATATCAGATACGATCTTTACAATCCACGATCCCGAGTGAAATAATTCTCAAAAGTTGTCGCATAATAACATCCCAAAGATTTCTCATCTTTATTTCATATTCTCGTCAGTATGCTAATACAATCGTGAATACATATATATATGCTATATTTTAAAGCACGAAGACACGGAGAATCTTCTCTCGACGAAGGACCGCGTTTTATTTCTCTCTTGTCTCGTAAGACAAAACTTTTCTACCTCGATCTTCCCCGTTATCAAAAATTCATCGCAGCTCCTTCGCGAGAAGGGAACGAGTGAGAAAGTGAAAACTTCCGACGAAACCGAATTGCCGAGCAATTAAGCCGATCTCGATACTTCTCGTCGCTTTCGATCACGCTACGGTTGCAACTAGTAGAAGTGGCGTGGTAAACAAACAGATCGATCTGCTTGGCGAACAGGTTACGAGAGAGTGGGTAAATTTCCGGCAACAACTAGGTATGCAAATCTTGACGATGTTCCGATCACGAATTAGCGACCCGATAGAGCCGGAAAACGGCGTCTGCAAACGTTTACACGGTGGACAAGTGCCGTAAACGTTCGGTAACAGAGTTCATGCTAACATTGCCGAAACGCTGAAAGATTGCCGGACAACTCGGTTCGAACGCAAACACCACCGCGATTCCCCGTAAGTGCAGTCCCCTTCCTGATTCTTCTCTGTCCATTTAATGACTCGTCATCGTCCCGTGGTCCAACACGTATGCAAATCGTAACTTCTCGTTCCTCGCCTCGCTCCGTGCGGTTTCGCACGGATAAAAAGTTATGTTAACCCGCCGGCCGATTTGCATCGTACACAAGGGAGTTTGCATTCTCCTCTTTCGACCACCGCCTGCCTTAAACCCACTTGGTTTCTACCGTAATATCAAGAGTAACCGGTCGTATTCTAGCCGAGAACAGCGAGATAACGGGGCAGAGCCACTCGTGGTCTTGAACGTCACCGTCGACAACGATAATTCTTCGGTAGCTGAACGCGGTGCAACCGTAGGATAGGTCGCGGAAAGAAGGTTCCGAGCTATCTGTAATCTGCACGGAAGTTCCACAGTCATTTGTTGTTCGCATTCTGACGAGAAAATGCTCTGCGCGATACAGACCAAACATTTCCAACTCGAGTACCAAGGAAAACACGTCGTTTCGCCTCCCCCCCCCCCAAGTTTCCCTACCGCGAAGAAAAATCTGCATAGCAAGTGAAATACTCTTCAAGAGAGATGTCTCAAACTGTTTTGCCCAGCTGTGAAACATTCTGCGAGTTTGGATCTATTTGGTCCGGTGAAATAGAAGGGGTGCGATAGAAAAGAAAGAAAAAAAAAAGATACAGACGAGATGATGCGCGATCGAGAATCGATGGGACGGAATTCGAGGCGACGATAAATATTTCGGCGTGTTCCTGTCCAGAGAAAAAAAATTTTCGAAGGCGAAAACTCGTTTACAGATCAATCGGCGATTGGAAAATTTCTACCAGGGAAATCTCGTAGGGCAAGGCAATTCAGTTATCGGACAGACGGAAGAAATTGGCCTTAATCACGGGACCGGCGTTCTTAATCGGTATTTTCCTTTCAACGTTTAGGGCTACGCAACCCAGAGGTTGAATTCCATGTGCAAACGAGATCATGGAATTATTCCCACTCGGATCTACTTGTTCTTGCCTCGATGCAACTTTGTCTGTTAACGAATTCTTCAGACTCAATTGGAAGGCTCGATCTTTTCTTATCGATTCATCGTACGCAACGATACTCTAAATGAATCAACCGATTCGATTCCGTGACAAGTCTTCTCTAAAACTTGGAAAAAAGATTGAAAAGTAGGAAAATACACATTTAACTCCGTCGTTTGAAACGTGAAGAAACACTCGATAAAAATAAGAGACATCTTCATTAAGTATTTGTAATTAATAAATTTCTCTCTTTTGAAAACATCGAGATCAAAACTGTTCAAGTAAAATGTTTACTTTAAATATTGAATACTCGTAAGAGAGCGAGCATCGTAAACTGAACGTACAGGGGAAAGGAAGGAAAGAGAAACGACTCACCGTTCCCGAAAATGATGGCCAGAACTCCGTAATGAAAGAACAGGACCAAAGGCGACATGGAATTGATAGACCACTTAAACGCGAGACCGCCTGTCCTCGACTGATGTCCGATGCTTTTCAACCACCGTGCAATTTCGACCCTGAATCCCGCGCTACCCCTACTACCGCCACGTCCATTCCCGAGGAAATTCGCGCAGGCGTTTCAAACAATGCAGACATGAATGTTAAACAAACTGGCTGCTTGTACAAGGCTGGAACCATGCTGGCCTCCCGTGCGTTCGCACTCGAACCTCCCAAACTTCCGTCGATTATATATTTCGTTCGATTAGCAGACCGCAATTAACCGCGATGATGAAATTAAACGGGACATTCGTTGGTCCAAATTACACAGCCATTCTCCATCAGCTCGTTATCCACGACCAATTTCGCCTCGATATCAATCCTGTCGTGTTATTGCAGGAATTAGAATAAAATCGGATTTTCATTTTGAAATCGGAATCAATCCTGTTGCGTTCTTTGGAATTTCGGTTTCCCGATTGTGTGTTTTCAACGAATCACTTTGATTCTCGAAAAGCTATTACCAATGGAAATTTGCGTTGCGTATGAAATCTCATCCCTCGATGTGTATTTCCTTAACGAGGAAATACAGGTGAAACGAAACGTTCTGTCATTCAAATGTGCAAGTTTCTCAGAAAGTGAAACAATGATAGACTAAACTACTATGTTAAAATTTTTGTCAAGATACACAGAAATTATTTTGCCGAATTAAGGGAAAGATCTTGAAATATAAAAATTCGAGAATCACAACAATTCGAAAAGATACTTTCCTCTTGTACTTCAAGATTCTATCGACGATGGTTTTTGAAAGAAAAATATTGTTGAAATTTCGCAACATAAAACGGGAGCATGTCCATGCTCTTTTGTTATCCATTGATTCTCGCGTGTCAGTTGGTCACGCTTTCCAAATTGACAGGTAAACCTTCAGTGTCGCTTCAGAACGTATCGTATTTTAATCTGCGAAATTTTATCATTCGATAAAATCCGATCGACGATATCGTGGAAAATTGTTTGTCACATTTTTCGACGCATTGTTCGAACTGTCTTTCATAGGCGCGAGTTCGATGCGATGACAATGTGTTTCCTCAAAATGTCTGAAAGATGGACACAAAGAAAAGTCAATGCTTAAAGTACGACGGAGATGTAACACTTGATAGTAAACACTGTCCTAAATGTTCAACCTCGCTCAATTTTCTCAAAATGTCGAGCTCGGTCGGAAGCAAGGCCAAACAGGAGTTGACCAAGGTTCCCGGAAAACCAATGGAAACCAATTATGTAACGCAAATTGTGTCCAGTGGAATTCGACCAGACAACGTTTACGAGGTTTAAATGTCATTCGTTTTAAATCAATTGAAATTAAATTAAATCGACGACGCACTTATCAATATGGTGTTATAGACGAAAATATTGTTGGGACCAGAAGTAGACTTGTCTTCAATTAAAATAACAGTGAAGGGAAATAATCTTCGCGTAAACATGTCAAAGCCTTTAGAGGAGCAATTCGCGAAACAGTTACCAGATATCAGCGAGAGATCAATTTTTGGCAATCTGATCAAAAGAATCATGAAACATTGCGAGAATTTATTAATACCAGAAGGTATCGATAACGCGAAGGTTCGAGCCATTGTGGACAATGTACACAGGATGCTCGTGCTCACGGCTCCTCCTGCAATAAAATCTAGCAAAACAAAAAAATAAATTGGGAAAATAAATAGTGGACTTTAGATAATTTACCTTTCTCTTGTGAAGCTATGAGCAATCGAAGTGACAAATTCAACAAGATAAAAGACGAGCGCTCGATGTTGATATTTCCGTTAACTTCGTGCAACTAACCAGTGAAAATGATCTAGATCAAATTTTCGTAACTTTTTATATACGTTAGACCATTATGGATAAACTACCGCATCACTGTCGAGAAAACTCAGTTACCTTAAAGCAAAATGATTATATGAACTTCGAGATGATGAATGGGCATAAGATGAGCTTCAATTTCGTAAAGATTCCGAACTTCTACGTTCTTGATGATAAAGAATATTACGCTGTATGCCTGTTTTAAATGGTTCAACCGATGTACTTGTTAATGTGTCATTACCCACTTACAGGCAGAAATGAAGATAGAAGGATTAAAAGTAGGAACAGCAACACTAGCGACTGAAAATATGTTGAACATAAAATTGCTTAGTTCAGAAGAAATATCGAATGTCAGAAACATAAACTTCTTAATACCGCCTGAAGCAGATGCGAAAGAAGTATCGATCGAAATAGTTAATGACACGATTCTTATGCGTGCTCCTGTTAGAAAGAAACATATATAGTATTACGTGCACTTGTATATCATGTATATATATTGTTTATATATCTTTTACCTAAAGAAATAAAAGAGCATCAAAGGTAGGAGATATGTGTAAAGTTGTATCAATTACAAAATTTGTAGTTGTCTTCCCATATTTTATTTGAAAAATTCATGGGTCAGCAACAAGCATTGATAAAAATTTATTACTTCTTAGCAGCAGTTTCCTTTTCAGTAGTACTTTTTGTCGCAGTTTTTTCAGTTGCCTTTGTAGGCTTCGCGGATTTCGTTGCAGTAACAGGTGTTGCTGCCTTCTTTCCGCTCGTCACTTTCTTCGGTTTCGCTGCCCTCGCGGCCAAGATTTGTTTCCTGCGTCTTTCCAGGAGTAACTTGGTCTTCACAGCAGGCGTATTCTTTGGCAGTTTCACCTACAAACGTGAAACATTTTCGTCAAAATCTAAACACGTTAAACGAGTATTATTCAGCATTGAAAAGTAAACTTACTCCGCGTTTCTCCGCTAGAAGAAGCTCCCTTTCTTGCTGACGTTTTTTCGCCGTCAAAACTGCTGCACGTTTCAGAACAGCTGCATATGGATTGAGACGTAACATAGCACGAGTGTTGGTCAATGGATTCAATTTCTTGACTCGGCGGATCACCTTTTTCCTGGGAATTTAAAATTTACTTTTAATAAATACACAAATACATAAATTGCGTGACAGTGAAAAATTTATAAAGATTATTCATCAGATATGGTTAATGATTGTATCACTTTCGATCAAAAACACGGACCATAAAATTTCATCACGAATAAGATATAAATAGATCGTCGAAAGTATATAATATAAATCCACATACCTTGGTGCTCTCAGAACTTTACGAATTTCTTCAGATTTCAAAAGTCTCGATAAATCCGTGTTCGCCATTTTCGGATAAGGTAAGTTGTAGTCGGCTTTAAGTTTCGATTCCTTGCGCCAGGTTCCGTAAAGATCATCCAATTTTTCGAAGGCCGATTTTGTCCAGATTACGAAACGCCCAACGTGACCGCCAGGTGCCAATTTAAGCAGATTCATTTTGTTAATATTCATGAGATCGACACCAGGAATGTTACGGAACGCCTTACGAATGCCCTAAAACATGATATGTTAAAAATCAATATTAACATCTTAAATTTGAAAAAATAACTGACAATCGTTTATTCGTATACCTGGTCTTGACCATATACAATCAGAGGTCCGCGACGTTGAATACGTCTACGATTACGCATTTTACCTTTGCCAGCACGGAAACGTTGCGACTTGTAAACCTATTAACAAAATGTATATTATTTTTTCGTAAATCAATAGATATCAATTTAATCTGTTTGGTTAAAAAACACCCCATTCTAGCAATTAATTCAGCTAGTTTAGAACGCCAAATAACCATATTTATCTAGCACCTAATAGGAACATCTAAATTAAAATAGTTTTAATGAAAATGTGGACATTTTGTGGTGCACATATATATAACACAATTTCCAAAAGTATACTTACTTTTTGAATATCATTCCATGCCTTGATACGTCTCAAAAAAATTACAGCTTGTTTGGTTTTGTTATATTCTTGAATATTATCTGATACTACCAATGGAAATTCTGGAACTTCTTGAATCATGTGACCTAAACATAAAAAAACGAATACTATAAATATTGTCCCATTCAGACAAATACATACAGTAGACCATTTATGTAAATCAGAGAGATAAATATGATATAATCAACGTCAATTCAACAACACGGACCATAATGGTTCATCACAAATAAATAATTGCAAAGATATTACTTTATCTCAGAAAATACTACTTACCTTTGGATTGTACAAGGGCTGGGACACCAGATGCAGCAATAGCAGAAACCAGAGCATATCTTTTCTGGTTGACGTTAATTCGACGATGCCAGCGTCTCCAAGGTTTTGTTGGTGCAAACATACGTCCACCTCTGCACATGTTTCCAAATGCACCTTGGCCAGAGCGGTGGGTACCACCTCCACGTACACGAGGTATACGTGCTACAGCACGTCCAGTACCCCATGATTCTGCAGAGGTTTGGTGGCCTAACAAAACAAATCTACATTTAATAAGTGGATATTAGTTCTTCAAAAGATAAAAAGAAATTAACACAAAACAATATACACTAACCGGCTTCCTTGGATACGCAGTATGGTTGCCGACTGTTTTTACAAATTTGATCATGTACAAAACTGACTATATCAGGACGAACCGGTGCCCTAAAAATAGCAGGCAAAGAAACTGTTTCGCCTGATGCTTCATTTTTATCCTTGTATATAGTAATCAATGGTCGCGCCGTTGATAACGACTGTAAAATACAAAAAAAAAGAAATTAGGAAATAAAATACAAATTCATTTATAATAGTCAATGAGGTTAAAAAAAATCTTTACAAAAATGCAAAGTAAAATTTCATGTTGTGACGGAACTACAAACGACTTCCATTGATTTCACACATGGCGGACTCAAAAATGGAAATTACGATGTTTGTGAACATATCTGTACGCAATGAAACTATTTGATTGATGCTTAATAAAAAATTGCAAAAGAAAATATATAACTATCGTAAGATAAGTTATATTTACACATGTACTAAAATCAAGCTACGTTAGTTTGTACGCTAAAAATCATTACACGTGGTCAACTGTACGGTGCACAATCCCAAGTTTGGAAAGAAATTTTTGGGAATTACTAGAAACTATACCAATAAAATGATATAAAATGGTAATTCTTAATAAATTTTGAATAAAATACACGTTTCTTACCATTTTGTAGTCTTTGTTTCACGTATCACACATAAACCAACCATCCAGGTTGTACGCCGTAACTGGCTGTAAAGGAAGAAGAACGAAAGAGGAAATTGCATTCTAAATGTCGCGCATGCTCAGAGCTGCACGATCTTCAGGTCCTATTTACAACTACATATATTGTATTCTTTTTCTAAATATCTATGAATAACATATTTAATATGCTGAAATAATAAAAAGTTTACTTCATTAGTTATGCTTTCATTTAATTATTAAAATTTATATATATTTGTGTTTTCATAGTCACTTATTAATTTAGTTCAGTAGGGAATGTTCCTGATTGGTTAAAGATGCATTTCTAAGTGAAACTTCTTTAGTTGGAAATTCGTCATACGGAATTAAAATTTTTTTGAACAATTAAAGTTGACTATTGACGTTTAGAGGTGTTTACTTCAAGTAAGTTTAATTCAAGTCTTTTAATGGCGGGAGAAGTTATAGTTGATGCATTACCATATATTGACCAAGGATACGATGAACCTGGAGTTAGAGAAGCAGTAAGTAACAGCTTTTTGTTACGTATAACAATCCAGTATAATTGATTTTTAGGTTATATTGTTTATATTTTCATATCAAGTATTAATTCGACACTTAAATATTTCAGGCTTTGGCCATGGTTGAAGAAGAAACCCGACGTTATAGACCTACAAAGAATTATTTGGAGCACTTGCCACCGTTACATATTACTGCTTTTGAAACAGAGGTGATGAAACATGAGTTTGAGCGAATGCAAAATCGTTTACCAATGGAAGTGCTTAGTATGAAACGCTACGAGTTACCTCCGCCTCCGCCAGGTAAAATGAACGATCTTGCAGCATGGAATGAAAGCGTAAAAAATAGCAGTGCACAATTGGAACATCAGGCTACAAGGTAAATAATATCATTATTATTTTAATTTTTCGAATATTTTTTCTTATTATTCAGATAATTATGAGAATATAAGCGAGAACGCGATATTAATTGATGTATTATTGCAATATATAATGATGCAGAATCTGTAATCTTGAGTTAATGATGGAATATGGTTGCGAAGCATGGAAGTCTTATTTAGAAATATTGGTGCAACTAGTGAGTCAAGCCCAAAAACAACTACAAGCATTAAGGAAAAAAATTCAGGAGGTCAATTGGCAAAGAAAATCTATGCAAACTCAAGGAGGAGAGAAATTACGGGCATTAGAGGCACAGTGGGTAGGACTTGTATCGAAGAATTACGAGATTGAACAAGCATGTGTTCATTTGGAAGAGGAAATACAAAAGTCTATGATGAACAAGGGAGAGGGTGTAGAAATTAATGACGTACCAGGAGAGGAGGAACCTGACGTTCCAGAGAAAAGTGCAACAGAGGTTATGGCAACAGAAATGGATCAACAAGAACAAGAAAATCAAGAACCTTAAAAAATGTATAAAATTGTGAATAATAATCATATTTTGTATTATTATAGACATTAATTGCACTATTATTTAAATATATTACTTATATTTATAAATCGTCCACGAATTATTGATCCTATCCTTCGGTTCGTCATTTTTGAAATAGGTTATGTTACATAAAAGTATACGCAACGCATAGTGGAGTAGAAATCTTCCCTTTTTATAAATTATTTTTTGAATAAGAACACTAATATACGCCAAAAGCTGAAGTTGAGCAAAGTATAAGAACAGTAAAAGATAATTTATAATTAAAATTAGCTGTTAATATTTCGTTGTTGGTGTTGAAATATCATTGAACAATTATAAAAGAGGTTAGTATTTTAACACGACATAAGACCCAGTTAAAATATTTCAGATATTAAAGAGATTGATATGAAATTCCAAATTTGAATTATACTTGATTTTACAGATAATTGATAAAATGCCGTATGGTATATCGTGGTTTCGATATATTTCCTTTTTAACGTTGTCATTTATTTCCACGGCATGTGGCTCGCAAGTTGTACATTTAATATACAGACCGCTCGACGATTTGGACGACTTGATTGAAGAGGCATTTCAAAATCGACTGTCAGAATTACAAAATCAAAAGTAATTTATATAGTTGTAGTATACTTGAATAAATTAATTTTATGAAGCAACTATTCTCAGCTTTTCAGTGATTCGTCTTTTAACTTGGGACAAGGAGATAAATCAGTAAGGGGGAAATAATCGAAAAGTGGATTAGCAATTTAAGTTGCGTTCAAATTCATAATCGCAATACAAGATTTTAATAAAGCACAATTTATTTCATCATAGTTTACACATATCACGCTTTTCTTTAATGCTTGAAATGTACATATTTACAAGATGAATATCATCGTCTATAAATGACATATAGTATCATGTAACAATTATTTATAATTCACAGTATACTTGGAGGACTTTCTTAAATAGTTTGCTTGCATTGACGTATCAGTAGCGCATTTCTGTGTAAGCCTGGCTTGTAATTCGTTAGGATAGCTACTAAGTCGTATCTTTTTTTTTTCTTTTTTTTACTTTATATAATTACAAAAGCGAATAATCAAGCATTATTCTTGGGGCAACTATTCGTGTAGAAAAATACATAAATTTTATCTCCGTTTCGATCGTTTTGTGACAACAGCAGGGGTTGTCAAAAACACTTCGTGGAGCTCGTACCGATCGATCTCGATTAATCGCTAAATTGTCATAATGATGTCTCGCTGGCGCCAGAACTCTGCGATTGTAGTGGTAAGCTTGTTTTATATCCTGTCGACTCCTCCTCTAGTAATGCTATCCGTTGTTTTAGAGATTTTACCTATAAATCAATCATACGTGTAAAAAAAGAAAAAAAAAAAACAAAAAATAAAAGATTGTAACTAGTTACAACCACTAAATTTCGATAAGGATGATAAAATGCAACTGCGCAGAATCAGCTCGGTATTGAAAGTACAAGATGGCGACAGTCATATTGCAGAAGCGGCAGCGTGTGGTGTACTGTAAAAATGTCGATCTTACCACAATTTAATATAACGAGAAAGATACGGAGATTTTTACATAAAATGCCTGGGAAAGCGCTGGGAGAATTCCGATTTTTACCCATATTGTTTGTTATGGGCGGTCTATTAGAATTCGTTATGATAAACTGGCATGTCGGAGAGGTTAACTTTTACAAAACGTATAAAAGGAGAAGAATAGAAGAAGCAGTCGAAAAAAGACTGATGGAAATGAATAGAGAAAATAATGCACAAATAAATGCGTAAATATATCGTTGCAAATGATTAATAGCAAATTAATGAACAAAGATGGTACTTATAAGTGTTTGCGATAGCAAAGTTTGTAGATACAACGTTGTAACAATGTTTCTTTTTCACAGCTCTTAGTAATGCTTTATACTTTTATGAAGGCTGATGTAATTTATGAAGATGCAAAAGGTGTAATTTATGCGAAAGACATGTACAAAGTGTAATAAATTGTTTCACAAATGTATGAACACAAATATCTAGCAGTTCTTCTTAATTTCCTTCATACCGCACATCACATTTATGCTTGTTCATACCTGAGCAGCATGTCTTTCCACCATGCCCAACATTTGCTGTTCCAATTTTTTCAATCTGGATTGATACTTTTTCTTAGACTTCTCTAAAGTTTGTACCAGCGCTCTAGAAAGAAAGTCGAAACATAAGATTATTCAATCTTCCATGAATCTAAATCTTTGTTCGTAACTTAATTACCCATTGGCTCTTTTCAAATCGTTGACAAGCTCGGCTGACTGTTGATGTCTTAGTTCAGAATTTTTGTTAACTTTATCTAAAGTGGATACTAATTCTTGCAGGCGTTCCTTTAGTCTAGCCTCTCGACCTAAAGCCTCTATTAACTCAGATTCCATGCCCTCGCTTTCATTATCGCTTAAACCCCGATCCTACGCATATCAATGTACATATCATTAACTCTCTTTTTCGGGAGAGATTTTCATTTCAAATAGGTGTTGCGTTTTTACTTTATTTGTAGCCATAGCCAGCATGGCTTCCGTATCGCTGAGTTGCCCCTGAAGATGCTCAATAGCAGCGTGCTGAGCTGCGATTTGCGTATCACGTGCGTTCAATTTCAACTCTATGGTAGCCCGTTCCTTTTCCAACAGGAAAACCCGTGCCCGCAGCTCTGCCTTGTCCTCTCTCATTGCCATCAATTCCTACGCGATCGTTAAATTGACTACATTTGTTCTTGGAACATGCGAGAATTCGAAGTTAATGATCGCGATGGACGAACCTGCATTAGTACAGCTGTCTCTAAATCTAATTTCCGAGCTTCGGCGAGGGAAATGGTGTTCTTCGAATTTAACGGCTCGACGTGAACGCTTTCTAACTCCACTACAGTCGACCTGACCATGGCTCGTTCTCCTTTCAGTCTACTGATGTGTCTCCTGAGTCGTTGTTCGTCTTCCACACACCAAGCCACCTCAGACCTGAACATGCCAGATCGTTAAAAGAAAAAAATTACAAGTTCATCGACGTTTGCAGTGTACTTACTCGTCTGACAAAACTATGCTATCTTCCCACGGCGCGTTTAGAGTGTTCATACACTCGTTCTCCAATTTATTCAGCACGTGATAGGCTACGTGTTCAGCTGCTCTTCTGTTATCGATCGTGATGCTGTTTCTCTCTGTTGACAGAGCGATCTCGCTTTCTAATAACGCTACCAGGACGTCGTAAGCCTCTATCGCACGATCACTGTAGGAAAGTGCTAATCGCAACGCGGTTGCATTCGACTCGTACTTTCCAACCAGGAGACTCAATCTAAAATGGACAAACGCTCGTACGTATTTTTCATACATTTGTACAGAAGATGTAAGTAACATAACGAACTGAAAAATCTAAAATATGAAAATACCTATCACATTGCGCCTTACTCTCGTGCAAAGTCAACGCAAGAACAGCGTTGTTTGCTCGCGCATGTTCCAACCTGCTGTTCAATCTTTCCGTCTCCACCTCGAATTGTTTCTCGGATCCATTTAGTTCTTGAAGATTCGAGTGCTCCAATAGATCTGAGACCAGATGCTCAGCTACCATTGTGGAGCATACCTGTTTAAATAACCAATAAACTATTATGATGGAAATAGGCATATGTATTACATGAAAGATATAACTCTTGTCTTTATAGTTTTTGTAAAGTCTCTTATCTGATACCATAATAATTTTTATTTTAAAATTTCGATCGATCAATCCTTTTCTTAGATAGATCTAGATTCTTTGCCATTTCTCGTACGATACTAACAGATGTTCTAGAAACGGGATTGCATTCGATTGTTCTGAACGAACGTATTCACCAGAAAACAGATTTTGCTCGGAAGGAGTAGAAAGCACGAACAACGAGCGACGATAACGTACCCCCAGGTTGGTAATATCGGGTCCTGTGATGTGCCTCTCGTCGGTCCTCCTAAGTCTTACCCTCTCGGCTATTTTAAGAACCGGAGCTTCCTCCCTCGTTACGTTCTTTGTCGGCGGTGTCTGCAGGGGTGGCAAGAGTGGCGAGCAAGGTGCACTCAAAGGTTCCGGCGAACTGGTGTTGCCTCTTGTCTGCGGAAATCAAAGGAGCACGAGGAAAACATTACAGTCAGAAGGGTTGATAAATATTTTTGTGAAAGTGTTGGCTGATCAAAGGCTGGCCAAAGCACCCGGGGTAACGGTGCAAAAAATTCGTTCGACATTCAACGGTTCGTTCCAAAGGGGGGAGAAGGAGGAGAGAGTGCATTTCGGGTGCGTCGAGATGAAAAGAACGATCTCCTTTTCACGAGCGGACGGAAACTGCTCGATTCTTTCTTTCTTTTTTTTTTTTTTTTTTTTTTTTTTTTTTTTTTTTTTTTTTTTTTTTTTTTTTTTTTTTTTTTTGAGAAACTATATCGCCACGTAACGTTTCTTTACACCGTAGAGTATCGTGACCGTATCGAGGGTGCGTGTACGATGGGACACGCCACAATGCGAGGTCAAAATGTGCTACCCACTCGTACTTCTCTACGAGGTGACTCGCTGCCAGCCTGTTGCCTCTGATTGCCAGCCTGATTCTTGAAATTCACCAGTTGAGCCTGCAAGCTTGCGATCTCCGCGCGGAGGGCTGTGACCTCTTCTTGCAGCGCTGCCACGGCCACGCTTTGGCACGAGGCCGCCTGCTGCGTCGGCTCCGGTGTTGGTAACGCCGCCGGACTGTCCAACTGCTCTCTCCCATTCTGCCGATGAAAACAATCACTCGTGATCGCCTATCCACAATATCACGCCTACGAACGATTACGAGGATTCGTCGAAAGAAGCAAAGAAACTTCCTCCGAAAGACTCGACTTCGTATCATAAATTGCAAAGTTCTCAAGTTCTCTGCGTCTGCTACGAAGCGTCTCGCTTGCAGAGTTTCGAGCGCGTTTCTGAAATTTTCGAGACGATTGTTCGTCGAAGCAGCTCGTGATCGTTTCGCAGATATACCTCGGCAGTGCGTGGCTCGATGTCCTCGCAGCAGCTGGAATCCGCATCGCCCAGCGTACGATCTCCGTCACCCTGGATGTCGCCACCGCCTTCGCTCTCTTCCACCGGGTTCGTGATCGATCCTTCCGCGTCTCTGCTTGTCTCGATTTCTACATTGACGCAGAAACATGAAAAGCGTTACGCGACTTCCACTCGAACGTCCAAGACATTACACGACACGTCCTCTTTGATATGAAAATTTTCTATTCCACTTTCAGTTTAACACATTGTCGACCAATTTATTCTTTTTTTTTAGACTGACGTCCATCGATCGAGACAGGACCGAGTTGCCTTCGATCTCTCTTTACACACGTAATAAAACGCATTATGCGAAACAGATGCACATTATGGCATAGATGCATCGATCAGGTTCACAACGAAAACGGGGATTTTTATTTCCAAAAGTAATAAAAGATCTACTCGCGAGGGGGGGATGATTTGCAAGAGGGTTCGCAGCGGGGGGGAACGCGTTGAAACATCAAACAGCCTGGGTCCATAAATCTCTCAGTCGGGCAGGGGGCCAGAGGCCGGTGGTGGCGCGCGGTGCCCAGATTTACGGAATCGGTCCTCTCTCTTACCGGACTCATCCTCCTCGGCAATTACAGTAGCCCGATGCCTCTCGAGCTGCCTGCCGAGCTCGGCGATCACGGAATGCAACTCGGTCAGCCTCTCCTCGTGTCTCGCGGCTTGCTGCTCTGCTCTCTGTTCCGCTCGTGCGGCCTGCACCTCCGCGCGGACCAGAGCCGCCTCGGTCGCCTCCCTGGCTCGCGTCGCCGCCAACAGCCTTGAATTCAGCTCCGCGACTTCGGACCGCAGCGATGATAGCGCGGCCGCGTGCAGCTGTAACAGACAGAGCCGGTGATCTTTCGATCAATCTGTTCGTTCGTCTTCTCGATTTTTATGTTCGAAAGTTTGTTCGAGGGGGTGTTACGAGGTTGGGAACTGGACGTTTGAAAAGAGGATGGGATTGCAACGTGTACAGGACTTGCGAAAGTGCTCGAGCATTTTCTGGACACGTTTCATGAATATGTTATGCTTTGAAATTTCACTAGAGCGCAATTGGAAGTAGGTACGTGTACATTTTTCTTTTACTAGACTACTTTTGTATATAGACATTTTTTTCCTTTTTCGTATGTAGAGTGTACGTGGAATTCTAGAAATGTATATAGAAGTTATAAACACATTCGTGGAAATTGTAAAAAGTATTAATTATATTAAGAAACGTCAATATTCTTTAGCTAGTAAGCATACAGTCGCTGTATAGTAAAATGAGTGATGATGTGTCAGCCAGTAGGATACATTTTCTAAAGCACTCGATGCTTTATGTAATGCTTTATGTGATGCAATAATTTAGATAATTTTAATTACGTATAATTAATTTTAATTATGTATAATTATATATAAAGATGGATGATATGCTTAAAATATATGTGGACAAACTAATGTCAAAAGGTTTCAAGATTTATTAAAAAAAAAAAAGTATTTAAAAACCGATGCTTAAAATAATAGTTTCTTAATGTTTTATTTTAAAACTTTTTATCGATTACTTTTTTAAAAATATTTTATTAAAAATAGTAAATCGACAAAAATCTCAAGGAGACTCGATCAAGATTAATAGCTACAAGACTGACATTTTAATTTGAAATTTTCCACGTTTCTGATCTCGTGACGCAACCAATCTCGGTCATGGTTCTATTTGCAAGATAAACGCGTAAAGTCCTCCCTAGATTGCAGACTATATTTTGGAAGGCTACCGCGTGATAGTCTTTAATCAATCTCTTGCATCGATCAACCTTGCTTGTCCTGGTTACGACGAATTGCAACATATTACGCAATTCTGATGAATCTTAGTCAAGGAAACAATTACTTGATTAACTTTACGTTTCATCGAGGTCAACCATGCAATCATTCGCCACGCAATTAACTCAAAATACGAGAAATCATTCTTGGCAATCGTTCAAAGTGAGCAACAAAATTTTTATTTCCAATTACCAAAAAACCCGTACCAAAGAATCAAAACAAGGATTCATTTACATTTAGTTGGTATGTAGAAAGACATGACACAATTCAACTTGATACACAGTGAAAGAAAGTAGCTAATGGACGAGAAATTAAGAAAAAGAGAAAATGAAACAAAAAATTACAAATTGGTCATTTCCAATTACCACTCCGTTACCATCGGTATTGATTTTAAACTTAATTTCTGATTTTTAGCCACTTGCGCTGGCAACTGATTGCGGACCATAACGAGCGACCAAGCCGTATACAAGAACTCGCCGCTTTCGTTTTAAATTTGTTGGTACGATATCGCTGGATAGAAATTATTGAGAAGTAGTAACTTTATTGTTTTGCTTATTTTGTTTTACTTAAATATACTTGAAACTGAGGAAATATTGCAATTTTGGGACAAAAATTCTCGACGTGCGTTAGAGGTTAACCACTTGCGCTGGCAACTGATTGCGGACCGTAACGAGCGACCAAGCCGTATACAATAATTCGTCGCTTTCTTTTCGAACTCGTAGGTACGATATCGTTGGATAGAAATGATTGAAAAGTAGTAAATTTATTATTTGTTTTGCCTATTTTGTTTTACTTAAATATACTTGAAACTGAGGAAATATTGCAATTTTGGGACAAAAAATTCTCGACGTGCGTTAGAGGTTAACCACTTGCGCTGGCAACTGATTGCGGACCGTAACGAGCGACCAAGCCGTATACAATAATTCGTCGCTTTCTTTTCGAACTCGTAGGTACGATATCGCTGGATAGAAATGATTGAAAAGTAGTAAATTTATTATTCGTTTTGCCTATTTTATTTTACTTAAAACTGAGAAAATATTTCTCGACGTGGCACGTCATTCCAGGGCAAGAGGTTGATACGAAGTATCGGCTCGAAAAACCTCGTCGAAGAGCGGAAGCATCGAATCGTCGCGCTATTTGCGCAAAATAGGCGTCCCAGACGCGATTCTCCTTATCGTCGGGTGGTCCTCATTAATCCCGTCCCGTATTCGCGGCATTTCGAGCGTGAATCTGGCAAAAAAGAGAAATAAAGGAAAGTGGAAGAACGCGTAGGAGTTTGGCGGATATCTGTTTACGCGGCATCGTTCATCGCGGAGTGCCCTTCGCGGTGGCAACCGTGCATGACGAACGTTATAAGACGACGAGTCGCTAATGATTCCTGGCTGCACGACAGCGCACGCGATCAAGGGGGAAAGAGAAAAATACCGGATGCGTATAAGAATCGCGGCTCGTAATTACGAAGTATCATTCGAGAGTCGTCCTCTTATCGAGAAAGAGGGAAAGGATCGTGCGTATTCTCAACGACGAGAAGGTAAACTAGTTCGTGTTACCCTCGCGTTTCTCGCAACTTTTCTGCCTGTCCAAACTCTTTCTACTTGTCGTGTCGCTTTTTTCCTTTCGAAAAAAATTTCGTCAGAGGAAGATAGACTCGCTTGCGAAATGATCTAATCAATTGGCCAATGTTCTAACCAGGCTTGTTCTTCGACAAGTCCGGCCCATTTCACGATCCACTACAGAAAGAACATTTGAGAAAGTACAAAGCTGCTCGACGTTGTTCGCCAACACCTGGACAGTTTGAGAATCTTCGCTTAGACGAATCAGAATTGGCTTAGTCGTCCAGCAGCAGAATCGTTCGACGAAAAGGGATTGATACATATAATTTTTCAGAACACTTCGGGACGTGACAGAAGAAGATGAGAAGATTTCCATTGATCTTGGCGCTGATCGTGGCGGTATTTTGTGCAACGACGATGGCGCAAAACGACGATTACATCCATTTGCCAGGGAAGAGCTGCGAGGACGCTCCACCTTGTCCCGATGGTCGTCCCTGCGTGATGTCACCGCCTTTGTGCAACGCGGGTACCTGCGGCACAGATCCAGTGCCGACGTGTGGCAAGTTGTGAATGTCGCGATCTCGTAAGAAACCCATGTCATCCTCGACCAGACCACTGTTCATCCTGCTCGTTCATCGACTTACGCGTATGTTAATGGGCGTCGAGGTAGACGTATGACGTAACCGTGCTGTTACTTGCCAAATAAAGCGATTTCACGTCCTATCGCATCGTACGCTTTCATTTTACCAATTAGGGGTGACTGGCCGGCTCGATTCGAAATTTCGTTAGTCGAGGTGGAAAGAAGCCGCTTACCAGCAGCTGGCAAATCGAACTCACTCGCGTAGAATAACGAGGCAGGCTCGTGGTGCACGACTGAAGCCAGAACGAGCGTTCGCGAGTATCGTGTTTTACAGATTTTTCGATCCAACGCGTGTCTCTCTTCGTACTTTCAACCTCTTGCGCCGGAATGACGAGAAATATTTGGCCCAAAATTGCAATATCTTCACAGTTTCAAGTATGTTGGCAAAGCAAATAATAAATTTGTTAACTTTTTAGTAATTTTCGTCCAGGGACGTACCGATGAATTCGAGAAGAAGACGAATGGTTTGGTCACTCGTTATGGTCCGCGAACCAGTTAGCTAGCGGCGAAAGATTTAAGTTTCTCGCAAACGCAGAGGATCCAGTGCAGGAGTTACGATTCTTTCGCTTGTCGCGATCAATTCAAATTACGCACAGTGTTTTTTTTTTTTTATCAATCCTGAATTTTTCCATTAACACTCAGGGACAATAACTGTTACGATTCAAATCATGACGATTTTGCTCGGCAATAACAATTTAGTTGTCAACTAAAATACTAAAAAGTACCAAACTTAACTAAAATACTAAAGTACTAAAAAAGTAACTAAAATTCTTTTATTTACTGTAGTGAGCATTAGTTACTAGTGAGCGAGTAGCCATCGTTTTTCAGAAATTCCAAAATGAGCTTTCTGTCGATGAAAAGAAACAAAGAAACTATTAGTTTTGATATTAGTAAAAATAATTGTTAGTTTCGTTGGTATCTGGTGCGATTAAAATTCGCAAATTACTTCGAAATTACTTACTCGTCGAGAGTTTAATCAATGTTCACGACATATCGACGTAAAAGCAACGTTATTTGTTCGATCCGAGACGAGAATCGAGTCGGAGTCGGTTGCAACACGACGAAGCCGCCTTCGTCGTCCCGTGTCGACAAAACGAGCCTGGTCAAGTGAATTCTTCGTGAGCAATGACTCACGGGGCGATTACCAAAGAAGACAGCTTGCACCGGGCTTCTCCCTTTTCTCCTCTTCTCGTGTTCTTCTCGTCGTGCGTGTGTCCCGAGCACGCGCCGATCCGCCATCGAATTTCTCTCCCACCGGCGAGACGACCACCAACGTAAAACGATACCGGAAATTGCGGTAAAGTGGTGCAAAGCCACTCGGTCGGGGGTGACCGAGAGGGGCATCGACTTTCTCGACAGTCGAATACCCGATATCCTGCACCGGAGAGATAGATAGAACAACTTCGCGGCTCGTTCTCGTCCTTGATACGCGAAATTACTTGGAAAGCGGAAACTGGGGGGGCCAAATCCGCTCGCGACGAGTTTCGTCGATGTGTTTTGTTAAAGGGCTCGTCGAAGGGCAACTTTGCCTCCTCTCGACGCTTCAGAGAGTTTGCGACGATTATGGACAATGTCACGAACGATGCACGAGTAATGAAAATACGTACGTTGCCGATGAAATGAGAGATTATATATACAGGGTGTCCCCTGTATTTAATGACAGAGAATGGCAGGGCATTTTTTTGTCCCAAATTGCGACATTTTCTTAGTTCCAAAGTATTATTATATATTTAAATGCAACCCAGAACGAATGATAAGTTTATTACTATTGCGATACATTTACGCAAGTAATATCTATGTATACTTGCGATACACTTGCAGTTAGTCTCTTGAAAAAAATAGTAATGACCTACGCGCGTCTATCTAGAAACAAATTTGAAATTCTACCACCAAATTACTGCCCTCTCGGAAGAAAAATGCATTCGAGACATTTTTCTAAATAGTCTCGATGACGATTGCATTTATAGATTAACCCATTGCACTGGTAACTGATTGCGGACCATAACGAGTGACCGAGCCGTACACAATGATTCGTCGCTTTCTTTTTGAAACTTGTGATATCACTGGATCTTCAGAAATTATTGGAAAGTAATAGATTTATTATTTGTTTTGTCTGGGTTATATTTAAATATACTTGAAACTGAGAGAGAATGTTGCAATTCTGGGACAAAGAATTCTGAACGTGAGTAGCGCGTCATTCCAACGCAAGAGGTTAAGATATTTACCAGAACAAAAAAAAAAAAAAAAACTTTATAAAAACTAAAATCGTTTTTCTTTTATAAAATTTTATAGAAAAACGATTAAAAAAGGAAGTTTGCAACCAATTTCGCTAATAGTTTTAGTTGATAATTCATGAGAAAGTGTGCCAATGGCCGAGGTAGGACGTTACACACGAAGAGGCGACGAGTATCCCGCTGACGTTCGAAACGTATGCAAACGAGATTGTCGCGCGTCGATAGACCTGTTCGATTCGATAAAATCGCGGCCGACAGACAGATCCTGGCTCGCCTTTTCCACTGAAAGCCACACCGAGTGTTTCACTCGAAATGCTCGCCTTTCTCTCGGCCGTGTTTGCCTTGAAATTTATCGTCTGTTTGCTTTCAAAACCGAAATCCTCCGGGACAGAAGGGTGGCACCTGTTGGCCACGTGCTCTCGTCTCGCTTTTCTTCTCACCGGCACACCGCCTCCACGAGATCCTCAGTTACGCGATGAAGCATCGTCCGTCTACAGACTCATTGTCAGATCTAAAGAGGAGATACAAAATGCCTCTGGGCGATTAATTTCTCGTTTTCTCGATCAAAACGGAGGGCCAGAAGATTGCTGCTCTCCATCGAGCAAAAGAACGTCAGAGATCGGTGAATGTTTCTTGCGATTGTTTCGCGCGACTTTCGCAAAGAGAAAAAAAATTAACGATCAAGTGAAGATCAAGCGATTAAATAATTATTAATTATTACGTAATATATTACGTATTATAATCGTTACGCAGGTAAAATAAGTTTCTCCTTTCCGGACGTAAAAATGATTGGACACGTTGGAGAAGACTCGTTACAAATCTCGTAAGATTCTACGATGCAACAGCAGAGTTCTGGAAATATAGAAATCTAAAGTTAATTGTATTTTGTATTGAAAATAATTTCGATAATCGTCCAGTTATCATTGATGATTTCAAACTTTAAAGGTGTTGAGAATCTAAACCTAATCAACTGAATTAAATAAAATAATCTTACTAACTTGATTAACTAAATTAAGTAAATTGACTAGTAAATTAAATAAATTAATAATAAACTAAATTATTAGACGAAAGGCTGATTTCGTTTCTCGTTATGAACGTTGCAACTTTAGAAAACCGAAGGATTTTCACGCCATGAGAAACGTAGAAACTGAAACACGCGTGGCTGAACAACCTGAGTTCAAGTTCTTAACGAGTATCTTAATCCTTGCGAGCAACGTGTACTTAAAATCGTTGACAGAAAACATTCCGGGCGATCGGAACATTTTTCGCTGGCGAGAGAAAACATAAAAACCGATGGAAACTGGACGTGCGGTAAAAGTAAAACAGAAACAGACCGAGGGTCTTAAAAACGTCTCCAAGCGCTAAATTGTCGATGTCCTGCCCGTCCGGCCATCTCACCTCCGTCACAGACGTATTATTTTCCGGTAGAAAGAACTCTTTCGCGTCATGCTCCGCCGCATCATCCTGATGAAATTCCAGGCTCCGTTTCGATCCGCCAACTGAGTGATTCAGTCCTCTCTCTGCAGAGAAAACTCGACTCGAATCGACACGAATCTCGCAAAATTGCAAGATTTTTTTCAGTTTTAAGTTCATATTTAAGTATAATCGAAACAAATAATAAATTTATTACTTGTCAATAATTTCTATCCAGTGATATCGTACCGACGAGTTCAAAGAGAAAATTATTGTACACGGTTTGGTCACTCGTTATGGTCCGCGAAACCAGTTGCTAGCGCAAGGGGGGTTAAAATTGGCACGCGATGGGCGTTGGAAACATTTTCTTTCTTTCTTTCTTTTTTTTTTTTTTCATAAGCAAACTTGTCGATAGTGCCATATTTGGTATAAAACGACACGTTTCGTTTCGTACGCTTATTGTCAGTTGTTCGGATGATGGTTTGAAGGAAGTGATTGTAGTTTTGCGGAATATTTGTAGGATATTCTACATTTTGTGGTAGCTATTAGCAATGAAATGAAATGAAATTAAAAATTGTGTTAATAATATGTGTTAACCTCTTGCGCTGGAGTGACGTGCCAGAATTTTTCGTTCCAAAATTGCAATATTTTCTCAGTTTCAAGTATATTTAAATGTCACCCGGGCGAAACAGATGATAAGTTTGTTACTTCTTAATAATTTCTATCCAGATGACAAGAAAAAGAAAGCGACGAATTATTGTATACGGTTCGGTCACTCGTTATGGTCCGCGAAACCAGTTGCCAGCGCAAGGGGTTAAAGTTGCTAAAGCGACTATTTTCCCGCGTTTTTACCGATCTAACCAGGTCTGGATAAAAAGAGAGAGAGAGAGAGAGAGAGAGAGAGAGAGAGAGAGAAGTCAATCGCGCGGCAATAGAACGAAACCGGATGGTCGCTGCAAAAAGACTAGTCTTTTCAGTGAAAAACTCGCGTTTCTTCGTCGACGCGAGCATGATAGTAATTCCATGTTCGTTGTTGCGAGCAACGCACCGGGCAAATAATCGAATTTTATCGAATTGCGTGCAGGCTCGTTGTGTAAAATATGCCACGTTCCGCTGAACGTGCAATAATTTTGTTAGCGAGCTGAAATTGCAATAATTTCGTTAGCGACGCATCGTGCGTTAAAAGCCTGTCTGACCTGTCGGAGAGAAAGCCGTAATTCTGATTGTCTTTTATTTATTTAATTCTTTCTCCTAAGTGCTGAATGTTATATACAAGTCAAATGTAATTTAATTTTTTGTGGGGCGAACAATCGGTCAAAATATTTTTCACCAACACCACTGTTTACCTTTAGTTCAGCTCTCTGATCTCTGCAAAAGTTGCACGAAATTTGACGAAGCTATTGGTTCTTCGACTTCTGTGAATTCTACTCATTCCAAAATATTCTGTTTCAAAATTCAATTTTAAAACTTCAAGCTCAATCGTTCGAAAAATTTATTTTTAGGAACTTTCTCCTTCGGTTACTGTAGCGCGTACAGTTCGTCGGAACTAAACAGGCGATTTCAATCTTCGCAGAGTCTTTTTCACCGCCAGAACCTCGCCATTTCAATCGTCCGACAACGTACACAACGTTTTCGCGTGAAAACGAGGTTTTGTCGTTCCGAAACGAGCTCGTAACGAGATCATCGGCGACCAATAGCTGGTAACGAGATTTTGCCAATGAAAAATAGACACCGTAGTCGGTGATCCGTTAAAGAGGTCAACAAGAAGGTGTTCCCTTTCGAGATCGTAAAATTCCTTGACCAAGCTTCCGTGACCCTTTTCCTCTTCTTTTTTTTTTTCGTCTCTTTGTCCTGTCGTCGAAAGGGATGAGCAGCCTTGTCCATTTTGATCCAACGGGAGGAGAAGGAGGAGGAGGAGGAGGAGGGGAAGACGAACTGGCTAAAGGGTGAGCACACCGTTTCAAACGGTCCTTTTGTGACTGCTGGGACAAAAGAGGTAACCCACAGACACGTCTATTCTCTGGCTCAATGCAAGGACATCGCCTGGCAAAATGGCATCTCCGTCTTCTTCCCGTACGTGAAGAGGATCCTTTCAAACGATGATCTCGTTTAGCGCGGGTAATCCGCTTTGTGGCAAACGCAGGTAAAATTTTCGGAAACTGGCTGAGCGAAAGGATGCTCGATCGGGCCATTGATCGTCGTTGTTATCGAGTACGAATAACGTAATAATATTGGAAATTATTTCGTTCGTGATAGATTAGGTTGTCGCGGACGACGTGACGTTGAATTAAATTGCGATTGCGATAGGAAAGTTTCAGAGAACTACTCGACACTTATCACACTGGCCTGGAAATGTATAGCGAAGCTTCTCCGAAGTGTACAATTACGCGGAGATCGCTAAAATATTTAAACAGTCAATTATTCGCTATATTAGTGCTCTATTTAGGCTAGTATTTAGAGAAACTATCTTCTATGTTAACTAGGTGTCAAACACCACCTGTGTACTAATATAGTTCATCCTATATAATAATTTTTTTTTTTTTGTCAAATTTATGATATTTACGAAATTTCAAAAGTTTCAATGGAGTTTATCGATATATGAGTTGGACAAACTAAAATCGGGACAGCTCGTACGAAACAAATAAATCGCGTCGTTGCATAGTGAAGGTTTCTTTTAAATGATCAACGTGCAAAGAAAATGTATGACCTGATAAAAATTTGAAACGAAGACACTGATAATTTCGATACAAAACAAACGACGAATAATCAATTTCTTATCATCACAAGTGTTATTATTGCTATTCACTTTGCAAACTTGATACTGCTGCATCAACTGTTATATTCGATATTTAACTATTACATACAGCGATATAAAGTTTAATGATACGGACAGCAGGAGAGTCAATTTTGAAATGACGTTGTATTCAGTTAACAAATTTTAAATGACTGGCTAAAGAATTTGAAATGACTACGTTATCGATCGCGAATGTGTTAACGAAGAATATTCCAAGTGAACGAGGAGTTTCCATTATTTGGACCAACCCCTGTATAATAATGACGACAGGAGGACGCGGATTTCATGCATATTTCGAGTTTCTCATGAATATTTTTACGAATATGATCAAGAAACAGAGATTAAAAAAGATTTGTTGCATCTAGTATACAGGGTGTACGCGTTAAGCTTTGTCACCAGTTTTTAGGCATTGCCGGTGGTGCGATTAAAAAATGTTTCAAGCAAAATTTTTTTAGTATTCGGTGGGCTACACGTTCCCCATATTCTTAAATCTCAAGAAATGCTTTTTACGTAAAAAAGTCAAGGTCACCTTGATTTGTTTAAATGGCACCATATGTTTCTGATATCATAGGATTGTTGGTGATGTCGAGACGAAGACAGCCAACGTAAGTCATTTCAAAGTATTACACTGTAATGTACACTACGCTATAAGCATAATTCACTGTATTAATCGTATGATATCAAAAACATATGGTGAAAGAGTCGAGGTCACCTTTTACGTTTGTTACGTAAAAAGTATTTCTTTGAGATTTAAGAAATATGGGAACACGTATCATCGAACACTGACAAAATTTTGTTTGAAACATTTTTTAATTGCACCACCGGAAATGCCTGAAAATTCAACGCGTACACCCTGTATATTACAATTTAACCCATTTTCGACACTGGACGCGCATTTCTGTAACCTTTAATTTTCCACAGACGCGTGAAATCCTACGATTACGATATAATCACCACACCGCCAACGAAATTTCAAGATTCTCCGCGATTCGATGCTTGAATAATTTCACGTTCCAACCGAACAACCCCCCCCCCCCCCCCCCCCGCCAAGATCAGTGTTAAAACCTCACACTAGACGGATCTAATTGTAAGGGAACACAGAGAAAAGGCAATCGATCCAAGTATGTATGTACGTGAACGTTTGGCCCAAACACCGCGGACGAGGAAGAGGGAAATCAGACAGTGATGGACAGACGGCGTAGTCTGGTCTGGTGATTTGACGGAAAATATGGTATCGGACAGAAGCGTCGAGGAGGGGAGAGCCCGAGGTGGAGGTGTCGGTGCGGGACAAACGAAATTAAGGGGTTGGAAAGAGAGTGGGGAGGGGGGGGGGACAGGAAAGTTTATTTGAAATTCCTCTGTGAAATCGATCGTCCGGTTGGTTAGCTGCGGCTCGTCCGCCGCTGCTCTATTCCTGCCGGATTAAAGTTTAAAGGGCAGTGC
Organism: Tetragonisca angustula; assembly: GCA_036937485.2. NCBI lineage: Eukaryota > Metazoa > Arthropoda > Insecta > Hymenoptera > Apidae > Tetragonisca > Tetragonisca angustula. The sequence continues at coordinate 1,486,061 of JAWNGG020000009.1, read as the reverse complement.
TCGATTCTGCATAAGCTCGCGGAGAGACAGACAGAGGGACGGAGGGAGGTCGACAAAGACAACGCCAGACGAACTGGATTCTAGATATATAGACCGAGGGGTTGACTGTGTTCAGATAGAGAGAGAGAAAGAGAGGGAGAGAGATAGGATAGCTCTGGGGTAGTGAGCGAGGAGAACCGAGACGCAGATAGATGTGAGAGGAAAAGACAATCTAAACGTGACGTGTGGAGAACGAGAGAAGACGGAGAGGGATAAAAAATGAACGAGCCGTTTTCGGTGTGAATGTGGAGAGGAAAAAGTGGTGAGAGCGAGGGGAGGAAGAGGGAGAAAGAGAACCGGAAGGGCAGGAACACGTCGTCGATCCATTCTCTCTCTCTCTCTCTCTCTCTCTCAATCTCTCTTTCTATCCCCAGTCCCTCTCGAGTCGAATACGACACCGGCAAAAATTACGGAACTCCATTATCGGGTGTCGAAATGCTTTCTGCCTGTGGCGGTAGGCTTGTACCTTGTTTCGTTAACGCGTTCGATGACACGCCGTCGAATCTCGCCGCCTCGTCCTCGCGTTTCTCTCCCCCGTTTCTACCGAGTCCTTTTGATCAATAACGGGGCAAACCAGTGAAAATTATTGAAATCCCTCTGATGGGTTGATCTCAATGTGTTTCAATTTGGTTTTGATCGATCGATCGAGAAGCGAATTCTGTATGAAGGAGTTGAACGCGATATAGAAGATGGGATGAATCTTGAATTATCGGCTGGAACAGCTGCAATCGTGAATTGGCACGTAGAGCTTCGGGCAGAGGGAGGTTCGTGGAATGTAATATTTAAACGCGAGTGTTCCACGTCTTTTATTGCTCGTTCATTAAGCCTGGCTGAAGATTGAATCGAACGATCGTGGATGGGCGGGTTGATGAGGTTAATAAGACGGCTGAACTTTCAAATGAAGTTTCAATTCTTTCACGCTTCACGGCTGTAGCGTAACACACACTTCTACTTTCGTCAATTATCGTCCAAACGAACGATGAATATATCGGTTTTTGATTGATTCATGGGATGATATATTTAATGAGAATTTGTTTCATTCGAACGAACGGTTAAGCTTCTATGTATAATAGATTGAATTTTAAACTTTCTACGTATTATTATCACTGTCCCGTGCAACGTACGTGATGTTTTGGTACGTGTCACTCTTTTTTATTTTTTCTGTATTTTATTAAAAAAAATATCGTCAAATGTAACTAACGCAAATTAAGAAATTATATTTACACTTTATTGGAAATTATAACGTTCAAGGATCGGACAATGAACGTGTTCAACCATCAGAAGTTACAAAACTATGTAATTACTAACTCGTTGATGATAAAATTGAATTTAACTTCAAACCTGATCTCGACCGATCGATTTAATATTAAGATCAATTTCCAGAAGTTAGAAACGATCAGAAGTTACCGACTAATTTATCATCGACGAAATTGAACCGAGTCTCAACTGTTGGCTGATCAATTTAAAACTAAAACACTGAGATCAATATCGACGCAAACATGTTTCGGATATTACATCATTCAGATTAAAAATAAAAAGGAAACTCTATGGAATCAATCAACTATGAAAACTACTGCGAAAGAAATTCCCGTCTCTTATCCATCGGATAAATAATTGTTCGATGATCGAGTCACGCTATCCCATGAAACTCGAATCCCAAAATATACTGCTCACAAAAATTAGGGGATACGTCGAAATGAATATAAAGCGATAAAAAAACGAAGCATTTCATTTTTTTTTTCATTAAACAAGAATATCAGAAAAGCAAACGACAAATGAAAGAAAGCTGTTGCTTTGGAAACGACGTGCCACGCACGTCAAGAACTTTTTGTCTCAAAATTGCAAGAGATTTTCAGTTTTAAATAGATAGATAATTTTATTTTCCGACTTCACAGCCATGAAAGTGGACTTGGTTTACATTTCTCCTTCTTTTTTTCATTCTCTCTGTTTCTCTCACTCTTCATTCTTCGTATCTGTTATATACTCTACCTACCCTATACTTTTGTGCTATACTTAACAAATCCTATACTTTTGTGCTGTACTTAACAACAGTTTCAAGTACATTTAAGTATAATCCAGGCAAAATAAATAATAGATTTCGCAATAATTTCTATCCAGTGATGTCATACCGACGAGTTCAAAAGGAAAGCGACGAATTACCGTGTACGGTTTTGGTCACTCGTTATGGTCCGCAATCGGTTAACCTCTTCCGCTAAAATGACATGCCACGCACGTCGAGAACTTTTTGTCAAAGTTGCAACATTTTCTCAGTTTTAAGTATATTTAAGTATAAACCAGGCAAACCAAATAATAAATTTATCGCTTCTCGATAATTTCTGAAAATCCAGTGATATCGTATCGACGAGTTTCAGTAAGAAAGCGACGAATTATTGTGTCTCGGTTTGGTCACTCGTTATGGTCCGCAATCAGTTGCCAGCGCAAGTGGTTAAACCTTTTGCGCTGGAATGACGTGCCATGCGCGTCCAGAATTTCTTGCTCCCAAAATTGCAACATTTTCTCAGTTTCAAGTCGTATTTAAATGTCAGCCAGGCGAAGCAAATGATACCTCTTATCACTTCTATCCAGTGATATCGTACCGACGAGTTCGAAAAGAAGAAGAAAGCGGCGAATTACTGTATACGGTTCGGTCGCTCGTTATGGTCCGCGAAATCAGTTGCCAGCGCAAGGGATTAATAAAAAAAAAAAAAAGAAAAAAATCAAATGCTTCTTTTTTTTTTATCGCTTCACATTCATTTCGAACCATCCACTGATTTTTGCGAGCAGCGTGGCATTTCGTGGACAATTCGTTCGTTGTCTGAACTTACGGACTCTTGCTGCTTCTCCCTGTGACTAGCTTCGATCTGTATCGGGACGGTTCTGTCGGAGCTACGATCAGCAGGGCAGCAGAGCCACGACCTAGACCTGGTTAGTCCCTTCGGTTCCTCTTCCTCCTCCTCGGCGTCCTCGTCCTCGGTGGTGGCGCAGTGAACGTACACCAGGTCCCTTCGCGGAGCCGTCTCCAGGATCTCCTTGCCCGGCGCAGAGACATGACTCGGCTGCACGCTGTATCTCGCCGTTTGCTGACAGTGTTGCTGCTGTATCTGCAGCATCTGCTGGTGGTGCAATCGGTCCACGTAGTAACCTGGCTCCGCGGAGCCATTGTTCACGGCCACGGTGAAACCCGCCACGTTGCTTCCGCTTGATCCTCCCTCACTGTAGCAGCATCTTCCGCTCGGGCCACCAAACTGTCTCCCCACGTTCTTTGAAACGAGTCCACCGACGCCAATATCGACTGATATCGCACTTCCGCTTTTGTTTCGCGATCGACGCTAAAAAAGAAACTGCACAAGCCGGTTACACGACACGGTCTCTTCGTCACGGTCGATTACGCGAGGCAGCGCGACTGGCCACGCGATATTACGACATCGTAGCGATCGGTAGTGGATTTTTCTCCGCTGTAATTAGGTTACCACTGGCGACCTCCTTCGTAAGAGAGCAACTCACTTTCGTTCGTTCTATCAGCCGGTCTGTGATGGATTTTTCTCGTCCGAAGATAGACGTTGAAGAGATTGCGCAAGAGTGGATGGTGTAAGGATCGATCGGTTATCGTGTGGCTACCGATCGACCACCGTATTATTGACCTATCCGACACGAAGAATTTTTGTGTCGATTGAAAGTAACTTTCCAATAGGGTAAGATCATTTCGATCAACTGGGATTGAACATGTTAACAATGGAACTACGTAAAGTGGTCGAAATGACTAATGTCATTTCCCATGGAAATTTCATATATACTGCTCACAAAAATTAGGGGATATTTCAAAATGAATCTGAAGCGATGAAAAAAAGAAGCATTTGATTTTTTTTTTTATTAAAGAAAAATAACTTTCTTTCACTTGTCACTTGCTTTTCTGACGTTCCTGTTCAATAAAAAAAAAAAAAGCAAATGCTTCTGTTTTTTATTGCTTCATATTCATTTCGAAACATCTCCTAATTTTTGTGAGCAGTATATTTGCGACAGTGTATTATTAGATAATGATTTTTAAGAAACTATATTAACAGAAGTTTGTGTTCTTTATTGTTATTATTAACTTTTTTTCGTACCTTGCACTTTAATTTCTTCGCCAAAGATATTATACTTTAGTCGTCGGCAGTTTTAAATATAATACGATACTGCACGAATTTTATGCAGAACAATCAACTACTCTATACATATTTAGTGATTCTTCGTTAAACATTCCTCTCAAAATATGTAAATAAAGTTATTGAACACTGCTCCCATTTACTGAAACGAATTGCTACGTTCAACACGGATCGCAATTACTAAACAACCTGATAAAGCTGTAAATTTAAAATTATAGAACACCTGGTCGAAGTTAATCTCTTGCGCTGAAATGACGTACCACGCACGTCAAGAACTTTTTGTTCCAAAATTGTAATTTGTATTTTCTCAGTTTTAACTATATTTAAGTAAAACAAAATAGGCAAAACAAATAATAAACTTATTTCTATCCAGCGATATCGTGCCGACGAGTTGAAAAGGAAAGCGACGAATTGTTGCATACGGTTTTGATCACTCGTTATGGTCCGCAATCGGTACAAGTGGTTAACCTCTTGCGCTTGAATGACGTGCCACGCACGTCGAGAACTTTTTCTCAAAGTTGCAACATTTTCTCAGTTTTAAGTATATTTAAGTATAACCCAGGCAAACCAAATAATAAATTTATCGCTTCTCGATAATTTCTGAAAATCCAGTGATATCGTATCGACGAGTTTCAGAAAGAAAGCGACGAATTATTGTGTCTCGGTTTTGGTCACTCGTTACGGTCCGCAGTCAGCTGCCAGCGCAAGTGGTCAACCTCTTGCGCTACAATGACGTGCCACGCACGTCGAGAACTTTTTATCAAAGTTGCAACATTTTCTCAGTTTTAAGTATATTTAAGTATAAACCAGGCAAACCAAATAATAAATTTATCGCTTCTCGATAATTTCTGAAAATCCAGTGATATCGTATCGACGAGTTTCAGAAAGAAAGCAACGAATTATTGTGTCTCGGTTTGGTCACTCGTTACGGTCCGCAGTCAGTTGCCAGCGCAAGTGGTTAAAAACGCGGTTGTTGCCCGTAGATTCTCTCTGTCACGGTCACGCCTTTCAATTCACCTGACACTTCCACCACCGGTTCTAAATAAAAAGACCTCTGTTCCAGAGACAAAGAAAGAAGAAGAAAAAAAAAATACGTCGTCCTTTCTTCTTGTCCCGGCGAGAAGGAAGCTAGTTCTCAAACGCTTCATGGTCCGACACGCTCGACGATAAGCGGTCAGAGGCCGGCAACGCGTTCGAGGATCGCGTGGAAGGGAAATGAACTGTCTGAAACGCGATTCCAATTTAGAGCGTGAAACGCGAAAATCGTGGCCACTAATTATAATTCGTTGGGCTGAGATTTTTTTCCGCTTTGGCACGTGTCTCGTTCCCTCGTGTTTCGCGACCGTGTGCAGCCGACACGCACGCTGATTTAGCCATCGAAATCGCGGAAACCAGCTCGAGCACCGGCGCTGAACGCTTAATGGCGTGAGATTTACGGGCCTCGAGTTCTTTTTTTTTTTCTCTTTTTTTTTTTACATTTTCAACGTGTTTAACGAGCACGGCATTCCGGGGTTTGCTCGTTAACTTGTCATTAGTGGCCCGGTCAACGCTGGCCTTCGATGCTCTCTCTCTCGTGCAGGTAGTTCGTTACGTTCTCAACGTTTTCACGTTCGCCCGCAGCGAATTCGTCGATTCCGAATGGCTCGGTAACAAAGCGGGAATTATCATATCGAATTTCTATTTCTGCCACCGTTGGTCCCGTGCTCAACAATGAACCGCGAATTGTTCAACTCGGCTGTTCGCGATAGCCGGTCAATTGAGGTTTCGAGAACAAAAGTGGATTAACCCCAGTGGTCAACGAACTATATAATCGTCGAGTAACGTATTGGCAAAGTGCCGCGGTTTTCGCGGTTATACATTCAGTACCCTTTCCCAGTTGTCAATCGTGTAAATTAAAATACATCATGTTTGCAGCATAAGTGTACAAATTGCTATTAAAGTCTCAACTTTTCTCGTTTGACTAAATTCCATTCCGGGTGTTTGGTCAAATACGCAAGAATCAGAAATAGACAACTATAATAATTTTTTTTATCACAATTATCGCGCATTTATACTTGTCATTTAAAATGAAGCCTGAAATTCTTTGGTCGAATTATACTCGTAGAATTGTATTGTCTGTACTTGTTACACTTTATTAAGCTCATAGTTGAACGTCTGAAAGATGTTTCATGGAAAATAACAATCCAAAAAGGACAATTCAAATTAATTTAAATTAATTTACTCCGATAACTTTTAATAAAAAAAAGTATTGAATTAAAAAATGGTCAAGTTTACTTTTGCTGTCGACGTCATAATTAACGGAGCTTCTCATTGCAGAAACGAGCGTCTGTATTCTATTGGATTTGCAATTTGTCGACTGTTTTAATATTCAAGGGACATTTCGAGGATTTCATTATTTGAGTAAGACCAAATCGAAAGAGTCATCATGGCGGACGTCAGTTTGTCTAGGACGGAAGTTGGTCGGAGCGGAAGCTGAGGGCGCTCGCGTCTTTTTTTTCACACCGACCAAAGGAATCGTGATTTTCCCTGCTCTATCTCTAAGAAAGAATCGCTTTAACGGGGCTACATTTAATGAACAATCGTCGGGAAAAAATCTGACGTCTGGCGTTCCAACGTTATTTTACTAAAACGCTTCTCGCCGATATAAATCTCGAAATACGTATGTGTGTGTTGCGTGAGAGAATTTTTTTTCAAAGTTTCTTGCGAAGCAGAAGAGATGAAGGCGCTGGTATTTATGGCATTTTCAGAAAACAACATTACACTTCACATATTTTTCTTTCACAAATTTTCTAATTTTCAAGCAACTCAATTTTTTCTTCTTTTTTTTTTTTTTTTTTTGAATTTTCGAAATACAACTTTGCAAAGGGAAATTTTCTTTTAAAAAGTTAACGATTTTTGTACTCCTTATACGAATTTCTGGCTGACTCTCGTTTCTCTAAAAATTATACGTTCCTAACAAAGAAACAACGAATTTGACGTACAGACAATCAAAATATATAATAGCACGTAGCAATAAAATACATATTCAGCGGCGGTCAATGAGGATTTGAACTCGGCTTCACCTGTTCCAAATGGACCAATAAGAAGTTAAACAGGCTAGATAAGCCGCAATGGCCACGCTAATTGAATATGTATTTCGAGCTGACTTGGTTAATAATCTCGTCATTAACCTACTTGAAAACGTTCTACGTAAGTATACGTTCAATTTTTCGTCGGACGTAGTAAGTATGAAAGGAGAAAGAAACGAGCTAATTGGCCCGTATGGATATGCCCATTGACCTTTAAATTCAACAGCATCGAACAAAAACGAATAATAAAACAAAAGCCGTTTATGTTCCATCGAATTTTCTGTAATTGGCGTTCAACGAGATTTTTAGCATATCGATCGCAATCTCGTAATTAATGGGTAGTTTGTAGTAAGCCGCGTTATTTATTCCAATCTAATTAATTAGTTAAGCATCAAAGAACATGGCGTACGATTTAAAAAATATAAATATAAATATCGAATGCAATTTTCTAAAAATGTGGTACATTTCCTCATCGCTTATACTCTTGAACTTTCTTTTATTCACCATATACTAACCTTCATAATACATAAAAACATAATAATATAAAATGTAATTAAAAAAAAATGGAACACAGGTGAAAAATTATTTTATTCACTACAGAGTTGTAGACAGTGAGTATTTTTGCGTATTTTTTAAAATGCATCCAGCGCATTTCTCACAAATGCATCAATATTCAAAAAAGTCTGTCAGTCGGATTAAGTCACGATTAAAATTCGATGAAATGCGATCTGAAGTTTAAAGCCTCGTATAATCTTAGCATTTGAATGGAAATATTAAGCAAATTCTTGTCCCTTTTCTTTAATAACCACTTAGCGTTAAAACTCGACGTTCAATAATGTAAATTAAATCTCAAAAAAAAAAAAAAAAAAAAAATGAAAAATTATAAACTATAAACTATAAAATAGTAATGTAAATTAATCTCAAAAAAAAAGAAAAATGGAAAATTATAAACTATAAACTATAAAATAGTAATGTAAATTAATCTCAAAAAAAAAAGAGAAAAATAGAAAATTATAAACGAAATATTGCGTTAATATAAATATCAATGTAAATTAATCTCAAAAAAAAAAAATATGAAAAATTATAAACTATAAACCATAAAATAGTAATGTAAATTAATCTCAAAAAAAAAAAAAAAAGAAAAATGGAAAATTATAAACTATAAACTATAAAATAGTAATGTAAATTAATCTCAAAAAAAAGAGAAAAATGGAAAATTATAAACGAAATATTGCGTTGATATAAATATCAATATAAATTAATCACAAGAAAAAAAAAGAAAAAAAATGAAAAATTATAAACGAAATATTGCGTTAATATAAATATCAATGTAAATTAATCTCAAAAAAAAAAAAATATGAAAAATTATAAACTATAAACCATAAAATAGTAATGTAAATTAATCTCAAAAAAAAAAAAAAAAGAAAAATGGAAAATTATAAACTATAAACCATAAAATAGTAATGTAAATTAATCTCAAAAAAAAAAAAAAGAAAAATGGAAAATTATAAACTATAAAATAGTAATGTAAATTAATCTCAAAAAAAAGAGAAAAATGGAAAATTATAAACGAAATATTGCGTTGATATAAATATCAATGTAAATTAATCACAAGAAAAAAAAAGAAAAAAAATGAAAAATTATAAACGAAATATTGCGTTAATATAAATATCAATGTAAATTAATCTCAAAAAAAAAAAAAAAAAAAATATGAAAAATTATAAACTATAAACCATAAAATAGTAATGTAAATTAATCTCAAAAAAAAAAAAAAAAAAAGAAAAATGGAAAATTATAAACTATAAACTATAAAATAGTAATGTAAATTAATCTCAAAAAAAAAGAGAAAAATGGAAAATTATAAACGAAATATTGCGTTGATATAAATAACAATGTAAATAATTTCAAAAAAAAAAAAAAAGAAAGAAAATGTAAAATTACAAACAAAATATTGTCAATGCCAATGAAGTAATAACAACGGGCGTCCATTGGTTACCAAGTGTAATTGGAATTTAGAAAGCTGCTTAATTGCTCCGCTAGTGTCTATCGATTCTCGACGAGATTCTGGCGGGACGAGGACGCGACGCGAAAAGCGGTCGGAGAGCGGCGAAATAAATTAATTGCTCGACCGGCAATTATGAGAGGCGAAAGAGGGGAGGAGGGCGGTGATTTCTGTCTCGGGCCTAACGAGGCCCTTATTGCCCCGACTGCAATTAGTTTTTACCGCGGGGCCAATGCGATCAAAGCGGCTGCGATTACGCAATTCTCTCTCTGTGCTCGCGGTGTATCAGTGCTCTCGCTATAACATTATGCGCATAGTCCGCGAGTGAAGTCAGCGAGATTCTATGGAACGATCTCAAGGATGAAAATCGAGAACGACCAAGTTGCAAAGTTTTGTCTTCGAGGAGCAAAGTCGGAGTTGAATTACGTGCCAATAGCTAAGCGATTGTTCAACTATTCAATTCATTATTCGAGTGGAGGTTCGTAGAGTGACAATTTGACGATGCAAGAAACACATGTTCGTACAATGTTCATCGTTCGCTTATTTTCGTAATTTGTATCAAGCCAAGATGATCGGTTTCGAGGCAAATTTGGAAAATTGTCTTTGTAATACATCATCTTTGTTATCCTACACTTCGAATAAAATTTTATTCGAAATGTTATTCGAACAATGCCCAACTAACTCTGCAACAAATCCCAATACGTTTGCACGCGATGATTCAAATTGAACGTTGATTCACGAAATAATTTTTATATTTTGATTAACATTTTGCAAATTTTAATAACTAATTAATATCTTTAACAATATATTTAATACTTAAATTACATAAAACGTTATATTCAATTAGATATAATTAAAAAAAAATATAATTATCTTTAATATTTAAACTGTACATATAAAATATATTTAATAATTAATATTTTTGATTCATCTGTCTCGCGGTATCTCCGAAGTCTCGAAGCTGAGTCGAGGCAACTCCGTCCTTGCCCCGTGTAATTGCTTCCTAATTCCAGCCTTCTGTAACTGAATTCATTGACAAGAAACCGCGACGAGGAAGGTAATCAGAAGCGCGGAATCCACGGGGGAAAAAAGAAAAACGCCGAAATTCCACGCTGCCGGTCGGGCCAGGCGGGCGCGTTAATTAAACGAGTTAATTAGTCAAGGCGACGCGACCGCGCGGTATGCCGAGAAAACCGCGTTGCGAGTTTAGTAGAGATGGTCAGGCCGTAGAGGCCGTCGGCAGATACCAATTATGGAACTCGCCTCTGTCGGGACTTTTTACCAGGCAGGGGGAAATTGCGTGGCTGCGCGTGATTCCGCACGGTTGCGGGCCAGTTTCCGCGAGCCGGTTGAAAATTAATGACACGCGAAATCGACGGGAAATTGCGTCTATAATTTAAATTCAATGATGAAACACGGCTGTTGCGTGCGCTTCCGCGTGGCACGTGGGGCGTGTAAGAGAAAAAGAAAAAAAAAAAGAAAAAGAAAAAGGAGAAAACAAGTCGAGGTAAAAACCGCAAATATAATCGCCAGAACATTACGGTTGCCTACCGAATATCACTCGTTACGATATTCGTATGTATGCTAATTGAGCTCCGAAACCCGCTACACGGTTCTTTGGATCATGAAAGCGTTTTGTCAACTTTGGCAAATTAAAAATTGAATTTGCGAGAGTGGGTTTCGCAACGATCTGATTTACGTTTCATACGAGTCTTTACGATCCAATGTACGTACGTACGCGCGTTTACGTTTTACGACGCGATAACGCTTTGAAACGCGATAAAACTCGTTTATACGGACCTCGCTCATTTGGACGATTAAATGAATCGAGTTGGCTGGGCTAGTGGAAAGTATCGGTTATATTTACTGGCGTTTTGTATGGAGATTTGAAATTAAAGCTTGAGATTGAGATTAAACGTCTCTTTACAGATAAAAATATTACACAGATATTATCAACCGAGAGTTAAATCGAGACGTGACCTATCGACGCGTGAAACTTTCAAAGAGTTACTCGTAAATAATCGACAGATAAACTAGCGATAATAATCTCTTGAAAATTTAGAGTTACGACGAATCTACAAATGCTTTGCAAATTTTCGTCACAGAGGAAGGAATCTCAGGCCGGGGAATTATGTTTCTCACGGTAGATGAGGTGTGTCAAGGGATAAATTCTAGCTGGTGATCCATTAACGCGTAACGTAGCTCAAACAACGTGAAAAAAAGGCAGATGACGAGAAAGGAAAAAGAAAAAAAAAGGGAAAGTAGCGAGCGAGAAAGGCGAAAGGCAGTGAGTTTTAACAGCTGCGCAATGGCTTGAATGGATTAGCTTATCGTCTATCGTCGCAGCATATACAGGGGACATTTACATTATGCTGACGCCAAACGAAGACCCTTCCCTTTTCAACGTTGCCATTCTCTCTCTCACTCTCTCTCTTTTTGCCAAGTGTGCTGTGCATGATTATCGCAAATTTGTCTCGTTGACTCACGCGTCCTCTTATAAATGTCACGATCAGATGCCTATCTTGATTATTAATTAACGTCGATTTCGTAAAAGGGAAGAATTGTCTTTGTCCAGCTGGCGCAACACGCTTTCTACAACGAGATTTTTACAACCACAAACGTCAGTTATATCTTACTTTATTATTATTATTATTATTATTATTATTTTGAATTTTAATATGTCATTAATTTCAAGTGTCGTTTATTTAAACTATGTACGGATCAATTATCCGATTTGTTCAATTAATCATATCGTATAATTTTGGTTTCAGAGGAAATGTCGAAAATCTGATTCGAATCGACTGTGAGAAGGCCTGTACTATACGAGAATCCATGAAACAACAATTACGCAACACCGTCAACGCGACAAAATTATTGCTGCAATATAAAATACGAAAATAATCCGTGGTATTATTATTGCACTAAACCGTAGGGCGGGTATTCGTATATACAATAACCGATTACAAAGAGATATAAATTTAACTGCAGTCCCAGCTGCGGATAAAAATAACGAACAATCGCGGAACGTGTATAATGGTGGCATGATTCACGAGCAGGGGTCCCGTAGGTCAGTGTTATCCTCCGGTGTTGGCGTATCAAGGGTGAAACACGGTCTACGTGGGTGGATATCGTATGAGTAATTAGCACGTGCAGACTGCCTCTCACATACATAATCTAAATTCATTGGCACCGGTTTGTTGCACGATGATGCACGAGAATTCTGGCTAATTCGGAACGGTGTGAACGTCACGTATGCACCACGTGTTTATTGATTTCCCCCCCCCCCCCTCTCGAGAGTGATCGGAGTTGCGCTTTACATCTGCTAAGGATAATGACCTGGCGCACAGATGTCTGAAGGGAATTGGGTACTCGTGTCCATTGACGTTCCTCGACAACTCAACGTCACTCGAAACGCGACATTCCGTACAGTTTGTAAATGATTTTCAACGACCTTCGACCATCAGCTCGATGCTCCACGCTTAAAATTAGCTTGGACAATTTTCAAACGATCTTGGATAATCTTCAAACAAGCATCGAACGCGACCTTCGAGAAACTGTGCAGTGATGTTGGACGAGTTCGTGGCCAGTTCGAATGGCCTTCGAACATCCTTGAGAACTCCAACTCGAATAATTTTTGCACGACGAACGCGATTCGAGACGTATTTGTGATTGGCGCAAGGATGATGGACTGTGGTTCGTACCGAGGTATTCGAGTTTCCAAGTTTCGCAGTTTCGCGCCCGATAAACACGACTTTCTTTCACTCTTTGTCAGGAACGACGCGTTGCATTGGCGAAAGTGTCGAAGATAAGTGTTCGACCGTGTGACTATATACATGTATAGCGTGAAATTTTTTGCCCGGAATGTCTGTTATGACTTCGTCGCGGCTGAGCAATTCAGGTTACGATCCAGTGCAATAAAGTTCGGGGCAGAGTAGAGAAACGCGTTGTCGATACGATCCTCTTATCCACGACGGTTTACCACCAGCTTTTACGGCTACGTTTTTTCCACCGACGTGCCGTATAAACGCCCGTTACACACCGCTCGACGCTTCGTAACACCATTAAACGTCTGTTCACGATCATTACCAAGGCGCGTGCTCGTGAACCGACTGAACGCGGCCAATTTCCACCGTTAATTTACGAGTTAATCGCCGCGCAGCGATTTACCAAACGTTGAATGTCACTCGCCGTTACTTTGTTACTTGCGCCGAGGATACGTCGTCACCAGCGACAGGAACACAGCGCGGACAACCACTCAGACGCGCGAATTACGTTCTGACAATCGACTGTAAAGATCTTTTTCCTGTTTTTTTTTTTTTTTTTGCCCTAATCGGACGATAACACGAGGTGGATTTTATTGGAATTACAAAGGCAATAAGGGCAACTGTACCTGTATTTCTGCTTTTAATGGTGGTTTGAGTGGATGTTATATTAGGTTCTGAGATTGTATCACGCTTTTACCTAGACTTGAGGAATATATATTTATTATGGTAAGGTAGTAAAGCGATTGTTCTTATATTTTTGTTCTTAATGGTGATTTCATGATATTATACTAAATTCGCTCGCCGTTACTTTGTTACTTGCGTCGAGGATACGTCGTCACCAGCGACAGAAACACAGCGCGGACAACCACTCAGACGCGCAAATTATCGTTCTGATAATCGACTGTAAGGATCTTGAGTTCTTTTTTCCTGTTTTTTTTTTCTTTGCCCTAATCGGACGATAACACGAGAAGGATTTTATTGGAATTACAAAGGCAAGGCAATAAGGGCAACTGTACCTATATTTCTGCTTTTAATGGTGGTTTGATGGTATTATATTTCGGTTCTGATAACGTATCACGCTTTTATCTAAGTTTACCTAGATTTTACTCAGATTTAAGGGATATATGTTTATTATGGTAAGCTGGTAAGGCGATCGCGACTATATTTTTGTTTTTAATGGTGGTTTGATGATATTACATTAGGTTCTGAGATTGTATCACGCTTTTACCTGGACTTGAGGAATATATATTTATTATGGTAAGGTAGTAAGGTAACTGCTCTTATATTTCTGCTTTTAATGGTGATTTGATGATATTATACTAGGTTGATGTTATATTAAGGTTTTAGCTAGGTTTACCTAGATTTAGGGAATATATATTTACTTTTTATTGTATTATTATACTATATATAAAATGTAAACACAATAAAAAGTAAATATATATAATAAAAATTACTTTCTATACAATAATTCTATACTATACAATAAAACGTAAATATTTATAATAAAAATTACTTTTTATCGTATTACTGTAATCAATGACGTGAAATTGTTAGCATATAAAACAAAAAACGCGTTCTGTGCACTGTAACGGATGTATTTCACGTATACAATATCCACGACAAAGCGTTTGGTGTCGAATTTTACGTAACAATTGTTTTTTTCTTTTTCTGCGTAGATCGAGCCGTTTTCTTTTCTCTACAGTTTAACCGTCACAAATCCAATTTATATAAATGGAAATTTATGTAATTCCAAATGCAATTTATATATATAGATTTTATGTAAAACCAGAAAAAATAAAGAAATCTGAATTGTAAAGTACACGAGACAAATGGCACGCAAAAATTTTATCTCGTTAAAACATAATTTTTTCTACCGAATCTACCGAGCATCTCGCGAGTATACGAGTATAGCGTCATTCTTGAATTTTTCGCCTAGCGAGACCTACGTCTTTGGAAGAACGAGCCAACAGACAAAGCTCGCTCATCAGCAACGTAAAAAGGTGTCGTTGCGCGGATCGCTCAATTCCCTCGGCAGGACGTTCAATTCCCTCGCAGGACTTGGCCCGCTGTTTTTCTTGACGAGCCAAGCGGGTAAGGGTGGCGTGCGTACGACGATAGAGAATCGGTGGTCGGCGAAACAGCAGGAACGCGGAAGGGATGCCTCGCGAGGAAGCCAGTTCGTTAAACTCGTTACCGATGCCTGAAATCGTTGCCCCGGAATGCGCCGCGCGATTTTTCTTTTTCCCTCGTTCTTGTTCCTTCCCTCGCCGCGCGTCAGCACGCCGAGGCAAACAAAAGCGCGTAACTCTCGCGAAGATCAGACTTCGCGGGAAAAGAAACGGGAACGAAGAACGACGCCGAACGAGGACACGAAGGGGAGGCAAAAATTGAAAGCCGGGGACGATGAATGGAATAGTCCGCGTGATTACGCTAATATCGCGAATGAATATGGAAATCGAGGAAACAAAGAATGCAAGAGCTATACCTGAATATTCAAACTTTGTTGAACACCTGCGTGGAAAACACGGGACGTGTATTGCTGTCATAATGGCACCGTGAAGGTATGTTACGATATATGTAGTAATTATGTAACTGATTGTGAGAAAATGTTCCGTGTAACTATAATCGGGAGCTGGATGATCTGAACAATTGGAGGTTAAACGATTATCATAAACGTGGAGATACAATATACAGTAACCATGTAACTGAGGAAATATTTTGTGTGTCTACTGGGTGGGCCAAAAATCACTTTCTACTAGAATAAATAATCGAGTAATTTTTTTTATTTTTAATTTGTGAACACTCTGGCGGTCGACAATAATTTTTAAAACATAATGAAGAAATTATAAACTTATCAATAAAATTAGTTTTCTCTTATATTTTGATGTTTTATTAAAAAAAAAAAAAACTACATATATATAAAAAATAGGTGGGTAGGGACTTGGATGACATGGACAGTTGGAGGTTAGACGATTATCAAAAACGTGGAGATACGTTACAGTAACCATGTAACTGAGGAAATATTTTGTGTGTCTACTGGGTGGGCCAAAAATCACTTTCTACTAGAATAAATAATCGAGTAATTTTTTTTATTTTTAATTTGTGAACGCTCTGGCGGTCGACAATAATTTTTAAAACATAATGAAGAAATTATAAACTTATCAATAAAATTAGTTTTCTCTTATATTTTGATGTTTTATTAAAAAAAAAAAAAACTACATATATATAAAAAATAGGTGGGAAGGAACTTGAATGACATGGACAGTTGGAGGTTAGACGATTATCAAAAACGTGGAGATACGTTACAATATACTGTAACCATGTAACTGAGGAAATATTTTGTGTGTCTACTGGGTGGGCCAAAAATCACTTTCTATTAGAATAAATAATCGAGTAATTTTTTTTATTTTTAATTGGTGAACGCTCTGGCGGTCGACAATAATTTTTAAAACATAATGAAGAAATTATAAACTTATCAATAAAATTAGTTTTCTCTTATATATTGATGTTTTATTAAAAAAAAAAAAAACTACATATATATAAAAAATAGGTGGGAAGGAACTTGGATGACATGGACAGTTGGAGGTTAGACGATTATCAAAAACGTGGAGATACGTTACAATATACAGTAACCATGTAACTGAGGAAATATTTTGTGTGTCTACTGGGTGGGCCAAAAATCACTTTCTACTAGAATAAATAATCGAGTAATTTTTTTTTATTTTTAATTTGTGAACGCTCTGGCGGTCGACAATAATTTTTAAAACATAATGAAGAAATTATAAACTTATCAATAAAATTAGTTTTCTCTTATATTTTGATGTTTTATATAAAAAATAGGTGGGAAGGGACTTGGATGACATGAACAATTGGAGGTTAGACGATTATCAAAAACGTGAAAGGTATATTACAATGTATAGTAGTTATATAACTGAGAAAATATTCCGCGCAACTATAATCGCGAGCTGGATGACGTGAACAATTGGAGGTTACAGACGAGATAATCAAAAATGATTTCACTTGTATATTTGCCGGGAAGTCGTAAGATAAAGCGATAAAGCGTAAAGTTACTAATTGCGGTTTAGTTAGGGTACTCTGCACGCACCGTAGACAACTATATATCAATTTTTCAAAGTTCAACGATGAGTTACAAAATCAAAGTTTCCAGAATGTAAGTTAGAAATTAATTACACGTAATTACGTTCCTTGGGCATCTGACTTAACATCGTCGTGACTGTACAAATCTGCATAACTCTTGATGTATCTCAAGTTACTTGTTAAAAATCTCGATCGATTTTACCTCGCCGTATCGTCTTCACGCGAGCAATGAGAAGCAAAGCTAAAAGCGAAACTATAAAAAAAAAAAAAAAAAAAAAAAAAGAAGATCAGAAAGAGAAACCAAATGTTCAAATCTCGTCTCGCGTGGAAGTGACCCAATTCTCGATGGTGCTCGTTTCGATCTCGAAAACAAATTCCACCCGATGGAAAGTGGAACGAACGTACGAACTCGAGAAGAATCGCGATCCCGATGGTACGTGAAGAAGCTTCGACGAATGCTCCGATTTATATCATGCGCTGGCACGCGAACGATTAGATAAGTATATACGAGGCATTGCTCGGCAACATGTGGTAACATTCATAATCAGTGTTCCGAGAGGAGCTTGTATAATCAGTCGGGATAGCGCCAGTCTTTTTTTGCAAGTGTAATTCAGGAAGCCGGTTAACGATTATGGCTTCATCTGCTGTTCGAGAGAGGGGAGAAACAACGAGTTTTCAAACGAGACAATAAAAAGGATCGCGGTGAAAAATTGGGGCCATTTATCGTGTTAGAGTATAATTGATAGGAGAGACTGATTGTGGAGAAACATACATATATATATATAATGTAAGGAGTAATCTCAATTATATATTATCTGTGTACGTTAAATTGTAATGTTAAAACAGTCAAATACTCGCGCTAGTGCTTGAACAGCGAGGTATTATATTGTATTACTGAATCGTCGTTAAAAGAAACACGATAGAACGTTTGTAATTGGAAAACTGATTTGTTGAGATGTTTGACCACCTGCGCTGGCAACTGATTGCGGACCATAACGAATGACCAAAACCGTATACAACAATTCGTCGCTTTCTTTTTGAAACTCGTCGGCACGATATCACTGGATAGAAATTATTGAGAAGTGATAAGTATTTATTATTTGTTTTGCCTTACTTAAATATACTATATATAGTATATTTGCTTAAATATTATTAAGTATATTCACTTAAATATACCTGAAACTGAGAAAATGTTACAATTTTGGAACAAAAAATTCTCGACGTGTAAAAAGTCTCGTGTAACATAATTAAATATATCATAGTGTAGTTATATATATTATATTACGTACGATAAACGATAAATAACGGGGAACTTCTAAAATAGTCGAAAAAATCTGAATAACGAGCAAGTTGCATTAAATTTGCATCAAAGACACTATCACGTCACGCGATACGGACCAATAATAAATATATTTCTACTCGTGACAATCTGAAATATACATCAATCTTCGTGTAACGAAGCGTTACTCTTTCGAAATCAAATGTAAAATTCGAAACTGATCGAAATCAATGGATTAAGTTTGCGTCAGGGACGCGGTGTTAACGAACCGGTACCGCAGATCGATATTTTTCGAGAGTTTCGGGTGCCAACGCGGCGCGATAGTGGTATAGGCGGTGCTCTAGCCAGACACAGAGTGGCCGCGGCGCCACGAAGCCGACAAAACGCGAGACGCGGCCTTAATAGAAATTAAATGAATCGTATTGTTTCCCAAAGTACGACGAACCGACGGCCGGTCGAATCGAAGTTTCTGGCGCGTTGCCAGCACACAGCTCGCGATGACAAAACGCGCGAGAAGAGAGACAGGTGTGGAGGGGAAAAGGGCACAGTGAGCACGCACCTGTGTGGGATGCAGCAGCACCGGACTCGAGTCGTTAGTTTTTGAATGGAACTCGTGTGTACGTGGCATTCTTCGCGACGTTGAGAGCCATGCTTTCTCTCTCTCTCTCTCTCTCCTCGGTCGTCTAACAAATTGCACTTGATCTAAGAACACGGGCTGAAACTCGTCGATGCCGCACGTACGATACTTCATCCGACGAGTTTTTGACGCCGGTGATCGAGGATATCTACCGGATGATCGGACGAGGCAAGATTCTTTGGACAGACAGCTTTAGAACTTCGACGACGTCGTCGAGTTTCAAATTTAACCATTGACAAACGAGCTGTATCCAAAAGTTTGGGACTTGCGGAAGTTCGAATCTCGCTTGGAATTATTTCTAAACATTCGAGAGACCTGATTTATCTCAGTTCGAATGAAATTTCAATCGGAACAAAACAATTTTTCAAGTTGAAATAAGTTAATTCTTTAGTAAAAATGTCAGTTTCTGGTTAGAAATAAGCGTGAAAAATGATTAAAATTCTTTTGGTTATCTGTAAGTGAAGTATTCAGTAATAATCATTATCAACGAATTTCGATCGCTGATTTATGAGTAAAATCATCTATATTTATATAAATTAATATACTAATAAATATATAATCTATATTTATATAAATTAATATACTAATAAATATGTAATCTATATTTATATAAATTATCATACTAATAAATATATTATCTATATTTATATAAATTAATATATTAATAAATATGTAATCTATATTTATATAAATTATCATACTAATAAATACATTATCTATATTTATATAAAATCATCTATATCTATATAGACGATTTTTACATATATAAAAACACAAATCATCTATATTTAAATACATTCTATACAGATGATTTCACATATATATGTAAATATAAATCATCTATGTTTATACATTATAGATGATCGTACAACATTATTATACAGATTGTGCAAAATCACGAACAGAATTTAGCCGATAAATGTCGTATCGAGAATGCCATTATTTTGAATTAATGGCCGATCACCGTCTCGATCGGCGAGACAGGGCCGAAGGTCTGAAAAAGTTAGCCCTTCCTCGATCGCGCGAGGAGAAGAGAGCTTCTTTTTTTCGGTCGTTCTCTCTCGTGGATATATCTCGTTAGCGCATGATTTACCGTCCTACCAACGGCCCACGTTCGTTTCCAAGCCAATCGATATCAAACGGCGACACGTCCTCGAAATTCACGCGACTCACATCGATTTCGCGGCGCGAACTGTGTGCATCGATACGTCTCCGCGCTCCGGCCGTAAATCGGTCCATTAGCTAATGTAAATTGTCAGCCGTTAAGGCGAGCCGGCGATCGGTGAATAATGACCTGGTTTTCATTAGCCAAGGTACGGTCGTTAACGGCTCGCTGTCGTATCCTCTAATTAAATCAATGAACCGGCCACGTGACGAATTTACATGGGACACCGGGCAGGATAAAACGCGAACTTGAGTATAGTGGTACAATCATCACGATCGTAAATGATCCGTTGGATTAATGAAACGTTCGTGCTTCATCGCCTGTGCAAGGTGATCCAGTGATTATACTGTAATGCGATGATTCTATGCGGTAACGTATCGTTCTTTCTCGAGAACAAATCAAATTTGTCAACTGAAACGTTGTGTAATTCTCGAATCAACTGAACGAAACGTGTAATTACTTTCTCGAAAAATTTGTCAAGTACCTGCACCTGTTGGCTAATATTTGATTGAAACAGCAACAGACGACCGAGAGGAAGTTATCGCATCAGGAATTGGCGAAGAAAAAGCTATGAAGCTTTTATTTTTCAGAGGACGCTTTTGGATAAACTTTATTCTTTATTCCTTTCTTCGCTGAGAGAGAAAGAGAGAGAAAGAGAGAGAGAGAGAGAGAGCAATTTCTTACCAGTCGCTACCAGTGACTACTTGGTTCTTTTTTTAAAAATCCACGAGGGAAACGGGACTCTGCCCGGAACAAAAAGACCTGCTTGTTGCGACAAACTCGAGCGGCTGAACGTTGCGTTATTATTTCCAATTCCAGTTCTCATCCTTGTGTAATTAAAAATCTAGAGAGACGAACTAGAGGAGAGGTCCCACCCCGTGTTTCACGCTCGCTGGCGTGACCGTGCTAATAGCTTGCAACACGACACAACAAACGAACAATAGGAAGCATCGATCACTGGTCGTTCGTACGGATAACATCGAAACTGCATCGAGTTGGAAGCAACGAACACCAGGTAAATTGCGTTCGACTCGGCGGGGAAAAGAAAAAAAAGAAAAAAAAACTGAAAATGAATCCACTGGGAGGGGTGGAATCAGGAAGCAGCCTTGCCTCGACATCCACGAAAGACAATTTTCCTTTTCCCATTACGCGGTCTATCGAGGAAAGAATATAAATATCGGGGGATGAGAACGGGGACGAAGTCCTAGAAAGCAACCATCGAGACAAAATGCACGGTGCACGGATGATAACGCGAAATATACCGCAATGCAATTCACGTTGCCGGCGTAATTGCTTTTGCATCGATTGTCCTCACGGGGTCGGCCCGTCTTTGCTGCGTCCTACATAAACGAAGACCTGGCCTGCGCCAGGCTCGCGAATCGCGTGCACGATCGCTGCCGATCTATGTGAAAAATGAGAACATGAACTATAATGGTAGATTCGTTATATTTTAGCAACATTTGCATCTAGTAAATGAGGACAATTTGGGGAAACCTGGTTGCTGCAGGTAGCAATGATATAGATTTATAGCAAAAACGGTGGATGTCAGTATCTAGACTTGTAACAAAAGTAGAATTATCCACTTTGACATAAAATTATCTTTCAATGTATTTGGTATGTTGTCATAAAATTGTGTTGCAATATTTAATATATCATTATAAAATTAGCTGCTATTTAAAAAAGAAGAAAGACAGCGTCGTAACAATCTAGATGATAATCTAATAATTGTCCAAACCATTTGCTTTTCTTTTTTAAATAGCAGCTAATTTTATATTAAAACAATTTTATAATAATATATAATATCAAATGTATTGCAAATGACTACATCTATTTTAGCAATATTTACATCTAGTAAAGAAGGACAATTTGGGAAATCTAGTTCCTGTAGATAGCAACGATATAGATTTAAACGGTGGATGTTAATATCTAGATTTGTATCAAAAGTAGATTATCTACTTTTGACATAAAATTATATTTTTAATGTATTTGATATGTTGTCACAAAATTGTGTTGCAATATTTAATATATTATTATAAAATTGTTTTAATATAAAATCAGTTGTTATTTAAAAAAAAGAAAGACAGCGTTGTAACAATCTAGATGATAATTTAATAAATGTCCAAACCATTTGATAAAATGTATAATATCACATGTATTGCTATTTTAGCAACATTTACATCTAGTAAAGGAGGACAATTTGCGAAATCTAGTTCCTGCAGATAGCAACGATATAGATTTAAACGGTGGATGTTAATATCTAGATTTGTATCAAAAGTAGATTATCTACTTTTGACATAAAATTATCTCTCAATGTATTTGACATGTTGTCACAAAATTGTGTTGTAATATATTATTATAAAATAATGTTTTAATATAAAATTAGTTGCTATTTTAACAAAAACAGCGTCGTAACAATCTAGATGACAATCTAATAATTGTCCAAACCATTTGCTCTGACAAAATGTATAATACGTGTCAAATGTATCGCAAATGATTACAGGTCAATGTATACAATGTGACAATCTATGCAGAGTGCCACAGATTGCTCAAACCACATGGATTCAATATAAATCCACTTCTCGCACAGATCCGTTGCAGATTATCCAAACGATCTTTATCAATCTGCTCTCGATCAGATTCAACTGAATTAACCTGACATTGACCAAACGTCACACGCTACGACAAAACAGTTGCACACGTAATACTTTCTCTCAAATTACTCCTTCTCCCGACTATGAACAATCAGTCGATCTAATGACCCTACCGATCGCCACTTTGCACGGTTCTTCAATTCTCGCGACAGATACTTCACTGCACCAATATAATACGGTACATATACATATACATATACACGAGATACACGAGAACGAACAACACCAGCTGACGTAACGACACACACGCGACTCCAGGGAAAGGAGTCGCGATCGGCGTTGCACGCGAGATCGGTTGCACGGAGCGGCGACCGGGCCACTACGCTGGGCGAAACGCACGGTGACAGACTGAGCCACCGATTCTCTCACACCCCTAGCGGATTTCGCCGAGCCGAGGGCGTCCGAGCATCGCCGAGCGTCGCCGATCTCACGGCTCGTTGCACCGAAAGCTCCGATCTCGCCCCGTCTCTCTTGCTCCAATTGTCGCCTTACAGCCCGATACTTCACGCCGCGGTTATTGCAGCCGATAAAAAGTAAGTAGCCCTACCTAACTCCCCTCCCTCACCTCCAGGGTGTGTTCGAGTACGATAGAGTGTGTGTGTGTGTGTGTGAAAGAAAAAAAAAAAAAAAAAAAGAAAAGAAAAACCGGATATCGCCCGTCACGATCTGTTTCATCCCCTTCCGATCTGAAAGCACGACAGGGCAGCGGTGCTTACTTTTGTCCGAGGGCGAAGGACGGAAGGAATCTTCCACGGTGTGTATCTTATCTCTCGTTGCGTGGTTCGTCGGCTACATCGATCGAGCATAATCGACGAAATGTTTGCGTTTGGCAGATACGCCGACGGTGGGAAGGAAGTGGAAGGTTAGGACAGGGTTTCCTTGAAACGAGCGGCGGCGAGTGTCCGAGAGGGGATCGTGCAATAAGTTGGTGGCGACGTGATATTTTTGTGCTCTTCTTAATGCGTTTTATGAACGCACGGCGGAATAGAACGTGGCTTCGTAGGTTCCGAAGGTTTGGAGCAGAAAGGTATTTGAAATATGTACTAATTAAACAATTGATTTGCAATTAATACATATTATAATAATTATGTCTGACCAATCATTAGAAACAATATTTATATAATTTTAATTTAAAAAATTAATTCTTCTGTCAGACATTTGATTTTATGTAACAAGCTAAATGTAAGTTTTTAGGTTCATGACTTGACGATATAAATTGAAAAATTTTTATATAATTATTAAATTAGTGTTAATTTTTAAAATTAAATATAAATATTATGTATTATTTATTGTATATTTTATTTATTGTAATAAATAAAATAACAAAATGAATTATTTATGAATTTTCAATAATTTTATTGATTAATGACTTTTAAATATTATAAAAAATTCGACAAAACTAATTAGAATTTTATATTATTCAATTTCATCTGTATCATCAATTATACAATTATGTAATTGATGATACAGATGAAATTGAATAATATAAAATTATTATATTTTATTATTATATAATAATATTTTTTACTATTATTAATAATAATTTAATTATATTTTCACATAACGCTAAGTTATCTAAAATGTCATTCTAAAGTGATGAGAGAATCAAGTTTCTATTTTCGCACGTTCTGCACAGAAATCTACAGTCTAGTCAATATGATGGACATTTGCCTTTCCGACCGATTTATCAATTCTCTTCGTCATGTTTCGAAAATTACGATACGCGTCGTACGCAACACTCCAAACGTAATTCACTGTTTCATAAAAATTACCTGACAAACGACAAAATGGAATAACGAATCATTTGAAATTCATCTCAGCGTGCGATAATACTTTCTACACCCACGCTGTGCGCGTGCATATACCTTCACGTCTGTGAAATTCAAACTTTGTCGGAATTTAACACGATTTCTAACGCAATTCTCGACGTGTTCCGCGCACGATACCCAACATTTTATGTATTCATAAAATGTTTTCGCAACTGTTCGAGAATTCCGGCGAGCAACGATACGTTCCTCAGATAGCACGCGTGATCAACTCGCCGCGTGGGTTATTACAACCCACGTGAGAGACAGAATACCTTTTCCATTATCCGTCTTATCGCATGGCGTTCCGGGTGGCGAAGTCGATCCTCCTGTCGTCAACGTGGCCATCACCAGTGTTTTTAATTGCACACGAATACGTCTTAACGCGAATCGATGAATCGCCGCTCGTGATTCATACGGTGAGGTTTTACGATTTCACGGGGTGGTTGCGATTTACGACTTGTTGGACCTCTTTATCGACAGCGAGACCACGATCGTTTATTTCTGCCACGGATTGGAAGTGTGAAAATCACCTTAATGACTCTGCTCGATCAAGGGGACAGGAAACAGTTTGAAAGTTTCAAAAAATCGATTTTTTGTCTGTTTGTTTTGCTTTAAATAGCAGTTTGAAGTCTTAGAAATAAGATTTAAAGATTAAGGATTAAAGATAAAAATAAGACTTAAAGATTAAGATTTAAAAATAAGACAAGCCTTTGAAACGACTTATTTTGGGGTATGATAAATCCGCGAATAGAGAATAATTGAATTTGTGTCGCTGTTTGCAACTTTAAGCAGTATTATAAAGTGTAAATCGTGCGATTCAAATATTACTTTTGGCGAATCGAATATTAGGGGACTTGGATTCAATTTAGTTGTGATTTGTAGGAACTGTGTGCCGCGATATACAAGTAAAGTAAGTATAGGATACGTATGAAAAATGACGTTCTGAAACTTTGAACGCGTTCCTCTCGAAACTAGGTTTTCAGAAACGGTGTGATATCTCGAAATCTAACCAACCGATTACCGTGAAACTTGGTACGTATGTTTAGTGCAACATTTACTAGGGATTGACGATCGAACATTTTTTAATTTTTAAACAATCTCGTAGGCATAAATTCGATACATCAATGATAAATAGCTGCCATTTCACAATTTTCACAAAAACGAAAATGTTGCATCGTCAATCTCTAGAGAATATTGCTTACCATTGAACTTTTCCTTTTACCTTTTTGTTGCAACTAATCCTGTTCGACTGGAATCATGCACACCGATAGGCAATGTAAAAAAAAGTTATGTAAAAGAACGCCGTTAAAAAGTTAAACAAGAGCTCTCTTTTTTTTTCCTTTCAATGTTGCTGTTTATAGTTCACGATGTGTTGAAATAAACCACCAAAGCGTCAAGTCAAATATATACTTTCTTTTTTTACTAGCCCTCCGAGGTGTTTGTAATCTTTAGACCAGTCAAACTTAACAGAAAACAGCGGAGATCGGGTCGAAACGATTCCATTAAGAGCGATTGTCGTTTAAAGGCAAACGACGTGGAACTTGTATCCGAACATGATTACGAAGGAACGCGACGAGGACAAGAAAGAACGCAAGAATCTTGCCCGGAGATCTCTAATTGCGAGAGACGACGTCGAGATCCGCGCGATAAACAATCCTTGCAATTTGTTTCGTTTCCTCGATCGAAAATCGTTGGGATTGTCCGAGCAGTGAAAAAGTAACATAGTATTCGGTGAAGCTTGATGATTTCGACACTTTCCTCAGCGTGTAAGAAATATTATTTATCGAACTATCACACTGCAGTAGTTTTGTAAACGATCGTTACAACTTTATTGTTGCGTTATTTTAATTCAACTGTAGCAACATTGTATCAACACACAGTAAGATGACATCCTGAGAAAATCATTACTTTTGTTGGTAAAATGTTATATCGATGATTAACTGACAAGCAGAACATTTTTGAAACTATTCGCAATTATACGCGTAAGTTATTTCATTCTTCGAAAGAAAACGAACAGGAAGAACGATCAATACAATATAATACAGTAATAAGATGCAATGTATCGCTTAAAAGAAAGCTGATGACTGACATTTGATAATCTATACAATGAGATCAAGGATTACTTGAAATTATCCTACGTACAACTATAATAATACGTTTGCATGAATTTGTGACGCACGAGTCACTTGGATCTCGTTTTCTTAACATTTACGATCAAAAAAGCCAACGTTACTTCGCCCATCGACGATTTTCGAATTTCATTTCTCCGACCGTGTCTCGTCGCGAGTATTTGCACACGAGAACTGTCCTTTAATAGTGCGCGCCACACCTGTTTGCCAGTTCGTAATATTTGTCTACCTACCGCGCCTGCTAAACGACCCGACTAACGGTCTGTCGTTCCATCGGCCAAATGAATCGTTTTTGCTCGTTAGGAAGGATCGGGGGTTTTTTTTTTTTACTCGTGAAATTTCAGCAGACCGGTAAAATAGAGCTCTAGGATCCAGATTTCTAGGGCAGAAAACTTCAGTGAAGATATGCAAATTTCGTAGCAAAGGTTTGTGGGATCGAGGGAAACTCTTGGTGGGGAATGGTTAAAAATTAAGGAGAAAAAAAAAAGGAGAAGTTAGGATACAGTATTAACGCAATTAACAGGACAGATCGGGTGTGGCTCTTCGATTAACTTCGATTAATGCCAGTTCTCTTCGTGTCGAAGAGGGACGTTAACTTTTCGCGTGGTCCAAACTAGGAATAAGTAAATTCAGATTCCTCCAACCTCTGCGGCTCGATATTAATATGATAAATCTTTCGGGATTTGAATTAACGGGGAGGCAAGAATAAAGTGGAGAGAATTTAATTAAATGGACGAGTTTAAGCGATCAGTTTTCTGACATCGAGTCGTGTTAAATCCAAAAATTGTCAGTCCATTTTTTTTTTTTTGGACGTTCGAGAACGCCATATTTTTATTTTGAGCTGGCGAATCATCGAATATCTTTAACCTCTTTACACTCTTGGCAACATATGTGGACAGTTAATTTATGTCTTGTTAAAAAGCTATTTCCATTCGCGAAACCGAATTGTTATAAAAACAAACGTGCATTCTTAAATTAAGAAAATAAATCTCAATTGTCACGACGCAAAGTAAAAAATAAAATAAAATTAAATTAATTTGAATTTCTTTGTTACAATTGAAATTAAAAATTCGTCCCTGAAGTGATTAAACGAGCGTTCTATGTAGAATTACAATCCATCACGAGCGCCGGATATACAACGGTATTTATGTGACGTATCACATATTAAAAATACTATAATAGATACACAATAATACTATAATACTAAAAATAATAACGACTTTGTCCATCAAGACGAGCTTTATCTATTTTTTTCTAGTCGATAGTGGGATATTTATTCGATGAGAAATTACTGTAATAAAAGAATCTTCTTTGATCTATCGCAATTTCAGAAAAGAAGGCCATGGATATGTGTCAGTCTCTCAACAATTTAAAATAGATTTTTGTTTGACAAATTAAAGTTTGTTCAGAAAATGAGAATACATTCAAATAAAAGATTCTACTTCAAAACGGAGAACGATTCGAGCAATATGTACACTTTCGGCGTGTGATTCCGCCACGAAGTTTAAAAATTTAAGTGCTTCGTTGCACGGAGATTCATCTGCTCACCAGTCGGATTTCTTCTTCCCGGTTCAATTATTAAAAATACGCTGCCTGTTCCAAATCAAAAAAAAACAAAAAAAAAAGAAAATCACGCATCCTCTCGTTCTCCAGTTGGCCGAGGGGCGCGAACGTCCTTGGGAAAAGCGAATTTACGAGGCAGAGCGGCGGGACAGATGTCTGAGAGAACGGGGCGCCAGTAAACAGCGGACTATACGACGCGTTAATAAAGAAATAAGATTCTCGTTAATTGCGTGGGCGCAAGGGGAGTGGTTCGCGCGTGCGTCGATATATCGTCGTCTGCGTGGCAAGATGCCTTCCAAGGGTTTATTGCGTCGCGATGCTGCCGCCCCGTGCCCGAAGAATTCGTCGTCTGGTGCCGGGATGAAATTCTCGAGACAGAAGGCAGGCTGGAAGTAAATATCCGGAGAAGGAAAACCAGACGCGCGATGGGAAGTAACGATCTTTCTGTCTTGAAAAACAACGCATCGGCCACCTAAAGCTCTGCCTCCTCACCTCTCATGAATCAGAGAAAAAGAGAGGGAGAGAGAGAGAGGAAAGCTCGTTCACGATATTGGGTATTCTCTGGCTCGATGAAATGAGACGGATTTTTATTGACGATCGCACGCTGTGTGTCGTGATGGCGAACTACTACGGTCGTGTGGCGCCCGTTGTCCTTCCGCAGCCTGATCGATACCGTTTAGGTTGTGTAAACGTTTGCAAATTGATTTTGCGCGTGATGTGGAAAACTGCCCGTGGGCCCGGGATTAGAAAGATCGCTGCGGAGTTTTTCGCGTATTCCACAGGCGAGCACTCGCGAACATGTGTGAACGTGTTCGGCGTTCGCAAGACGCGTTCGTAAACAATCGAGCCTGTTTTTGCTTCTTTGCTCGGACGTATCGTGCATTTATTGGGAAATTTGAGTGTCTCGCGTTTCGATTTCGTCGATTTTCACGGCAGAAGAGATTTTTTTCCAACGTTTCGAAAAATTTGACAGGGGATCAACGATATATTGAAATATCGAGATATTTTCCATGTTTTTTCAACGCCATACGGGCCGGCGATGTTTCGCATAATCGTACGCGAGTGGTCGGCATTTTATTTTTGTGAAACTTTTGTTTTATTATTACGAAGAGGTTTCTAAAGGTTTGTATACTAAAAGAATTAAAAGAAATTATAACAAAAGTATATAAATAATTTTCTATGGTAAGACTCGAAACGTTTCCCCTAGTAACATATATATATTGTAAAATAAAAAAATTAAATGTTTATCAGATTTATTTAAATCTAGTTTTCTCTAAAGTAAATTTAATCTGTGTACAATGAATATTTAATTCAACAATTTTATCAATTTAAATTTATCATCTAAAAAATTTACGGGATAAGCTATAAATTTAATTACATTATTAAAAACTTTTAGTTAAAATTACGATTTTGGTATTAATTAATAACAGAAATAATTTTACAATTTATTATTATACTATTGCATCACGCAACGCCAAATGTATATATTATAAAATTTGCTAGAGATCTACGATGTATCCCCTCAGAAGCGACAATCGCGTGCAAAGAGTTGATTTAAAAGAACGCAACAGGATTAAAGGGTGCAGTACTTGCCTCGGTACTCGCGTCAGAAGAACGACCTTGACACGAAAGGATGCAAAGAATGAAATTTCGAAGGAGGGGAGGGAGGAAATTTCGCGAACAAAGTCGGAGAAAGTCGCGACAGTCGGGCTTGACCGTAAGAACGACACGATTGTTCGCGACGAGAGGCACGAACGACATCGAGATTTCTTCCTATGGAAAGACAACAGGGGAGGTACCACTCCCGGGGAAGAGTTACCGATCAATGACCCCCAATCGCGTTTCGTGAAAGTTATCAGCAGCAGTTGCTGGGACGATACCCGTACGATATAAGATTACACGTCAGATAAGCTATTGTTACTGGTCAAATCCTTGCCCCATTCCATGTATCGTGGACCAGCGATAACGGGCACAAAGCATACCATAATCGTGCTGCTTAATTCAATCTGTCGTATCTGTAATAAGCCATGTTCGGGTTTATCTCGGATCATACGGTGGGGCGCATAGTTCACGTACATACTCCGCAACTGTGCACCGGCCATGTTGAACGAGAACACGAAAAATGTTGCCAAGTACCTCCCTCGAGAATCCAGCTGCGGTATATACGCTATAGCGCAGCTCCATACGGTCCGTCTAATAAGAGAGCATGTGCGGGGGATTTTGTTTTTTTCTTTTCTTTTCATCTAGAAATATAGTCGGCGCAATGAAAATCTTCTGGGATAAACCAGGTAGTTTGGTAAACTTGACGACGGCAGTAAAAGAACGTGGTTTATTTAATCGTGGTTTATTAAACAACGTGACTGAGTGAGTGGAACAGTATATGAAAAATAGCATAATCGTGTCGATGGAACACTGACGAGGATGAGGGACAGATTATGTTGGCGTTGAGTTTGATTTGTATCACGACTGGGTTCGGATTAAGTTTGGATTAGGTTTGATTGCTAAATGGAGCCATCCGATGACAGTGAAAATCTGTTACGTGACTCGTGAGAATCTCCGCGGAATAGTTATTCCCAAGTGAATATTTGAAACAGATTTTGGAGATATAAGATGGCCATTGAAAAACTAAAGGGTTGGAAGCTCGTATTTGCGAGCAGGAAAATGGTGGCCATTTCAGGGATATTGTTTTTCACGCGTAATACCGAAAAAAATCCATTAATTATATTTCCAAACGAAATGATAAAAAAATTAAGAAAACATGCGTTTGTAAAAGTTAATTTGCTTTACATCATTCAGTCCTTCAGTGATCACTCTGTCACAAACACAAACTTAAATTTTTTATTATTTTATTTGGAAATATAATTAATGGATCTTTTTCAGTATTACGTATTTTTAATCTCCAAGGGATGCTCTATAACCTACAAAAAAAAAAAAAAAAAATAAAAAAAAAATAAAAAAGAATGAAAATGAACAAGTTCTGACTTTTTCAAACCCTTCAGTTTTTCAGTCCACCCTATATGAGAGTGGCGAAGATTATATCGTTCAAACGTCGATCTACAGTCGGTTTTATGGTACGTGTTTCACAGAACACTCCAAATACGTACAGATTCACTTTTTTTTAATTAAAAAAACTATTTAACAAACAATAATTATATTAAATTATTATTTAACAAATAATAACTATATAAAGGCACTGCATACTATATAGTCATATTATATAGTTAGTTATTTGTTAAATAATAACTACATAAAGGAACTAACTATACATACTATATGTATTATATAGTTAGTTCCTTTACATAGTTATTATTTGTTAAACTACATAATACTATACTATACTATATAATACTATATACATTATATGGTTAGTTTCTTTACATAGTTATTATTTGTTAAACAATAATTTAATATAGTTATAAAAATATTTTTCTATATTTTACCTATATAAGAAAATTATTCAACAAACAATAACTGTTATTAAATTATTAAATTATTATTTAACAAATAACAACTATATATTTGAAATTCATCCACCCACTGTACGTACACCTTTCAAACACACTAACTGAACTTAAGCTGACATTTCACGTTTCGAATTCATCCCCCACTGTCCAGAACACTTGTCGAGTTAGTATGTACATACGTGTGTATCCTGATCGATGCGACTTTGCCTGACGTCGCTGAGACGCGACCTGGCAAAGAGTGGCGAGGTCTCGCCGAGGAGAAATCGGCGAAACGTGTCGGAAATAGGTCAGTCGAGAGGGTTTCCCGATACATCAAAGAAAATCCCTGAAGAATCGTCGCGAGGTTTGGCGACAAAGCGTCTTCGGCAGTTACCCTCCGAGATATCGATCCCGCGATGTCGTGGCTTTTCCACTGGCGACGAACTTGGGTCGCGCGCCGCGCGTGGAATACGCCAGAAGGAAAAGAGATTTAGCCGGGAGTTAAAGCTCGGCTGAGGGAACTGCGGGGACTTCCAAGTCGTTTGTTAGCGCCAAGACGGCAAAGTGCATTTCGTAGTTTACCGCAAGTTTCGCTACGGGCGAGTTCTGCCTGCCTGTCTGTCTGTCTGTCTGTCTGTCTGTCTGTCTGCCTGGAGAACCGAGCCTGCAATATTGCCACATGAATGAAGACGAACAGTGTCGTGCTCTGCGAATAGAATCCGGAAAAGAATGAAACCTGCGAATGCTACATCTATAGTTGGAGACGCTACATCTGTAAATGGGGTACGTTCACGTACTGAAAATATGTGAGAAGGAAACTACGAGCTGATCGTCAATTTTTCGTCTGTTTGTTATAACTCATTTGCATCACGAAACGAAATAAACCACGGCCAGTGAGTAAAATTTAATCAGTGAGTTGTCGAAAATTTAATTTATGATACTTGTAGAAATTTTATATATATATATAATATATATATATCTATATAATATATAATCAATTATAATAATGTTATATATTATATATATGTACGTATTTATATTTTAGAGATTCAAATAATTTTTTGTCAAATATTTAAATCAAAGTTTGTATTCTTTATTGACAAAGAATAACAAATATTTATATTGGAACAAATTATGAATGACTTAATAAATGATACGATCGACATGTAATTTAAGTCACTAACTGATGCAAACGGGTTAACATTACGAGACGAACTTCCATCAACTCGTCAATGTAGTCTACATCTTAATTCTACATTCTTCATGTATATATACATCTTCATATTATCTACAGCGTGGTTGAAAGTTGGAAATTATTTTATATATAAATATATATTTTCGTACAAGCAATCTGTGTAATTGCTATATATATATTTAAGAACGACGAGTACATTCTTAACCACTTGCACTGGCAACTGATTGCGGACCATAACGAGTGACCGAACCGTGTACGATAATTCGTCGCTTTCTTTTCGAACTCGTCGGCACGATATCGCTGGATAGAAATGATCGAGAAGTAATAAATTTATTATTTGTCACGCCTATTTAAAACTGAGAAAATATCACAATTTTCGAACAAAAGAATTCTCGATGTGCCTCGCACGTCATTCCAGCGAAAGAGGCTAAACTGCCTGAATCACTTCCGTGTTACATGGAGAAATCACGAAATCGTGTCCCTTTGTTTCGAGTACTTTTAACACGTGGACAACACCAACGATATTCCACTAACTGGTAGCTATCAACGTAGCGTCACCGCGATTTACATAAAATCAATACCAGCGTACCAAAATGTGCTATCGGCAGGTTCAGGATGAACGTTGGTGAACTCCGGTTGAACGACCTTCCTGGCAAATATCTCTTCAACACGCGTTGCACATTCCCTGGATAGTTTCCGCAACCCTATGTATTTGTGTCTTAAGCGATCAACACACGCAGCAACGTGCACCGACTTCGAGCTTTCACGAGGCAGATTTCGCGGTTTGCGAACGATGTAGGAATTAGTAGGCAGGTATACCTTTGACGAGCAAGATGCCACCGATGATGAAGATTTTCACGTACGAAACGCGACGTCGACTCTAACTCGGTTATTTCTTATGATTGATACAGTTTTCCACTGTCGGAGGATGGTGAGTGTTATTATACATGAAACGTAGGATTAGACATATTTTGATGAAAATAATATAGCCATTATTTTCAAAGAAATTATGTGTATTTTGTATCGAAGGAAACATACGTTATTCTGACGTCTAAAATTCAATATTTGATCTTGCATTACACTTTGATTTCAAACTCTTTAATGTCTGTCTTTAATTATTTAGAAGATAGTGTAGAATGTAGTATTTAATACATGTGTATATCTGACAGATAAAAGAGTACAAGTGAAAATAACCATTTTCAAAAAAATTATGTACATTTTGTATTGGATAAAGATGTATCAAACTTTATGTTTTCGATCTTGCATTATATTCTGATTTTAAATTGACATTCGTCTTTAATTATTTATTCTTTATAATCAATATATTTTCCATTGTCAGGGTATGATAAGCTTCGCCATACAATATTTAAGAAATCCATAAGTACATGTAATACTGTATAATAATGACTGCATAATAATATAAAATAATATATATAAATATAATAATATATAATATAAATATAATAATAAATAATATATATAAATATAACATAATATAAAATAATGACTGTACAATAATATTTCAGTCTTCTTACGCTGAAATGACGTGCCACTCACGTCGAGAATTTTTTGTCCCAACATTGCAACATTTTCTCAGTTTCAAGTATATTTAAATGACCAGGTAAAAACAAATGACAAGTTTATTACCTCTTGATAATTTCTATCCAGCGATATCACACCGACGAGTTCACGAGAGAAAGAAAGCGACGAATTATTGTATACGGTTCGGTCACTCGTTATGGTCCGCGAAACCAGTTGCCAGCGCAAACGGAACACAGCGTGTGCTAGCCACTTTAGAAAATAATTGACACGATTCACGTCAACACGATGTCGACGAGGTAAAATTTATACAACGATTCACACGAAACTCTCTGCAAAGTAGTTCTCAAACTGGTTTCCCATGGTTCCTACTTCTTCGTTCATGTTAACTGTGCACTAGTATGTGGTATTAGCAGCGATGAAATTAGTATCGCTAGAGAGGGCGGCCAGTGGCCGAATTAATTTCCGCCAGGACGTCGATCGCGTTGCCACGCATTTCCCCGCGCGATCGTACGATCTTCACCAGATGGGGAATAGAATTAACGACAGCGTTACGTTTATCCGACAACGTGGACATTTCTGCGGCCGTACAGCTCTATTTCCATGGAAATTCCGGCTCGGTAACAAGCCAGCGTTTCGGGAGATCGGTTGCCGATAGACAACCACTATACACGTGCGCGCGAACGCGTGGTGGAAAATTCGCGATAAAAGGGGACGTACGATTGCCCGTGACTGAAAAGAGGCTCGTCTCGCGTTTGCGTAATCGTGCAAATTCCTGGCGAGAGAAGATAACGGGAAGATAGTCCAAACTGAACGTCTACTCTACGTCTACTTCCGGCTCTGCGGCGGGACCGCAGAAACAACGACTTCGCGGCTGTTTCGAAGCGTTCGTGGTCTAGCCTCTCGAGGACTCGCTTATCTTCTAATTAAATTCTTTGTACCGTGGAGGAACGTTTCAAACTAGGTCCGTTTCCTGGAGACGAAATACTGCCGGTGTAACAGCGAGGACGTGTAAAAATGTAGTAAAATGTAAATGTGGGAAGGAAAGAGCGCACGTACGCGTCGACAATACACACGTAATTAGACTGCGAATTTTTTTGCATAAAATTTAAGAGCGAAGAAAATATAATGTTTGTCAAGTAAAACGACTCTACGTTTTATGTTGCGCCTACACTTCATATTTTGCACAGATTTTTTTTATTTCATTTGACATCCTCAACCTCTTGCGCTGGAATGACGTGCCACGCACGTCGAGAACTTTTTGTTCCAAAACTTTTGTTCGCAAGTTATTTTCGAGAGTTTTAAATAAAACAAACTAGGCGAAACAAGTAATAAATTCGTTACATCGGTAATTTCTATCCAGTGATATTATACCGACCGAGTTCAGAAAGAAAGCGACGAATTATCGTATACGGTTTGGTCACTCGTTACGGTCCGCAGTTGCCCAGCGCGAGGCGTGGCAATAGATCAATCATAAAAAGACACAAATACATAGTGTGTAGAAAACATGATGGAAGAAGGGAGACACACATTACGAACGCGAGAAATGTGACGTAGGATTATGTATTGTACCATACCTTGCTAGACTATTAGATATATTTTGAAACAAAGCTGAAAGTTGCTGTTAAATTTCCAACAACGTGCACCAATTGCACA
Source organism: Tetragonisca angustula (assembly GCA_036937485.2). Lineage (NCBI taxonomy): Eukaryota > Metazoa > Arthropoda > Insecta > Hymenoptera > Apidae > Tetragonisca > Tetragonisca angustula. Next base: position 1,449,883 of record JAWNGG020000009.1, on the reverse strand, counting down.
ATTCGACACAAAGCACGAACAAATAAATAATATTGGTTTAACGTAGCGTTTCGATTATTTCTCGAGAAATGTTCGCAACTGAAAGTCCGCCGTAGCCAAGTAGTAGTACCAAATCTCTGACGAAACATCAGAGACAAACACCGCTGAACAATGCGTCAACGGTGAGCCGAAATTCCTAAAGGCGACCCGGTTCGATCTGTTTACAAGGGAACTGAAAAACTCATGGGGCAATTGTTAGAGGTTCATAGCCACCTCCGTAGTTGGTTGGCTGCGTTTCAGCCTTTGGTCGAGAGAAATTCCTTTCTTCGTATACTTCAGTCTGCTTTTCCTCGGGTCTCACCTCCGCGCAACACTGGCTAAACGTTTGCTCTTGCCTTCGGTTCGCTTTTTCGGTGCGGTAACGTACTGTGTAATAACGGTTATTTATAGGCAGTAACTGCCGTGTGCCATTCTTCGCCGTTTTCCTCCTCCGCCCGTTCGTCGTTTCCTTTCTACGCGATCGCGACAACTCGCGATAATTCCTCGCCGAGTCTTGGAATTCGGCCAGCCTTTTATTCCCCAGCCTTTCTCGCGAATGAAAAAGAAACTCTCGCAACGTGAATCGCGAAACTCTCAGATATTCGGTCCCTTGGAGAAATTCGAATTTCTCTCGCGGCGAAAGGAACGTTTGGCGGCATTTTCACGGAGTTGACGCACGATTCGATTTCTAAAATTCTGAGCGTGCAGCTTCGTCGAGATATCACGAGATGAAAAATTCTATTAAAAATTGACTGACATTTCTGAAATCGGCTTTTCCACGGATACGTCTGAAGTAGTTCATCGAAAATCGGGAAATTGTTTTAAATTATATAAGTTGTTCAATTAACAATTATATAATTGTTTTAAATTATATAAGCTGAAGAAGATTCAAAATCTCTCTCATATTTATAAGCTGCTTTTATGGCACGTTTTCAAATTGAAACTCGCGCAAACTCGGGCTCAGTATTATTTTGATCATTCATCAGAACCGGCAATTACCAATTTCGTAATTTAATACGTATCACAGTGTAATATAATTTAATTTTGTGATCGCCAGGCCAACATAAACAATACTAAGTTTGAATTAAAAAAAAAAAAAAAACTAGAAGGAACTAAGAATGATCACGTGGTACTGGTAAATGAACGTCTGCGCTATGGCGTCCGAGTTATCGATTCCTTCGAAACTGGAACAATTTTAACAAGTCCAGATACTCGCCCAAACTTATCCCAGAGGGATAAGAAGACAAGTAACGAGGAACGAACAATCTGTCGTTTTATATATATAATGGCGGATCGTGTTCAAGTGGCGCGTTAATTGCACCTCGGCGAGGAAATTCCTGGTGGTTTTTCAAATCGAGGTAAAGAATGTATCAAACTGTCGGGTCATTTAGGGACAAAAGAAGGACACGTAGGAAACAAACTGAAAGCAGCAGCGTTTTTCTGGCGAGAGAAACTCATTTGCTCGATTTACGCCGGATAACAGTAACTTGTACTTGGCAGTTTCTGAGCCACGACTCTGCAGCAGTTGCTCTTTTGAAATCTTCCCTTTCGGTTTCGCGCGTTTCACTCTCGACGGAGAGTGCTAGAGGAGTCTATCGAAATTAGGCTCTGGTCAGATACTGGATTATTCGAGCGTTTATCGAAATCTTTCATAAATAACAGAATTTATACTTGTGTATAAAAATCATGCTTTGTGGCAAAGCTAGATACCATTTTTGTCCTTGTAATTAATTGAGAAAAACCAGTATTAAATTACTTTTAATTATAATTAATTATAAGTGTATAATACTGGATTATTCGAGCGTTTATCGAAATCTTTCATAAATAACAGAATTTATACTTGTGTATAAAAATCATGCTTTGTGGCAAAGCTAGATACCATTTTTGTCCTTGTAATTAATTGAGAAAAACCAGTATTAAATTACTTTTAATTATAATTAATTATAAGTGTATAATACTAGATTATTCGAGCGTTTATAGAAATCCTTCATAAATAACAGAATTTATACTTGCGTATAAAAATCATGCTTTGTGGCAAAGCTTGATACCATTTTTGTCCTTGTAATTAATTGAGAAAAACCAGTATTAAATTACTTTTAATTATAATTAATTATAAGTGTATAATACTGGATTATTCGAGCGTTTATAGAAATCTTTCATAAATAACAGAATTTATACTTGTGTATAAAAATCATGTTTTGTGGCAAAGCTTGATACCATTTTTGTCCTTGTAATTAATTGAGAAAAACCAGTATTAAATTACTTTTAATTATAATTAATTATAAGTGTATAATACTGGATTATTCGAGCGTTTATAGAAATCCTTCATAAATAACAGAATTTATACTTGTGTATAAAAATCATGTTTTGTGGCTGATACCATTTTTGTCCTTGTGATTAATTAGGAAAAACCAGTATTAAATTACTTTTATGTAATTAATTATAAGTGTATAATTACAAGTGTAAGAAGATCATACTTTATGGTAAAATGTCGATACCACTCTTGTCTTCGTAATTAATTGAAAAAATCAATCATTAAATCACCTTTATAATTAATTGAAATGTATATAAAAATCATGATTTAAAATTTGATACGATTTTGTCTTTGTTACGTTACTTTCAATCGTATCAGGATATTTTCCCATGACAGAAATTTATTAGAAAACACGTAAATCGTAGTGAATTATTAAGTTTCTCGTCCGTTTAAGAATTAATCAAATTCACGTATGATAAATTCTCAGATTCAAGATTAGACTTATCAATCTCTCGACTTTCTCGAAAACGAAAATCATGACGTAGTCGCGTGAACTCATCCCCCTAATCGATCGTGCAACGATTACAAGAACATTCTGCATACTTTCATCGAATCACTGGACTCTTGTGAGAGTAACTATCATAATCCAGATATCATATTCGTTCGATTCGTCAAAGCGTAACCGTAGCCTCGAATTCGTTAGATCCGTCGAAGCGAACCGTAGCCTAATTTTACATCAAAGCTGTCGATGAATGGGACTTCGTACTCGACGAGACGATCTCGAATGTTTCTGTTCGAAACGCTGTCGAACAGATAAAAGCGTGTTTTAATCGCACAGGCTCACCTTGTTTGCCAAGTCCAGCATGTTCCCAGTCCCCCCCGCGGCAGCTTCCACTAGTTTCTGCAGAGTATGGGGTTCCGGTGAAAGATCGCGTGCCCCGCTATCGAATTCCCAGCGTTCATGCCGCCCAGACACGGTACCTGAACACACAAGTGAAATGGTTCATCACCCTTCCGTTTTTGGAAATTTGCTGCGTTCAACGCGATGAACAGTGTCTGAATCAGAGCTGGGCAATAAGAAGAAAATTTAGCACGAGGTAGATATTAATCCTTTGACTATTGTTCTCGATGTACTGTCAAGCGCCCACAGGCGTTCGACTTATTTCGATTCGTTGAAACTTTTGAGATGCATCTACTTTTCTTGAATACTATAATTTGTACTACATTAAATTGTCACGACATGTCACGAAATAAAGCTTAAAGTTGCTGTTAAGTTAAACTAGCAATTCAATACAGGATGCGAGTAAATAAATAATATTTAGATACCGAGAGATACACGCTGACGAAAAATTTCTCTTTCTATTGTATGCTACGTGCGGTGCGTGTCAAAGTCTACCGTAGCGAAAGGGTTAAATGTACCTTGCACCGACTGAATTGAACTGATTGTGAAGCTGGTTATAGACAGTAAAAGAAAAGGGCTTACCAAGGCTGTTATCGCTGCTAGTGGGCAAGTATTCCGGCGTGTGCGTGTGATGAGGACTAGTTCTGTGCTTGCCGGACCTTAAAGCCTCGATCTCCGGTCGAAGAGCCAAGCGGCACCTGAGGAACTCTTGATAGGAAATGCGACCGTGCTCGTCCGCCCCCAATTCTCTCATTAACTCCTCCACCGAATTCTCGAGATTCAGTTCCCTGCATACCGTCAGCAGATCCTGACTGAAATTTAAAACAGAGGGGCAACCTTTATTCGAGCTGCTCCGGACAGAATCGTGGGAATTACGTAATCGCCGCGTTTGCGGACATTGCGTCACCCGCCGCGGTTACGTGCAAAATATATTCCGATTTGTAAAACGCCGGATTTTGATAGTCGTCAATTTTGTTAAGATCTTTGACTGTTCTTTCGAGATTGGAATTTGATTATAGAAACGACCGATCTCTCTTAAATGTAGAATCTGTCTTTCTTCGAGTTTATACAATTTGAAAGATTGATCGATTGACCTCTTTCGCTCGAAAAATTTCAGTTAATCTTCAAAGAATAACCAAAGATTTGTGTAGTTATTTCTGTAATATTTGGAGATCAATTATTTAATTAATTCGACTATTAATAATTTACATATACATATTAGTAATTTAATTTCTGCAATTAAATAATTGATCTCCGAAAATGGAATTTGTCCTTCTTCGAATCTTTACGATTCAAAAAATGTTCGATCCTTTGTTAAACCTCGTTTACTCGAGAAGTTCCATTCAACCTCCTAGGGACAACCAAAGATTGCATGTAACGGTCAGGACAAGATGGATGGAAGTAAGTTGATCATGGCGAATTAAAAAGTCTTCTTTGCCATCTACAAGTATTTCTATAATCCTTACTTTACGAATAATGTACGAAATACTCAAATCAAACTAGAATTAATATATCACGAGATAAGACATTTATATTTAGAAGTAATATATATTTACATCTTCAGCATATAGCACAAATAATGCAATTGATATTTTAATTCAAACATTGTAACTGATAACACTTAACGTCAATTATATAGAATATAATAATAATAAAAATTTATATATTATATATTATATATATATACTATATAATAATATAATATAATTATACAGAATTATACAAAATAATATAATATAAATATATAAATATATATATATATATATATATAGTAGAATTCCTTTTATATAAACTCCACATACTCGAGTGAAATTTTAGATAGCTCCGAATTAAACGAATTCCTCTGTTGAACTTCCACTTACCCGAAGCAGCATAGCGGAGGACTACGACTGCATCGTTCTACTGTACGTACGTACATCGTACAACTCGCCCATTGACGTTCTGCCCGTAACGTAAGCGTGCCAGGGCATTAGTCCCGTGACTAACGAACGACAGTATAAATCAGAAGCAAGGGCGGAAGATTCGAACGTTCCACCTAACGGACGGATGCTCCGTTCGGCTCGAGCACTTTGTCATCCGCGATTCTCATTAACGTCAAACTGTTGACCCGACGGGACCCAATGCGCCTCGTGTCACCTGTTTTTCCAGGCGATATCACATATCCATCGAAACACGGCGATATCAACGGCCATGAATAATTTATTCCCTGAATAATTCATAGATCGAAGATAGTACTCTCTCTCTCTCTCTCTCTCCTCTATCGGCAACAGCGCGATACTTGCCGGACGTTCGCGTCCGAGGTTAAAGAAGCGTCGCGAGCCACCAACACAGAAACAGTGGAAACGGGCCGGCGCACGGAGACTTAATTAAAACCGCCACGTTCATAAACCGTTTCCAACCGTTGCACTCGCCGTGTCCGGATGTCTCCTGAAACGGCGGAGCCCCTCTTAATTTATCCTCGACAGCGGGATGGAGTATCGGCGAGGCTCGATTAAAACGTCACCGTCGTGCTCGGCGAACGCTTGGGGATCACGCGGAAGACGGACACACGGGGGTCCCGATCGATAACCAGAGGGGGATAGGGGGGCGGGGGTTGAGAGGGGAGGGAATTAAAGATTCACCGGCTGCACGGTGAGCCGGGGCACACGGACATTCGGGAGAAAATCGTTAAAAGGCGCTCGCCGTCTCTCTTTCCTCTCCGCGGATGCTCACTGTCTTTTGTTGCGATGCGAGCGAGAAAAAGGCGTGGCGCCCGGACGCGCGAGTGTCACGCACGGCGATTTTCAGAGCCGCTGGCACGCGCGGGAGAGATTCCAGTGTTGGAACAGAGAGGAAGGTGGAAATTCAACGTTGGATTTTATACGGAGATCGAGAAGGTTTATCATGTTTCCTCGTTGACATAACCTTCGAATATTTTCAGTCGAAAAGAACAGAATCGAACGTCCGATAGTAAGTAAAGTACTTGACTAAAAAGGACACGCTGTCATTCACTCTTCGTCATCTGATCGAATAAATTCGAACGTTACAATGCAAGTGTACCGGTGCACGATGCTCGTTCCCTATTTGCAACCATCTTCGACAACGTCATTATTTATTTTCAACATATTTTTTCGCGTGGATTCATCTCCCTTTCACTTTGTAACATTAGTGTCAAGAATCACATCTTGTACCTTTTCGTTCAATGTGCGATAAATTCACTGTTAAAGCAACAGCGGAACAGTTAAGCAAAATTTGAAACCATTTGTGGAGATTCTTTTTCAAATACCTCAAGTATTTTATTTACATAGACAAAAGGAACGTTTGGCAACGATATTTGATAGTAAAATTCTTGAATAAAAGAATACTTGTCTACACAGCCTCCAGTTCAATAAATTCGAACACCAACACGAACATCGCAATGTAAGTGAACCACTTATGCGCTGGCAACTAATTGCGGACCATAACGAGTGACCAAATCGTACACAACAATTCGTCGCCTTTCCTTTTCAACTCGTCGGCCATGATGTCACTGGATAGAGATTATTGACAAGTAACAAATTTATTATTTGCTTTGCCTGGGATTGTATTTAAATATTTAATTGTTTATTATTTAATTATATTTAAATGTACATAAAACTGAGAAAACATTGCAATTTTGGGAAACAAAAAGTTCTCGACGCGCATTTTCAACTATCTTTGACAAACGTCATTTTCCATTTTCAACATATTTTTCTCGTTGTTGATTCATTGTAACGCTGGTTCGAAAACACTGTACTTCCTTCGTCGTTCTTACCAGTGTGTAATAAATTCGCTGTTACGGCATTTCCAGAGCGAAAATATGAAATATTCCCACCAGTAACATCTTGTAAATTATTTCTCTCTTTTAAATCTACTTTAAGAATACCATAGATTTCACGACTTCGCGGAAAAGAAGGGAACTCGAAGATGGAACTCGAAGGAGAGGCGGGAGAGAACTTTCCCGTGCAAACTTTTCCTCTCGTCCTGCCGCGAAACTTTTCGCTGTTATTCCGAATGTACGACGGGGAGGCGACGAGGTGAGGATGAAGCGCCAGCGAAAGGAAACTGCCGATCGGATAACGCGAATTCATCTAATACCGCGTGCTTCTATGTTTGCTCAAGCACGCGTGAAACGCGAGCGCCGTGCGTCGTGGATGAGACTCGCGTCTGAAAAATGCCGAGGAGTATTATTATTTCCGTGACGCCTCTTGGCGCGTTCAGCACGCAAATTCAATCGAAACTTTCGTTCGACGGCGAGTCTTACGACGGCGAGATGGAAGAAAGAGGAACGCGAGACGCAATAAAGGCGCCTTGCTTTTACGGGTTTCACATTCACGCTCCGATATCGTATTCATCGGAGAATCGGACGTTGAATCGTCAGGTTCGGAGAGAGACGAGGGAAATTGCAATGGAAAGGATGACGAAACAAAAAAAAAGAAAAAAAAAGGAAAGGAAAGAACGGGGGAGACTGTCGACGCGGAGATCCGGTCGTGATTAACGGGACGCTGCGATCAATGCGTAAGCATTACGTAATTCACGGTGAGCATATTCACGGGACGAAGGTTCGAGTGCCATTGAAGCACGGTTGCCGCCTCTTCAAAAACCATTGAACCCGATTTTCCTCGAGATGTTCGCGAGACGCTCGCCCGAGTCCGAGACACCTTGGGAAAGAAACGTGCGAAAAGCGCGTGCGACGCAAAGTAGCATACTCGAGATCCTCCGAGCCAACGAGCGTCCGCGTTATTCACTGTACGTACACGCCGAGTCAAGACGCCTTTAAGACGGTTTCTCTCCTCTCTCTCTCTCTCTCTCTCTCTCTCTCTCTCGGTTCTTCCGAGGCTTCGTAAAAGCAGATTTGGGTTAACAGCGAAAACCTGTTACGCGTTTCGCGCTTAATAGCTCGAACTTAATGCCAAACTTCGTGCAACAATCGTAAGGCGTCGTTCTAACCAGCCAAATCTGGGATTTCACGATGATGTACTGTTGAAAGACTATCGTACCAATCGTATTTATTCCTATCGTAACCAATCGACGAAATAAACTTGTTGCTCTTTCGAAAGAAATACAGGGCGATTGTCTATTTGTTGTAAGGAATAACGCACGACGCAACTTTTAAATAGTAATAAAATAATCGTGTTCTTTCATTTTTACGTTCGAAGGTAAACAGGAAATGACAGGGGCATAGCTTGCTTCGTTTAAAGATAAACGAAGAATGTTTTAGTTTTGTTGACATACGTTTTATAAATCAATACAAGATTTAATTGTTTTATTATCTTTGCAAAATGTTATTTGGTACGTCTCCCGTGAAAGCGAAATACTACTGTTCCTTTGCATGGTTTCCCTTTTTCTTTTTCTTGAAATAATTCTCGATTTACCCTGATTGATCACGTAACGTGTGGCAAGCTCTTTTGCTAGTTCTCAATAGAAAAAAAGAGGAGCAACGAGAAAAGGAATAAATTGAAAACTGATTGATCAGATGACATAAGAATTTTCGTAAAGTTAAATGAACGAAAGAAGTAACAATGGCTATAACTTTAAATTAAATTTATTCTAATATTTATGTTTATATTAAATAATTTATTTAATATAAATATAAATATAATTATAATTTAATAGTTTGTATTAAATAAGAAATTAGAATAACTTTAAATCAAATTTACTCTAATATTTATGTTTACATTAAATAATTTATTTATTTATAATTTAACAGTTTGTATTAAATAAGAAATTAAATTTTGAAAACGAACATTTGACCGGGCCATTCTATTCATTCTAGTTGTTCCGAAATATTTCGGACATCGTTTCCAAATAGTTCGATTTACAAAGTTCTTACACCTCTGTCACCTAAGGAACCTGATTTCAGAAAAGGAAGTCGATCCGCGGCAAATTTAAAAAAAAAACAGATCCCGAGTTATTGGAACTCGCAGAGTGAAATAACAAGTTGATGATCGACGTTGCCAGTGTCTACCCCCCGGCAGTTGTGATTCTTCTTCTTTGGTAGTCTTGTTTCGCAAACGTCGGATGATCTTCAACCTTGCGTCGCGAAGTCGAGCCTTTTATCGCGAAGGGGGAGCAAACCGACGATACCGCGAGACTATCTTCGCTCGAAGTTTTGCAAGTGTTAAAACAGTTCGAAGTAACTGTCAATTGCAGAACTGACTCTGTCAATTCTTTAAAACGTACGCATCGCGAAGTGTGTGTAAAATATGACACACAATGAAAATACATAAACTGTGTTTCTTTGAAAAATTTTTAATTTCATCTTGAACACCACTTTGTTTCTTCGTTGCCCTGAAATACTCTAAAACGTGCTGAAATTACAAATATAATTGCAATTTCTACCTAAATTTTACAATAATAAATAGCAAAAGCGAATTTTTTTTTCTACACGAAGAGTATACTCGACATAAATGCTTAAGGGGTTGAATTTAAATATTTTTTATCTCCCCTCCTACTACACAATTGAATATTATCCGTGCCTGGTGGGAGTACTTGGTTAATAACGATTCAAACAATTAAACGAATTCATCAGTTAATCATTCAACTCGGGTCAACCACGTCGTTCGGATCGATCGACCGTCTCAGAAGTGATTCACATTCACGGAAGACAAAGGCGAAATTTCGAGAGGGGGAAAGCTTGGCCACGCGTGTACGTGTGTACGTACCACCTCGAGATTTTCCTTTTGAGTTTCCTGACCGACAGCCTCTCCAACGTTCGTGACTCCCAGGTCTTCAGCGGCTCCATCGGGCGTGGGTCGCCGATCCTGACCGACGACACGCGTAATCGGCCACGGTTCGAAGGTCCGGCCGAAGCGATGCGACGAGTGCCACTGCACGCGGGCCGTGCTGCACATCGCGGTCCCGATGGAGCCGGCAAAGAGGAGGGAAAAAAAAAAATACACAGACACACACACACACGCACGCACGCACACAACGGCGAAAGGAAGAAGAGAGACGCGATTGCCCGCGAACGTGAAACGAACGCGACTTAATCCACCGCGATGCGTGTCACTCGGTGTCCCGTGTGCGGTTTTACGGCTGACACGCGGCTTTATTTTAAACACACTCTCGCGCGCCTCGTTCCACCTGCTCGAGGGCGCTTCGTTCAGCTGGTGTCGATTGAGAGATCGTCCGAGGGAAGATCACGGAGGACGTCTCACGGTGCGGTTAATTCGTGAAGAGGGTATCGAAAATCACCAACACCGCGCGGAAGAGCATAGAGTTGATCGGTGATTTGTTCTTTTTCTTTTTTTTTCTTTTTTTTTTAAGTTTCTCGAGACTGACTCTCGTTCCGAGGTGTCGTCATAATGAGAATTTGAAAAGAAGATGGGTAAGATGGAAAGTCACGATATTGGTGACTTTTTTATAAACGCTGGAAATACGGGATTGTATAATGTATAATTACAATTTATCTATAATTTCTAGTGTAAATTTAATTTTAGTTATAATTTTCAATTGAAATTTAATTTTAATTACAATTTTTAATTTGAACTTGATTTTAGTTAGAATTTTTAATTTTAATTTAATATATAATTACAGTTTACAAATTATGACATATATCATGTGACATATATAATTTACAATTTAATATACAATTACAATTTATAAATTATAATATATATAATATATATAATTACAATTTACAAATTATAATATACAGAATTATGCATAATATAATTTCAGACGAAAATAAAGGTTGTGCACGATCTACGAATGTTGTTGACATGGTAGTTTTACATACATACATGACAATTTCTTTCCTTTTGCTTCTTCGATAACCGAAGAGTTTGCGTTGCATCGCGAAAAGACTAGCAAAACTACCTGAATCCGATCTGAAGATCAAATAGAATAACTGTACTAGTTAGACTTAATTGCCGACATCATTACCCACATTTTTTTCTTTTCAGTCACACTTCTTCAACACTGCTACCCTCGGTTTGAAAAATGCACAAATCTCCCTTGCAGTTATCCAGTTTGTCTTCGTAGGTCTCAGTGATACTAAAGGAATGACAAAATCCCAACTAACCTTTCCAAGGGTCCGTTAATTGCGAAAGGGCCAAGGAAGCAAATAAAGGAACGAGATAACTGTTCGAGGAAGACAAAGAGTCAGGTTAGAAAAGCAAACAGCGTTCGATGCATGGCGGAGTGCAACGAACGAGGCTGCACGAGGAGGAGAGTCCTGAGTCATTGACACCGCCTGCGTTTTCTCTCACATCACGGTGTATTGTCTTCAAAAGTGGAAACGAATCTAGCGAACGACCCGCGCAATCTTCAGCTAATCACCGCGTTACACATCCGGCGCCGGTTCCTCCTTCGAACTGAAGAAAGTGGTGCCGGCTCGTAATAAGGAAACACGGTTGCTGCGAAACAATCGGATACGCGGAGAAAGAGAAATGTAGATCCACTTTTCAGAATTGTTGCTGTGTCGTTCTATTTGTACAACACATGTGGATTCAACATGAAGAGTATGTAACAAGGTAATTTTTAGCACGACAGAATTGTCCAGCCTGTAATAATTTTGGAAAAGACAGTGATATTTAAAATAAAATAAATATTTAAAAATAAATATTAAAACCTTAATAATTCTCGTAATTATTTCATCTAATACAGGATGATTCACGTAACTTATACTTAAAGTATAACTTTTAAATTGTGCGTCTAATGAAAAATTGTTTAATACAGAAAGTTGTATGGTTTTAAGGGAGGCGAAATATGGTATGTATCAATTTCTTTTGTGTGTTGAAGGGTTTCGCATTCGTCGAGGAATTCATAAGATCAATTTATATATAATTTACAGAGTGTTTCGCGAAAACCACGCCATCTGATTATCTTCTTTGTTGATGATGGTATGAAAATCGTTCCTGACGTAGCTTAACCTGAAACTGTTTCTTGCTTTAAATATCACTTTTTGATGATTCTTTCGAGTTCTTTTATTTATAACACAAACAGATCCTTTTGAAAGAAAAAAAAAGGAACAGCAACATGAAAATCTTCTCAGAATGTTCCTTCGTTCGTTAGGAACCTGACTTTGAAACAGTGACACGTGAACTACAGGCGGTGCAGGTATATATCATAAGCGGCGGATTAACTCAAGCCGTATTAATTCGAGTCATTGGTTTTCGTTTCTCGAGGCGGGATCGCCGCGCGATTGGCTCGATAGAGAACAAAATGAAGGAAAAAGAAAAAAAAATGTCCGTACAAGCGAAAGCGGGAAGGTAGTCGGGTCGGTTATGAAGCTGGCGAGATGACCAAAGGAAAACGAGTCTCTAGACAGGGTACACGGCGTGATTGGACGAAAATCCAATTTCCAGCTCCGTCCCAGAGCACGTGTGATCTCGTTAAGAGCTGGTCGAACCCAGTTACCATCTTCCCTGCACCTACCTGTCGAATCACCATTTTTATTTCGAGGGCTCAACACCCATCGAAAAGCTGTTACGCGCACCAGGGCCAGAAAAGGAAAGAAAAAAGGAAAAAAAAGGGGGGCGGGGAAACGAGAAATGAAAAATTAAATCTTTCCGCCCTAGACCCAGGCTACGGTGGAACATCCTTATTTCATCAGCCGGAATGGCAAGAACACGGAAGGAAAGAAACGGTAAGTAAAATGGAAAAAAGGGAGAAGAGACGACGAGGGAAACAACCTGTGCGTAAAAAAAAGGGGGGATTGAAGTGAACCCGCGAACGGGCGAATGTTTTGCCTTTCCACAGCATTTCCGCGGGTGAAATGATTTCCATAATGCGGCGCATTCACGATGAACAACGAACGAACCACCCACCACCCTCCCGCCATCACGTTGAACCAAAGTGGACGTCTCGTCATGTCGTTCCACCAACGCGTGTCGAGCAAACAGCTCGTTACAAACTCGTTGTTTCGCGTGTATTCGCGTAGCCACCCCTCTGTATCGGGAAACTCTCCTTCACCCTCTCGGGCAAACGGCGACATCGTGGGCTAGGGCTTACAAAAGGAACGCGGAATGCACCTACCGACCCAATAAGCATCGTTTCATTGTCGAACCGCGTGAAACCGATTGCAGAGCACTTGCCTAGAGAATCGCTCTACCGTGAACAGTGCCTACTGCGAATGATCTCTCTCACAACGGGTGAATTTCGTGTACAGTATTCCAATTTCGTGAACGTTGAATTGAAAGACGTCGGTGAAATTTCAATGGAATTTATAGTAGTTTGATGAGGTGAGATGGGTTTTTGCTTTTGAGTGATACGTTATATCTTTGTTGGATGACCAACCCGGACAATATTGAATCTATGCAGATACTGATAACGAGCTAGCAACAGTCTTAACATAAAAGTGGACTGTGAATAGTTAGTCATAAGAGCAAGATCCAGTAGTTGATCTATGCTCCTTCCACTTGACGATGATAAATATATATAAGGACTTTAGAGACATTCGATAGCAAAAAAAACATTCTAAATCATTATAGAGACATTCTATGACATTGAAAGCATTCTAAATCATTCTACGTCATATTCAAAAGCATTAAACGTTGTAAATCATTCTATATCGTTCAATTTCATACACGAAACCGAAAGGGAGTAAACTCTTCTAAATTATAAGCGTGTTGACTCCATTACGTTGACTATTCGTTTTTGAAAAACGAGGCAAATTAAACATTATTAAAAATTATTACGCGTAGGTACTTGTGTAATTAAATATAAAAGAATTGTCTGCTCATCTTTCAAATTATAATTTGTTCATATTTTCATCAACGAAGCAACAATCTTTTTCGGAACGCTGCGCGTTAATATAGCGTATTTGGAAGTTACAGGCTACATTTCTAGATCATGGTCATTCACGAAATTAAAGAGATCAAGTTCAGACAGAAAACGCTTCGACTATTTTTCACGCGCAAGTAGAAGCTCGCGATTCAATCATTCCAACAATCTACGAAGATACTAGGGGGGAAAATTTTCGATTCCTCGAAAAAAGAAAGTTCACTTTATCTTGTATGCGAAGAAAGAACGCCCTATCGCTCATCCATATTCCAGCAGTTTCAGGAACGAAGTTTATTTCCAACTATCGGACGTGCTTCCCTTGACCTCGAGGTCGAGGTTGTGGTGGAAGGGGTGGGGGGAGGGGAGGTTTCGCGGAAGCGCCGAAAAACCAGGAGCGAGGAAAGGGTTGGCCGATGAAAAGCGACACGAGTGTTTCGCGTTAAGCGCGTTCCGCTCTATTTCGTTCGTGCACGGCCTTGAAACGGGCGCGCCTCGTGCGCATGAAAGGGCTCGCGTCTCCTCCAGGCAATCCTCCCTTTTCAGATGCTTCGCGCTGTTCCCGCTGGATACGCCGGAATAGGTCCGCCATTAAAAAAAAAGAGAGAGAGGGGAGAAAAAGGCCCAAGGCAGAAGAAAAGGGGGGAGGGAGGGCAGAAAGGTGGCGCAGCTTCCGACACGTGAAAGGGAGAAACGCGGAGAAACGAAACATTACCTAATGCCGTGTTTTCACTGCGAGAACACCGCGCGCCCCCAACGCTCGATTCGTCCGTCTGTTTGTCCTTTGTCGCCCCCTTATCCGCCGCGTTATCTCCACCCCTTTCCAGCCTATCTTTTTGTTCGCCAACTATCCGAGGGGTGTCGATTTCCGTGTAATCAACGAGGAATCGAGAGGCAGACAGACAGACAGACAGACAGACAAAGAGAAGGAGAGAGAGAAAGTGCTACGGACGGGGGTGCAGTGTCGGGGTTAATTGTTGTCTCGTCAGTCAATGTTGCGTACGTTCGCGATCGTTAACGGCGTGAAACGCCCCGCGCGGCACTCGAAACGACTCGACGATCGTCGACGCCTGTTCGATGGACTTTTAACTCGACGATGAATACTTTATCGCCCGTTGAAAGGTGTACGCTCCGACGCTCACACCACGTCCTGCCCACTCGAAAAAGAATTTCGCTGCTCGAGGAGTTTTCCACGTAGCTTTCTCTCTCTCTCTCTCTCCTCCCGAGTATCTCTTCCGGACCGAAAGTTTAGAACCTTCGAACCTTTTTCCACGCGGCGAGGAAAACCCTCGACCGGCGGGTCGGTCCAATTAACGAACGTGCCAATTTCCGCGAGATTCGTTCGCCACTTCGCTCGACATCAATCATCGTTAACAGTTTCATTCCGGTGAGAAACAGTGCGCCAATTTTCGATTCGTTTTCGTCACGGCACGGGCCATCTCTTTTCTGCGTGAAAAAAAAAAAAAAAGAAAGAAAGAAGAAAGGAAACGAAGGAGATGTAACGCGCTTATTCCGGACTCGCGAGTCTCGTGTTTTACGAGAGACGGCACATGGCTGGTTGGTAGAGGGAGGAGCGTAAATAACGATAACTGTGCAGCGTGGGATTTCGGAATTTATCGCGAGAAAATCGAACCCGACGGTAACGCTGTAACGAAATTACGAGGATCGGCCACGCGACACGAGGGGGAAAAACCTCCGGGTCCGGAGAACGAGTGCGCGACACGTAATTAAGCAGAATGGGGAAAGGTTGGCCGTGCGGGAATTCGATAATTATCGAACGGTGAATTAAAAAGGGAATTTTCCAGCGTTTTTCAGTGACCTGTCCAGCGGACGGTGACCTGTGAAAAATTTCCAGTCGATATCGCGACCAATTTCAACCCTGTGCAGAACGGACCGATAGTGCCCGATTATACTTAGTCGATGCTCCTTGATAAATACATAAAATCGTCCAGATTTCTTGTCGAACATAGACGAGGGAAACTGTTGCATAAATACAGCTACATTTTGAAAAACAGCATTCTTAACAAATATATAAAATAGCCTAGATTTTTCCAACGTATACTTTATAGTTGTATTTTACAAGCAACTGTTAGACAAAGCCACGTTACAACAGCTACGTTTTGAAAAACAGCATTCTTAATAAATATATAAAATGGTCTAGATTTGTCCAACATGTTTTCTTGTTATATTTTACGAGCACAGATAAGAAAAGCTGTTATATAAACACACTATTAAATTATATTCCCGCTCAAAAGTCTTTTACACTTTTATTTTCAATATTCAGTATTTATCGCGTATTATCGTGTATACATATTTAACGATACAACATGATACAATGTATAATGATATAATAACACAATATAATACATTATTTATACAATATATAAACAATATATAATACAATATTAATACATTAACAGAGTCTTTATTGTATATTGTATATCGTAGGTTTTATATTTATTGTATTTAATTACCTCGTGTGTACTGTATTTATCGTAAATACATCGTATTGCATATTGTGTGTAGAATTTGTACCTTCATACTGTAACCTATCATATTATTTTTATCGTACAATAAAAATAATTATTACTATCGCACAAACAGTACTTGTCCAAGATTTTCAAGCAGGGGTCACGTTTTAACATTGTTGTTATTTTTCACAGACAAAATATGTAAACCAGCAAGGTTTGGCTACCAACAATTTGAATGAAAAAAA
This sequence comes from Tetragonisca angustula, assembly GCA_036937485.2. Lineage (NCBI taxonomy): Eukaryota > Metazoa > Arthropoda > Insecta > Hymenoptera > Apidae > Tetragonisca > Tetragonisca angustula. The sequence continues at coordinate 1,433,272 of JAWNGG020000009.1, read as the reverse complement.
ATAGTTTGACGCACCGAGCAAAAAATATTTTCGCGAACAATTTCAGTGAAAGAATATTTGACACTCGTGCAAGCCAGGATTAAATGCAATTCTAAACCGTTAGCTGGTCTATTTATCGTTTGGAGGGTGGCCTTGGAATACCATGAAATTCCAACGAAACGAATTTCTCGATGGATTTACATGGCACGTTGCGTGCAGGAGTTCGGGCAGGTCAAGAATATATCCCCGCAGGTGAAGAACGGACGAACAGAGTGTGTGCGCCGACCGCAGAGCACTGCGTGGTTAATCGAGTGTCAAGGGTCGAGGGGATCTTTAAATTATAGTAACGAAAGGGCCAGTGATTTTTATTTTGACCAACGTCTCTTACGTTTACGAACGTTGCACGAAACGTTGCGAGAGCGGAAAGGCTGTTCCCCTTTCAGGAACCTGCTATTAATGTTCAATTCCGTAAATCATTCACCAAGATATCATCTGATGCTTAATTATCGCCTTCAAATGCCGGGTCGATTTTTTTCTTTTTTTTCTTTACTTGGACTGAAGTTTCAATGGAACGGGTCACCATTCACCTATTATCGATCGATCTGTGCAATTTTCAGAAGAAATTTTGTAATTTTCTTCTAATTCTTCGTCGCTTTGACACTTCAATCGAACAAACGAGCTCCTTCTTTCAATTAAAATTGCGTAGATTATTTTATTTTCATCCAAACGAGTTCGCGTATTTACAAAATCATTGTTTTTTATTTAACTTATCCATTTCAATTTAATTTTATTTCTGATAGCTTTCGTAAAGCCTCTGGCGAATTTTTAGTTTTAAAAAAGTCGATTTTACCGAAAAATACGTGATGAGTGCAACTGTTTGAAAGAAATAATTTTTGAAGCGTAAATGGAAAAATGGAAAATCGTGCTTGAGCTTAAATTCAATTTGAAATTAGTGAAATTAGTTTTTTCTTATATTTTGATGTTTTATTAAAAAGAAAAAAAAGTGGCCCACTCTATATTTCGATATCTTCCTTTCGCTCCTTTCCTGACAAGGTGCGACACACTGATTTTGATGAAATTTGGCATAAATGTAGCTTTCAAAAAAACATTTTTTATCCGTATCTTTTTTATCGACAATCGTCAAAGTTGGGGATGTGGAACATACTTTGTCAAATATCTCGGAAATTATTAAAGATACTGTTTTTACATGAATTAATGAAATTACTGCTTTTTAACGACAAATTTAATGGTGTACGCCATTTTGCAAAAACCATTTTTCGTTTAAACGATATATTAGAAAAAAAACCGTATTTTTCACAAGTTCTTCCAAATAAATTTTCTCAAATATTCGTTTATGAAAACTACATGTTCAAATTACAAGATGGAATCTCGATTTCTGCATTTATAAAAGAATTCATTATTGTCAAATCATTCCCTGGCGAGTACGGACTAGTTCTCGTACGGTCTCTGATGAAATTAACTTTTCAGTTTGGAAGTCTTTTGATTTCTACTGTTCCACAGCCATTCTACTATTCTGGTAAACGAGTCGAACGATATGAGAAAAGAATTGGCGATTCGATTTCGCTGTACCTCTCCTTTCCCCAGGCGCAACAGACAGACGATGCAAAGCAGATCCAGGCAATGCAATCATCCTCGGTGGCAATATTTTCGAAAAAGCGACGTACCCGCAAATGTAGCCGAATTCGCGACGAGCGAGGAATAATCGAGCCAGCGAGACGAACGGAGGGGTTGTTCGGCGCGGCGAGTCGGCGTGAGTCACCTCGCCATAAAACGCGATCAACCCCTCGCGCGTTAACCCTGGGGGTACCGTAGACGTTTCGACCATATCCTAGGGCAGCGTGTACCAACCGCGACCCCGTAAACATTTTATCCTACGCAGTTTCGAAACTCTTTGAAGGGAGTGGCTTCCTTCGTCGTGCTTTACGAGTGCTCGAGACCCGGTGGAAATTATCCATAGCTCGCGTCGAAGCGAACTCGGTGTAACACGATCGATAGGCTCCACGTAGAAATTTCTCGGGGAAACGAAGGAACACACTGCTCCACTTTTTGGATGGGCTACGGACACACGCACACAAAGCCCCGCACGCGCGTCTGATAAATATATCTCTCGCGTCGATCGTCAGTCGCGAACTCTCTACCACCACTCGGAGAAATTGGCGGAACATTGGAGGAACGAGTGTCTGCGCTGCAGAATTTGGAAACTTTGATGAAAACGCGGCTCGATAACGCGGGGTGTAACGGGGAGGAGGGCGAGACGCGAGCGTCTGATGGCGAAGTAATTACCCCTTTGAAACACCGTCTAAGACCGAAGTCAATAAGATCCAGCCGGGGTATTGAAGTTCTGCGCACGAAACCACGACAGACGATGGTTGCGCCGATGGATCGAGAGAGAAAAAAAAAAAAACGACGAAACAGAGAAAAAAGAGCGACCGAATTTTATTCAATGGTTCTCGCCCTGGAGAAAGCGGTGTCGGTGTCGTAGATCGGTTATTCGATTTAAAATCCGTTGCGAACAACGATAAACCGGCTAGTCACGCGAGCGAGTAGTATCCCTCGATCTGCCGTTTTACGTACCGCCTTTCATTACTTAATCGCGCGTTCGCCTCCTCGCTGACTTCGTTCCTTTTTTTTTTTTTTTTTCGGTAACGAGGTTCACCCCTCTTCACCCAGACGGTCCTCTTCCTCTCACGGCCGATTTCGCCCTGTGATCGTTTGATCCCGGCCTCGACCATGGTACACCGAACAAGGAGCATTTACGCGAAACTGCTTTTCCACCAGACGTCCAAGGGGACTCTGTGAGAGTAGGGTTAACTCCAGAAAAGAAGCCTTGTACCGTTACGTGAACGACGAAGGCGGAGTCCGACTAAATTTGATCAAAAATATCCTTGGGAACAAACGTTTCAAACTACTGGGGAACAACGTTCACGTAATATGGTAATATCTTCTTTGCAATTTTCTTCGAACGCTGAAACTATCAAGGACAGAGGCATTTTCATCGGAGATGTTAAAGTGAAAAAAAAAAAAAAAAAATAGAAAAATAATAGAACACACAGGCGTTCGTTTATGTGTTTTATAAAAAATTGTTGGATTTCGTGTAACGAAGTCAATACGCTTGTAATTTCAAAGAGCTTATTCCTTGTTACAATCGTGCTTGTGTATGAAATAGAATGAAATAGAATGATTTAGAATCTCTAATGCTCTAGAATGTCTCTAAAGCATGTCCTTATATATATATATATTTGGTTAACATCGTCAAGTAGAAGGGGAAGGAGCATAGATGACCAACTATTGGATCTTGTCCTTGTGACTAACTATTCACAGTTCATTTTTGTGTGGACTGTTGCTAGCTCATTGTCAGTGTTTGCACAGATTCAATATTGTCCAGGTTGGTCCAACAAAATCATTTAGATCTGATAATGAAAATTATGAATCTACAGTCTACTGTTAATTAATTTGAGACTTTGTAGCAGAAACAGCTGTTGAAGGAATACTCAAACGTTTTCAATCGAATTTCTACGCAACAGAAGAAAATTCATCATATTACACAACTGCGAATAGAATTCCAGTGTATAAACATTACCTAATTCAAAAATGTTTTCAACAGCAGAGTGACACGTGGTTTATATTTTTCAACTAGCAGAATCCGAAGAACCTCCTCTCCTTAATCGTACTAATTTTTAATCTAATTTCCATACAATAGAAGAAATTAAAAAAAAAAAATTCATCATATTGCACAACTGTCCGAATGCAATCCCAGTTGGAGATTTTAGTTTCCACCGCGTAAACGTATATTTTCTATGAATTTTTTCAAAACGACACGTGGTTTGCATCTTTCGAAAGGAAAGGACTGCTCGACTCACGGGAGAACAACCCCCTCCCCTTATTCGAGGTTCAAGGTTCCCAGCGAAGAGGGTGGAGGAAAGGAAACGAAACACAAAAACAGAAACAAGGGCGAAAGGGTGGATTTATCCGCCGAGAGGACGAACTCCAGAGAATAACGCCTGCGAAAGACAATTACGTCGAAGTCGAACGATAAATGTTCCACGCAACGAAGAGGGATGAAAAGAGGCGAGAAAACCGAGTGAGGCTAAGGGACAGAGAAAATGAGAGGCGAGTTAATAGAGAAAACAGGAGGAGGAGGAGGAGGAGGAGAGAGGAGGAACAGAAAAGAAGCAAAAGGAGAAGAACCGTGGAGGATGGGTAGAAGAAAGGAAAGGAGAAAACGAGAAGTGAGAGTCGAGTAAGGATAAAAGTGCAAGGGAAAGGGGGAGGGGGAGGGTTGAAAAAGGAAGTCGGTGGTGGAGGGGGCAAGACGTACAGAGAAGTTGCGCAAGTACGCTCTCGAGCGTTCGGTTTCGTTCGCAATCTCGCGAGCTTGCATCCGGCTGGATGCACACCAAGTAGTGCACGAGTTTTCGAAAAGGGGAGTCCGGCGCACGGAGAGATACGGGAAGCTTACGAAGCCAACGAGACGTGGAGGGCTGCCTGGGACACGCGAATCTCGCCCAGGCTGGGGCTAACGAGGCCTTGGAGAACGGACAATAATGAATCTCGAGAAGCAAAGGCAAAATATTGCACTCGTGAACAACCATCGACTAATGGCGGTGGCCGTGTCCCTCTCTCTCGCGTCAACTTTGCTCCCGTTTGAGCAGAGTTTGGCATTATGCATAGGCGATTACGGTATTAGAGGAACATCCCCCAAGCCCACCGCCCAAGGAAAGAATGTTTAGTGTGTTCCGTGCCAAACGAATTTAACCTGAAGCACACTCCGGTCTGAAGAGTCCGCGGGCTTAATTAAGTCACGTGTGCTTGCGCGAGATGAGCGAGAACCAGAGAAAATTAAGCTGCAAAGAGGACTCGAGGGCCTCGTGAAAATTTAGGGAAAAAAACCTTTGACGACTCGATAGATCGACTGTGAATCTCCTAACGTCCCCCACCGCTCGGCTAAGTTACCTTCTTTCGCTTTTTCCCTCACCTCCAGCTGGACAGACGTCGAAATTCTTCGTCACGTTTCAACAGTTGTGGCAACATACAATACACAACACCGTCAAAATTGCAGCAGCTGTTTTTGAAAATGCAAGAAACTTTGGAATTACGTTGCTCCAACGCTTGGAATGAATTTTCACGTAGCCAATTAAATTGTTTCATCAAGCTGCAAGATGTATATTAATAGCAGATTGCGCGAAAACACTGCGAAAGAAAATCGTGGAGAATATTGATTCGATCTCACCCGCGTCCGCTCATTTTCACTTGCAATCTCGCGGCGGGGAATTTTCTGCAGCTCGACGGGCAGAATAATCTTGCAAGTTATCGATCCGTGAAACTGATTCGCCGAAAGAGAGAAGAGAAAAAAAAGGGGAAAAAAAGAGGAACGATGGAAAAGAAAACCGTGGAGGCGGAGAACACGGAGTGTCTCTGGGAATTCGTATTCCTATTGCCTATTTCTACGATATATCAAAGCGGAAAGGGGGAAGCGGTAATCGCGAAGTAAGACAAGGGGGAAAACGTTTCGGGGGAGCATTTAGAAGTAGTACAAGTCGAAGGGTGAGAAGCTCTTCGAGACCGAGAGAGCGATCTCTCCGAGGGTAGAGCACGAGAATGGCGAGTTTTACACAGAGAGAAACGCGAAAACGTTCCGCTCTTTCCACCTTTCCCTCTCCGTCTCTTCCTCCTTCTTTTTTCCTTTTTTCTCCTTTACCGCTCCCCCCTCCTACCATCTTTCTCTTCTCTTCTCTATTTCCATCGCTGGTTCCACCATCGTTGGCTCTCAGTCCCGAGCCCCTCGAATTACAGAAAGCCTTTATTATCGACGCATAGAACGCTCGCCTCTGTCTGTGCACACAACGGAAATTGCCTGAGAACGCTTCGAATATCATCTTCACGGCGGAGAGTTTAATTGGCTAAAGTCACTTCTGCCCCTCGGCAACAGCTGACCCGGCAAAGATATGAAAATCGACCTCGCTCGAAAATAAATGCTCTTTATATTTCATCCACCCTCCCTCTGCTATTTCGCGCGTTGATCCGTCGTTTTCCTTTTCCCTTCCGCGGCTTTTTTTCTTATCGACGGCGCGAGGCACGAATCGCGATAACGATCGGGAGATTACGATATCTTCGAAGAAGAAGAAAAAAAAAAAAATCAATTCCGCTGGTAATAACAAGCGATGGAAAGGAAATCGATATAACGCGAGGGAGGAGATTCTTAACTGCGAGAGATGGGCAGGTACACGGTTAAAAACAATCGTGGAACTCGTTGCGAAGCCATTTCTACGACGGAGATACGATCGGGCCGATCGAGCTCCGATAAATCATTCGCGACGCCAATGGACGCCGATGCCACAGAGAATGCAATGATGCCAACGAGAAGCGAGTCCTCGTTCAAAGGGCAAAAAGTAATTGCCAAGTTCGGCGCGAGCTCGGCCACGAATGGCAAATATACTTTTAATAGCGCGGCAAGTAAGAGTTCGTGTCTCGATGCTTTCCGCCAGAACGCATCGTCCGCTTGCAATTTATTTACGTCGTACAACGGCCTTTTGTTTCGTTGCGTGCTGTATTTTCTTTCCGTACATCGCGCCGATTCTTACGAGGACGATTCGCGGCTTCGATTTACGAGGCTAAAAGAGCCACATTTCCGCAAGAAATAAATACATCGATAATCTTGGAACGTGGAATATATACGGGCTGTATAAACGCGTTTGCTGTACAAACCAATCGCTCTATTTATTTTATTTTTAAACTCGCGGTGGAATTATTGCCACTCGCGATAATACACGATAATACGTTTCGAAGCTTCAAACGTGCGACGCACGTTCAGAAACGTCAAAGCGACCTATGTACCTTGTGTTCATGGAGCCGTACATTTTCCTAAACACGCACTCTCTCGTGCAACCCACGCTAGTTAGTATGTACACCCCCGTTCATAATATCTTTAAGAGCGATTGCCTCGTTTCAAAGCGCAAGATTACAAACACTCGTGCATTTAACATTGCAACAATAATAATAATATCATCGATTTGACGCAACAAAAAACAAATAGTAAATGTTTGAACTGATAGCGAAATTGTTACAAGCAAAAAAAAAAAAAAAAAAAAAGAAAAGAATGATAAATCACGCATGACAACACGCTGAATCGCATTTATTAATACAGTGATAAAACAGCAATTGGCAGTTTTTGCAATTATGTCAAAGAAACGCTATCGCGCCGCGTGGCGCTAAAAAAAAAAAACCGATTAAACGTCGCGTATCTGTCATTCGCGTGAATAAAACATTCTGATCAACAATTACAATTAGTCGTTCCATTGAATTAATTGCAACGTCACGTATCGCGATGCAATGGCCGCGGAGGGGGAAACGCACACATCGACGACGAAACTTCTGGAACGGAGTTTCTAACTCTCGACATATCGGTTTGGCTTTTATCGTAAACACGGGCGGATCCGACGCGGGAGCTCTCCGTTCGCTTCAGCTAAAGAAGAATGCGTAACGGGGAGAGGGATGGGGTGGGGTGGCGGAGGGGGAGGGGAGGGGAGGGGAGGAGGTAGAGCTCAGCCGAGATCCAAGCGCGGAATTGACGGCTAATTTTCGCTAAAAAGCGTTGAATAGCGGTGGGTCGCAGCGGGAGCAACGGCACGGCCGTCGGAGAATGGAGAAATGCCGGAATGGGTGGGGTAGGGGGGAGGAGGAGGAGGAGGAGGAACGGACGGAACAGAGGGAAATAGGGAAACGGTTGAACATCGGGGAAAAACGGTTTTTGCGTTTAATGAAAAAAACCCGTGCGGCTGCGTCGCGTTGCACATCCTCGCGTGTGCCTGCATTAATGCCTTGGCAAGCTTATTCATCCGGCGCCAGCGAGGAGAAACAGCGCGCGGCGTTCCCGTGTTTAATTCGCGGTATCGCGGCCCCGCGCTGCATTCAACCAAGGCTAATTAATCGGGCTAATAATTAAAAACGCGTGCGTGCCGCGCGCGCACCCGCCAACTTTTCTCTCTCGACATTCGTGTGTTTGCCAACGAATTGTTTCGCTCTGGCCTGGAATCTCTCTCATTGTCTCGGTGATCATTTCGTTCGGCAAATACACGTACATATCTCGAAACACTCCGTCTCTCGTTTAAACACGTTACCTAAAGAGCCGCTGCTCGAACTTTACAGAACTTTTGCAGGTCGTTCCGTGTTCCGCGGTCCTCCGGTTCGAAGGATAGGCAGAGGCAGTAATTTATATGCAAATTGGGCTCGGGCTCACCTGTCGATAAAACCATCTCCGTCGCCGTCGCATGCCTGGAACAGCTTCCTCACGCGTTCCTCGTCGCAGATGGAGCCTGCTTCACTCTCAGCATCCGCGGTTTGTGACATCTTCACTCTGCCTCTTGTTTATCCATTGTGACGAACTATCGGCGCACTAGCCATCCGTGTCGTGTCCATTCTTCCGCAACGTTTTTCTTTTTCTCTCTCTCTCTCTCTTTCCCCCTTGTCACGTTCAAGAGGTCACCTCGTCGTCGCTAATCGAGTTTCTCTTATCGCTCCGGTGCATCTTCTCTCCCTCTTAGTACTCTTTGTGCTCGCGCGTTCAAACAGACACCGATTAGTCCGTGGACTGAACTAGTTTTCGGCAACGAGAAGTTCTCAGCTCCCTGAATCTCCTGAGCGTCGAACGCGTCGAAGTGCTGTCCAACACGGTGGATCTCGTTAAGTCACGTGTTGCATCGCGATCTCTCATTAATCGATCTCGGGAGACGTAATTCGAATCGTCGACCGCCACCGCGGCATCAAGTCCCGGGAACGAGAGGGTCTACGAACCTCGGTAGAGGCGACGGCTATTTTTAGACGTGCTTAAAGCACGTAGATTCCCTTGTTCCGCGAGATTTCGCCGACACATCAAGTGATAAACAGATCGCGGCTAGACGAGCGCGGCTAGTCAATCTCCCGGGTATATATATATATACATATGTATATATATATATATATATATATATATATATATATATATATATATATGCGTGTATATATATTTTCGGCGTACGAATTTCAGAATCTTTTGACGCGAGATCGCGTGTGGGCGTTCGTCTTATCACTGGCTCGTCGTCGAAAGGGTGAGACGGTTACGTCTTTCCGGTGTGACCGTGCACGCACACGAAATCCCGCAACCGCTGTTCCCAGTGTCACCGAGTCACTAACCCTAACCTCAAAACCGGACTCGAGACTCACCCACCCTCGCGAGCCGTACAGCGGGCAATAAAAACTATCGATTGAGCGTACCGCGGTCAAAAAACTTTGACAGCTCGCGCCATCTTGGAATTTTCGGGCACGACGAAAACAAAGATGGCGGCCGCGCCGCGAGCCGGCAGGCGGTACATTCGAATCTCGCTGAGAGATGTCGCCACCAGGAGCGACGAGTTTTCTTTTCTCTCTCTCTCTCTCTCTCTCTCTCTCTCGTAAAAGAGTAATTGAAAACGTTGCAAAACACACGTGTGTATAGTGAAAATAAATTATCTTTATTACTTCAGTGTCGTTGAACAAAAGTAAAACTAAAACTCGTTTGCGCATGCAACGGTAACTTAAGCGTATATATATACACATATATATATATATAAGTTGCAGATGCACGATTCGTATGATAATCTCGGTTAAGACTTCAACTTCTCAGCCAGATCGGGTAAAAGTTTCTTCAGTTTGCCAACATCGTGGCTGAAGGCCCACATTATGCATCGGGTGTGCTGTTCGGTGGGCAAATCCCGAAGTTCTTCGTCCGTCTCGTACCACTGACTACCTCTCTCCTTGATTCGGTCTGCTAGACTTCGTAGATTCTTATTCCTCTCTATGTCCCACGTGATACTCTTGTCTGGTACCTGAACGTTCCTCAGCTTCTTGTAGTCCCCATCCGCTTCCTTGTACGCTCTGCAGAGTATATCACAAAAGAAACTATCATACAAATATCTTAAATCATAAATAAATATTAATAATAACGCGACGTGTACTGATTTTAATGATCCACAATAAAAGAAATGTACTTAAGAAATCCATTATCCTCGATCTTATATCTGTCGGCCAACGGCTCGTAGGCTTGCACCAAATCGATGGGCAAATAATTGAAGTTCTCCTTTGCCCGGCCATTCACATTATAATCCGTGATCCAATTCTCCAACACTTGGACGGCTTCTTTCATGTTCTTGATCTTTTGCTCGTCCTTTGTGCACGACATCACTCGCTCAGCCCTTTTCACCAGGCCGGCGATCGCGTGGTACTGATAACTTACGTCTCTACCCTCCAACGACTTGATACTCTGCAAAGCTTTCTCCTTATCTTTGAAACTGAGTCCGCTCTCCTCTTTCTCAGTCTTTTCTCCCTCGGGTGACGGTTTCGCGACCTTTTTGTCCGGCTCGTCGTTCTCCACCTCGTCGCTGGACGAACCGCTGCGCCTCCTCTTCACACCTTTGTTCTTGGCATTTTCGTCCACCTCCGTGTCCTCGTTATCCTCGGATCCAAACTTCTCCTCCGCCTGAGCCGCCAGTTTCTTCAGTTTGGCCGGGTCCGGACTGTAGCCCAACATGATGCACCGAACGTGCTCCTTAGTTGGAAGTCCACGGAAGTCACCGACGTCGGTCTCGTACCATTGCACGTGCTTCTGTTTGATCTTATCGACGATCTGCTTCAACCGTCGATTTCTCTCGATATCCCAAGTGGTCTCCCCGCTCGGAGTCTTAACCGCTCGTAGACTTTTGTAGTCGCCCCTCTCCTCCTTGTACGCGCTGAAATACCAGAAAGCACGTAAGATATTTACACAGATGTGTACGGACGTATTTATACTACGGATGAATCAGAGAAAGATTAAAGTAAACACAAATAAATGCTCGCATGTGACATTTACGCTAAAGAAGCGAAACACACACACAACGTTTGTACAGCGCAGTAATACTGAGAGTCACAGAAACATTCGATGCATCCGATTCGATATCTGGACTCTGACAACAACATCAGCCGGAAGCGACACATCGAAAACAAAAACTGATCAAATCGAATTAATATCAAGAGTATCGAGAGGTAGTTCCTTGTATCGAGTCAACAAACAAATGATCGTTCGCTTTGCGAAGACGCGAAGGAAGGAGGAAAGAAAGGAAGAGTCAATTGGCATTTACCTGTAGAATTCATCCTCCAGAATGTCATATTTCTTGGCAAGAGTCCTGAAAGCTTTTATAGTCTCGATTGGCAAGTAAGCGAGGTTCTCCCTGCTGCGATTGTTCTCCTTGTAGTCGGTTAGCCAATCCTCGAACACTTTCAGCGCCTCGCGAATATTGGCCAGCTTCTCCTCGTCCCTGGTGATTTGCAGCGTTCTTTTCGCGCGGGCCACGAAACTAGCGATCACGTGGTACTGATAACTGATATCTCGACCGTCCAGAGCCTTCAGCGTGTCCAGGGCCTTCTGCTTGTCTTTAAAACCCATCGCCGACTCTTCCGGCTCCGTGGATTTGCTTCGTCCCATCGCTGAAAATCCCACTCGTTCATCGTTCCGCGCGTGTAATCGAGCAAGATCCGCGGACACGCGAGACACGGCGCAAATTCGTATACGATCGATCAGAAGAGAATAACCAATCGCTAGAAACGGCGAACAGAGGCGGACGTGTGACGCCAGCATGTCACTTTTATCGTCGACTTGCGAAATGATCAATACAAACTGGACAATTGACTAAACTCACACTGCGATTTTTCGTCGATTTAAATATAAATCGAAACAAGTTAGACGAGATGTCATCGAGTGGCTCAATGAAAAAAAAAAAAAAAAAAAAAAGAAAGAACAACTCAGACAAGACTGTGGAAAAAACTTTGTTCAACACTTACCGAGATTTTGCTTAGCGAGATCAGTCCCTTTCGGTGTGTACTCGACTAATTTAATCAGATCACTGCAAGATGTACTGTTTTTTTTAACAAAAATACGTAGCACGCAGAAGTTTCAAGAGACTCAGCAGACTTTTCGATGGAAGTGGCTGTTCAGACTGCGCGACTGACAGTGGCAAATAGATTTACCCGGCTTCGGTCGGCAATGTTCACCAACGACACATCTGCCCGCGGAGGGAAAAGGATGGGCGGATTCGCGAGTCAGCGGAAACGAGAGGGTTTGATATAAACATATCTGCTGTGTGTCACAGCCCGAAATACGCAGCCGACCTCAGTCCGTGGTCTCGGGCTTACGTCACTAACTGCTAATACCGCTGGTGAAACGTAGGATCGACAAGACTGGAAAGACTGCGTGCACGAATCGCGTGTTTGGGTCAAGCTCGTATAATCGGTTATGTTAATCAATGCGACGCGACGTATCGAACGTTTCGCCGGTGTTTTGCTTTCAGTTTCAGAGATGGAGAGAGAGAGAGAGAGAGAGAGAGAGAAGCGGCGGCTTCTTCGATTTCTCGCGCATCTCGCTCGATGACACCGGAAGAATAAACTTGGTTGATGACGTTGTCCAGAAACCTTGAAACGCTGAGGCCACGCGTGTATGCGTGTGCGCGTGCGTGTGTGTTTCGATAGATTTATTTGATATTTACAGAAGTTACAGTATCCTGGCGAACTACTCGGACACGAGCGTGTTGCAACGACCATCACAAAGCGACTGGATCTCCCGGGCTACAAGGTTTTTAGTCGATCATTCGAACTTCACTATTTACAAGATTCGTGGTACGCGCGATTCGAGTCTGAATTCTCAAGATTGTGAGAATATCTCGAGGAATCGATTTCTGTTATCCCCTCGATTCCTACTGAAATTAGCACAGAATATAATAAAATATTGCTACTAATTCATTCAAGATACCGAGCGATATTTCGACTAATTTTTGTCTAAATTAAGACAACGCACGACCATGGACGAATTAACGTTCGAATCGCGTGTTCCATTCAACGCCTACGTACACGTTACGCTTAGCCGTCTATACAATCGCATAACGTGCACGGGAGTACGGGGTGAGATCTACGACTAGAGGTTCCCTCGAGAATCGATCATCTCGACGAGTACGATTTCCCATCCTGCGGTAAAGCTGAGAGAGATTCAGCAGACGCAGCTGCCTACGCCGAGAGGACAGGCGTACGAAGTTTGCTCGATCTTCGAGCTGGTGGTGGTAGCGTCTAGCAAGGTTGGCTGCGAGAGCGTCGGTGCAGCCGGTAATTGCGTTCTCTGTACGCCGTCGTATAAAATCGATGACGCTTCTCGTTCTCTGCTGATACCCTCCGTTTCTTGCGTGTATGGGATTCTCGGTAGTTCCTGGCTTCTGGATTCAGCCGGGCCGTCGTGAGACGATAAGCGGCCGTAGTTCAGGAAGGTTTCTGTGTAGCTCGAGGGTGGATGGTGGTGACTTCCGTTGTACTCGTGCGTGTAATGGGGGTGGTATCTGTTCGACGGTGTCTTGAAGCCGTCGTTACCGCCGAGATACTGGTGCAGGTGATGCAAACTGGATGGCCCGTACACTGTTGTTTGTAAATCGAATTTTAGAGATGGTTGTACAACTCTTTGGAATTTTGACGAACATGGTAAACTTCGGTAGAGATTTCTTTCCTCTTTACCAACAGGTAGACGACATTTTACAAATATATCAATCGCTAGATCAATATCACACAATATACTGTATAAAATTTTATAGCGTAATAACGTGTCTACGGCAGAGATCTTTAGGTTTAAGAATTTTAATAGGATTGTTTCGTATAAAACCAAATAATCTAGTTTTATTGTTTCATTAATCATTTAGCGTCTCGAGCAATCTGATTCTAATAATACTTAAAAGAAAGAAAATATTTACAATGTCCATTTTATTTTATTTTTTTTTTATCGAGGAATTTTTAATCATTTCTAGATTGAAATCATTACGTATTTTTGAAAAATTTCAACGCTGATATTTATTTAAATAGAGTTGCCGATTTACCGGAGTTTGAAGCAAACGTTATTGCTAGCCGAAACTATTTGCGAATAATTTGCGAATGACTCGCAGACTATTCGCGAACAGAAGCAATATTATTCATAGTATGCCAGAGTCGCTCGCAAATAATAGATGTGAAACACTGACCTGCTGCTGTATTCGAATACATGGCGAGAACTGCATCACCGTAGCCACTGCTGGGATGTTTCGCTAATTCGGGAACATCGTTCGAGGACGATATCTTTCCAGATATCGATTGACTTCGAACGCTGTTCTGCACTTCGCTAGCAAGGCCGGACGATCCTGCAGAACCGTACGCCATGTTGAAAAGTGCTTCCGGGTCACACACGAACTTGTATACGTATCTTTCTCCCGCCACCTTCTGCATTATCCCTTTCTCGTAATAGTACCTCAACGATCTGCTTAATTTATCGTAATTCATCGCTGGTCGATTCTTCTGTACTCCCCATCTTCGAGCCACCTAGGTAGGTAGAAAATTAAAACAATAACAATGCATTCTTTAAATATTTCCACGAGTATACGGAATATACTCGGCTAAATCGAGCATCTAAGTTGTTTCTGTTGCTTTGTATTGGCTAACATCGATATCGATGCTTTTTAATATTATCAACGTTATATTATATGCATTTTAATGTTATTTTAACGTTATATTATATTTTATGTAATTTAAATATATATAATATTATATTTAATTTTATAATTTTCATATATATTAATCATAAAATTTTAAAATTTTATAATTTTAATATATATCAATTACAAAATTTTATAATTTTAATATATGTCAATTATAAAATTTTATAATTTCATAATTTTAACATATATCAATTACAAAATTTTACAATTTTAATATATGTCAATTATAAAATTTTATAATTTTATAATTTTTATATATACCAATTATGAAATTTTATAGTTTTAAAATTTTAATACATATAATTTAACGTAAGATATTAATTTAATCGTCAAGATGTAGATTCTCTGCAGAGACTTTTTTTATTACTTCAGCGAATTTACCTCTTCCGGTTCGATTAGTTTGAATTCCATTCCACGGCCGGTCCACGCAATGCAAGGCGCGTTCGCAGGATCGTCCAACAAGGTGACGAGAAACTGCCATAACTGAAGGGACCCTCGACGTTGCTGTTGATAACCGACAGACATTTCACTCCATGGTGACACGCCTGTCGTCGAGGACGGCCTCTTGCTGCTATATTCCGCGTTCCACGAACTAGGAGATCCTTTCTTCTGGTAACAATTACTCTGCCTCTCCCACGACGGATTTCTCGCGTCTAGTTGAACCCCTAACTCGGTCCACGTGGGAGTCACGCTTCTCTTACCATATACTTCCGAACTCCAGTTCTCTTGCCGCGGGAAGAAAGCTTCGCCCGAGGCTGGAACCGCCGATTGCCATTGAGACGCCGCGGAGGAAGTGCTGGCTGGCCGATTAGGCGATGGAGAGCCTCTAGCGTTTCTCGTCCCGTTCCCGTATTGCTGCTGTTGCTGGTAAACTATGCTATTGCCTGCGTGAATTTCAATGCATCGAATTAACATTGCTGCAACACTTTTGTTTCAAGTTTCAATCTCGTCTTGGCGAGTAGAGAAGATTTCACGAAATCGTACGTTTCGCCGCGAGTTTGTTTCGTGATACATAGAAATTCGAAAGTACGAGTATTTGTTTTTTGAGACTTGGAATGCTGAAATAATCGAATTTCGATTTCATTCGACTGCAAAAATAATAAAAGACAGTTGCTTTTTATATAAGTTCGAAGACTTTTCTCGTACGTACGAAAGCTCGATCGTTAATTTCAATTAAATTCGTTTCGAAACGTTGAACCAGAGACGCTAGCTAAATGCTGTTGACCGTTCAGGATTGCTCGGTATGTTTCTTATATTTTCCAGAAATACCAACATCTCCAGAGATCCGCGGATCGTGATTAAAAAGAGTTGCTGATCCACACAGCGTAAGGTGGAAGAGGAGCAAATGGTTAAGGGCGACGCGAGAGCGAGAGAAGATGCACGGAAGCAGCGGCGAGAAAGGAACGAAACGACCAAGCGACCGACGTATTAGCGATTGCACTCACGCGCGGTTGCCGGTGAAGTGCTCGTCACACAAATATCGGCAGGAAATTGGTTGATATTCAAAGCCCACGGGGTTGCCGGGATGGCGGAGCTCGCGGATAGCGGCACCGCCTGAAATACCGCGTCGAGCTCGCGCGATATGTATATTAATCGGGTGCTCTCCTCACAGGGAGAGCCCACCACCGCCGGCATCCCACCGATGCCGTGGTCCCTCGAGCCGAAAAAGCTATTCTCCAGCCGTAATCCGGTTACGTTCCAAGTCGTGTACGGGGAATATTGAAAAATTGAGAACCCTCCTCCCGATACCGAGCCGGAATGCGACGCCGCCGGTCCCGATGCAACTACCATCTTCCTTTTCTCCTTTTTTCACACGTCGATTAAAAGTCTCTGACTCTGGTTCGTCAGAATTCGAAGCTCGAGGTTTGAAAATCAAGGTGTAACGCGGCGTGTATCTCGGTGATATTAATCGGGGGGGGGGGGGGTGAATCTCGGTGAAACAAGGTGAAATGAAGAGGAGTAAGAGGGCCGGGGAGGAAAGTTAATCGTGTCGGCAAGTTAGCTTTAGCTCGCTGGCTGGCAAACGTCGGTCGGATCCCGATCCTCGATGTAGACGAGACAGACAGGAGTCGCAGGGGAAAGAGGGTTGAAAGCTGCGGGCCAATCTGGCACTCTCTCTCTCTCTAGAGAAGAGGGGCGAAGCGAGGGGAGGGAGGGAGGGTCGACCTCAACGTGCAAGCGGGGCCAGAGGCTTTGCGGGTAGTTTTAGATTAAAATTAATCGCGAGCTGATGAAACCGGTGGCGATGTAGCAAGCAGGAAAAGGGTTGAAGCCGGGACTGGTCAGGGGCGGTGCGCCAGAAGGGTTGCACGGAAAAGAGGACGGCCTCCACTCGTCCACTCTCAGACGAGCAGCTTCGCTTCTTTCCATCTCTTTCTCTCGTTCGCTCTGATCTATTCCCCCCTCCCCTCTCTCTCTCTCTATCTATCTATCTATCTATCTATCTCTGTCTGTCTCTCTCTGTGTTCCTCTGTCCCGCTTCCACCCTTCCGTTCATCATCCCCTCTTCGTCTCATTCTCTCCTCTACCCTTGTCTTTATCCTACCGTCTCTGTCTCCCTGATCCCCGAATTCCGGAGTAGAGGCCGGTTAATAATGCAAGGTCCATTTTCCATCCACCTGACGCGCCGAAATGCCCTTCTTCTCGTTCTGTCCATTCAGAGAAGGCACTCGTATTCAACGAGAATCGAATCGATCTACGACGTACGGAGTATACCGTAGTCCCGTATCGTGTATACGTTCAACTTTGTTCAAGTTGTTGAACAACAGGATTAGGGCTGCCGCTGGCCTGAAGCCTTGCACCGAGGCCGTAATCCTCGTGATCCTCCGTGCCGGTATTAATTAGCGAGATGGTGACCAATCTGCTTCACCCATTAACAGGTTATTACTATTCCACCCGCTACATTGGTCAACGAGACTGGTCGATTTAGTGGAGCAGGGAGACAGAAACGTTTAAACATCGCTCCCTTGGACCGTGGTCACCGCGTCGAGCGACAATCTTCGAAACTCGACGTGTTGGAAACTATACGTTTGATTGTATTCGAAAAAGAAAGTCTTCGAAAGAATTAAACTCGATAGAAAAAAGAAACGGTTCGTTGGGAGCCGTACCTACGTGTCAGGGTGTATCAATAGCGATAGGTATGATCCTATTATTAATCTAAACTGCGTCTAAATAATTGAAACGGCTTAATGGGAGGGCGAATTACGCGAGGAGAAGTCGAAGCATAATTCCCGGGTGACTTGGAAGTAAATGGGTATACGCGGGCGGTGTCGGGCAGCCGAGTATAGCAACCGAGTTTCCTAAAGGATTCGTTTGGTGTACGTGCGTGAATAAAGGAAGACTAATCGGTCTGATTACAAAGCATGAGCTTGCAAACCCTTCTCGTCGGCGCAGCCTTTTACGTTACACGTGGTTACTCGCTCCACCTCGAACACTATTATCTAATGGTCTGCGATTCAACGGGTGTAAGTCGTTCCCTCGGAACGATTTCTTTCATCGAGACGGGATCGTCGAACGGGTGTGTTCCTCCCGTCGTCGTGTATCTGGAATCTCAGTCGTACCCGCGATCAACGGCAGAGAAAGCTTTCGCGACTCGCAACATCCCACGGGGACCGAATTCCATGCTCTTTCCTTCGTTTAGCAGCTTTCGCTGGATTCTACGAAGCGCTGCTCGCCGTAGCTTTCGAGTTGAAAGCATTCTTCAATTATTCACTTACGTATACTTAGTCACGCGTGAGCGAGTCCACTGTGCCTCGCTCGTCATTATCAAGGAATCTCGCATTAAAACGTCGCTGAAAATTTATTAGCCTCTCTCTCTTTCTCTCTCACTGGGCGTCGCTTAACCGAAAGTCAAAGTTCTTTCAGTTTGCCATTTTCTCTTTGAAAAATTATTCGAAATTTTGAACGGCTTCTTGTCTGTGTTTTTTCGAATATTTTTGCAAAGGACATGAATTAAAATTCCAGATTTTTGTCATTATCGCGCTGACAAGAGGAACCCTGTTCTATGGAAGAACTGCTTAATATCTGACGGAAATTCATAATAAAAACTCTTATGAATTCATCGAGCGTGTCAAAATTTTATCAGAGGGGGTAAAAAAATACAATTCTCGATGGTGTTCCAGGGAGACCATAACGGCCATAATTAAGAGATAAAGCACAGGACGATGAATTTCGGGACACCAAAGCGATGTGAAAACAGAGACCGGAAGAGTAACTCGAGCTAGAGCTCGATTAATGGATGGAACACCGAGTACTTCTCCTCTCCCCCGTGCTCCAGTTATTTATGGGATCTATAGGGTAGCGAAGCGCCACGTGGATCTATTGTCAAGAGATTTGTCATGGTGCACGTTCGAGAGGAGGGTATCATCGGGTTTGGAAATCTCCGCCGTTCCAACAGCACTTCAGACCGAGCCAAGAACTTTATCTGTCGAATTGTGTACAGTTCTGTTGATTCGATTTGTTCAGCAGATCATGGATATCTTACTGTTTCGAGTGTCCTGAGCGGTTGACGTGGGGATATTCGTCACGGGAATCGGCTCCCCGTATCCTCTGTCCGCTGGTTCCTCCTTCACCGCCACGTTCTTCGTGGTTTCGGTTGTCCGCGAGGTCATTTTGTTGCTCCTGCGCAAACACAAGTACGCGAACGTGTACCAGATCATTCGCTTCTTGAAGTGAATGTAAATTTTCTAAATTTCACAATTTACAATATATACATCTGCGGATATTTAGACACAATTGACTAAAGTACCATTTCAAATGCGATTAAATTGGATACGAATTTTTTGAAGTTCGCTGCAATTGAACGGCAGACATTCGTGCAAATTTGTACGAGCCGCGAAGAGAATTTAAAAAAAAAAAAAAACGCGTTCCAGATAGAAAATTGATGTACACATTAAATATTATACTTCATTTTATTTCCACGGCTTTTCACGCACGTACACTGTCGGCCATTGTTATCAGAGTATTCTCCGTGTTTGAATAAAATGTGACGAAGCAAACTAAACGCTTTCGTTACGTTCGTGATTTCAATTTCTTATGGATCTGTAGTTTGACGAATATAAATGTGTCTCAATATTTATGCTACAGTCGACAGCGTATGTTTGCGCGTTACATGCACATTCTCTGCATTCTCCGCTGTCCATTTAGAATTTTCAGTGTTAAATATATATTTGTTCTCCTTACCCGAAGCAATTGCTGCGATTCTCCGGGTCAAGATCGAGGAACGTACTACCTTGCGGATGTGGATGGCTCACTGGCGTCTGATACTGCGAGTAATTAGTATCGTTGATTCTCCTGCAATTCGCCGATTCTTGTTTGACACTGGCATCTGTAAAAAAGACATTTTTACATCCTCTTCTAATAAGTAACAACACAAAAGGTACGACTGCACGTCTGCATCGCTAATTAAAACTTAAGCAACGTTAAAATTAATCGATGATTAATATCATTGATTCTTTCTGCGTACAACGGACATAAAAATTTTCTAATTTTTGAAATACAAAAGATATGACTGTACCTTCATCGTTGATTGAAACATATCGACTAATAATTAGTATCGTTGATTCTTTTACAATTCACGGATTCACGTATCTTCTGTATTTTGAATTTACAAAAGGAAAACGTAACATTTTGACGATCCAAGATTAATTAACTAACATCGAATCATTATGTAATTGATATAATACCAATACAATTGACGTGAAATTATCCAACGTGACATTTCTTCCTACCAAATTGCCAACAATGCCAAACTGACTGAACGCGTTGCACTAGAAGCATCAAGGGTGAATAGATATTGGGATACGCGTTTGGAGAACGATAGCACGCGGATGTACAGACGAACGGTCAATGATTTTAACGATCGAACGTGGATGGTTTCTTGGGACGAAGATGAACAGGGCGAGGACGTAAGGGCGCGTGTCGTTGCGGAAGCAAAGGCGCATCGTTGCAGCGGCACGTGGGGGAGGGTGGGGATCGGTTCGCTTCCTAATGGGGCCGTCGACGATTTTGCGCGGCGAAGGGTGCGCCCTCGATAAATCAAACAGGCTCTGGCCGTGGGAAGCATAAGTCAGAGGCCTCCGGCAATCATTGTATTTGCAAACATCGGAAGTTTACTCGCTACGGGAGAACCGCCGACTCGACCGGTTAGAAAGAATCGTACGGTTTCACGTGTAACTTGTGAACATCTCGTCTCGCGACGGGAAACAATGTTTCCACGGAGATGATCGTTCAGCTGGATAATAGTACGTCGTAGTAAATCGAAGACTACACGGGGGAAATATAAATCTGTTAATTTTGGCGTTGCTGGCGGAAAAAGGAAAAGGAAAAAGAAATCGGAATTACGTCTGACTGTGTTTCTCACCTGTGGTCTTCGAATATACAAAATTTGCAAAATTTCTTTCACACTTTTCAGTAATTTCCGTCAGAGAAATACTCGTATCTTTTTAATTTGGCTTTGTGTCGGAACAATTGACTTTGACACACGTTGACGCGAGTTTCAAAAAAAAAAAAAAAAACATACGAGAGTCGTTCGAAGTTGGCAATTTGCAAGAGGGTGATAGTAGAAAAAAATGTTTCGCTTAATCACATGCGAAACATCGTCTCCGCTGTGTCGGCTGAATATTGACCGAAAAAAAGGAGAAAGATACAGGGAAAATATACCGGGCGTAACAACATCCGGTAAACAATGCCTCGAATAAAAGTTTATTGGCAAATCTGGAGCCGAGCGATCAGCCTGTTTACCTCGAACGGGGTTCTCTCTGATTGTTTGCATACGTATTACGTGCGCAAACGAACTGGCTGGCGATTCTCGTCAGTTGCGAGTCGAGCAACCGATGAAATTAACAGGTGAAGGGTAAATTTTGGCGGTATGGCGTCGCGAGATTACAATCGTGCAACGCTCGATAATGTACGAATTACGATGGAAAAATCGGACGAGTCGAGTCGGCAAAAGTGTAATCGGGGAGGCACGAGGCTGCCAGTCGAACGATGCAGCAACTGTGCGAAATTTTCTTCGTCGAGTTAACACACGCACGATGAGCACGTGTACGAGCGCAAGCATATAGACATTATCCGCCATTCCCTCTGGCCGTTTGCTCCTCTATTCGAACGCGTATCGAAATATTTGCCAGATTTTCCAGCACGCGCGGATAGATCCGTGAAATTTTCTTCGGAACTTTCGCGATCACGTTAACCAATCGATCGCACTCGTTTGTTCGGAGAGTTTGTAGCGAGATTCAAGAAATATTTCCAAGTAATACATATTTTTATAAAATTGGAGATTTTTCGGAGCTACCATTCTTATCGCTGTTACTTAACTTTACGATTAATTCAAATATGTGGCTCTTTTTTTTGCAATGAATTATTTGTAGCAGATTTCTAAAATATATTCAGTTTTGTGCGTCGTGGAAGAGATTTCGCGATGATCGAAATAACACTAGTTGCAAGAATTGTATCGGAGAAGTAAGAGTACGAGCAGCAGGCGAAAGTTTATGACACAGTAAAGAACACATGCTCTTGTTGCGTATATTTTACAAAAATCGTTCGAGTCTCTAAATATAACAAACAAATATAATGTAATACAATATAAATATAATAAAGATAATAAATTGGTCATGATTCCAGTGATAAATTCACTTTGGTAGCTCTAGTGATGAATTGTGTTCCATTGATGAATCAGACCGATACGATTATCGTAGGACTTTACAATTTGAAATGTATATAATAAAATAGATCGACAGGGGCTAAAGTTTTTTCGAACAAGCAGCAGGATGAGGAAGAAGCTCGTTTCTTCGTACGATATTAAAGCGGCTTTGATAAACGGCGATTGAGTGGAGCAGACACTAATCAGGCCGAGGTTCGAGAAAGGGGAGGAAAAAGAAAAAGCCTTTAAGACTTAATATAAAGTGCTTCCTCGTGTAATGCGATATCGATAATCAACGGGAGTCTTCTGTTGATTCTTTCTTGCCGCTTTAAAAACACCAGCCTCGGGCGATTTATCGGCTTTTTTAATATCCCCGTCAATATTGCTCCTTCGAAAAAATTTAATTGTCAACAAACAGAGGAGGGGATGGTTCTCGAAACGATTTCTCAAGACGTTCTGCAATAATTAGATTGCGGATTTTCTTGCCATTGGTTTTTAAATTTATCAACATTCGCGAACCCTTGCTACAAATTTTTTTTATTACAAAACCTTCGTCTCCTATTATAATTTTATTATCCCTTTATTATATTGTTATATAATGAACATTCTATACATTTTTGCGCGTCAAACTACCGCCCGTAGTATCCAGCGAACAAAATATTCGAAATTCATTGTAATGAAAAGATGAAACAAGACTGTAACGAAAAGTGAAACAAGTTTCCTCAGTCACGTTCACAAAAGCGCGAACATCCGCGAACATTATCTGGCGATAATGTTTGAACGCAAGATGACAGAAATTTGTGCAGTAAACGCGAGATCGTCAAATTATTCGTGGTTTCCTATCCTCGCGTAAACTGTGTAAAGATTCTTTCCAAATTGGCAGTTAAATTGCATATGCGATAAATTTCCTAGCAACTTCCGCTCCCATCGAGATTGGCTTCCTTCGTGCTACGTGCTTCGCTAGCTGCTTGACGCGATCGGAACGTGATGTGTAATTAGGTGAGCCTCGGGAAATCGCGAATTGCCCCGAACCGATCGCACACGTTAGAGAAATAAATTTCAATCGCACTAACTTGACATCCGATGAAATTCCGGCACGTACTGCTCGTTGTCTTCCGTTTCGCAGCTGCTGCCTGCAACACAGTAATTTGCAAATTTATCTTCGAAAAACAAAAATAAAACAGTCATTCACGAAAAGAAAATCGAAAGTAAATCGCAAATGAAACAGTGCTGTTGATATTAAGTTGTATAATTTCACTGTTCCAGATCGCTAAGAATTCGCAGAAATGTGGTAGTTTTCTGGATTCGCAAGTTTCTTTCTTTTTCTTAAATTATTTATCAAGAAATTGACCAAGAGAGCAACAAAGGAAGCTCTTGAAACTTTCACGTCCTTGTTCCCAAATTTAAAACAAAAACGTCAGAGGAACATCATGTTCCTCGAAATATTTTGATGGGGTGCAAAATTTATACGACTTAATATTAGAGAAAATTAATTACTATTGATATTGGTTTTATTAATTATTATTAATAGAAAAAATGAAGGTTAAATAATGGTTCGTTAGGATCGTCTTAGCTGGGAAGCTACTCGTTCCACTGGCCTTGACACAAGGTCCCCTCGTTTTCGTGATTATTACGTTGCACCACGCGCGGTTGTATTTTCTGGATTCGCAAGTTTTCTTTTTTTTTTTTTTTAAATTTATCTATCAAGAAATTGACCAAGAGAGCAACAAAGGAAGCTCTTGAAACTTTCACGTTGTTGTTCCCAAATTTAAAACAAAAACGTCACGTTCCTTGAAATATTCTGCGGGGATGCAAAATCTATACGACTCGATATTAGAGAAAATTGATTATTATTAATATTGCTTCTATTAATTACAATTAATAAAAAAGATAAAGGTTAAATAATGGTTCGTTAGGATCGTCTTAGCGGGAAAGCTGCTCGTTCCACTGGCCTTGGCGCAAGGTCCCCTCGTTATCGCGATTATTACATTGCATCCACCACCGTTAGTTACATTACAGTTTGTCAAAGTAATCAAAATTAATGTTCCGGATAGTCAGGCCACTGTGTCTAATCATCTTCGGAGGATGATTTACGAACGGTAAATGAATCGTGTTGCCCCGTTCGTTTCGCAAGGAACAATGTCAATAAGAATTTTACTAGTGCTTCTAGTTTCGAGAAACTCGGTCTGCCGTTCCATTGAAAGGAAAGTAGAACGGAAGCCGAGCGCTTTAAAGCGTCACACCGGGCATTGCTTTTATAATTCAATCAAGTTAATGGAACCTGCCGCAGCGATCTCGCTGTGAAAGGGGAACGATATAATAATAATAATAATAATAATAATAATTTTGATATTTTTATTATGAAATTGTTGTGAATAGATTCGACGATACGATACGATACGTGCAAGAAAAAAAAAGCAAAAATTAAACTCGCCCGAACAGGGACTCGAACCCTGGACCCTCAGATTAAAAGTCTGATGCTCTACCGACTGAGCTATCCAGGCATCTGACAGCTTCTGTCTTAACATTCCTGGAAACCGCTATTTTTCTACGTCGCGAACTTTGCTTTTTTTTTCAGACTCGATACAAATTGCTTGGAACAAAATCCACTTACCATCTTGAAGCCACGGCTCTTGTCTGTATTCCGGCGTGGGGTATATTTCATTTTCTGAAAAAAGTTTCACATCGGTTTTTAAACGATTGGTTTTCTTTCCTGCAAAATGTTGAAAAAATGTGAAAAAATTTATTGAAGATCGTATGTTGCACAAGATTTCGTAAATTAGCTTTTGTTACGTGGGCAGACCTGCTGTTTATTCGTGCCGCTTCAAAAGTGGCAATTTAATCGACAAGGAAAAAAAAGCTGTCGAACGTTATTTAAACATTAGCCTTCTTATTCCTTTGCCTTTAATTTACGAACGAGGCAAGGGATTAGTTGGTAATACAATGATTAATGGTTACTCGGGGATAATTATCCCACCGTGAAATTAACGCCTCGCACATTCTGCTATATTACTCGGTCAAATTCAATGAATATCCATTATCGTCCAAAGTAATAAGAGCATTTCAAATGACAATTATCCGGACGATTTTATATTGCCTGGAACAATTAAACAATTCCAAAAAAATGCAATGCAAATAACATTGAAAAAATTGCCAAATAGAATAAAATTGTCAGTCGTTATTGACGAGTTGATTCGTCAAATAAAATTGCTCGTAACGTGCTTGTTTCACGATGGACATCTAACGTGTAAAATAACGATTTCTGAGTAATTACGTGTGTGACAAGACACGACGTCTGAGCTGTAATAAGATTCGACGAAAGACTGGGGACCGTAAGATGGAACAAAGACTGAACATCGGGAGGAGGGATGAATCAGTGGCAAAAACAACCCCTTTCAACGCAGGCAATGTACATAAGAATGCGAGAGAAATGTATGCCACGTGGGGTCCGTTTAATGGGCCTCTAGGATTCGCCACGGGTAGCCACTTGTCAATAACTTTGTTTTGTTCATAGCCACAATCTCGTCTGACGAATCGAATTTACGTCGGTTTCGTAGCTCGTGGATAATAACGCGTTTTATCGCGAGTTGTTCGGATTCCCTCCCGATCGAAGACTTGAGACTGAATGTTTCCAGATGAAAGACATTTTATAGAACACTATAATCCCTTCTTCTTTCTTAATTTGACAAATTAATTCCAACGATCGGTCATCAGCTTTGACGTACATAGGTAATCCTCGTATGCACAATTAATCTTATTAATTGTCATCTCATTATTACTATGTATTTAATATGTATAAATATGTGATTAATCATTGTTATTATGTATCATGTATAATTATTATTATTATTGTGCGAACAACTGTGACGTGAATTATAAATGATGTTTGACTAGCGCTTTCTTATACGCTTGATCTCCCCAATTTTTTGAAGCTGATAGCAATTACTTCGAAACTTTCGAACGGGGGATAAATACGATGAATTTCTTTCTTTCTGTAATACTTCGTAGCTATTAGGTCGAGTCATAAATAACTTCCGACGCAGCTAGGTAGAATCTATGTAGTCACCGGGACAAACGAGTTTTCGCTTTCACTAAATAGATAAGGGTTCAACTGTTTCGTGTGGTACACGTTTCATCAAACTGTTGTTTACGAACCCCTAAATGGATAGCGAAAAATTGCATGTTCGTCGTGTGACGCTTTGGGAATTTAAACAAGGCAACAGCTGGAAAAATATGCAGTCTATACGGTGAAGGTCTAATAAGCGATCGGGTTAGAAATTGGTTTGCCAAATTCCATTCTGGTGATACATTCCAACGTTGACGACAACATTTTAAAGGCAATATTGAAGCAAAATCCACGTCAATCAACAAGTGATACAGCAGCAAGGTTGAATGCATCACAATCAACTGTTTTCCGTCACCTGGAGAAATTAGGGAAAGTCAGCAAGTTAGGAGTATGTGTACCTCAACAATCTCAGTGAACGGAATAAAGAAGATCGCGTGTCAATCGCCGCAAGTCTGCTATCACCGAGTAAAGTCGTACCTTTCTTAGACAGGATTATAACAGGCGATGAAAAATGTTGTCACCTATGACAATATCGTCCGTAGCTAGATAGTCAGTGGCTAGATAAGGATCAACCACCCCTACCAGATCCGAAAGGAAACATCCATGGAAGAATGATTTTATCGGGTGTACGGTGGTAATTCATCGCGAATTTTCAAAGTCAAATTCAACGATTACAGCGAATACATACGTTCAGCAGCTGCAGAGAGTGAAAGAAAAACTCTATGAAAAGCGTCCTGCACTCGTCAATCGCAAAAACATCATTCTTTTGCACGACAACGCGCGACCACATACAGCAAGAGTGACTCGAGAAAAAATTCTTGAACTTGGATGGTCAGTTTAACTACACCCACCTCGCAGACTATCACCTCTTCTGCTCCTTGCAAAACTTTTTGAATGGAGAAACCTTCAATTCGGAAGAGCAAGCGAGTCAGTCTGTCCAAAATTCCTTCCAGTCCAAACCAACCACATTTTACAAGGAAGGAATTGATAAGCTGCCAGGAAGATGGGAGAAGGTCGTACGTAGTAGTGATGAATACATAATAAATTAATATATACAACTTTGTTATATAATAAAAGTGAAATAAACGTCCGATAAAAAAGACGCAAGTTATTTATGACTCGACCCAATAAGTTTCTCAAGTCGCTCTAATGGCTACATCGTCGCCAGTGCGAAATCCCTGTCGCAATTCCGCTTACGTTTCTCGCGAGTAGAGGCAACCGATCGAGCCTCGAAGACGAGAGGAGAGAGCCAGAAGGTTCGTTCTTTCGCGTCGACGCGAAACGTTTCAATATTTCTTCTTCGCGACGAGTCGTCGCCGAAAAGTGGATGGAGAGGGGTGGTAGGGCGTAACGTGATTACGATAGAGAAATTGCAGCATTATAGGCAGTGATTGAGTTAGGTGGAGGCGGACCATCCTGGCTGGTGGTTCACACCACGGCATGCCAATGTTAGATATAAAGTGTCAATCACTGCGCCCAGACGCCGCTAGGGTGGCTACGAATCCTGTGGGGGTACGACCGGCATCCACTACCCCATGGGGCTCTTTGCGGCGATAACACGTTTGCTTATTGAATTCGTCCTGAGGCTTCTCGTCGTTGGTGTCGCGTTTCTGGGTCAAGGCTAAGTAAAAGCCGCCGATACCGATGAGACTAATTGACCGATGGTCCAAATCCTCATCATGGTTCTTCATCGTGCTCGTCGCAGTCGAACAAATTGACGACGTTACTCGTGTTTCTGTCAATTTTAAATCTTAATTAACACTCTCACGGGTACTTACAATTGTTTTTAGAAATTTCTCATCGCACGGTGAAGTAACTTCTGCTATAAAGTAATTTCTATAGAGAGTTGAGCTTTTCTTTCGGTCTCAGGAAACAACGATTGCCCTATTATGTGTAAAATTTAAAATATGAAACAAACAAAAGTTTAGAAAATTTCGATGCAAGCTTCTATTTCTCTGGTGTTGAACTTACAAATATTCGGATAATAACAAGCAACGATTTCGATTTGTCAGAGTTTCTTAGTTAATCGATCCGAATTGTTTCTAAAGCACGTCGACAGAGCATAGAAATCTACTTTAGACTCTTGCGATACGCTTTGCCGTTTGGCGCGGCCTTAAAACGTAATTGCACTGTAGAAAATAATATCATCCTCGATGCGACTATATAAAGATATTGACTTGACTGCCTGTCGGTGACAGGCTCTCCTCAGGGGGTGGGTTCCCCCTTTGCCCCGTTGTACACAGTTCGCGTACATCCTGCACGTGCTCCGGGCCGTGCTACGCCTTCTTGCCTACGTGGATTTTCTTCGTGTACGTGTACGTGTTTACACGAAGACGCAATCGAGACTCCATGTCACGGCGGAGACTCGGTGTTCCCGAGCAACATCGTATCAAAGAGCTTCAAAATCGTCGGCCGGGGGATGGTGACCCGAATGGACCGCCCTCGAGTTTCTCGTTTCTCGATTTCGTTCACGAAAAAAAGTCTCATTGAGACGCTCGACAACTCGAAACAGATCGAAATATTGATCGACCGTGATTCGTCGTGGCGTTTAGGCTTCTCTCTTTCGTACGTTTCAACACAGAAGAGAAAAAAGGAAGAAAAATCGTAAAGTCGTTCGTAGAATTTGGGAAAATTGCAATAATCAATTTGAAACATTTTGGGAGATACACAGTGTCGTAAGTTGAAGAAGTCTAACAAAGTTTGCACGATATTGCGACATGTGCAGCTGCGGTTAGATCAATCGGTGATACTACTTGAATGAAATTCACGTTTCACTTACCAGGATGCAGCTTCTCCTCGGTGCTCGTTTGTGTCACGGGGTAGTTAGTGGAACAATATCCTGCGGCAACTGTTTGAAGTGGCTCGTTCAGCCTGTTGAATTCTTCGTTCGGCTGCAAACGTAAATATCTACGTTAAAATTGTACATTGTTCGTAACAGTAGACATTTATTTCAAAGCTTTGGAACGCATTGCAAAATTTCTTTGTTCTCTATAAAATTTTGATCCTTTCCTCGTTTCTCGACTCTGAAAGTCTGAGATTGTTGATTTATCATTTTTTTCTCTTTACACTCATACTTCATTATAGTCTTCTGTTCGATAGGTACTCTGATATTTCTAGTGTGCGTATGAGCGATTTTGAAAGATACTTATTACAATGTCAAGATGTTGATTTTCGACAGTTGTGACAATATTTCCTCTTTGAACCAAAGTCAATCTTAGTTAGTTATTTCGAACATTTCGATCTAGCTGGTTCCTTTCATCTCTAAACATGTGGAAATGAGATTTCCCGTACGACCTTCGGACGAAATATGTACTTGGCATCGATCGAATATTTAATATCTCAATACCTCGTCGTGGAAATCCAGCATTTTACGTTTTAATTTCACCGGTGTGACGGAGTGAAGAAGAGACATCTTTTTTTGCAAGCATTCGAGTCGGCCAAGGAGGGAAAAAGACGAAGACAATTGACGCAGAGTTGATATAAAATCGTAGGGAAAGAGGCGATTTGGAACAAAAAGGAATAGCGAGGAGCAGGATTTTAAGTAAAGTAGTGTAGCAGGTACATTGAGAAAGAAGAAGAAGAAGAAGAGAGAGAGAGAGACAGAGAAAGAGAGAGAAAGAGCGACGTGCGAGAGAGGAGGCAAGGAGGACATCCGGTGAACGATTGGATGGTTTCCTCCTTGCGGAGCAATCTAGTGGTAAAGCCGGTTACCGGTTTTGGAAATTCCAATAACGCCGTGTCGCCGTCTGCTTTTCCTTTATGAAGTTTCACTGCGGCCTCTCAGCCGATCGCTTACACTTTAAAATCGATAAAACAATGCATACATTTCGTTTCAGAGAAAGAAACCTTTGCGCCTGCTCGAATGTTCCCTTGGATTTTGTTCAAATAAGCAAAAACAATTTTTGACGATTTGACAACAGTTTCTTTGGCGCGAAATTGAAATGAGAAATCACGCAATCAACGACGATTCTTTCATATTTTATTTAAAATTTCTCCTTATGTTACATTTTCGTTGATCTTGCAATCACATTTAACAACTAAGCTCGCGTCACTGATGATAAAAACACGTTTTCGACGATTAATCGTGTAATAAAATAATCGCCTTATCGCCAAGTTATTCGTCGTCCTTCTTTTATAGTTAATTTGACAGGATATTATCGTTTATAGAGACGTAATCAACTTCCTCTTTCACAGGGTTAGTCTTACATTGCCCAGTCGCTTGAATTTTCCTCTGACTGCAATTAACAGTCATTTATAATTAGTCGCCGTGATGGTTCAGCACTCGTAATCCGCAAGCTGTGCCCTCTAATATAAATTTTAATTACATTCTCCGATATTACGTTCAATCTTTAATCCCGCCAAACCGATATCAAACCGGTATTTAGCGGCACGACAGCGTTAAATAAGGAATAAAGAATGTATGGCGCGGTTTTACGCGTAACCTCGCCTTCCCTATCGAATTTCACGAAATTGTTCGTCTCTATCGTCGAAATATAGACAGAAGCTTCAACGTTCGGCACAACCACAATCAAGGATCCTACTGCAGAAAATAAAACGGGAATCAAAACTAATGAAAAATTATTTTCGTTTCGTTTTCAAAGAAAGTTCAGTTCGAGATTTCCATCTTTGACGTTGAATTTGACAGATTTAGAGAGGAATGTATAAACACGTGTTAATTAATTGCAACGTTCTACCGTATGGAACAACAGTGTCACGTTGTGTACGATAGATACACTTTAGAAATGCTCGAACGCCGTTTCAGATCAGAACAGAAGTTAATCGTGTGCATTCACGAGTGCAGTGACTTGTAAGGAAAACGCGCAAACACGAACGCGTGTCGTTTAACTTTTTCCGTGAGTTCGCCCCTCTCCTCCATACCCGTGACCGTTCCCATCGGGAACGCGTTTCCGTGTAAAAGACGCGCCTGTAAGTGGATCGTTTTGGGGTACGTGTGTCATGTACGAACAAACGCGCTCGTACGTTTGTATCTAGTGAAAACGAGATACCCATGAATCGTAGGGAACGCCCCATCGTTCCTGATGATGCTGCGAGGGGTCGTCACCCCAATCCCCTTCGTACACCACCCTCGTAATTGCGCACTTCGGTTCGGGTTTATAATAAAGTCATCGAGCAGACAACACGTTCCAAACAGACTCCCCTTTCTATCAGTGGATCTTGTCGATTTCGTTCATCGATTTGCGAGAAAAACCGAGAATACTCCGAAAGTGTTTTAATATCCAGGTTTGCACCGAGCTGCGAGCATTTACATTTGGCTAAAGAGTTGAAAGCGAAGTATGTATCGAAATCTTTTCTTTTTTTTTTTTTTTTTTTTTGGATGCAAAATACAAGGATGAAAGGTGAGATTCTCTCTTCGTTAAAGGTCGTCCAATTTCAACAATGAGCCGTCGTCCAATTTGATCAATTAGGAGAGGCGAAAGGCGTTGCTCCACTTTGACGAGGAAACCTCGCCCTTTTTTTTCTTTCCGTCGCTTTCTTCGACAAGGGTGCGAAGACAATGACGGTTTCGAAGGACCAGAGCACGAACAATACCGCGGATGACAGCGGGACTCACGATTACAATGTGTCACCGACTGAGTCTATCTGCTAATTGCTTTCTCTTGACGGACTTCCCTCTTTCTCTTTTTTTTTTCCTTTTCGCAAGGAGAAAACAGTTCATCGAGATTCGTTCTTTGAACTTCTCCATCCAATTGAAAAATATTATTAAATTTAAGAACAATATAAATGCGATTTTCGCGATAAACTCGTATGAATGATAGTCCGTAAGAGCGCATGTTCACTGTGCTCTGTATACACCCATAACCATTGTTCGATTCTAAAATATATTCGCGTCTTTTTCGGGGAAACGAAAGAGGAAACGCGCATCGTCCCAGGTAAATTCACATGACGTTGAACGCGCCCGTTTAGAGAAGGGGCTTTTAATCATGGGAAACTCGAGTGGCGGCATATGTTGCTGATACAGAGGAGTCAATTAACCGGCGGATTCGTACGACGGGGCCGGTGTGTGGGAATCGAGTGATTTTTAGAATCAACAAACATAAATCAAGTGTTTCCACAAGCGAGTCACGCCGTCTCTCCCTCCGTTCCTGCAGAGGGTGCCCGACGACCACCCACGGCTTACCGGTGTCATAGTCACGGTGGTAGCCCCGTGCACGGTAGTATCCCCGCACCGGGGAGACCAGGAGGGTTGAATGGTGGCGACAATTACGTGTTTAGGGGGCACAAAAGGGGTGGCAACCCGTGGGACGATCCATCGGAGCGTGGTGGCGCGTGCCAAGGCAATTCGACACTCGAGGATCATCGCGCGAGCACGATGCATTGTGCGACATTGACGACGCTCGCTGTCCACGCTTGTGACTCCATTGTTACCACTGTGTCGTCATTGGCATGAAACCGGAAACGGGACGTCACGTTTCGTTCAAGTCGCTTTCTAATCTAATCGACTTTTTTCAACTTTTGCGACAAACAAACGTTGACGAAGGAACGGTAACGCGATGTGATACGGAGACGATAGATGCTTTGGTGTCTACCTTGAAAATAGAAGAATGCAATTTCAAGTGTCAAGGACTGTGTTAACCTTTTGTGCTGGAATGACGTGCCACGCACGTCGAGAATTGTTTCTCCCAACATTGCAAGATTCTCTCTAAGTATATTTAAGTAAAACAAAATTGGCAAAACGAATGATAAACTTATTGCTTTTCAATAATTTCTATCCAGCGATATCATACCGACGAGTTCAAGAGGAAAGCGACATATTGTGTACGGTTTTGGTCATTCGTTACGGTCCGCAATCCATTGCCAGCGCAAGTGTTTAACCTCGCGTCGAGAATTTTTTGTTCCAAAATTGCAGTATTTTCTCAGTTTTAAATATATTTAAGTACAAACCAGGCAAAATAAATAATAATAATTTATTACTTCTCAATAATTTCTATCCAATGATATATCATACCGATGACTTCAAAAAGAAAGCAACGAATTATTGTATACGGTTCGGCCACTCGTTACGGTCCGCAATCAGTTGCCAGCGCAAGTGGTTAACCTCTATTGTGCATCGAGAGTTTTTTGTTCCAAAATTGTAATATTTTCTCAGTTTTAAGTATATTTAAGTATGACCCAGGCAAAATAAATAATAAATTTATTACTTCTCAATAATTTCTATCCAATGATATATCATACCGATGACTTCAAAAAGAAAGCAACGAATTATTGTATACGGTTCGGCCACTCGTTACGGTCCGCAATCAGTTGCCAGCGCAAGCGATTAATTACCATTATTTTTCCACTTGTTGAGTAAAGTTTTGTTCTTGAGAGTTATGAATTATCGTGTTCCCCAGTTAGTTTAAGTATACCTGTGTGGACTTAACGATCGCGTGTCTCATAATTAATTAAAGCTGTTCGTTTCCAAATTCTGCGAGATAATAAAGTAATAACATTTTCGTATTTCTCATCTTACCAGTCTGGCCAAGTCTGTAGTCGTGGCTGGTACTTCTTGATCCTGATTCATCCTTGTTAGCCTTGTCGCCTTTCCGATTGAAAATCGTTCGTCACCACGGTTCCACGAAAATGACACGGCTGGAAATATCGGACAGACCGAACAGGATCGCACGAACACGGTCGCGTAATTTCAAAGTCACGTTGCTGCACCGTCAGGATCAAAGATAGGACTGAGACGAGTGATTTGATCTCGGTGAACAGTGAAAAGACAGGGTGTATGCATCGGGGGGTTGTGTCTACGGTACGTCTACGCCCACAACGTGGTATAGAAATCAGCCCTGCGCGAGCTACCCCTGACTAGGGGTTGCTTCCAACCCCTGCTTGGTAGGCGGAGCCTCGAAATCATTGGTAACCTTCTCTTATACTGCGAAGCTTTGTGCTTCGACAACACCTACGAGAACACCTCTTTTCGTTGGAATTCTTTGTTAATCTTGCGAATCGTTTTCCTAACTCTGTCATATTATGTGTTTTGAATGGCACCTTTAGGCACCGATATTTTTAACGAAAGGATTTGGGTTCCTTTTTAACAAGCGACTTCTTTGGTTGAAATTTATTTATGTATCGGGATATCGAGATACTTCTGAAATTGATATTACACGCTTCGGTAAGAAGAATGACTCCGATGATTGTTAAATTACGTATATATTAAGTTAGGCATATGTTAGACTAGTGGGTGGAAAAATAGTGAAGGTGAAATATTGATTTAATTTCGTCTGATTTTATAATACTTTATTGCAGTACTGTCGGAAATTGCACAGGTAACATCATAACTAAAAAATTGTGGAATTGTGTAAATAAATGACTTTCCTCTTGTTGATAACTGCACATTGGAAAATTCATATTTAATTGACAAGTTCCAATGAAATAGAGGATAACGTGTCATTAATAGGAAATGTCAAGATAAGGAAATATCAGTAGAAAAGAATATTAATAATTATTAAAATTTCTCTGGTCACTTACTCGAGTCATATATGTAGTTCTCCAATTCATCGTTGTTTAAGCGTAGAGTGCGCTAAAAAACCACTGACTTCTTTACCTAGTCGGTAGTTCAGACCCAGAGACACGAAGCCTCAGTTAATGTCTGGTCTGTCCTGTTTTTAATCAAAGGTCCTAATTAGTCAATGATTCTGTATCTCATCTGTGGCAGATGTAACAATATTATTCACAATTTCTGCTTTCAATTCTTGTTACTAGTAGCGCTGTAGTGCAAAACCTGACTAAATCGATATGGTAGATTATGACACGGAAATGGTAAGGGGGTCAAGTGATCCCCAAAATATGGAACACAATAAAACTGGAAAAATTGGATGTCCTAGTAGTGACTAATAGCACAGACGAGGTATATGAATTGACTTAGTATACAATGTATTTTTTTCGCAACGATTTTGCAGTCCTCCGGACTGAGTTATCATTTTCGTGTCACATCCTATCGTACCGATTCAGGCAAGTTTTGCACCGCCACAAATGAGGCACGAGACGAGATTGGCAACCATATTCGTTTGCGGTAAGGTATAAAAGATATTACTGGCGACATCTTTCTGGGCTTTCGGCGTTTTATTGCGATAATGTTTCACAAGTTCGCTCATGGATTCCGCTACTTACTGAATCTTTTCATACATGCGCAGAATCATGAAAAAATTTAGATCAGATTCTCTTGGACTTTTCCCCATCTCGTACGTTTAATTTTTTACTTAAACCAATGGCTCCAAGTCATTGAATGGAATCGAAACTATTCTACTTGCTGTGTAATATAAAAATGAATTTTCACATGATAAATTCACGATACAGTGAAAGATTATTATTTTTGCTGTAATGTGGTTATCCATGGATATTATGTCCATTGGAAGAGATTCATTATCGTGACAAGTATTGCATCACTGTAAGTTTCACAATGTGTGATTTTCTAAATATTTATCGATTGATAAATCTTATACCTGCCTTCGTTGACAGTGAGTTTTGACCTGTGACTATTGAAATGCATAAAAATATTCAACAGTACTAACGTGTTACTATTGCATCGTGTTTATACTTCAATAATGAACAACATATGTATATATTACAGAATTAACTAGAGATTCTATTTAAATGACTTATCGTTATTCTTCATATGTTATGAAAGATTGGCTATAAGACGAATATACGCATATGAAAATATTTATAAAGCAATTTTGGCCAATTTAAAGTGTGTTTGTTCTATTACTGTCACATGTAAAAAATAAAATTTCCTGGAAGGTTACTTCCTTGTATTGTTGAATAATTTTGGGAAACGTAAAATGGGAAAAATGTACGATCGTTTTTCTCTTATCAGTTTCGTAAATAATTTGGGTTTTAATTCATAACAAATACCAATGAGATATGCATAGTAAAGTTAAACAGCAGCATCCAAGATCCTTACTGCATAAGTATTATAATTATAGTGGAGTTAATAGTGCCATAAAATTACAAGATGTCTGCGGTAGAAACACCACATTTCATACGTACCATCGAATGGGATATGATGGACAAGACAAAGTTTTTTCCATTGAGTATGCTTTCGTCATTCTCTGTACGCTGTTGTCTATATCCCTTAACAGTGATTAAAACTCGTTTACAAGTTCAAAGGCACAACCACATGTACAATGGTAAAGTTTTAAACAAAATTCAATTGAAATATTGACGTATTAAATATTAAACTCTTCCACAGGAATGCTAGATGCTTGTAAAAAAATTTATCAAGTGGAAGGTGTGAGTGGTTTGTACAGAGGATTTTGGATAAGTTCTGTACAAACTGTATCTGGGGTATTTTATGTGTCTACGTATGAAGGTGTGCGTCATATACTTGGACAAAATGATGTTATAGGTAATATAGACTCAAGGATAAAATCATTAATTGCTGGTGGAGCTGCTAGTTTGGTAGGGCAGACAATAGTAGTACCATTTGATGTTCTAAGTCAGCACTTAATGGTTCTTGGGATCAATAACAATAAACATGGAAGATACATAGATAAGGTAAATGTGGAAATGAAAATATTAATATGCATTTATTTTATCTGTTATCCTTCGCATGTTATTTACAGATGGGTATGAATCCATTGGGTTTAATTCTTGAACCAGGAAAATCTAGAGCTCAAATTTCGGCAGACATTATAAGATCAATTTATCAGAGAGATGGTTATAGAGGTTTTTATAGAGGATATGTTGCATCATTGTGTGCTTATGTTCCCAATAGTGCCCTTTGGTGGGGACTGTATACATCCTATCAGGGTAATTACTTTAAAACGAGAGCATGGAAAATAAGTTAAATTCAGATAATAACTTTTTTCATTTCTGTTAACAGAAGAACTTCTAAAAGTGTTCCCAGAATGGGTTTCTCACTTGTTTATTCAAGCTCTTGCTGGCACATTAGGAGGATTCACTACAACAATTATTACAAATCCTCTAGACATAGTACGAGCAAGGTTACAAGTACAAAGATTAGACAGTATGTTTAGCACATTCAAAGTTTTATGGGTGGAAGAAAGGTTGCAAATGTTCACAAAGGGACTTTCCGCGCGTCTTGTACAGTCTGCTTGTTTTAGTTTTTCAATAATAATAGGATATGAAACTATTAAAAGATTCAGTATAGTCGAAGAGTACAAAGGTTATATTAGGTGGTGAATTTATTCTGTAAAACTCGAAATAATTGTTTCTTCTTTGTCATGCATTTTTCGACAATTCCTGTTGTATATTTTACGCAGAAGTAACTAATACGCACCAAAGAGAGAGGAACGAGATCATAGTGATCTTTAAATTGTATTAATACTAGTACATTTTAATAAAATGTAATTGTAATCATGGTTAACAAATATGACAAAAACATGGAAATGTTTATTTTAAGTAATAAAAAATGATTGATCATAAATTTTAACCAGAATATAGTTACATATTAATTACATTTGCAATATTTTTCCTACTGTTTATATGTCATCCAGAGTTTACCAACATTTGCTAAACGTGTATTTTATATTGTTTCTTTCACATTTCGTAAAGTACGAATTTTGTATAGCCTGTAGGGTTAGGGTTAGATTATTGTGATAAAAAACAATAAAAGAGAATATGTTTCTATAACGTGAAACTAAATATGTAAAATAAATAATTTTGTTAGCTGACATTGTATATTCCGTCGATTATTATTTACTTTATCAATATAGGATAAGCGATGGACAAAAAGCGAACGATATCTTTTTCGTTTCCATTTTTTATTATAAAGGACAGCATATTGATAGACACATTTTGTTTCGAAGGTACTTAAGTGGTCTTGTACGTCAATTGATACTTTTCGAGTATGCACGTTATCTACCTCTTAAAAATTAAATATGACGATTCCGTTTCTTTTTCACATTCTCTATATTATATGTACAGGCCAGGAAAGTCTTAGACTACGTCAGTATAATGCGAAGTGCGCACACATTCACATCACCGTACTCACCGCTTATATCTGTATCGTGATTTTGATAATGTAGGTAGTGAAATACAAGTCTTCGCAATGTACTGTTAAACGTAGCATCCAGCTTCTGAATAACAAAAGTTATGTACACGCATAGAGGTACTCTACGAAAACAGTGTTTTCCAATGGAAGTATCACGAGTTGATTGAGAATCTGTTATTATTTTATGCAGCCTAATACACTGGGAATATATGCTGGAGTAAATGACGTGAATTTCACAAGTTGAAAGTTAACAGCGTTCAACTTTGGCGCTTAAATTTCTCGTATGTACCAAGCGCTCTCTGTCTGAGGCTGTGGGAAACACTGTTTCAGAGTAGGACTTGTGATTTTCGTTTCTGATAATTCGCATTTTGCCTTATCAGTGGAAGAAGCAGATCGATAATTTCCCTCTTTTAATTTTGTTCCACGCGACGTATTTTTATTTCGATTTTCATAAACTATTTCTTTTATTAAACTTTCGAGCATTAACGAACTTACAGTACAATGACTAGAGTTGTTAAAACGCTAAATCAGTTGCGCGCCATTTTTTCTCCGTGTGAATGAATTTTCCTTGAGACGAATGCGATTGTTTTAGCAATGATCTTTATGTCACGATGGTTTACAAATGAAAACAACTGCCACAGAGTGTAAAAAATTATTTTAAAAACAGAACTCAATGGGTATAATCCATTATTGGATGGTACAACTAGACTAGTCTTCGTTGGCTTGAAATCCGAGGTAAATCATTTGTCTATTTCAACATTAACACTTTTTTTTTTGATCTTTCATTTTTCTATTGCATCGCACAGTATTCCGATTTTTAATATCTTACATGCAAAGAGTTTACGTGTCACGGCTGAAACAAGCAGGTGACATAATTTTTCACGAACGGCGAATATTCAATCTGATCTTTTTCGTAGTGTTTAGGTTTAGCGAGATAGGATTATTGAATTAATATTGAATATAATATCTTTATTCGAGGAAACGTTTGTTTATATTCGTACTGATACGCTTTTGGTACAGTTTCTCATACACATATACGTTTTTCACATGAGTTTGTTAGTGTTCTAATATTTACATTTTTTGCATGGAAATTGTTTTATATACAACAACGATTGCCTACGTTAGGATACTCTCGACAAAATAAATAATCGTTCTGCCATAAAAATATCCGCCATTGGAAGTAGAGGTATCTGGTCTGTCGACTAAAGATCGTCCGGTTGTGATAATCGTGTTCTGTCGAGTAGATTTTACGAACAGAGGAAACGAATTTCGAAGTATTTAAATTAACAACGTACAGAGCTTGGTTCGATCAATTAATTTCAAACAACGGAATTCGACAGTCGTATTTAACGGATTTACTTCTTCTTTTTGAAATTGGCTATCAACGTGCGTGAATACGAAATCATGCTTTTCTTCTTTTTTAAATATTATATCCAGACTACAGCTTTGTTACTTTATTCATCGATTAAGTTACATCGGCCTTGGTACGTGTTTCATACGCTGTATTCTCGTAAACAAAAGGAACGACTCGGTTGTTTTCTTCGTCAATTCGATGAGAAAAAAACCTTTCGATTTTGCCAGTCTTTTGTCGGTCGGGCTCGAGGAAACTCGAAGGTAACTCTCAATCTAGACAGTGGTTTGTCGCATCGAATCCATTTGAATATACGTATTTAACGATCGACGTGACTGGAAGAACAGTGCGGAACGCGCGTATTCGATTTTTTCGCAGGAAAATGCGATTTTTTTTTTTCCCGAGGGAACGTTGTTAATTTTCTCGTAAGAAGTGTTGTTGTTGTTTTTTTTTTCACGTGTTTTTTTCTTTGTCGATCGACAGCCGGCTTGGCGCGCTAATACGTTTATCCGTTTCTCGTTATTTCAACTTTGCGCACACCTTTTATTTATACAGTCACTTGCCAATGCACCGACACGAGAGGACCCACGGAAACCAATACCAATTCCACATTACGTTAAATTCCAAACGCTGGGTCTCGTCAGTCTTCTAAACGCGTGACGCACACAGGCACGGAGACTGTGTTTTCTTTCTCGCGATTCGGTTCACGGTTCACTCGAGGAACAATAACGTTTAATCGTATCGAAACGAAAGCGACAGACAATTGGTTGGACGCATTGAAATCGAGGAGTAATAGGAAAATAGGATAAATTCGTCGTGTTAGGGAGCGGCGCCATCGCCGGCTGCTCGGTTCACGATTTTGCGTACGAAGGTTCGCTAAAAGGCTACATAGTGTCCGAACGTAAAAACGGTAACAAGCCGTCCGACTCGATTCATGGTACCGTCTTTCCCCGCAATTCGATTTGTTCTCTTTGTTTCTTTCTTTTTTTTGTTTTTTTTCTTGCCACTAGATTCTTCGTCGGAGGTACAAAACGCGAAACTACTGTTGCTCTCTCTATGTACAAGAAATTGTGGCGAATCGCGCGTCACGCTTCTTCGTGGTCCACTGTTTCGTCAGGTCGGTGAAGTTTCGACGACGAAGATGAAAGAAACGAAACCAGGTCGCACGTCCTTGAGATCCACGACGAGATCCTCGGTTTGTCCTGCTGGGAAGCACGGGCGGGGATCGGTGAACGATCTTCTTGATCTCGCCTCGTTCGGATTCTATCTCTCTGAGAGAACGAGTCAGAACGATGAGAAGAGATAGACTGCAGAAACGAGTCTATAATCACGTGTCCCGGAAACGGATCGCGCGTTCTCGCCGAGGCCCAGGCCGGGCCCCCGTGTGACGTCACATCCCACCGCTGGGTAGTATGGTACCGGCACCACCGTCGCTGCTTTGGCTGACGCTGCTGTAGCTGACGCGACTCGCCTCGCCGCTGGTGCTCGCTCCGGTAACATACTGCAATCAGAACAGTGCATTCAGTTTCTCAGATCAAATATTTTACCGTGGCTAGAGGGAACCATCCGTCCACCGTGTGTTCGGTGCGCGTATGTACAATTGAGAGGTAGAATTGGATCGTGATCGAGTTGGCGTTAATCCGGTGTTAAATTAGAAAAGGTGCCGAGAAAAGCCTGGAAAGTATCGAGTATTTCTTTCCTTTTAACCTCTTGTGCTGGAATGACGTGCCACGCACGTCGAGAATCTTTTCTCCCAAAATGCAATATTTTCTCAGTTTTAAGTATATTTGATTATGACCCAGGAAGACCAAATAATGAATTTATTACTTCTCAATAATTTCTATCCAGTGATATCATACTGACGAGTTCAAAAGAGAAAGAAAGCGACGAATTGTATTGTATACGGTTTGGTCGCTCGTTACGGTCCGCAATCTGTTGCCAGCGCAAGTGGTTAACCTCTAACGCACGTCGAGAGTTTTTTCTACCAAAATTGCAATATTTTCTCAGTTTTAAGTATATTTGAGTATGACCCAGGCAAAATAAATAATAAATTTATTACTTCTCAATAATTTCTATCCAATGATATATCATACCGATGACTTTAAAAAGAAAGCGACGAGTTATTGCATACGGTTCGGTCGCTCGTTACGGTCCGCAATCAGTTGCCAACGCAAGTGGTTAGCCTCTAACGCACCTCGAGAGCTTTTGTACCAAAATTGTAATATTTTCTCAGTTTTAAGTATATTTGAGCATGATCCAGGCAAAATAAATAATAAATTTATTACTTCTCAATAATTTCTATCCAGTGATATCATACTGACGAGTTCAAAAGAGAGAAGAAAGCGACGAATTGTATTGTATACGGT
Organism: Tetragonisca angustula; assembly: GCA_036937485.2. NCBI lineage: Eukaryota > Metazoa > Arthropoda > Insecta > Hymenoptera > Apidae > Tetragonisca > Tetragonisca angustula. The sequence continues at coordinate 1,391,345 of JAWNGG020000009.1, read as the reverse complement.
TTGGTCGCTCGTTACGGTCCGCAATCTGTTGCCAGCGCAAGTGGTTAACCTCTAACGCACGTCGAGAGTTTTTTCTACCAAAATTTCTACCAATATTTTCTCAGTTTTAAGTATATTTGAGTATGACCCAGGCAAAACAAATAATAAATTTATTACTTCTCAATAATTTCTATCCAATGATATATCATACCGATGACTTTAAAAAGAAAGCGAGTTATATACGGTTCAGTCACTCGTTACGGTCCGCAATCAGTTGCGAGCGCAAGTGGTCAAGTCCGATCTTTGTGATACCCGGAGCCCCTGAAATATGTTCGCAGTGCTCCAAAGCATCTACTACGAGAGGCTTACGTGTAGAAATCGCGAAGAATATTGTTTACGCGATGCGAAGCTTGTAAATTAGCCGAACTAAGAAAGGGAGGATCTGGGTCAATCGCTTTCGAGGATGTTTCAGCAGGTAGGAAAAATATGGACTCTGGAAGAGCGGTAAAAAATGGAATCGAACGATAGCGCAACGAGCACGCTAATGCTTCTCGTGCATTAGCACGAATTATCTCGCGTCGGTCGCGCAACTCGCGAACGATATCGATATACACGAGCCCGCATTGCCTGCTTTCCCGTAATCCGTTGTTTGTTTTATCGACGAGTCACACGCTCTATCTTTTCATCGGTTTTTGCAACACACGCCGACTATTATAGATGGCCTTCCCTTCACCGTGGAATTAGAAAAACGGGTTCGCAGATCGAATCTTCCTCGCCCGTGGTTTTCGCGAAAAAGCTTCGAGAACAATTTCATCCGGTATTTTTGCGAAACACACCCCGACTTCCACTTTCCTCTCCGATGTTTCACGCATCGATCGTTTCCCTCTTCGCTTTCCCTCTTGGAACGCGTCCAGTTGTTGCAAGAACGGAACGTTATCGCCAAAAGGATATTTATCATTGCCAAGCCATTCTTTGATATTCTCGCGGAAGGAGTCGTTCTTTCGAAAACAGATTAATTGTTTCTGCCGCTCGGGACTGTCGTCTGGCAAGGCGTGTTTTAATCTCGGAGAGGTGGCTTGCTGATCGTCGTCGATAGATTTCCATGGGAGAACGTAACAGCCTTCGTCTCTTTTTTTAAAGGTCGCAACGGATCAACGGCGAAAGGTTTCCGGTTCACGCTCACGCTCGATGCAGTCGCGCCTTTGCGTCGATCCCGTGAAGAGAGATGGGGGGAGAGGGAGAGGGATGAATCGCGAATAGGCGGCCCGATAGAGCAGCACATGACAATGAAACGATTTTCGATGGCTCTGCTGTCCATAAACCAAATAACTCAATGCCTGAGGCGAGGCGGTGGGCCGTGGAAAAATTGTCACCGCAAATACCGTATCGACTAGGCGGGCCGATTTCGCGGATGAAACATCGCGCTGAATTTACCGCCGGTTTCGTCTCGATCGACGTGCCTTTAAGTGAATCTTTTCGTTCAATTTTTTTTCGTAATTCACGTTAGGTAGTAAATTTAGACTATCGACTGTCTCTACGTTTAGCGAATATCGAATTTTGTCTTTATCCAACAGATTGTTGGAGTAATCATTGTATTTATTATGTAAAGTTAAAATATTCGTTGTTTCGATATTTTTCTCGAATCGTCGTTAAATATAATATAGAGATCCACATGTGAGGATTTCTTGAAAAGTTTTTGTCGTCGATCGTAAGATCTTTGCGGCACGAGTCACGAAGACTTGCAGAAATTCTTGTGGAAAATGTCCGGACGTTAAGTCGCCAGTTTCTTCGATACTCGCGTTACGAAGTTGCTTTCGAACTCCGCTCCTTAAAGTACAATTCAGTTGATAGTTAACCAGCGAAGGGAGGGCAACTGTAATCTCGACGCGATACGAAATTCTCCTTCGCGTCGGTGTTACGTTCGTTTGATCTCGAGGGCCGGCTAGCGTGTCAACGCAAAAGTTTCCTCGTTTATCCTATCAAGCACCGAATTCCCATGGGGTGGTCAGGCCAGATCGGATTCCCCGTTTCTTTCTGGCTTTTCCCTTCCGTTTTACCCGAACTCCCGTCTCTCTGGCGGATTAACCAAACTAAAAGTATCTAGGTCAATTTCTCCACACCTAAGTCCGGCTACAGTCTGTCGCGCAATTGTCCCCGCGTTATTTTCTTCCGCGATACTTTCTCTCCGTACTGGGATAGTCGAGCAAACGGCTCTCACGTTTTTTCTTCGCGTTGGTTCGCGATCGATCGCACACGATGGCACATCGTATGGCAATTCGCTTCGTTAATTCGACGATTTTCAAAGTTCGTTGTAATTAGTTCCCTCGGCATCGAAGGGAATATCGAAACGAGAATAAAAGATAGAGACCGATTACAAACGTGGAGAGACACGAGGTGGAAAGGTGTAGAATCCATCGCAACGGCGTCACACGTCTCTGCCTCTTCTTGTTCACATTATCAGCAATCGGGGCGTTGAATTTATGAACGTAACCCCGAAAGCGAGGCGGAGACAATTTATTGAAAATCTGGCCTGGCTGGGTGTTAAATCGTACGAAAATGCAACGTCACGAATCTCGCCGCCTCTCGACGGTCCATTTTCGGTGGTTACAATCGAATTTCGAGCGGAGCCGTGCTGTCGTCTGTGTTGACTCCGTGCTTATTTCCGGACAATGGCAATTCGATTAAAAGCGCGTTTCGCGCGCGCGCGCGTGTGTACGTGCATGCATGCATGCAAACGGTGCCGGACGATCGTTCCAGTTTCCTATTTCATCGGCGCGCGTGTCTTGTCTTTATTCGTAGTTTCGAGTCCCCGAGGGCAATTAGTTAATTAACGGCGGACGCGGCGATCGATGATCGTCAAGTGGAATCGGCGGGTCGACGATCGATCGACGGCGCGCGAACGTTTGGCCAAAAATTTCCGAGAAAGCAAGCAAGTCGATACGCAGCCCGGCTACAATAAAGGAATTTAATTAAAGTCAAACGTCGTTCTGTCCTCCGATAATTCCGCCGGTGTCGCCGACGCGTTCGTTACCGACGTCGCCGGGAAGAATTCATCGCGAATAATGGGGAAACGTAATTAAAAACGCGGAAGGGACGACGAGTCCCTTTTAATTAGCCAATCGAGACGATGCGATTGTCGGCCGAAATGTGATCTTTGTGTCGGATGTTCTTCGATCGAGTTCGTGGCTTTCGCTCGTTGAGGTCCAATCGAGGGTAAAACGAAGGAGGCAGACGGCGTCGACGTTGGGGAATCGCGCGACACGCTAATTAGACATTCGAGCAGCACCGAACAGCCAGGAACCAGTTCTGGTTCTGCACGGCGGAGTCACGAAATTCAAACTTTTCTCGATTTCCTCTTTCCGTGTTCCCGTGAAATAATTTCAAGTCGTGGTTTCCCAGCCATCGTTGAATTACGTCCGTAAGGATCCCTCGATTTGGCTGTCAAATTAAGGTTGCTTGGAATTCTCAACATTTTCCAATTTTCTGTTGGAATTGAAAGGAAATTCACCTGCATTTTTGTCGTTTCCCTTGAAATATACAGGATGTTGATAAAGCCTTTTTCAAATTGATCATCACGTCAAGCCGACGATCTCGAAAATTTATTACAAAGGCAAATGAAAAGACAGACAAGTGGAAATTATTACAAAATCTTTTGCCTCGTTTAATACACCTCTATATGGCACATCAAGCCTGTACTCGATGTTTTTCTCAGATGTTCTTTTGTCCCTGTCTCCATAAATTTCTTGTGCCATGCACGAATTGATGGACGTGACGGATGGATCTCCTCCATACTTAGTTCTGAAGTTTCGCAGAATCTGCAGATCCGATTTGGTATCAACAAACCATGATACACGCTGTGCCTTCTCTTGAGGAGTAGCCATTTAACAGTATTTTATTCATCAACAGGATATGCAACGTGATGAAAACCTCGATAACCACCGAGTACATGGAACAAATCTGACGAAGATATCTCGTCAATTGCCTTTGTAATAAATTTCTGAAATTGTAAAGAGACTTTATGGACACCCACGTGGAGTCATGTTAAAGATGGGTATGCTATATGGCAAGAAATCGAGTACCGTCTTGTGCTTCGTGCAACTAATAGTGCCCATATAGAGGTGTTTTAAATGAGATAAAAGAAAAAACTTAAATATATTCGTCTCATTTTGTAATAATTTCCACTTATCTGTCTTTTCGTTTGCCTTTCTAATAAATTTCTGAAATTGCAAAAAGACTTTATGGACACCCTGTATACGCGAACGATTTACAATCGCGAGGTTCCTCCCCGTATACATCAGTACGTTCGTAGTGTGACCAACATTCAAACGCGATAAACCTCTTTTCGGTTATTGGAACGAGTGGAGCATGGAAATCGAGCGAAACGGGCGTCGTTTTGTTGTTTTTTTTTTTTCCATCCCCCGAGTTGAATTGCAGCTCGTGTGCCGCGAGTTCCTTCGCTCGAGCGGACTTTGCAGGCCGACGATTCTAATCCTGGCAGAGCGCAGCGGAATCGTGTCGTCCCTTTTTTTCTTTTCTTTCCTACGTTTCTTCTCTTTTTTTCTCCGCGAGACGGCAATAAAAATCGCGGAAGGAAAGATATCGACGTACGAGAAAACGAAACAGACTGTAAACTTGACGTTGAACAAGATGACCGGAGGTAATCGGGTGAGCGAGCGATTGATGAGGATTCGCAGATCGCCCCGGCAATTTATATTCTCTTCTTAAATTGTTATTTGGAGAACGGCGTAGCCGTGGCATGGGACAGCTCCCCATTCGTCCATCAGTTCCCGATTTTATGTCTCCTTCAGCTCGTCGCGATTCGTGTCCCCTTGTTTTATTTTTTTTTTCTCGCGATTTTCGCGGCGACAGTTCGCAGATTTCCGCGCCTCCGTCCGATGAGAAACGGCGCGGTTTGTATCGTTTGGCGAGTTGCAAAGTTTTCCACGCGGGGATCGCGTTAATTCGTCGTCCCGTCGATGCGCCAATCGCGCGGTTAAACCAGATGGCTGTCGGTTTCCCTCTGGTTTCGGGAAAACTGGCCAAGCGGACCAGATTCGATCGGATTCGATCGTTCGACAGTTCGAGCGACGTTTTTCCGCCAATCTCTTTCGACGCCCTTGCTCGAACGCAATCTCGCAACTGTTCAGAAAGTTCAACGCTAACGTGGCTAATGCAGGGTCAGACTGTGAGTTTCCAAAGACGCGAGAGCGCGCGGCGCCGCGTTTCGTCGACGTTTTATGGAGCTGGTGTACAAACTCCGAAATCAGATAAGAGCGAGTTTCTCGGGGAAGTGTTCGTTCGTTGATAGCGAGAGCAGTTGCAAACGGAATTAACAAATGACAAATAAGAACGCGGGACGCTCGCCTCGGCTCGAACTGGCCTAATACGACGGTTTTCGCGAAACGTCGATCGTGATGGACAGTAGTTGGACACGAAATGAAATATTTAAAAAAAAAAAAAAAAAGAAGAAACGATAAAACGAAACGCAAAAAAGAAAAAAAAGAACCGGTTATTTAACATATTCCGTGCTGACGCGTTTCATATTTAAAGTACGGATACTATCGATCGGCGCCAGCTATCGCCGCCGTTTTATCGTTTATTTATACATGTTTTCATTTGTTTGCCTACGCTCGCTAGTTTATTCTGTTATGCCCTATTACGTTTATTTATACCCTCGTTGGCCAAAGGCTATGGCCAACGAAGAGGCTGCACCGTGTACGAGAACTTTCGGCCGGCGAGCTTCCGACCGAAATCACACGGTTTCATTCGAAAATGGCAATTCTAGTTCCTGTTAATGTTATTTACTCCTCGGCGCAGCGTGATACGAGCGATTCCATTTGATCGGATTACACGGCGCAATTACGCGTTAATCGAGCAGGTGTGTCGCGTCGAGCCGGCTTTTTATAGGTTCTTTTTTTTTCGCAAACATCCCCTATCGTCGGGGGGATGAAAAACAACGCACGATTTTTCGACGACAATTTTCAAGCCGCGATCTCCATTCGAGAGTTTCTCGCCAGACTTAATCTCGAGAGTACTCTCAAGCTTGACTTTGAGAATTTTCACTCTCCGAGAGCTTACTATCCTACTTACTAATAGAACTCTCTGAAAACTGTGTCCATTGGAGAATTTATTTGCCTCTGGTCCTAGTCATTGTGGTGTAGCTCGTTGTTAGTTCGAAACACGAGTGTGAACAGTGACATTTTAATATAATTAAATATTATATGATATTTATCTATAATATTTAAATTATTATATAATAATTATATAATATTATATTATTAATATAATAATTTAAATATTATATGTAAATATTTAATTACATAATATTGTATAATATAATTATTATATAATAATCTAAATATTATATGTAAATATTTAATTGCATAATATTTTATAATTAAATATTGTATAATATAGTTATTATATTATATAATATTAATAAATTATTATAGTAATTTAAATATTATATATAAATATTTAATTATATAATATTGTATAATTAAATATTATATAATATTATGTAATGTTATATAATATTTAATTATACAATATTATATAATATAATTATTATATAATAATTTAAATATTATATGTAAATATTTAGTTACATAATATTGTATAATATAATTATTATATAATAATTTAAATATTATATATAAATATTTAATTACATAATATTGTATAATTAAATATTATATAACATTATATAATGTAATTATTATGTAATAATTTAGATATATATAAATATAAATATTTAATTACATAATATCATACAATATAATTATTATATAATAATTTAAATTAATAGTTATTTAATTATTATATAACATTGAATTATATAACATTATTCGGTCGCATTGACGAATGAACGGCCGCCAGTCGTAAGACACGAAGCGAATTAGGCGATTGATTTTGAATTGCAGTGGTAACACGCTCGCTGCAAATTGGATGATAAATTATTAAATGAATCGCGTCGTACACGAAGATACGCCGGCATAATAATTATCGATCATTTGGATCTTCTTTTGTCCAACACCTATGGCCGAAGTGCATAGAAATTTATGTACACGTATTTTCCCGTAGAAGTTGCGCAGCAGCATCGATTAGAGGAATGCCACTCCATCATTGTTCACCACGTTGTTATTCCCCCGCGAGCAATGTGATATTTTCTTTCCCCTTCACGCTCTATTTTTTTTCTTTTTTTTCTTTTTTTTTTGTCATCCAGAATTTCCCACAAATCTCCAAGTTGTGTCATTTTCGATCAATACTCTCGCGCCGTTTCTATCGCGAAATGAAACGTTTCGAACGTTTGACGAAAACAGTGAAAAGAAGAACTTTGTTCTTTCCATTGGCGATAGGAGGTGGTGCAGAGACAGACAAATCTCGAAACGTGGGTCGTGGGTTGGTGCATACCAAACACGTGCTAGTGGTGTGCAGGTGCTCGTACACGTGTGTCAGGTGTGCGTGTAGGTGTTGTCGGTGATCGATAAATCCATTCACTAATCAACATACCGAGGCTATGTTATACGGGGTGGTGACAGAATCCTTCGTCGATAATCTCTGTTACTAAAAAGTGTCTCCGGGCGATTACTGGGATAGGACTTGTCGCAGGCAGGACGATGCTTCTCGATGGTAACGAGCGGAAGGATCGGTGGAAGGAAGGTAGAAAAGAAGGTGTCCGACGATTGACGAGACGATCCACATCGCGGCGATATCCCATCGTTAAATGTAGGTTTGCTCGCACGAACTCTCTCGGCTGCTTCGCACGTGGTGGAGCGAATAAGCGGAGTAGTACCTCCCCGATGCGAATCTCTGAAAAAACATGAATACACTCGACTCGATGTCTCACGTGTCTACATTTCTCTGCCGCAGCATTCTCTCCAATCCCCATGCACGGTGAATCGGAGATTCGTTCAAATCGATCGAATGTACGGAGACGAGACGGGAAGTTCCTCCAAGTTCCTCCAATGTTGTAATTCAATCTGCCGAGGTTGCCTTGTTTTCGAATAAACCGACGCATGTTTACGCGAACTGCGGGAAGGTTTAATAGGTTCCCCCCGAACGCCGGATTCACCTGACGCGAGGTAAAACCAGACGAACTTTTCAGGCAGGCGGGACGAAGCTTTTCGCGTGCGCGTTTCAAAAGAGAATGTTGTGCAGCAGACGGGTATAAAGTAGCTAGCAAAGGGACGTCATATCGTGGCGATGCGGCGTTGTCGCGCTCGCTTAATCGAAGTGGCTGAGAAGCCGCGGAAGTTGCCGGAGCCGATATCGCCAGATATCGCAATCTATTTGTTCAGCCGTGCAGCACGCGGCGGCGGAATTATATGCAAATCGAACGCAAACAGTAAGCCTAATTCGCGGATATTACGTCGTCGCGGAATTTTTCTCCCCTCCGTACAACTTTCTCTACTTAATAAATAAGAAAAGTTCGGAGTTTCGCGCGGAGCAGCACGCGTCATGGGAATAGATGAAGTTTCGCGAAGCGAAGGAGAGCCAATATGTTCCGAACGTAGCGGTATCGAATAGCAACTCCATCTCTTTTCCCTTCTTTTTTCCTGTTTCTTCTTCTTCTTTTCTTTTCTTCTTCTCAGACTTGGTCAGCGAATCTTTCGCCATTTCCCATGACAGTTCGAAATGCATTTATATTCGACGCGTTGGCACGTTCGCCGAGATCGTTCGCGTGAATTCCATTCGAAAGCGGAGCCTCGTGTCGCGCGAAGTAACCGCCCCGTTTAATTTATTAGCCCCGGCCAATAAATTCATCGATCGCGTTGCCACGTCGCTGTAATTTTCCCGTTTCACATCGAACGATCGTTCGCGCTCGTTTGTAACAGGCGATAAGGGAACGACGGAAGTTTTTGGTTACGTCGCGCGATTACTTAGCGAACGATCCCCGATACGAGGGGAAACGTTCGTCGAAAATGGAGACGGAGACAGTTGTTCGAAGTTGCACGGAGCTTAAACTCGGACGTTATCGCGGGTGAACCGGAACTCTTTCGCGGACGCGAGAACTTTAACAATCGAAACGATAAATTTCTTTCATTTGGCGAGCGTTCAAGGCCGTCTTACGAGATCACACAACCCGACACACAGTTCCTACCGCATTGATCGCTTTATACTTGGCCTCGAGCACGCTCTCTCTTTCTCTCTCTCTTGCCTTGGGGTTACCTCATTGTCCTAATAAACCCTGCGAATTGCTTTGCAACGCAATCTCCTTTGGATTTGTCCTCGCCTGTTGCTCCCACGGGCAACTCCCTGAACGAGCCTAATTTCTTCTGGAGAAAGATCTTCTCAGGATCAGGACTTGCGAACGCTGTCTATCTATTTTCGAAGAGTTTTATTTCACTACGCGTGTCGTGGCACGTTCTGAAATCGAGCATTCGTAGAAATGGCAGGAAGCAAGTTCGTGCTACTCGGCGATTTTTTTTTTATCTTCGAAATTGATCCATAATAACGGATCGAGTGGCTGAATGTTTCTCTTTTCTTTTTTGGAAGCTGGTGGAACGATAACGAGTTCTCGCTGATGGAAAGGAGAGAGATCATTTTGATCAAGCGACGTGTACGGACTTCCCGAAGAAGTTCGAGCGCTTCCAACGTTTTGCAACTTCGTTTAAATTTTAATTTGAACAGAGTGGACGGCTATCTCTAGGTCCAACCTAGATAATGTAATAAATATTCAATCTCTGATTGTGAAGTTGAGACCACTCGAAAGCACTCCGGCTCTTTTAGCAGAATTGAAAGCTTCGGGCGAAATGGCAAAGTTTATTAATTTCTAACGTGTCGTGCAGATTGTATGTTAACGAATCGTGTTCCTTCCGTATTCAAATTGTACTAGTGAAAAATACGAGGATAATTCGGCCAGGTTTCAGACATTTTCAATCAATTGTTCATTCGAAACAAATTTAACGATGTATGTTGCTTGTCTGTGGAAGTATAGGGAACGTGTTAACATTTCGACATGTTAACACGTTGACTGCCACGTGAAAATCACACGTTTTGTTTATGGGACAAAATATTCAATTTCTGCAAGATAAAAGTATTTAATTTCAAGGTTATAACGGAAGCGTATTTTTCGTTTTGTACATCATCTAGTTATTTGCATTATTTTAAGTTTATTGTTAAATTTATTTTCAATTATCTTGAAACATTTATAGATATATAAACGACTAGTGGCCATCGTAGCAGTCGACGTGTTAAAGAAATTAAATAATTCCTATATGTCCACGCGTGTAATACTGCTCTTGGCAAAAAGTTTCCAATGAAACGCAAGTAGTCGAAATGAAAATCTTTCGTGCAAGAGGATTCGATTCATTGAAGTCGCTGATTTTTCGTACAATTTCGAACAAGCACGACAATATTTTGTATCCGAAGGATTTCAGTGTACGAACACGTGTCGATCGAGTTTGAGAAAAGTGAAATTTCATCACACGTAGCCGGGTAATTCGATGGCCACGAGGTTTTCGACATCACGACACCACGCATCGACCACGAAGAAGAAACCCAACGATCACGACATTCTGCTACATCGTACGATAAATCACGAGTGAGGAACGGCGGGCGTGAACGTGACGTCTGGGTTGAACGTTCGAGTCGATTCGAAACTAGGAACTAGGTGGAATTTTTGGGTTACTACTTGGTGATCGAGGAGAGTTCTTCTTAACACAAGAGAGGGTAATCATTGGCCTCGGTGTTGCAGCTGGCTTCGAAATAGCCGAGCTTCCTCTTCTTCTGTCGCGTGGGACGATGCTTCCCGAGCTTTCGCCGAGTCGAAATACGAGTACAAGTGACCGGCCATTGCAGTCGCCGTGATAAAACCGTGGGACGTGACTCGGTGGCAATTTATGGGACACCGCCGACAGGGTTGTTTCCCCGTGGATGGGTTTTTCTGACTCGCGCACCACCGGAACAACGAACCTGGTCGGCTGTAACGGGCGCATATTTCCTACGCGCGAACCGTACACGTGGCGCAATTTGTATGGGATGTATGAATATTTCATACTCACTTGACTTGGTTTACATCTGAATGCCGGCTGATACCGCCGTCTCATTCGACCCGGGCAGCAGGCGCACAGAATCCTCACGAACGCCCTGCAAAAGAAAAGAAAAGAAAAGAAGGATGGGGCTGAATTCGATAGTGACAGTTCCTTTCTATAAAATGGCACCATAATTTTTCACGGCCAAAGACGCCGGAGCATTGGTTGAAATTCGTCAGCGGGGGTGAAACGACAATAGCGACGTTTCTCTCTCTCTCTCTCGTATAAAATACGTGTAACGTTTCGAAATGCGACGATTAGTTGAAATTATCGGGGGGAACGATTAATCGATTGTGATCCTGCATTTATGCAAGAAAACGATCCAGGATTTATAAGAGTTATTTCCATGTGTTGCGAGAGGAGTGTGCATGAAGGTGCAAAATTGCAATCAATAACAGTAATTTTTAAGGGAAATATTTTTTATTGTTGAATAAAGTATAAAAAACATGAGAATAAACTTTACCGCCTGACTCTTTATAGTTTTAGGAAACTGAAGAGCTATTCTTTAACTTTGAAGATGAGGTTTCTTCCTGGCTGAAAAGAAATTGAAACACGTGGAATCAGTTTTGCACCATCTTTTTCATAGTCAGATTTACAAGCTTCATCGTACCTTAATATTTTGTCCATATTGCTTTGACAATGGTGCAAAGCTGGTGCAAAGCTGATTCTGTGTGTTTTAATTTTTTCAACCAGGAAGAAACCTCATCTTAGAAAAATAGCTTCAGTTTCCTAAAACTATAAAGAATCAGATAGTAAAGTTTATTCTCGTGTTTTTATACTTTATTTAACAATAAAAAATATTTTTCTTAAAAATCCTTGTTATTAATTCAATTTTGCTCCTTATTGTAACAGAATGTGATGATGGTGAGCATTGCGCGCGTTGTTCTTTGCAATTCCTTTACAAATCTCAAAAAATATATCGTATACGACGAAACAGATGCGAAACTAATGGAAAATTAATTGTCAGAATTGTTGAAAATGATGGGAAGACAGTCTCGATACATGTCAACGGGGCTATATAATTGTTAATTGAGAAGACGGTTAATTGTTAAATAATAATCAATGTTAAATTGAACAGACCAAAGTTCAACGAAAATTGATCGCGTCGTGACGACAGATTGCAATCTATTAAATTTAACGACTGAATTCGAAACTTAACAACCATACGGAATTCGGAACCATTTACTCCTAGGAATGTGTCGATTGTCGATAGTGATGACAATCGTTGATCATTGTCATTGTCATTTCCCAAGAAACAAGGAGAGATTAAAAAAGAGAAGACTATTGGGTGCATCACAAGAAAAGGAACGTGCATCGCGTATTTCAGAGTGCAAAGTATTGACAAATTTCACACAATTTCATAGCGAATTTCAGACTTGAATCCGAAAGAAGATAGGTTATTTCGGATAATCCAGTCGATTCGAGGTACTGTAATACACGATCCAGCGATTTGATCTCGAAAGTTGGTCGCGTCACGTTGGCGCGCAAGTTTTTTTTTCCAACTTCATGATCGCATGACTGGACTGTTGATTTCAAATATCGTGTCGCAAGTATTTGCACAGGCCCCGTGACGCGCGACCGCTCAAACGTAAACGGAGGAATTTCAGTTTTCGACTCGAAAATCCTCTCCATCTCCGAGTCCAGACGATTCTTCGTTATTTACAGATCGACGTTCCGCGAGCGGAATACGATTTTCCTCGTGTGACGCGCCGAATCAAATTTCGTTACGGTTTCACGCAAGTTCGCGGTATCGCTTCGACGATAGGTATCTAGCGGAGAGCATCGAGTCCATGATTATCTTGCTCGCCGACGAGTGAACCACTCGCGACGAGCAGTTCAGTGTTTGTCCTGGTGGAAACGTCGCTGGGATGTCGCTCTTTCCGTCGTCTTTCCTTGCCCCTTTCACCGTGCTTCTTTTCGTTTCCACGTTGTCGCACGTCGCGCGGCCCATCGTCACTCGAGGCTACGCGAAGGGAAGTCGAAGATCGATCGTTGACGGTGTGACGAACGAAGAGAACCAACGGGAGGAATTCTTACCGGCGATACCGTGCGTGAAAAGTTTCCTGTTGAAGCACGTGAGCAACGAAAACAAGACCTCCCTCGTGGTGATAGACGACGAGGAGGACATCAACGGCATAATCAAGCCGCTCGTGGCGAGCCTTCACGCTAACTTCTCCTTCTTCAGGCACGCCGCGGAGTTGGACTTTGGGCTGCAATTCCCTCCGAACAAGTACGCACTGAGCACGATCATCGTGATGCAAAACGCCAGCAGCTTCAAGGATAGTTACTACGTGATAGACCCGTGCGATCGTGACTGTCCTTTTATCATAGTATTGACGAGCTCGTTTCAAGACGAAGAAACGTTTCTCGAGCAGGCTGACGTTCTAACGGGGTCGATGTGGTCGCGAAGGATATGCACCGCCGTTGTTCTAGGAAGAGTCGGCGACACCGTATTCGCCGCTGGTAGCGTGACCTTCGAACCCGACGAAATCTGCAGCCTGTCGTCTCCGGTTCTCTTGGACGAGTGCGGGAAGAGACCGTGGAGCAAGTTGGAGAAAATCGAACCGCCGAGGATGGACAATTGCGTGATAAAGGTAGCCTACTTCGAAGAAGATCCGTACGTCGTGACTGAGAACGACACTGGAAGTGACGCGCTATGGGGATTCGAGGGAAGATTGGCAGAGAGCGTGTTGGAAAATCAGAAGATCTTCCGGGAGCAGGTGACGTGGGACGATAACAACAGCTTCGCGGAACAGGTGAAAATGATCATCAACAGCAACGTCGATCTGCTCGTCGGTCGCGTTCTGCAGCAGCCATGCGACGACATTGATTACTCAACCACGTACGACATGTTGAAAGTGGTGTGGCTGGTGCCGAGGGTGCCCAACGTGTCACTGGAGGGCCTGATCCGGCCGTTTCAACTCTACGTCTGGCTGGCGGTCGTCGGCTCCATACTGCTTGGCAGTGTCATCAAGATCTTCCTGATCCGCGACCTGTCCTTTCTCGACATATTCGCTCTGATAATCGGGGTGTCCACCCCACGTCAGCCTGCCAGGCCTTCCACGAAAATTCAGTTCGTCGCGTGGAGCGTTTTCGGCTTGTTTCTAACGCAGCTGTACGTGGACTCGCTGGCGGACGAGCTGATCAATCTGTCGGACCTGAGGTACGACACGATGGACCAGCTGATCTCGTCGTCGTTCGAAATCGGCGGGACGACCGCGTTCTTCAAGGTATTCGAGATGTTCGAGGAAACGGACGAGATGCTCCGGATCGTGCGGAGCAAGTTCGTGACGTTCGACAAGTCCGACTATCTCGCGCAGTATCGCGACATACTCGAGGGCAGGAACACCACGTTCGCCCTGGTCATCGTTTTGAACTCGTCGCGCAGCGACGTGATCGAGACGAATCACGCGTACACCATGACCACGGACGTGATATGCAGTTTTCCCTTGGGTTTCGCTACTTGGAAGGGGTTCCCCAACATGAGGTACGTCGACGACGATATCCACAATCTCATCGACTTCGGGGTTTTCGACTACATGATAAACCTCGCCTTGACGAAGAACAAATACTCGGTGTTGTCGCAAACTGCGCGGGAGGCAGAGTACAAGATGGAGCTACACATGCGCCACTTCGTTCCGGCGTTCCTTTTAATCGCCATTGGCTACTCCACTGCTCTGCTCCTATTTATCCTCGAGGTCGTGCTCTATCCTTCCAAGCTTCTCGAGTAGTTTTGAGAAACGTGAGATGACTGAGTTCATTATCGACATTTTTTTTTTTTTTTTTTTTTTGATCCGACTGAAAATTAAGAGTGACAATTTTCAGTGCGTGATAATTGCACGTTTGCTGTTTGTGTGACATGTACGTCACGTGTAATGCGTAGTAATAATTTCGTTTCTATACTGTGGTCCTCTTTTCTCGAAAATATGAGTCTACCAGTTGGAGTAAATTCTATTAATTATTCTATAATTGTATTAATTATTAATTCTATTCCATTAGTTATTCTATATATTCAAATATATATTATGTATGTTATATATTAATATATATTATATATAATTATATATATTTATTATTATTTATATTATATATATATATATATTATTCTATTAATTAGGGTGAAAAGATGCTTTCAGTAATTGCGAAGAAAAGCTTTGGTAATTCCGCTATTAAAATTTGTTTCAACCACTTTGTACGCGTGTCTACTTTAAAGCAGATCTTCGATAACAAATAAACGTTTGCAGTTTCCCTTTCCTCTCTTCCCGAGAAAAGTTTGCTCCTACTATTGCAGAAAAACCGGGGAATTCCCCTGGAAGAGTGTGTAGATGGTCAATTTCATTCCACGTGCATTCGAGAACAAGTCGTTTCATTCCATTCACGATCGGACGAAATTACTCGAATTCTCGGATTCTTCGTCGATGGAACGAGTTTGACGACCCGAGGACGATGTATCGTGTGCCGTAAAAGAAATATTCCCCGATCGGTTAACTGGAATCCATATCGAAGAACGTCATAAAGGCGTTTGGTCTCCAATGACAATTGAACGTATCGTGTTCCTAGTTGGTGATATCTCGGGCATAGAATCCCCCGAGAAAGAGCAAGCGTAATTACCGTATTATTCTTAACGGTCCTATACAAAATCCCCGGACTGTTGGTTGTAATTTTTGGCCTTGATACAGGCTATAAAGTTTGACTGTTTTATTTATGTACGTTCAAGGGGCCAGGACAGTTTGAAATTTTCGAAAAATCGATTTTTTTTTTCGTTTTGTTTTAAATTTGTAGGTTGAAGTCTTAGCGTTACATTTTGTACGTGGCTCGATTCCATTCTAATGCCATTTTCAAGTTTCTAGTGTCGGTGGAACGCTAAGTTCTGTTCGTCTACGTGTTTTCATTATTGAATTTAAAGCGAGGAAATATTTACAGATGAACCGACTTGCAGGTTTCAGAGGGAAGTTTAAAGATGCAAGAATGGCTAAGAATATGTAATAAAATATTCAAAGTATAAATTTTTTCCACAAGAAACGAAATATGACCAGTTTCAATTCATCGTTGCAACGATTAATTTCGTAGGATGCAAATACAATGAATATAATTTCATAAAATAAAATTATATTCTGAAATGGATCGTTAATTAATGTTACTAAAAGGATGTTCAATATAAAAGTTACTAATTCATAGACTTTTGCCCGTTACTGTGTAACTAATTAAAGTTAATGTTAACTTACTTCATGTTAACTTAATTTATAGAAATTGTTTGCGTCTCATTGTTTCTTTTCTCCCTCAGCGAATTCGTTCTTCGTTTAAACGAAATTCGTTTACGCGATTCGCGAACGCCTATTCCAAACACCCAGTCAACGAGGCATCATCCCCGGTCGTGTCCTTCATTTTTCCAGCCCTGTTTTCGCATCGTGTTAGGAGTTTTAGGGCGGCCGTCGTTTGTTCTCGGGCAGTCGTCCGGTTTTCACCTCTTCGAGTCTTCGTTGAAATTCAAAGAAGTTCCCGAGGAGGCAGCCGAAAAGTGGGTCGCCGGAATAAAAGCGCCTTTCTTTTAATTGTTCCCTCCGCGAACGGATGTTAATATCGGTCCGTCTCTTGCCGTGGACACTGGATAATTGCTGGCCCTTATTACTTCCAAGCACTCGAATTACGAAACCCGACAACCACAGTTTTCAGGCTGCCGCAATTTCGTTGTCAGCTTAATAAACCTCGTTAGTTTGTCGTAATATCGACGACGCTTCTGTTTCGTCTATTTGCCCAAACACTTTTCTCTCGTGCGAGTGCTCGCCCGATGACCGCTTTTCTCTTCTTCGCCATCCGATTTCTGACCTCACCCTTTCCAAGGAAATTACTAATTTCCGATATACTCTTCTTGGAGTAATTTTTTAAAATTAGAATTTAAATTTAATTAGCGTTGCGTTCTTCGGTGATTCGAACGTTCTTCCGTTAAAAAAATTTACTATATTAATTAATTCTTTAATAAAATATAAATAAATTAAATAATATAAAATTAAAACTAATAATTCTATTCAACATATACACATTAAATAATCATATCGAATACGACTTAAAACACCACGAATTACAACTAATAAAAATAAATTAAATAAAACATTTCAATAATTTAAACCATAGAATATTATTAATAAAATTATTCTTATAAATAATAAATTCATATATTCCGATAAAAAAATATATACAAATAATCTTCTATAATATTCTAAATTAAATCCAGAAACTAATTCTGATTCTCCTTCAATTAAATCAAAAGGAATTCGATTCAAATCAATTAATAATCTAATAATAAAAATAAAATATAAAGGATATATTAAAATAAAAAATTTTAAATTTAATTGATAAAAAATTATATTAATAAATTTAAAATTTTCTGTTATTATTATTGTTATAAAAAAAATTAAAAATATTAAAACTTCAAATGAAATTATTTGAGAAATTAAACGTATTATACCTAATATTGAATAATTATTTATAGAAATTCATCTAACAATTAAAATTGGATAAACATTTAATCTTATAATAAATAATAAAAAAGAACGATGTTTTCCCTGTTCCTTGAATTCTAACATCTTTGACTCGATATTTACGCCTTAGCTCCAGTGTCAATACTCGTCGAGGCCATTTTTAATAATTATCGTACAGTTGTTCGGTCTCGAAGCATTCTCTATCTCGCGCGTCAAATTTGAAACCGATTTGGCGAATGTGCACAGAAACTGCGAGATATTTATCCTGAAAGCGTAGGAATAACGTAGGAGTCCCGGCTTGAGACCCAAATTTGTAGGAATTTTGTTAAAGGATAGTTGTTTATTCAAGGTTGAATAAAAGAAAATTTGTTTAATGATGACTATAAAGTGACGTTTTACACTATTTTCTTAATTGCTAAACTCGCTAGACTCGCAACTCTCAACTCACTCTGTTCTCTCTAACCTCTCGACACTCACTCTCTTCTTCCTCATCTGCACAAAATTCGTCATTCGTACACACGTACGCACAAACGCATCCATACCCTTAGTGTCTTAAACGCTAGGCCTGGAGGGCTAGCCATAAACAATCCCAAGTCCCAGGTCTAACTTTCTCTACACAGTTTATGGTACATCACTTGGGACATCTGCAATTGTTGGGCAATGGAGAAAGTTCTTGCCCATCCCACAATAATAAGTAAGTCTAAATAAGTATAACTGTATGTAATAATTGTTATTAACACTTGGAGCTACCAAGAGCTAAGGTGTAAAAATCGAGTCAAGAAAGTTAGAGTTCAAGGAACAGAGAATGGCGACGATAAGCAAGAACTTTCGAATCTCTGAGAAAAGCGCAACGTCGTAGAACCTAATTTAAAAAAAAAAAAACTGCTCCGAGAAGCGTATTGCAAATTGGCAATTTCGATCACTTTGGCAGATTGAAATCTTCCTCAAACCAGTGAAAAACCAATTTTGAATTCGACTTGCAAAAAATCGCGAGCGAAAGTCGCCGAAAGTCTCCTTTCCTTTTCCTTTTGCCTCGAGCGCCGGTTTTCGTCGCAAACGCCTCGCCGCGAGATTATCCGCCGACGGATTTACGATCCCCGGGCGAACGAATAGAATTTTCGTATCCGATATCTGCTTTTCCTTTTTATTCCCCGTTTTATTTCTTATCTGGAACGAAGGTCGAGGCGGGGGGGGGGGGAGGGAGGGGGATGGATTATGTATTCGCGTGATCCCATTACCCCAGCCTATAACCGAAAGGAAAACTGTTTTTCGTGCTCGAAGGGAAATGCAATGAAACTTCGTTTCGATGCTCGCGTTATCGCGTTATCGTTGTTTTGCCCTGCCGCGTGTTGCTTACGGCGAATCCCTCCTCCCGATCTTCTTGCCGACGGACTTTTTCCTTCCTTCGTCGGAACAACGACGAGTTTTAATTGCTCTCGGTAGCACGGTGCTTCTTCGATGTTCGCGGCCAGCCGGTATAGGTCTTCTCAACAGCAGATATTATTTCCCCGTTTAATGCAGTGTCCCATTGTTTCGCAACTAGGCGACGCATAAATGAAACGGCGATGTCGTAAAAGCGACGCGTCGCAATTCATCGGCTGCGTATCCACACGGCAATTAAGCGGCGAGCACACAAACGATACACCAGGTATTTGTTTCGTTCCTCTCTGCCAACGTCGGAAGCCGATTGTGTGAAATACGGCCGCGCGGATGGAACGAAAAAGGATCGGTCGGAAGTTGCTGTAAATATCTGACGCTTGGCAATAATCGTACGAAAATGGCGTTTGCCGTGCAGTTGTATATGTTTGCTGTATTTTCGATGGGAGAGTCTCCACTTCGACGGGAATTATTTATTTGCGTGCTTGCTCGACGAAACGGCTGCCCTGGCAATCAGTTGGAAATCAATTAAGGATACGAGTTAAAGAGCAGGATCTCGACGTCGGTCGATAGAAATGTTGAATGACCAACCCAGACAATATTGGATCTATGCAAATACTGACAACGAGCTAGCAACAGTTCACATAATAATAAAATAAAATACTAAATTATTTATATATAAAAAATTCAATTATATTATGAAATTTATTAAAAATTTAATACTTGTATAAAATTTATTAAAAATAAATAATATATTAATTATATAAATAAAATAAATTTTTATCAACATTTAATATTTATAATTATTTTTATATATACAATATTATTATTAAATATTAATAATTATATATATATTTATAAAATATCTATA
Source organism: Tetragonisca angustula (assembly GCA_036937485.2). NCBI lineage: Eukaryota > Metazoa > Arthropoda > Insecta > Hymenoptera > Apidae > Tetragonisca > Tetragonisca angustula. The sequence continues at coordinate 1,371,603 of JAWNGG020000009.1, read as the reverse complement.
TATAATATTTATCGTATACAACTGTACAATATCGTATTCTGTAGATTATATACTAAGGATAAGATACTACATCAACTGTGAATAGTTAGTCATAAGGGCAAGATCCAATAGTTGATCGTCTATGCTCCTTCCCCTTCCATTTGACGATGATAACCAAATATATATAAGGACATGTTTTAGAATAGAATACCAGAGGGACAGACTAGAATACTACCGTAGAGTACAGAATACCATAGCTCAGCATCATCCTAAATCATTCTATATCGTTAAGAGCTTAGCTTAGCATAATTCATTCTATATCGTTCTACTTCATACACAACCACGATTGTAACAAGGAATAAACTCTTCGAAATTGTAAGCGTGTTGACTCCATTACACGGAATCCAACAGAAACAGAGAGACTGAAGTTTTTTATTCAATGAGAAATACTGTTGGATTCCGTGTAGTGGAGTCAACACGCTTATAATTCTGAAGAGTTTATTCCTTGTTCGTGGTCGTGTATGATGTAGGATGATATAGAATGATATAGAATGTTTTATGCTAAGCTCAGCTGTGCTATTCTGTAGTATTCTGTAGTATTCTAGTCTGTCTCTCTGTGTATTCTATTCTAAACATGTCCTTATATATATTTGGTTATCATCCTCATGTTGGATTCCGTGTAGTGGAGTCAACACGCTTATAATTTAGAAGAGTTTATTCCTTGTTCGTGGTCGTGTATGATGTAGGATGATGTAGGATGATATAGAATGATATAGAATGTTTTATGCTAGGCTCAGCTATACTATGCTATTCTGTAGTATTCTAATTCTCTCTACTGTAAAACATGTCCTTATATATATTTGGTTATCATCGTCAAGTGGAAGGGGAAGGAGCATGGACGACCAAGTATTGGATCTTGCCCTTATGACTAACTATTCACAGTCCACTTTTATGTGGACTGTTGCTAGCTCGTTGTCAGTATTTGCATAGATCCAATATTGTCTGGGTTGGTCATCCAACAATACCCTATCATCTTCCTCTCTGCAAGTATTCCATTCTACTCCAAGCTATTTTTCTTTTTTTATTAAAACCGCGGAAATATTGTTGATATTTGTGCAGTTCGGTCTCGCGTGCTCGATAAATAAACTCGTCGATCATGCGAGGGAGTTCGCTTCATCCTCGTCAGGGGGCAAGGGTCGGGCCGAATTCACCAGACTGATTTATTTGTTCGTTAATTAAATTGTCACGGACGAGAGAGACTCTCAGGGAGAACGTAATTTGTAGTGGCGGCTTCTTTACGCGATCGCCATTTACGAAATTGCCAGACGCCCGTGAGAATTCATCTCGCTCGTGAGAATCTCGTTAAGGACGAGCGGCGAATTTGGATCGCGCCAGTCGATGACTTTATATTCCGTCTGCCTTCGAATTCTTCTATCTCTCTCTACCGACTCTGCACACGTACGCACGCGTTTACTATCTTTCTGTTCTTTTACGACAGCAGCGTATCGAAATGCAAAGACGACGTGGTACGGTGCATCGACTCTCGTGTCGTTGGTTGCACGTGGCGTGCGAGGCAACCAGCGTATGTATCCACCGACTGGATGGACCCACGTCTCAAAAGGACCCTTTAAATCGGTTTTCGCGGCGTGGAATCGTTTACCGTCTCGACAGACGTGAAACAGAGGGAAGGCAGGAACAAGGGGATGCATAGAGTTTCACCGGTATCCGCCGTCTTCTCCCTTGTTTCACGATGGTTCGTTCAACGTGATTCCGAGCTGGCTTCGTCCAGAGCAGACGTTGCCCTTCCTTTCCAAATAAAATAATTACTCAACGCCTGAAAATCGAGGGAACTAAACGGAAGGATGCAAGAAATTTGCAGCATTTTATGTACATATTTATCTACGTTCTCCGACGTGGAGAAAAATAAGAAAAAATATTGTTGCACATTGAAATCAACCGTAGTGTCATTGCGACAACGAACGATGACGTTAAAGTAAAAATTACGAATAACGTTTGAAATAAGTCTTTTACGAGAAAGATGAACGCTTGGTGCGCTGTTATCGGTTATGTCGATGTTCTGTCTTTGTTCAACAATATTTTTAAATCACCGCGATTAGTTATTTTCAATCTTTCCTTTTTTTTTTTTTTCTGTTTCAGTTGACAGATTTGCGACTCTGCCGCATTTCCATCAAATGTGACGAAGGAAATGCAATGAAAAACTTTTGTACAATAATCTAAATATATAAAGCGTAGGTACAATCTAAGATGAAATGTAGGTATCTGCTGTTGCAGTCAAAATTGTTGACAACGATCTTTGAATTTAAATTTCAGGTCTTCGTTGAGAAAAGTTGTTCTTCGCTGTAATTTTCAAGATTCCTCTGCATTAGTATATCAAGTACGAGCGACTTTTCAAAATTTTCTTGTCTTCTCCTCTTTCTTTATCCTTTCACTCCTATTTTGGATTATTCTTACATTTGTCGATGAGAATAGGTACGTAAGTATTATTTGTAAAATAAGTCTCTCTTGTCTGAAAATATAACAATTTTTCTAGTTTCGCGCGGAATGTGAATTAATTGATTGAACAGACAAAGGAGCAATTAATCGATTCGATTTTTGTACTCGTACGAAATTGATGAAAATGATGAAAAATTGCCAGGATTTTAAAAGAAAATAATGCATAATAAAGAACGTATATACGCGTATCTGGCCGAAATTTCATTCGAAAGAATTTCAGATAAATTGAGCGCGAGTTTGAATCTGATTTATGGAAATGTTTATGGCACAGCGATTATAGATAATGGCACGCGGGGCAGAATAATATTAGAACTCTTGCCGTTTCACGTGGAACGTGATAATTAATCTAAATTATCAAGAAAATGATTAATGGATCAGAATTTTGTAACATTACGATTCGGAATTTGCGTATAAAGTTATTCGCAATAGTCATCCCGGTATGATAAATTATAATAATTGCGTGTTCCATTTAAATAATTTGAGGTTGATGAATGTCGTGAAAATTTCCGCGCCAAACATATGATATGATAAATGCGTGACAAGAGTAATTTATCAGAATTGACGAATCGATTAATAATAATTAATTGATCAATCAAAACAAATTATAATAAGATGACCAGCATCGATGATACCACAGTAATTATTTCGATCGAAATAGTCATTCTTCTAAACGTTTCTGTCACTTCCTAAAATTACTTATATCCTATTACTTACGAACAGAAGTGGATGTACCTACTTTAGAAAATTACTTTCAGTTTTTCACGATAAATTCTTTAGTAGAATACAAAAAAAGAAAATGGCGATGGTAGACACGGTAATAACGACGGAATTCTTTGTACCGTGTTATAAACGATAAGTAGAGGGCTCGTTAAATTCTACTTGTATTCTCGACGATACTCGACGCCGGTGGAGAAATTCTTGTGAAAACAAAGCAGGTGCGATGACGCAAAAACTAAAGTAAAGAAAGCATATTGGTTTTATCGACGGAAACACGGATACGAAATTTCGTGCGATGAAGCACTCTCTCTCTCTCTCTCTCTCTCTCTCTCTTTTGTTTTGTGCTTTCACAAACGTTTGGCATCGAGGAACGTTATTAATTCCTCTTACAGTTCGAAATTTTTGATACGCTCAATAATTCTACACTCGCGATTTCTCGACGTTGTGACGACGTCAGATGAAATCTTTAGAACGTGAAAGTCGACATTTTCGAGAGTCTTCACTCTGCGCTTCGACACGCAATATCGAAAGATGATAATTAATTCTTCGCTCGACAGTTCTAAATTCACAATTTTCTCGAAATCGTGAATGTCAGAAATGTAACCTTTAGAACGTAAAAGTCAATGTTTTCGAGAGTTTTCTCTCTGTGTTTCGACACGCAGGATCGAGGATGATAATTAATTCTTATACTCTGAATTCTAGATTCGTTTCGACAGTTCTAAATTCACAATTCCTCGAAGTCGTGGATATCGTCGATGAAAATCTTTAAAATGTAAAAGTCAGTATTTTTCGAGAGTTTTCTCTCTGTGCATCGACATGCAAATTCGAGAGACGGCAATTAATTCCTCCTACACTTTAAATGCTAGATTCGTTCTAAATTCATAATTTCTCGAAGTCGTGAATATCATAGATGGAAATCTTTAGAACGTAGAAAGATATTTTCGAGAGTCTGTGCTTCGACGTACAAAGATCGAAAGATGACATTAATTTCTCTTATACTTCGAATTGTAGATTCCGGAATAACTTCTCAAAGTAGTAAATGTCACAGACGGGATCCTCAGGATATAAAAGTCAAAGTTTTCGATGGTTTCTGCTCTCCGCTTCGACATGCAAAATCGCAGGATGGTATTAATTCCTCTTACACATCCGATTCTAGATTCTCAGAGTCGCGAACATCACAGACGAAGGTATGCATAACGAAATCTTTTGGAATATAAAAGTAAATGTTTTCGAGGGTTAACACAATCGAAAGATGATAATTAATTAATTCCTCTTGCACTTGTAGATTTCCAGTTATATTTAAAATTATTTATTTTGGAACAGTTTCTCAAAACTATAAACGTCATAAAAGGAAATGCAATGAAATCTTTAAAATATAAAATATAAATCAATGTCACATTTGAAATTCTAGATTTTTTTTTTTTGGAAGAATTTTTCAAAATCGTAACCACCATAAAAGAAAGTGTAATGAAATCTTTATAACAATACGAAAGTCAAAGTTTTTCGAAAATTTGTCCTCTCTGCTTTGATGTGCAGAATCAAACGACGATATTAATTCCTCTAGATAAAATTCTAGATTTATTTTGGGACCATTTCTGAAAGTCGTAGAAAGGAAGTACAGCGAAATCTTTAGAATATAAAAGTCAAAGTTTTCGGGGATTTTCTCTCTCTCTCTTTCAACGTGCAAAATCAATAATCAACTCCTCTTGGATTCCTGGATCTTTACGCTTAAAATTTTAGATTTGTTTTGGAATCATTTCTCATAGTCGTAAACGTCATGGACGATAGTACAACGAAGTCTTTAGAATATAAAAGTCAATGTTTTCGAGGGTTTCTCCCTCTCTGCGAAACCGAGCAGTTTAATAGAATCAGACCCGAGAACTTTGCTAATTAACTCTCCTTTTCACGATTGCGCCGTTCGAGTGATCCTCTTTCGAATCGCGGAATCTCGTTCGATCGCGAATATCGTCAAGAAGTTGCAGCTGCGATTCGCACAGTGCCCAATCGCCCCGACGAGAGAGAGAGAGAGAGAGAGAGAGAGAGAGAGAAATATTTATATAAAATATATAACTTCCACGCTCCCTGTATTATTCATCCCGATTCTATTTCAATCGATAAACCATTGGGAGGCAATATACCGGAAACTGATCTTGGCGGAGGCAGTTTGCATTATTCAAGTACGGTTTTAATCGTTATTCGGAAGTCTTGAATTCCAAGGGGGAAATGGCGGAGGAAATATTTGAGATTTACGACGGGCGAGCGTCGTTGCAAAGCAAATCCGATGAAAATGAACATTGATATTACGGTTTAAGTGAATTATTCAATGGATAATCATCTCTTCAAACACAGGCGACCGATGAATTAATTTCAACTTTTATTCCTCTTTCGTCCCAAGTTGCACGGATGAACGCGAGGTAAACATTTGTCGCACGATTAACGCGTTGGTTTTTAATGACGTTTCTACTTTTCTATCCTGTTAATGCAAACGAACGACACTCGACTGAAAAACGATCCTTGAAATAACGATTGCATCGATGAGTTAGAATATAATAGGGTGAAAGCATTTTCCAGCTTATTGTTATTACTTTTTAACAAAACGTCAGAATGTATGAAAGAAACTAATTTCGTTAAATATATAATGAAAACAATTGCGGATTTATTTTTATTTATCGAAAGTTGGTAGTCCAAGATACATTTGGAAATCAATCTCAGAATTAGATTTAGCGAAATTCGCTTTTACTCTTCTGATCAATTTGAAATTAGCTTCTGTTCTCGGTATCGTTACCTCGATTTAGATCTCGAAATGGACTATGAGATCTTTCCACTGTTTCTCGAGTGATTCATTTACTCGATTTCTCCCGTTTAAGCGAGAGGAGAAACGACAGACCTAAATAAAATCGTTTCAAGCTTCGGGGCAAGATCACGAGCGACGAATTTCCGCTTCCTGCGCGATTACGCTAAAAATCTCTATTCTACGGCTCTCTGGTTCAATCATCGTTTGCCCGTTGTTTTCAACGCGGAGAGAAACAGCGAATTAATAAAACGAAGCGAGGCCAGCGATTATGGTAAAAGGGGATTTATCAATGTCGTGGTTCACGTGCTTGTTGTTCAGGAAGCCAATGGTATACAGAGGACGACGTCTTTAGGGGAAGTTTCTACGTTTCCTTTCTCGCTTCCTGAAACGTTGATTAATGCCACACCTTGCACTTTCTCTGCTCTGATCTCTTTTCCTTCCTCTGTAACATCCACCTTCGTTCCCTGTTTCGCACAGCTACTCCACCCGTCTCCCGTTGTTTAAGTATCCCATTGACCTTCACCCCCACTAATCACCCCCAAGAACGCTTTCATCGAATTGCCAATTTAGTGCAGCTCCGCTCCATATCCTAAATTACTTCCCAAATGCAGAATTCGCCTCTTTGATCGTTCTGTTTATCGGGACCTCGCTGCGCACGAGCTTTCAGATCGTTGATATCGTGATAGTGCCTGCAATAATTTACTTTATTGCTGCGATTATTTTCCGACGGTGGGTATAACTCGAGGCTAGGTCGTCGATTGAAGAATCGCGAATTAAGGATCGATATGGAAGTGGGGGTCGAAAGTAAATGCCCGTATAGTTTGCAGTCGTGAAGTTTGAATATCTTTCAGAGAATTCTGCATCTTTGATTGACTCGCGATGTGAAACTCAAAAGTAAATGCTCGTGTATTTTACGGTCGTGAAATTTGAATGTCTTTCTGAAATTCTGTCGTGCCAAGATCTCTGCATCTTGTGAAGATCCATCTTGTAAGATCCTGTCAAAATTCGGAATCAAGGATCGACATTGACTCGCGATGTGAAAATCAAAAGTAAATGCTCGTGTATTTTGCGGTCGTGAAATTTGAATGTCTTTCTGAAATTCTGTCGTGCCAAGATCTTTGCATCTTGTGAAGATCCATCTTGTAAGATCCTGTCAAAATTCGGAAGCAAGGATCGACATTGACTCGCGATGTGAAAATCAAAATTAAATGCTCGTGTATTTTGCGGTCGTGAAATTTGAATGTCTTTCTGAAATTATGTCGTGCCAAGATCTCTGCATCTTGTGAAAGATTCGAATCTTGTCTGGATCTGCTGAAGATTTCATGGATTTGGATTTCTTTCTGGAACCTCTAAATCTCTTGTTCAGAGACTCGTGTATTCTCGCAACTTTTGCGATACTTGCAATTCAATTAAACAGATTCCATGTTTTATATGTTCTTCTCTCGATTATTTTGCATAAATATTCGCAGTCTATTCGTTACAAAAATTTCGATACCTTATCTAACGTGCTCAGTATTTAGCTGTACATAAAAATTTCATATTGAATCCACGAATCTACAAGTATTCGAATAGTTTCCCAAAATGAATGGCCAAACACAAAGCAATTGCTTTGAAATTGAATCAAATTATAAGGAAATGACACTAGTTTTTTTTTTTTTGAAAAATCAATAATTTTACTGTTTAACTTGATTAATAGTAATTTAAAAATGATGTGGAAAAAAGCCTAATAAATCGAGCTTAGTCTCGAAATATTCTAAAATGTCTGAAATTTACAAAATACGTTTTACTTTTCGCGAAATATTCAATTTTATTTCAATTTTAAATCTTTCCTCAAATTTAAATTTTAAATTCTTCTTTCCACAAAGAGTTTAATTTTATCACAGCAAATTGCAATCAGCTTCCTCGAGTATACTCGCCGTTATACAAAAAAAAAAAAAAAATAAAAATAAAAAATTGTCGCCTTTTCGTGACGAGTATATTCGCATCGTTCACAGCCAAGAAGTTAAAACTACCAACTTGTTTCACAACCTTGATTGATCCTCGACTCGGACACAGGCGAAACTGGCGAATCCTATCCAAGATCCGAGGAAAGTGCCATCAAGGGTGAAAGGGGCCTCGATCCGGTTAACGAAACCGGAACCGAGCGTGATTTCCGGCCATTGTTGTCGCTAAAGGGGAGGAAAAGAGAGAATCGAAACGAACAAGCGGAAGATTCTCCTCTGATTGGGCTGACGCTCGTAAATGAGCTATCGGAGTTTACGTTCTAATGACAGCGAAACGTGCGCCGAATGCATTTCTGCCCGGCAATCGGGTCAGCGTGCGCGACATACCAAACCGGAAATCGATGGCCGTTCGACAACGGCGTCGGGATGAATTTGCGCGCGGGGAATCGCGCGAAACGCGCGCCGCCAATTGCCGCGGCAGAGATCCACGTTGAAAAGTTTATCGCGGCTTGGCTGTCGGCCGACACGCGACCGGAAATGCACTCATGCACGCTCGTATTCGTTCAAAACGAACGCCGTTGAACGATCAATCGCGTTACACGCGGAGAGCAACCGTGGTTGCAAGAGATTGGCCCTCTCTTTCGAAAATTGTTTCGCAGATTTGTAAGATTTGGCCGCGGTTGAAAATTGAAATTGCATTGTTAGACTGAGGCCGAAAAACGTATGTAGATGGAGGGCAAATATATTTTGTTGTTAATTGAACACTTTTCGTGATTCCGCGTTGTTCCAAGAACAAAAACGTTCCAGAAACGATGCGATATCGTCAGTAGTGAAATTTAACCGATTCTAGTACTGTCGCGGTTCAAGGTGCTTCTTCGTCATACACGTTAGGAGAGTTTTTCGTGAGCCTTTACTTTTCGGAAGTGACACGGCGATATATGACGAGAACGTTCCGTATTTTGAAACCGATGCCAAAGCAAACAACTGTTTCTTTGATTGCAAAGAAATCGTGCCATTTCTTTTTCTGAAACAAGCTTGAACTTGAGATTTAAACTAAAGTCAGTCACTATGTTCAATTACGAAAGAACGCAATTACTTGTTGGTAATTGGCCAATCCAATAAGTCAAGATTTTGTGAACGAGCAGTTAACTTTCAGAAGCGCTTGATTCGGTAATTAATTGAGTTATAACCAGACGCGGAACTGCAGCACAATTTTTCTCTTTCTCTATATAAATATATTTCTCATTTATTTATATTTGCTCGTAACATTTAATTTTTATCGTCGACGAATCCTGTAAAATTATCTTGTTCCGTGCAAAAGATAATAAAATTATAGTATTTATAGTATGCAGGGCGTGTCGTCTAACTGAGTACAGTGAAATATTTCTGGAATTGGTTGAAGCTACGAGGAAAATATTTACACGAAAGCTGTTCGGTATAAAAGGATGTCTTACGTAGTATTAACAATTTTTTCATTTATACAATGGTGAAGGATATTTCGAGCTCAACTTGATCTTTTTAAATCAGACCATACTTTTCTTTTTATTCGCATTTCGACAGCTGCTTTCAACACGAATCCAATGTTACCCACAATGTTGTACCATTTCTTCCAGTTAGTCCTAAATTAGGAACTATGAATTTCGGAACAGTCGGAGGCGAAAAGTATTAAAAGTCGGTTTGCCTCCATTTTGGTTGACGCGTTATTCTGATTTCATACGGTGTCAAATTTGTTGTTCTGAGGGTCAATTTCAGTTACGGTGAATGGATTGATAACACATTGTTATTGCTAAATCAAATATTAAAAATTTGAGACTCTTCTTAATGCCATTGTCGATCGATTTTTATTTTCATCACCCATTGTTGACATTTTATTCGTCTGTGGAATAATGTTACATCTACATCAAACGTGAACGATTTCTTATTTGCATAGCTATTCTCAGTTTAATTTTTGACTGTAATATAATTGTTTTTTACATAAATTAGTATTATATGTCACAGACTTATAAATTAGCATTTAGTATGTCCCAACATTAATTCTAAGTTGAAAACTAACCGTGCAAACGTAGTTTCACTTTGTAAAAAGTATAAACATTACAGTATTTATTGTTGCCTTAAATTAATGGAGGCTATGAAACAATAAGACTATAAAATTACTGATTACTGATTGGAGAAAGTGTTTTTGGCAAGATTACATTGACAAAGATTACCACCTCCTGTGCATTACTGACTTTACCTGAAGGTTAAGCAGAAAAATAGTCATTATAAGTTGAGCCTTCATCGTGTGCACATCGATTAAATTTTTGAAGTGAAATTTTAAACAATATCTCTGAATATTCCAATTGTTTAAACATTACCTAACGTTTCTAATAATTTACTTGCAACTGTTAAACAATGAATTCTCTTCTGTAATGTTTCTAAGTGTTATTTAAAATTTTTAACTAATAATTTATAAGAATCTTGAATACAATATACACAAGAGTAATGACTGACTTATTGAACGAAATGATTAATGTAATTGTCCAATCGTTTAATATAAAAGTTGTGAAAGTTATTGAATTAATGTCTAGAAATATTGCAGAAATAAAATAATTTGTTTCAATAATTTCGGTGATATTTATGTACGTTATTTAACAAATTAACTATTTATTTATAGCAATTCAATCAGTGATTGAACTTCCAAGCAGTATTTCATAGCTTGAATAATTCATTTGTAATAATTAAATTATTTTCTTTACAATAAAAGATAGTTACATAATACATATATTTCTTGCTGTCGGAAACAATAAACGAGTGAAAACTATTATATGTTGCGCTTATATGTTATTCTGAAGCGACGATCACTGCTTAACTCGATTTTTGACTACATAACTTTTCTGTAAATAAATTTCTATTTAATATACGTCAATGCAGTTATAACATAAAAATTAATATCCTGAAAGTGTAAATTTAGTTTTAAACAGTTATAGATAAAAAAAAATTAATAAATTATTACATTTGACATCGTAACATATTTATGAAAGTATAACTTTGCGATAGAAATCTAAAAACGATTGATTAGTATAATAGAAAAATACTGTTTTGAAAAACTAAAAAAAATTATCAACAGTTCCGGGTCACTGACGATTGGAACATTAGATTAACCTTCAGCGGTACGGAGACTCATTACCTATTGAACTTCCGTCGTGTGCACATCGACCAAAATTTAGGAGTGAGTTTCAAATAATATTTCTGAATATTCCAATTGTTTAAATATTATCTAACATTTCCATTAATTTATTTGTAACAATTAAACAATAAATTCGTTTCACACTGCTAAGTTCTATTTAAAATTTTTAATTAATGATTTGTAGTAATCGAGTCACTAATACATTTCTAAGAAATTTTCATCATCTGTATCGCATCATTAACGACCGAAAGATCGGAATAATGTCGATCGATACGGAGACAAGAGCTCATTACGAATTGAATTTTTGTCCTATACACATCGACCAAATTTAGAAGTTTAAAAAAAATTATCAACTGTTTTGAATCACTGATAACCGAAATATACATTACCCTTGAACGGTACGGAGGCTCATTATCAATTAAATTTCCATTGTGTGCACATCGACCAAATTTTAGAAGTTCGAAAAAAATTATAAACAGTTCCGGGTAACTGACAATCGGAACATTAAATCAACCTTCAGCTCATTACCAATTGAACTTCCGCAGTGTGCACATCGACCAAAATTTAGGAGTGAGTTTCAAATAATATTTAAAACATTAGAACATTCTCATTGCTTAAATATTATCTAATATGTCTAATAATTTATTTTCTGACAATTAAACAATAAATTCTCTTCTAACAAAATCTCTTCGAGATTTACAATACATTATAATGAGACCCGTGCGTAGTCACCTCCACGTGGTGGGTCTTGGTAATTGATATCGCTTTACAAACATTAAAGTTTGTAAAACGTTATCAAACTAAATTGTAAAACGATAAACGTTAAAGTTTGTGAAACGATATCAAGCTGAGAACTACGCAACCTACAGTTGAGTTTAGATCGTGAAAATTTCTGTTCATTCTTTATTTCACGACCTAAACTGAACTGTAGGTACAATTAGTGTATAAGTAAATTATTGGGCCCCCACCGATGGACGTCGAGGGATATCGCAGGGACATCGTGGGATGCGTGCGTCTTAGATTTAAGTTGCGTGCGTTTAATTTTAAGTTGCGTGCGTTTAGTTTATGTAAATTCACTGTGAGCGTATTCTGTACGAAGACACGTTTGTTTGACTTGGGACGAAATAAGGGGTCCCTTTTCACCGCTTTTTTTTTTCTTTGTTCATTGTTACTAGTGCTACTGTCATTGCACTAGAGTAGATTTTCCAACTTTCTTTGTCAGTGTGTCAAGTCGGGGAACTGCAACCACGTCCGAAAGGACGAGGTAGGTTCTTGTGGTCTAGCGTCCTTGGTAATTCGACTCCAGTGGTTCCGAAGAACCCCACTGTGTCGTTGGGGGTAGCGCTAGACTGCTTGCCGCTAAGTGCTCGAACCTCGATTTGGCTCACTGACAGACCGCGATGTCAGTGTGTCAAGTCGGGGAACTGCAGCTTCGTCCGAAAGGATGAAGTTCGGTTCTTGTAGTCTAGCGTCCTTGGTAATTCGACTCCAGTGGTTCATTGGAACCCCACTGTGTCGTTGGGGGTAGCGCTGGACTACTTGCCTCCAAGTGCTCGAACCCTGATTTGACACATTGGCAAATCGCGGTTTCATTTCGCGTTATATCCCTTGAAAAACACGATATTGAAGCGTGTTAATAGTTTCATTCTCCTGATTTCGTTCAAGGTTCGATAAACATATCTTTGGTACAGAGTGCGCTGTTAGGGCTGCGAATTATTGTACAATTATTGTGTAACTTTCATGTTAGACGAGTGTGTGGTTAGTATGAAAGGCTGCGAGTGATTGCGACATATTGTATGACTTGCATTCGTATGTAATGTATGATTGTATGCAATGTATGTAACGTATGATCGTATGTAATGTATGATTGTGTGTAATGTATGTAACGTATGATTGTATGTAATGTATGTAATGAATGATTGTAAGCAATGCATGTAACGTATGTTGTATGATCGTATGTAATGTATGTAATGTACGATTGCATGAGTGTATATATTGTATGATTGTTAACGCGATCGTTGTTCGGGAGACAGAGTTCCATAGTTCAATCTCATGCATGCGCTTTAGAGTTAAGATTTAGACATAAGTTTTGAAATTGAACTATTGAACGTCTGTCTCCTTTGTTCGTAACCCCGGGCCAAGTAGAATAAAATCTCTGCATTCATTAAGAATGCCGAGTTGTTTGCATGTAATGGAGGGTGGTTGGGATTAGGGCCCGGGCGGGTCTCGTGCGTAGTCACCTCCTCGTGGTGAGACCTGGTAATTGATATCTTTTTAAAAACATTAAAGTTTTACACACTCTAATGTTTGTAAAACGATATCAAGCTGAGAACTACGCAACCTACAGTTCAATTTAGATCATGAAAATTTGTTTCCCTTCCTTATTTCACGATCTAAACTGAACTGTGGGGACAATTAGTTGATAAGTAAATTATTGGGCCCCCAGCGGGCCACCGATGGACGACAAGGGATCTCGCAGGGACATCGTGGGATGCGTGCGTCTTAGCTTTAAGTTGCGTGCGTTTAGTTTTATGTTGCGTGCGTTTAGTTTTAAGTTGCGTGCGTTTAGTTTTAGTTAATTACAAGATAATTAATATCTGGGACGACGAGGGATCTTGCAGGGACATCGTGGGATACGAGCGTCTTAGCTTTAAGTTGCGTGCGTATAGTTTTAGTTAATTATAAGATGTTTATTATTTGTAAATTCACTGTGAACGCATTCTGTACAAAGACACGTTTATTTAACTTGAGACGAAATTGGGGACACCACCTCCCTTCTCTTTTCTCGTCCGTTGTAACTATTGTTATTGACATTGCACTAGAATAGAGTTACATTTGTTACTGTCATTGCACTAGAGTAGAGTTACATTTGTTACTGTCATTGCACTAGAGTAAAGTTTCCAACTTTCGTTGTCAGTGTGTCAAGTTGGGGAACTGCAACCCCGTCCGAAAGGACGAGGTAGGTTCTTGTAGTCTAGCGTCCTTTGTAATCCGGCTCCAGTGGTTCTTCGGAACCCCACTGTGTCGTTGGGGGTAGCGTTAGGTTACATGCCTCTAAGTGCTCGAACTCTAATTTGATACACTGACAGTGAAAGTTGGAAACTTTACTCTAGTACAATGACAGTAGCAAACCGCGGTTTCATTCCACGTTATATCCCTTGCAAAACACGATACTGAAGCGTATTAATAGTTTCGTTCGCCTAATTTCGTTCAAAGTTTAATAAACGTGTCTTTGATACAGAATGGGCGGTTAGGGCTGTGAAATATTGTACAATTGTTGTTGTAACTTTCATGTTAGATGAGTGTGTGCTTAGTATGAAGGGCTGCGAGTGATTGCGACGTATTGTATGATTTGTATTCTTGTGTGATGTATGGATGTATGTAAGGTATGTAATTTACGATTTTATGTAATGAATGTAATGTATGATTGTATGTAATGTATGTAATTTACAATTTCATGTAATGTATGTAACGTATGATTTTACGCAATATGTGTAACGCATGATCGTATGTAATGTATGTAATGTATGTAACGTATGATTGTATGTATTGTATGACTGTTAACGCGATCGTTGTTCGGAAGACAGAGTTCCATAGTTCAATCTCATACATACGCTTTAGAGTTAAAATTTAGACTTAAGTCTTGAGATTAAACTATTGAACGTCTGTCTCCTTTGTTCGTAATCCCGGTATAAAACACTCGGTATTCATTAAGAATGACGAGTTATTTGCATGTAATGGAGGGTGGTTGGGATTAGGGCCCGGGCGGGTCTCGTGCGTAGTCACCTCCTCGTGGTGAGACCTGGTAATTGATATCGCTTTACAAACATTAAAGTTTGTAAAACATTATCAAGCTAAATTGTAAGACGATAGACGATAAATTTTAATGTTTGTAAAATGATATCAAGCTAAGAACTACGCAACCTACAGTTTAACTTAGATCGTGAAAATTTCTTTCCTTTCTTAATTTCACGATCTAAACTGAACTGTAGATACAATTAGTTGATAAGTAAACTATTGGCTAAACTAAACAGCGGGCCACCGATGGACGACGATGGATCTCGCAGAGACATCGCGGGATGCGTGCCTCTTAGATTTAAGTTGCGTGAGTTTAGTTTTAGTTAATTATAAGATAGTATTTGTAAATTCACTGTCAACGCATTCTGTACAAATACACGTTTATTTAACTTGAAACGAAATTAGGGTCCTCTCCTCTCCGCTCTTCTTTCATTCGTTGTTACTATTGTTACTGACATTGCACTAAAGTAGATTTTCTAACTTTCGTTGTCAATGTGTCAAGTCGGGGAACTGTAGTCTCGTCCGAAAGGACGAGGTAGGTTCTTGTTGTCTAGCGTCGTTTGTAATTTGGTTCCAGTGGTTCCGAAGAACCCCACTGTGTACTAGATACTTCAGTTTCCATTGTTGATAACATGCGTTTTTTTAATACGCAATGATACCCAACTGTGTGTTCGAATAAGCTTTGTTCGAATAAAATCGTTATTCGTAAATAATTTATTCGAAATGTTATTCAAATAAAATTTATTCGGAGTTCTATTCGAACAAAATTGTATTCGAAGAATTCGAAATGTTATTTGTTATTTGTTATTCGAAATGTTGTTAAAACTTTATTCGAATAATGCCCAACTCTGTTGCCACCCCTCACTTTTCGTTCAAGCTGTTTCACAACTCATTCTGGCCGAGCAAGTACAATGACTTTTTATCGAACGTCCGTAATCTTTACTGGAAACGAGACCTTTTCCTCGCGAGAGATTTATCGGCCAGCTGTCCGCGCGACGTACCAACCAAGGCTCGCGCGCGCCGGATAACTTTCTCCGCGCGTGATAAGCCGCGAGGTATAAATCTGAATTGTTTTTATAATTCCCGGGGGGGAGAGATGACGGTATCGAGATAACTGGGGTTCTAACGAAGTCTGTAATTTGCGAGCGACGCCGCGCTGGACCGGGCGTTGGCAGCGGCCCACCGAGCGATGAATCGCCAGATGAATCGCGATTTCAAGCAATCGACGCCAGATAAACGCGAGCTGGTATTCCTCGGTTTAGCTTGGTATCTCGGTGAGACTTCAACTTCTTCGTGCAACGCCGCTTTGTTTTTGTAACGTAAGTATTTTTCAAAAAAAATCTATCAGTCGACCAGCGTGCAAGAGTTTCAACGAAATCCGCGGTAACGCGGAATGTCTTGCACTTGGCTTGTTAGTTCGAATCGAATTGTGTTCCGCGGCGGGTTATTGTTCCGATTCTCTGTCCGGAGCTTCGAACGAGATTAACGTTTCAAGAAAGCCCGCCCTGTCTGTTGCAACTGCGAGACTTTCTACCTGACCCATGTTAAACTCAGATAAACCAGTTAATGTCATTTTCTCGGATGTTTATAACGTTCCTTTGAAATCAATTGTACGTCGGGTTTGTTCTGCCAACGTCGGTCAACAGGAAGCAAGCTCCGAGGCGTTCTACCGAGCCTCGCTGGTCTATTGTCTGCCGTAGCCTCTCGTAAAGGTCAATACGTGATTAATAAACCGAATGTTACGGAACGTACGAAATTGAAACGCGTTTCGAGCGCGTTGTATTTTACGCAGCGTTGAACGCTGCTCCCATCTCAAATTTCGACCCGCGAAACAATATATAACGCTCCGTTTTTATTCACGTAGCTCTATATATACTTAAGAACGATATTTCTCTCTCTCGAGAGAGAGAGAGAAAGGATTCTAGATATTGCACAATGTATCTCGCATTACAGGTTGACATTTTAAAGGCGTGCATTTTTTTTTCTTTTTTTTCTAAAGAATGCAACCGCTACTTTCTCACAATGGCAACAATGCATCAATGGACGGGTTGCGTCAGTGGGCCTCATATTTCCGATGATTTATATCCGGAGACGCGTAATTGGACGTCGCCGCAGAACTTCCTACATGCTGCGCAACGTTCACATCCAATATAGATCATCCGCAATTGCAGCCGGTAACAGTTCCGCGTTTTCACACTCGCAGTGCCTCGATAAACACGAAGGAATCAGTTGAACCGAGAGGCTCCGCGGTTCAACATCGTCCAAATATTTTGATTCCTCTCGTATTTGTTAATAATTCTTGTCCAAGAATTTTTCATAAGGGAACGAATTTTTTCCATCTGGAGTGGCGAATTTGAAAGTTTTAAAAATTTTAATTTATATTTATTTATATATATACATACATTATATTATATATATGTATATATTATTATATGCAGTATATTATATATAAAATAAATTTTAATTTATTTATCGCTTTTTATATTGCTTTTTGTTGAAATATGAAAACATACATGATTAACCTTTTTTATTATAAGCACCGGACATGTGTGGTACTTCTTGGAGTAATCACATATTTAAAAATACATAATACAATTTAGTCATCGAAACGAACTTTCCTATATTTTCTATTCAACGGTGGAATATTTATACGACAAGAAATTATCGTAATTCAGACTGGCTGTAGGTATAACTGTTGATTTCTTACAAATTTAGATTTGAAAAATCTGTTTAGACCAAGTTTGAAAACAAAAAAAAAAAGACATTCTAGGCTCAATGTCAAAATGTTACCAGGAAATTCGAAAAAGATTCTATTTCAAAACGGACCGACGGACTCGGAAAATAATTCGATTAACGCGTACACTTTTGATCGCGGGGTCACGATTCAGCGGAGCGAACTATCCTAGCGAAAAATAAACACGAAGTTACCCAAACCAAGAAGCGAAGCATGTAATTTGTCCGTTCATACAGTATTAATAACGATGACTACAGACGCATTTGTTAATCATTCAGACGCTGACGTTTGGATATTTGCAAGCGGATTCTGTAATTCATTCGTGTGCCTGAACACCCGTGGTTAGTGTTCCTTGGCGTACTTGACGCTCGCGCTACGAGATCCTTCACGATCGTTCTATCGCGACGTCGATGCTGTTCACAATCGCTTGCTCATCGATCGCAAAAAAATACTAAATACGCAAGAAATCCTGACGTGTTCGTTTCCTTCCGCACTCTCGGTTCTATCGCCAGCGACACCGATTGATACTTCAAAACTATTTTCTCCCGAACGTTGTGTTTTGCACGACACGTTCGGTCGACTCATCAGAGATACTCCAGCGACCATCTTCTTCTAGCTTCCCGCATGGAAATTTCCGTCCTTCTTCTTCCTTTGACTACTTGCTTATTCATCGATTTCTGCCGATGTCTCGAAATCGGTTCGTATGGATCGTCGCCTTTTCTCTTCGCCGTAGTTTGATTCCTCGTAGTATTAACAGCAGATCGTTACGCGTGACAGTGGATCATTTTTCATCGATCTCCTCGCTCAACCAACTATCTGTCATTTCACGTTCGAGCATTCTCTGTGCGCGTGGTCATATTTTTTTTTTTTTTTTTTTTTTTACGTCACGACAGACATCTCCACGTCAGCGTTTTCGCCGCTCTCGCTCTTTCTCTTCTTTAGCAGCTTTAGCTTTTCCAGACAGTTTACCAATCGTCTTTGTCTCATCTTTTTAACGATACATGTTTCGCGATTAATTTTCATCATCTGGTTACTTTTTCTTCTTCTTCTTCTTGGTGTTGGACAATTTCTTTTCTTAATCTTAAGATTGTCTAATACGTTTTTACTCTTTTGTTCGATCGTTGGTCGCTTCTCGCGCCAACAGCTGCCTTTCGGACGAAATTCCCCGATCCTCGGGAACTCTCTCCCGTTCCCCGCTGGTTAACGACTTTTTCTCAATCTCCACGGAAGAATGACTCTGCCTTTTTGCGCCAGCTGATTTTTCTTCGATTTCCCCCGCTGATAACCGAGACGCTGCCGACTGTTTTCCCCGGCTGGCACCTGTTTTTCCATCCGCCTCCGACGACGCTCGAGAACCAGCTGAGTGAATCGCGCGTTTTTCGCCGGCAACTTCTTTCGCGCCGCCTTCTGCCGATTCCCGATAACCCACCGCGTTCCTGCTGGCCCTCTCAATCCCTATCGGTAGCCGAGAGTCGTCGTTGCCGCTTGATTCATACCCTTTCAACTGAGCGGAATCACTTTTGTCCAAGCCCGGAACGACCCCTTTAAAAAGTAACAGCTTTCGCTTTATTCGTTCGTCTCTTTAACCATTTGCACGCTGGAATGACACGCACGTCGAGAATTTTTTGTCTCAAATATTGCAATATTTTCTCAATTTCAAGGGGACCGGATAGTGTGAAATTTTCGAAAAATTCGATTCTTTTTGTTTTGTTTTAAATAGTAGTTTGAAGTCTTAGAAATAAGATACAGAAGGTACTAGTCTTTAAAGCGACGTATTTTGGGGTATAGTAATAAATCCACCACGGGTACAGAATAATTGAATTTGTATCACTGTCAACTTTAAACAGTATTATAAAGTGTAAATCGTGCGATTCAAATATTACTTTTGGCGAATCGAATATCAGGAGACTTGGATTCAATTTAGTTGTGAATTGTAAGAACTGTGAGCCGCGATATATAAGTGTGTATAAGAAAAAAAAGTAAGTAAATGATACATATGGAAAATGACGTTCCGAAACTTTGAACGTGTTTCTCTCGAAACTAGGTTTTTAGAAACCGTGTGCAAGATATCTCGGTATCCAACCAACCGATTACTGTGAAACTTGATGCGTATCTTTAGTGTCATTTATTAGGGATTGACGATCGCTAATATTTTTTAATTTTTAACAAAAGACGTAGAAATTTTTGGCATAAATTCGATACGTCAAAAACAAATAGCTGCTACTTTCATAATTTTCACAAAAATGAAAATGTTGGATCGTCGATCTCTAGAGCATATTGTTTACTTTTGAACTTTTTTTGCCTTTTTGTAGCAGCTAATCCTGTTTGCCTGGAATCATGCGCACCGACAGGCAATGCAAAGAAAAAGAATGTCGTTAGTAAGTTAAATAAGAGACCTCTTTTTTTCTCTTTTTTAATGTTGCTTTTTATAGTTCATAATATGTCAAAACAAACCACAAAAGCTCATGCCAATAAAATATGTTTTCTTTTTACTAGCCCAAAGAGTATACCAAAGTATACGTAATTTTTAGCCCCGTCACACTGCCCGCTCTCCTTAAGTATATTTAAGGCAAAACAAATAAAAAATTTATTACTTCTCAATAATTTCTATCCGGTGATATCATACCGACGAGTACAAAAAGAAAGCGACGAATTATTGTATACGGTCACTCGTTATGGTCCGCAATCAGTTGCACCGGCGCAAAGAGCGAACTTTTTCAATGTCGCGACTTTGGCCGCGCTCTACGTTACCTGTTAGTTTGCCACCACGGTGCGCGAGGAAAGGCAGCCCTGCTTCTGAAAAAGTACAAATTACGTTTTCATCGACCTGGTTCTCACGCAGTGAACACTTTGCCGTGTTTTCGCCGGCCTTTTTCAATTTTGCATTCACCGATGCGTTTTATCGGGCATCGAATAAACGAGTCCACGCGAGCAGCATTTGGCAGACAAATATTTACGAAATACAACAAAAATTCGTGTTTCCCCGCGTGTAAATATTTGCGGCGTTACGTACGAGTCGAATCTTGTTGGAAATTACTCTTGATCCTTCCGATCAATCCCTTGGCCGCTTCGACCACGTTCGAGATCGTCGAGACGATTGCGTTGTCTTTGCCGAAGATGAGCGATTTGAAAATCGGCGGCGTCGAGACTCCATCGTTTTCTTCGAAATCGAAAGACACCAGTTCCAGTCAGTTTCTCGTTTAATATTACTTGCTTATGTATTACTTTATTTATTACCGTTGCTCGGCTGACTCAATGGATTAGGTATCCCCAGTCTCTCGAATCTTGCAATTTCCAATAATCGTGGCGGCGTAAATTTATCTTTCAACAGTCTGAAATTTTCGACTAAACCTTGCGACTTGTCCTGTCCCTCTTCTTTTGCTCCTCCCTAAATCGAATTAATATATATATATATAAATATCTCTTTGAAATTTTCAGCGGAACTCTCTTCTGTCGTCTTCGATTCAAATAGGCTGAGCAAAAGTTTGGCAGATGACTTTCGAAGAAGAATGTCTTCGGTGTTTAGACATCTGTTAGCGACTGTCCGAAAGCAGAAAACAGATTTTGCTCGTCGTTACTCAGCTTTCGATGATTTACGACCGAACCGGGTTCCCAATAAACTTGAGAAATCCCAACAAATGTTCAGAGCTAAACGACCGCAACTTATTTTGTCTGCATGGAACATATTGTAACGAAAAAAGAGCACCTGCTCGTAGAATGGGCAAGGTGAGGAACTTTCGACCATTTGGCATTTATTCTAGAATCTGAGAAGTTCACGAGTTTCTCGGGATCTATCTTTAACAATTTCCAACACGTCCCATACACTTTCGAAACATAAACTGTCATGTACTTTCAATTTCAACGCAGCTGGGGTTTTCGCTTTGATAAATAAAGTACTCTCGTAGAATTTTTTCGCATTAGAGACCTGACTCGTGCGAAACTTGCAGACAAGACCCCTTTTGAGTCAACGCGGCAGTGTAATCAAAGCGTGCGTTTGCGCGCTTTTGAAATCAAATACCCAGATATTTTCCAGTCCGCCAGAGTCCACCAGCGCCGGATAAGCAACCACCCACGACGCCAAAGAAACCAGCACTGTCGCTGACACCTTCATGTTGCTCCAAAGTTTCGACTACCAACGACTGCCAGCCGGTTTCCCGATTATATACTCCGTCTGACAATTGCAAAAACATCCACCGTCGGACAGCGCGCAACAAGAACGTGAATTACGACTTTCTGAAAATCGCGTCTCTTACCGAGATAACAGTGTTTAACGTTCTTATCGCGTCGTTCTCATCGATGCGAATCGATTATCGATTGCCACGCGTTGTCTTCGGGCAATTGGAATTCATCGACGCGATATTTTTACAGATGTGTCTGATTTTCGTTTGCTCGTGAAAGCGCGCGACGGAAATTGGTTAAACCGCTTATGTGTGTATCGCGACCGAAATTCTGTCACTTATCCGGCATTGGGAATCACGTTCGTTTCGATTAATCGTGTCCCATTTTACAGAACAGATTTCGCGTCGTAGTTGTTTCAAATACGCCTGCCGAAATTATCCCGATTCATTGTGTATATATTTATGGTTCGCGATGCGAACGGCGGGCAATGTGCAGCTTTCAATTTGCTACACGCTAAACAAAAATAATACAATCGCCTCGCGTTCAGCACGAGATTTCGCATATTTATTTCGCGATCAACGTTATCTCATCTTTGGTTGATTCCTGACAACTGAGAGTACAATATACTTTTTGCTATTTTATTTATTTCCTTCTGCAACCCTTTCTTTCCATTTGCAATCAACGTCGCTGTTAAACTCGCGTTTTTAAAAACACGCGTACCGCCACTAGTACTTTTCGATTTATTTATTTGAAATTAATATTTGGAGCGAATAATTCTTTCTTTGTTCGAATAAGTTTTACTGTATTCGTGTTTGTTGGATGTCGTTGGGAGTTGTTTGTATTTGGTCTCTGACTACCTTTCATTTCCGAATCAATTTTTGCTATAAATGCTTGGTTTGAATCTTTTTGTTGAAACAGTTTCTTCTTCTCCATCAACAATTGTAATAAATCTTCGATCGTCTGGTCTTTGTTTAACTTTGCGTGGACCTGAGTATGGTGGTCTTGAAAATACATTCATATTTTTATGTATAACCATACTTATCGAAGTTGGTTTCAATGTTCGCATTGCATTACAATGTTTTTCAATGAAAATTTCCAAGCATCTTGTAGCAACCATAAATTTTATCTAGATAGTCTGGCTTATCGAAATTTCAAGGTGATTATCTTTTTTAAACGAGTCGAGGCGAATTCCTTAGCTGCATGACCTTGAAACACCAACATTACCAAAAACTCGCGAAATTCATTTCGATGTCAGCTACAATACCGTCAAGTCAAAAAGTATACAGTTCTATTTAAAAAAAACTAAGGTATAACCACTTCTTCAGACAAGATTTATGGCAACCTAGAGGTGTCCCCTCTGAAATAACGAGTTGTCGAATATAGCGAATAGCTTGAAGAGAAAATCGCGTGGACGCAGCTTCGTACGGGACACCCTGTATACCGCGCGCGTGTTACATAAATTTTCAATAGTCATTTCGTGCCTCGCCGACGGAAAGGATCTAGTTCGAGTTTCACCGTGGAATCCAATGGAAACGTCCGCCGGAAGCGCGCCGAGCGGGACGAAGTTGTTTCCTCTCCCCGTTGCCGGCGAATTTCGGCCTCTGCCTTTCGGAATAAATAGCAAAGAGAGTCGTCTCGTTCTCCAAACTACACAGACTATACCGGGGGTTGAGGCTCATCTTCCGGCACGATGTCGCTCATGTCTTAGGATATTAGCTATTTTCCGCTCGGCTGCTCCGGATGAACTCCTCCTACCCCTCTTTTTTTCTTTCACTCTTACGTGTGTCCTCCTCTGCCTGTTCTTCTCGGAGAGAGCGAACGTGAAACGAAAAGGTGAGGCTTGTTTCGCCAGAAGCTTGTTCATCTCCGATATTGTTGTACGTCGAACGCGTAGGTACGTCGTAAAGCTAGGTATTCACTGGAGAGTAAAACTGTCTCTCGTGTTGCTCTCGAGAGTATTTCTCGCAGATGGATACTGTTCTGAGAGTCACTGTCCGAGAGCATCGCTCAACTGTCTGAGAGTCGATGTGTCGCGGACCTGATTGCTAATGGACACGATATTACACTGTTCTCGGGTAGTTGCTTTCAAAATTCGAAACGGTTTCGAAATGCTGAGAGTACTCTCGTACGAACAGGATAATGAATAATAAGAAAAGTGTGGTCAAAAATTACTGAACTAATTTCTTTTAATTTAAATTATTATATAACATTATAATCATTATATAATAATTTAAATATTATACATAAATATTATTACATATAAGTGTAAATACAAATATTATATAATAATTTAAATTATTGAACTCTCTTTTTACGTTGAGTTTCCTTTTCTCTTAAAACATTATGGGCACACATTTTCTGCACCTCCATGGTAGCGACGTCACTGTTCACACTTGTGTTTCGAACTAAACACCAGAAGTGAGTAGGTCCAGAGACAATGAACTCTCAAATGGACACGATTCTGAGATATCTTGGATAGTAAGCTCTCTCGGAGAGTGAAAATTCTCAAAGCTGCTCTCGAATAGACACGACGCTTGAGAGTATTCTCGAGAGCGACTCTCGCGAGAAACTCTCAAATGGACGCAAGGCTTAAGGGAAAATTCGGCAGGAACGAAGCCGAGTATCAACGGTATTCGGCTCACGTTCGGTTTCGTTCAGGCCGAGCACAATTTCCCCCTTCCTTCTCATACTCCGTCGAAAACGAAACGTTTCCCCATAAAGCGCGTGCGATCCAGGCCGTTCCTCGTTCGAGATAGCCAGTTAAATCAGATCGCGAGCGCGTTTACCAAACGATACCGGCCAAAATGAAATTTCAGCGAAAGCTGGCGCTGAAACGTACGATAACCGCGTTAACTCACCGCGGGAAAGCGCGGGCTTTTTTCCTTTCCTATGGGATGTGTCGGCCGGTACGGTGGGATGGCCGGCCCCGGCACGAGGGGCATCGATCGGATCGGTAATTTAATGGCAGCCAGCCGGCGCGGGGTAAAAATTAGTTTTTCGAACGGTGTGCTTCGCCGTCTTTTACTTCGCCACGGCGCGAACTGCGCGAGAGGGGGACAAAAATCGACGATGAAAGCTACAGGGGGAGTAATAGGCCAGCGATCGGTTGCGACGTAGCGCAATTGCGAGAGATACAATCGGCCGATAGCGCTCGATAATAAAGCAACTATGCCCCATCTCTCTCTTAACGAGTAAATAATCTTCCCAGTGGAAGCCGATTGAGCCGTTTCGAGGTATTAACCGAGGCAAGCTTCGTTCCGAGGAGAGCGAAGACTCGCAAATACCCTTTTGCCTTCAGTGGTCAAACGAACCATTGATCCTCGCTAATTAACGAAACGAATAACTTCGGGCCGTTGAACCGGCCAACGGTTTTTAATCGTGTTAAAATGCTTCGCATCGATCCGCAGTTGTGATGCTAACTCGATTTCGAGTGAAGGAGCGGCGGCGAGAAGGCACGAGTCACGTAGAAACATCGATCGCGTTGCGTCGCGCCGATATAGTCGTCGTTATTCAACGCGGCTAACCGTTAGAACACCGTGAATCACCTTAATATCGACCCTCGCCGCTGAGTCAATGCATCATTAACGTTTAAACGAGGCCCTCGATTCACAATGGCGGAATTCATCGTTCGAAGGAATTCTACATTTGTCTTCGTCGCGATGCGCGACGTTATTTCGTTATTGCGATCAATTGTAATATTTCCAATTACGGAGAGAGAGAAAGAGAGAGAGAGAGAGAGAGAGGAAGAGAAAAAGCCTTGTTAAACATGTAAATCATGCTCATAAAACACCATGTGCGATCAAATTTGCCGTGCATATTTACATAACGCGCGTGAACGCGAATTTTTCACGGACATTTTCGTTTAATCGGTTTTAGCGATACATTATTACACGAATGAAAGGTAAATGGAACGTAATTATTTTTCGTTTTCGCTGTAAATCCAATTTTGTTTATTTCTTTTGTTTCTTTTTTTTTCGATGAAAGAACAACATCTCGCTGCTTCTTCTGCTTTCAGGATTTTTTTTTTTATAGCATCGCGTTCCGTGTCGGAGAAGGAGATTTTTTTTCTAGAAATTCGAATTTACTTTAATCGAAATAAAATTCGCAATTGGCCCGCGTAAATATCGGAAAATATATTGCATATGTATCGAAAAATAATACGCTGTCCGTGCCGGTTCTCATGATTTTTTTTTTTTTCAATTTCGCATTGATAGAATGATATTAAATTCGCAAAATAACGTTATTATGCTTTTTTTCAAATTAGAAATATATTAACAATTTACTTTTTTTCAGCCACTCTCATGCCGCGTTTGCGCCGGCAAATTTAATTAAACCAGTCGAAAATACGAGGTTAAATGTATCATAGACACGCATGCACGCACGCACGCACGCACGCACACACACACACAGACACACACCTCGGTCACATAAAAACACGCGCGAATTATCGTCCAAAATATTTGAACATTCGTTTCATTATCTTCGTTAAAACGAGGCTACTTAGCGATTCTCGCAAGAAAAACAAAAGAAAGCAACAGATTTATGCGTCATGAATGTTTCGTTAGATCATCGAAAATAATCACGAGTTATTTGGAAAACGAATGTTTGAACAGAAAAATCATCGAACGAACCTACTTTAGCGACAGGAGATTTACGTGCGATAAATTTTTGCTAGATCACCGATCGTTTAGAAAACACGTTTCGCAAAATTGTATTTCAACGTTTGTTTCGTTATCTTACAGGAAAATCATTGAACAAAGCTACTTAGCAATTCTCGCAAAAGAAAGGGGAAAAGGCAGCAAGCTAACGCGTCATGAATTTTCGTCAGACGATTAGGTTATTGTTATTTAAGAAACAATTAGCCAAATAATCCTTGATCCTTTCTTCGTTGGCATCGCCAAAAGTAGCTTGATCTTCGAAGTATTTGTCTAGATAATTCTTACTTGCGATGGAACGATCGCTGTTACCGAGACAAAAGTAATTGAAATGTCGTCGTGTTTGCGTTCGAAAGAGGGATAGCTCCCTACGTTTAATGTTACGTATAAAGGAATTCCTCCTGTTATCTGGCGACCGACTCGTATGCAAAGTGAAAATTAATGTGACCAGCGATGTCGATGAGCTGCTACGTAGTGGCGAGGCCAGGAAACATTCTTCGCCGAGTTGCGTGTGTTTTCATTTCAAATGAAGAGGAAAGAGAGCTAATTGTAAGGAGAGAAAAAAATGAAAAGGAGGAACGCGGAGGGTTGAAGACAGTGGAGGCAAAGCGAGAGATGGGTGCGCCGTCGATCGATCGAGGATGTTCCGCGAGATTAGATAGAGGTTGAGACGTATGGTCGTGGCAAATAACCGTGTCTACTTCCACGTGAGACAGTCGCCGGGTGTTCGAGTCTAAAACACTCTGATATTTACGACCGCGTCGTTTGAATTTACACCGACTGTACACAGTGGATCCAAAAAGCGTTGGCACCAGTTCCCTTGCGATTCAATTTCGCGAAAACAAAAATAAAATTGACAAAATCCATAAATAGTTTACCACGGACTAGAGTAACGTGCACAGTTGACAATTTCCAACACGGAGCTATACAACAATGGCAAGAGTAATATGAAAATTCAAAAATCGAAAGGATACAAATTGACAGATGACAGTTCCCTCTCCACAGTTTTGTTATGTATTTTTAATCAGAATACAGGATATTTTTAATAATGTAAAGACAAGCATTTAGCTTTCCTAATAACAGATATAAAAATTCGAGAACCAAAGAGATATATTGACACGTGAGGATTTTCTTCTGCAGCTTTACCATGCGTTTGGACAGAATGTAAAATATTTTTACAATGTTCAAAGACAAGCGTCCTTTCATAATATTGGCGCGATATCATTCGATAACGTCCCAGTATTTACAAAAGGATATTTCGTAACTTTTCTAACAACATTCAAGTGCAGATTAAGCACTTTCGAATTTTCATATTACTTTATTATTTTTATTATATTTAGTTTTTACGTATTTCTTTATTACGAAACTATTATTTCATATTTTTTTTATTATTGTATAACTTTTTATTATTGTATGAAATTGCTAGTGCGCACGTTGCTTTTGTTACCATTTACGAAAACAGATTTTACTAATATATCACATGAACCAAGTGTGCCAATACTTTCTTAATCCACTATACCTCGTCATTTATATTACGCAGTGTCTTCTACCTACATACTCTGGAGATATTCAACATGCGTGTAATTTAAGCTCTCGAGTAAAAAAGGAAAAAAAAAAGAGATTAGAACGTACAAGGCATATACGTAAGGTATATGCATAAATAGGCACGTAAGTAGCGTGACACGCGTGCAAGAGAGTGAAAGTAATTTCTTGAGGCAACGCAAAGAAGATTAATTTTTTGCGTGAGAGTACTTCCTTTTGACGCAAGCGAATTTAAGATGACGAATGACTGGTTTACAATCGATGGAATGTGTAGAATCGTGTTTAGCAAGGTGTTGCAGAAACATTTGCGCACCTGGAATAATATAAAGTTGAGTGAAATTGCAACGATAAGCATCTATCGTTCACTGTTTGTTTTTTTTTTCTTTTTCTAAATCGTGATTGATGTAAGAAAATTGACACGAATAATTGTCGTGATATAAGGATACTGATATGATCACGACTGACATAAGAAAAGAGCTGTTACAAATAACCCGCGAGTAAAAAATTTCGTCGCACGCGTTGTAATTTCTGGATATTCCAAAAAATACTTCAATTGAAAAATGAAGGAAAAAAAGAGAGAGAAAAAAAACGGAAAATTAGCCTTCGTGAAATGTTCCAAATCACGGTGCACGAGGGCACGGTACATTGTGGTTTAATTTTTGGACGAATCCGAGTCACTGCATACACGGGAGGCATTTTCTCCCCTCGGCGTTTTTTTCATTCCCGACACGCTCGCAAAAGATGTCGCGTATCGAGCGGAGGATCTCGCGATAAAACGTTCCTTCTGCCGTATAAAACAAGCAATATGGCGCGTTTTTAGGGCGCGACGTATAAAGATTCTATCGCGGCCCCTTACTTATGCGCTATCAAGATCCAAAAAGTTTTCTCTGGCGGCGTCCGCGTGCTCCGCGCTGGCAATTATGGCGAGCTACAACGGTTGGGAAGCGCCGCCCCGACGAATTATTGAAACTGATTCTAACGAACGATCGTAAATTCAACTCTTACGCGTCTCTGCATCCCTCCCCCTCCTCCCCCTCGCGTCGTTTGCGTTTTCAAACAAACCGTACGCCACCGTCTTTCGAATAAACGTTTTACATATACCTCAAGTTTGAGTGAGCTTCGTGCAAAATTAACATAACTCGCGAGAACGATTGATAACTGACGTTTCGCGTCGAAATAATTTCATTTGTTCAGAGTCGGGAGTCGAGAGAAATTAATTATTAATTCTTTAATCCCTTGGCTACCGCACATTTCGAATCGCGATCTACACTGGCAACGGCGAAACTTTCTCGTCAGCGTACATTTCTCAATTTGAAATAATCAAAACACCGAATTGCACTACGTCAAATCAATAATATTTATTTATTCGCAGTCAGTGTTGAATCGTTAGGAATTTAACTCCGACTCTAAGCTTCATTCCATAACGTATCTAATGTAGTAAAATGTGATGCAATTCGAAACATGGATTAATACATAATTCCACAATACATATCTGTGACTAATTTATTTTAAGGATATCGCAACTTTTCATTTTAAGGATATCAAATACACAATACATAATTCCACAATACATATCTGTGACTAATTTATTTTAAGGATACCGCAACTTTTCATTTTAAGGATATCAAACGGAATGACTGTAAAATAATCACGTTCAAATGTGACTAATGTAAAGTGTAATTGTTGAATTAGAATTCGCTCGCGTCTGATCCAACATTTTTTTCGTTATAATTATCGCCGAATGACATTTGTCGAGCACCTACAAGCGGAAGTAAGTCGAGCAAGAATGGCTAAGAGCCTTAACAAATGGCCTCGGGATCCCGCGAAAGTTCAAATTCGACCCGAGAGCGCCTCGGTTATTACCGAACCGTCGACCTGTTCAATTATTTATCCGCTCGTTCGCGGATAATTCGCGTTCGCCGCGCCGCGTCTTCGACTCGGCGATGAAATATTCATGCTGGCGTATGCGGATAATGTATGCGGGTAATGCACGCGGCTGTTACATCAACGAGCAACGTGTAATCGCCACGAGCATGTACAATTAGCCAAAGGACACTCTTTCAGCCGCGAGCTTTCGAAAACTGCTTTCCATCGAGACGCTTTCTTTCAGAGGAGCAAGATCTATGCGTAGGCACGAATTCTACACGGTGTACCATAACGATCGTGACACTTTTCCGGGGATGTTTACCGAGACGCGTCACGTTGTTCGTTGTTCGTTTGGTCATCGATCATCGACGCGGTGATTCAAGAAAAGCGGTGTTCCGCTCGAGCTACAAAAGTCGGAGAATAACGTACAGCTGCGCACCTTTTTGTGACGGTGCTTGGCAAGATAAAGCTACTATCGGACGTGTTTGGCAATTTTTCCCTTTTCTGAGGAGACATCGTGCAATATTTAAATCTAGCCAACAGCTCGAACTTTATCTTTTTATAATTTGCTGACAATTATAACGAACGTATGCATTTGACATTATTTGATATACATACGATGTGACAGTATATTATCTGAACAGACTCTTAGCTAGAGTAAAAGCTATGATAACATAAGCAGAACGAAAGTCAGAAGAACGTAAGAGAAACAAAAGAATTTCAGAAGAAGAAATTTCTCGAGACAGTCCAGAGTCAATTGACATTCAGCAATTCGCATAAACTAGACTTTTTATTGCTTCGTAAGAAAATTAAAGAAATGAAGGATATTATTTTTCTAGAGATTGAAACTATGTATCGTTAACTCTTGTGTATTACATTATACTTGCTCTATGAAACCATTGATAAGATAAAGCTACTATCGGACGTGTTTGGCAATTTTTCTTTTTTCTGAGGAGACATGGTGCAATATTTAAATCTAGCCAACAGCTCGAACTTTATCTTTTTGTAATTTGCTGATGATTATAACGAACGTATACATTTAATATTATTTGATACATGATGCGATAGTATATTATCTGAACAGACGGCTAGAGTAAAAGCTATAATGACATAAGCAGAACGAAAATCAGAAGAACGTAAGAGAAACAAAAGAATTTCAGAGAAAGAAATTTCTCAAGACAGTCCTGAGTCAACTGACATTCAGCAATTCGCATAAACTAGACTTCTTATTGCTTCTTACGAAAATTAAGAATGAAGGATATTATTTTTCCAGTCATTGAAACTATCTATCATTAACTCTTGTGTATTATACTTGCTTTATCAAACCCGCGATGCACGTCGATGCTCACTTCAAATTTAAAAGATATCACATGTTAGAAAGACAAAAAAAAAATTTTTACAAAATTGAATGGGTTATTTCCAAGGCTATATCATTTTATTTGAAGTGAATTCGTAAATAAAATGCTGGTAGATGATACGAGAAAAGGGTTGAAATACCTGTAGCTACGCGTCTTATTTGCAGGAATCTATCGACAGTGCAGAGATACAAATGCCCGCGGTATTTGAGGATTGTGCGCAGATTCTGTGTGTTCGGTGGTTAATTTCTACGTCGTGAATGTTCCACGAGGCATTTAAATAAACAGGCTGCGAATTAACGGAACTCTGCCGAGTTTCATTTTCTGGAATTTGCACGAGTTTCGATCGAGCTAGTTTCGGTGGAAGAACAAATTAAACGGTGTGAAGGAAAGAACGAATTTCCCGGATAGTTTCCTGGAGACGAAGGCGCTATTTCGCTCCATCCATTTTGTTAATTTTAGAGAATTGCGAAGATTCCTTTGTTAAATCAACTTCATCAAAGTCAGTTTTAATTTTTTTTTTTTCTTTTTTAGGGGGTAGTAGATTACAGCTGTAGCAAATACCGCTTCGAGAAACAGTAATAGGATAATGGATGAAACGTTATTTACTTTTATGCTGTTGACTTTCGTTTAACTGTTACATTAATTATCACGTTACGTATGTATTTTAAAGCTATATGAGACAATAGGTCCCATTATTCAAACGAGCCATTAAAGCTAAGATCGCAGTAAAATTGCAATTTGGGTCGAAAGTAATAGTACACGAGAATATTGTATGATAGCATTGTTGTGAGAAACACGCGAGCGATGTTCGTTTATTTATATAGCGAAGGACTACGTCAAAAGATTTTGCTTTTCATCTCCATTTCGCTTGTGAACGCAATTAAAAGCGTCGCAATTGACGGAACAACTGCAATTGACGAAAACAGTCCATCATCGAGGCCTAGACTGAAACTTGATTAATTACCTGGTGATACTATGTCAGAGTTATTCCCGACAGTTCGGGGGGTTAGTTCATCGAATGAAAGCTCTGACAAAACGGGAGTAGAGCGATCCCGTCACTTTCCTATCTCTGCGGATAAAAGTTTCCTTTGTTGTCCGAGGGAAGAAATTTCTGTGTCGAGAGCCAAGAAAACTTTGCTTTCGAAAATCGTTTTAACAAGAAACAAGGAAACGTGCGCGACATTCGACATGATGCTAGAACCGGAAGATGAGAAGTATGCTTCTGCGAAGTCGACATTACGGGACCTTGTCAAACTTTCATTCTGGAAGATTTATGATTGCTCTTGCGCAAACATAACGGAGTGGATATTGTACGGATTAATATTCGGACGCCAAATATTTAAACTGTTTCAATTTTGTAAACAGAGTAAACTTGGGCTTGAACTTTTCAAAACGCGTCGCATTTCATTTTGTTTCAAAATGTTTTTACACCGTGCAACAGATGGCAAAGCGATGGCACTCTTCTTTTCGAAAATGCTGCGAATTATTATAGCGTGCAAAAACATTGGGAAATATTTCTCATAATTGAATTTGAACAACGGGTTCGAAGAGTGAAGCCTCCCCTCTGCAACGACCCCTGAAAAATCGGCGTAGAATCTTTTTTCACCAATTTATCGAACTGTGAATATCAGACGAATATGTTAGAATTTTTTAAATTTTCGTCATTCAAGTCCAACATTCAACGTTCAATGAAATGACGAAAAAAAATCGTATGTCAAGTGTGCGGGGGTTGTTGCAACAAGGAAGCTTCAATCTTCAAGTCCATTGTAGACTCAGTCACAAAAAAATTTTTTTATATTTTTCCATACTGTGACAATTTGTAACATTTTCGCGAAGAAAAGTATTTTTACTTTATGTAATATAAAAACTTTATTTTAGAATAACATATTTGAAAATTAGTGGCTTTGAACTTTAAAATTATGTAATATAAAAGCTTTATTTTAGACTAAAGTAAATAACATATTTGAAAATTAGTGGCTCTGAACTTTAAAATTACGTAATATAATATAAAAACTTTATTTTAGAATAAAGTAAATAACATATTTGAAACTTTGTGACTTTGAACTTTAAAATTAGTCCAAGTTTATTGTTGTACGATTTCATTCTATGAAATTTTAACAATTTCAATGCTCAGTGTCAATGTTCAATATTAATCGGATTCACTGTAGATCCGTTTCGAAAAAAGAAGTTATAAAATTCCATATATGACCAACGAAACGATGATAAAATGGAAAAAGTAGCGAGAAAGAAATTTCGCTGTTTCTTAATTTGCCTTGCAATCAGTTACAGTTACGATTTGCCGCGATATGAAAGATCCTCCCATGTGCACTTTATTCAGCAGGACGGCTAAAATATATCTGAGGAATAAAGGAGCGGAGAGAGCTGCGAAATACTTTATAGGACGCGTTAATAATTAACCGACATTATCGCGACCGTTTCTTGCCAACCATCGTGCAAATTCATGCAAATTTATCCGACGCTGATTTACAAGGAATTCCAATCGAGCCCGTCGAAATTTAATTTCTCGTATTTTCTATTAATTCCTGTTAACGTTATTGCCCCGGCGCGAAGTCGCCGCGAATTATGCGATAAACGCACGCGATTAGGCTGCGTATTTCATGCACGTTCGCCGGCGGGCTCTCGCGAGGAAGCCGCACTCTACGAGCCAAAAACTGCAGAGGAGCATAATTGATGGCGACGACAGTATCGAAATACGAAATTTAGTAGCCGGCCGTGTCGTTTCGTTTATTTTAAACGCCGCGTTGTTCGAGATTCGACGATTGAATCAACGTTAAATTTTCACCGGCGCTGCAAACATCGGCGCACCGAAATATATGACACACCGCGCGGCACACGTCCACACGCAGCATGAATTATGATATCGCGGCGCATTAGTTTTAAATGATGCTTTCCAACGTCGCCGACGGATTTATGAATAAGGATAGCCGGGATCCTGGTAAATTACTGGATCGCCGTTCTCGTATCAATCATGCACGTAAGCCGGCGCACGGTCGAGTTAGTCACGTGTGTTTTGACACAGCGGTTCCCCAGCGCACGCGTGTGTGCACGCGTTGTTTTCAATCATGCGGCCGTTCCTTGACGTCGCCGGTGAACAAAGAGTGGAAACGCGAGTGAACGCCAGCGTGGCGAACCACTGCACAAATTTCTCCAACGAAGATACACTCAACGGAGAATTCCGGCGGACTTTTGTGAAATATATTCGTTGATTCTTCATAATCAGTCTCGGGGGTACATATTCGTAATCTTAATTAATTACGAATTGAACAAGCATCGAGAATTAGAATAGAACGTGTGGAACGCGTGATATGATTTTTTTAACAACGGTTTTACTCGTTTCTACGGCACTCGATCGTTCGATTGTCAATAAATTCGAGAAACTCTTTTCGAGAGAAACTATTAAAAAACGATTCGAAGTTTATTCAATTGTGCAATCCTTAACGGAGTGTTTTCGGAAATTTGTCAAACATTGTAGAGCTCGTTGATTCTTCATAATCAGTTTCGAAGGCACATATTCGTAATTATACCATCAAAAACGAGAATATAACATGATTTTTACACACTACAGCATTCCGTTCAATTCTCAATAAATTCGAGAGACTCCGATCTTTTCGAGCAAAACTGTCGAAAACGATTCGACGGTCAAAGATTCGTCGAGGTTTATTCCAAGTAGGTACGTGCAACGTGGCGTTCAGTTTGATGAAACGTGAACCGCGTGTACAGTTACCTGCGTCGATTACCAAACCGTTCCTTCCAGCTCGATCCCTCGTGCCTGAAAATACACGCGCGACCTAATATCGTAGATCCGCATGACTAATTAATCGCAATAACATCGGCGATCTATCGTCGGTGCAGGCCTAACCAGCACTCGCGATCGCGAGATCTGCTCGACAATTCGATTTAGCGCGTGTCAATTGCGCTCTGTCGTCGAGGCTCGCGTTGAAATATAGATCTGTTTGCGAAGATATCAGCCAGCGATACGGCATTTCAAGTCGGATTATCACGAACGAGTTTCGCCGACGCGAAACGACGAAAGAATTCGTCTTATAATACCAACTGACGAAATCCCAATTAACTGGATACCAGGCACTTTGTCCAGGCGAAGGATATTCCGAGGATGCAGCTCGAAAATCGTCGTCATCCTCCAAAATCATCTCGAGCCAAAGGCTCGAACACTTCGCTCGAATCCGCGATATTAAATTATCTCGGCAGACGCGAGATCATACGTTTCCTTGGCGTTCCGAGCTCCTCTCTGGCGCTGACCCGACCAACGGACGGATTACTAAAGCGCGATATGAAATATAACGCGTTGTCTATTTTCAGGCCCGCTAATCCACTTACTAATATAGGTGGGACCGTCGCTTAGCTCCGTCACAGGCGCTGGAAAATCCAAGTTGATTCCGCGTACTCGTATCTCTTTCGCCTCGTGGGCTGGACATCACGTACCAAGGCGTATAACGAGTGGATTTCCGTGCCCGGTGGAAAGACGTTTGTTTCGCAGTAACGAGAGCAAGGGCAAAAAGAACGACGGCGAAACTCTAGCAAGAAGGACGCTGCGTCCGTACGTCCGGCAAATT
Organism: Tetragonisca angustula; assembly: GCA_036937485.2. NCBI lineage: Eukaryota > Metazoa > Arthropoda > Insecta > Hymenoptera > Apidae > Tetragonisca > Tetragonisca angustula. The sequence continues at coordinate 1,335,823 of JAWNGG020000009.1, read as the reverse complement.
GCCAAGAGACGGTTTCGGCCCCTTGGAGGCCATCGCGCCAGCAGCAACCTCGTGGGCGGAATTTGAAAGAGGTTTCAAGACCCCCCCGACCATTATAAGTTTCCTGCTTCTCATCGCAGCGCCTGCTGCCCGCCACCGGGACGACACCCTGCATCTCCCATTAATCGTAAAGGTAATTATCACGAGACGAGCGGTCAATTGGACCGGCCCGAAAGGTGAGAGTGTTAATGAAAGAGAGTGGATCGTTTGCCTCGAGGCCTCGCAAATCGTAACGACACGTTACCTTTTACGCCGGTGGATTTAATATCGTGCCAATATTTGCCCGTTGCCTCTGTTTCATCAACAGGCCACGTAGACGTTATCGATACGAGGCAATTTATTTGTTTAATCGATCGCTGCGCGTTCCTCTTAACCTCTTGCGCTGCGATGACGTGCCACGCACGTCTCGAAATTGCGACATTTCCTCAGTTTTCAAGTATATTTAAACGTAACCCAGGCAAAACGAACGATAAGTTTATTACTGTTCAATGATTTCTATCCAGCGATGTATCGACGAGTTCAAAAGGAAAAGTAAGCGACGATCTTATTGTATATTTCACGGTCACTCGTTATGATCCGCGAACCAGTTGCCAGCGCAAGAGGCAAAAATACGCAGAGAATACGTACGTGAGACGTTGCAAAGAGATTTTCGTGGACTTTTTCTCGGTCTTGGTCTTTCTCAACACGTTCCGCGTTCTATCGATTTTTCGTTACTTTCCGTTTAGACCCGCGTTACGATTAATAGCTGTAACTCTATTACGATTAATAGTAATAAATGTCCCGCGTTGTTGCGATTAAAATTTTTACTTCTGGAGTGTCTTACAATTTTTATAATTATCAAGAAAAGTGTGTTTGAGATGCATTACAAAGAAATCAATTTAATTCTAAGATGTTATTTCAACAAACGCGTGGTTGAACATTTACTCTCCCACGGGATTCGCTTCTACGTAGCATTTTTTAACGATGATTTATGTTACAATAATACTAAATAATAATAATTTCCTTACAATCACAAAGACGTACTTCAATGGATTTTGTTGAAACATGATGAACACAAATGCAGTTTATTGGAACTCACAAAATGTTACAACGTTTATAATACAATTTTTTGCTGATTGTGACGCAACTTTTCTAACGTTATCTTGATAACAAATTTTACAGCGTCTTTTTTACCGAATTTGACTTTAACAGGCAGTCGAAAGAACGATCATAGGCTCCACGATACGATAAATACGATATATTATTAACTACCAAAGTGGCAAAAATGACCAATTTATAATTTTCTATGAAAATTTTGTATATTTACGACAGTATATTGTTAGATACTCGAGTGATTTTTAATAAGATACATTAAGAAAAGCTTGTGTATTGCATTATTAACTTTTTCCTGTAACTTGAATTCCTTTGCTACGAACATTGTACTTTAGTCGACGGTAGTTCTAGTGTCAAGACGTCGATACACGACTTTGTAACGATTTTTTATATTCACGACAGTGTATTTCTAGATACTCGAGTGATTTTTAATAAGATACATTAAGAAAAGCTTGTGTATTGCATTATTAACTTTTTCCTGTAACTTGAATTCCTTTGCTACGAACATTGTACTTTAGTCGACGGTAGTTCTAGAGTCAAGACGTCGATACACGACTTTGTAACGATTTTTTATATTCACGACAGTGTATTTCTAGATACTCGAGTGATTTTTAATAAGATACATTAAGAAAAGCTTGTGTATTGCATTATTAACTTTTTCCTGTAACTTGAATTCCTTTGCTACGAACATTGTACTTTAGTCGACGGTAGTTCTAGTGTCAAGACGTCGATACACGACTTTGTAACGATTTTTTATATTCACGACAGTGTATTTCTAGATACTCGAGTGATTTTTAATAAGATACATTAAGAAAAGCTTGTGTATTGCATTATTAACTTTTTCCTGTAACTTGAATTCCTTTGCTACGAACATTGTACTTTAGTCGACGGTAGTTCTAGTGTCAAGACGCCGATACACGACTTCGTAACAAACCTTCACAATGAAAATGCCTCGAACGGAAAGTTCCCTGCAAGGCGTACAGAACGTGCGAACGAAACGTGTTAAGAAAAAAAGTAGGCGAGATTTTATCGAGAACGTTGAAAACAAACGGTTCCCCGAAACGAGGAACCGTCCTGAAATTTACAGCGTCCGCAACGCGCATCTTTCAGACAGCACCTGCATACCTGTACGACTGTACGAAATCAAGTGACAACCAAATCAATAACGAAAGGAGAGAGAGCAGATTCTCCCGGGCGTCAAAGTAGAATCGCGGCGGAGTGAAATCACGCGCGCGTAATTTCCGTCGACTAACTAACTGCCGGTGCGCGTTCGAAAACGGCGTGTATGTCGGCGCGTATTGCGAACAACGCGCCGCGTTCAGAAACACACCGCGCGATAAATAAAAGCGCGGTGCGGCCGCTGTTGATATCGCAAGTGCGACACGTAATTAACGTCGGCTCGTTCGCGCTTGTAAAGAACATGTGCCGTAATGGCCGCTGCGTTTACACGGCGCGCCGGCCATTACGCGGCGCGCTAATTTTGAAAGTTCCATTCCTCTCCTCTTAATTACGGCGTAACAACTCCGTCCAATTTGAAAGCGTCTTCCTGCACGGTTCGGCTTTTGTCGCGCCACCCACTTTTCAGAGTTTCACGTGTCGAGCGTGTGTCGGCCGGATCGCTCTTGGCTTCGCTTATCGCGTTGAATAACCGTCACGTAGCCGTCGCTCTCTCGCGATTTCAATCAGGAACGGGAGAAAGAAGAGAAAGAAAGAAAGAAAGGAAGGAAGGAAGGAAGAAAAAGTCCAAAGAAAGCCACTTCAATTCTGTTAACTCGGTTAAAGCGAACTTTCGAACGGATACTCCACATTGTGGCAGAGAATTAAGCCGCTCGATAAAGAGGCGCCTAGTCTGCATCAACGGGCGCGCCTTTGTTTGCCGCCGTCTCGGAATCGATATCTGTCAGATAAGACGTTTCGTCATCGGGACGAGCGCGTATACGCGCATGGAGTTGGTGTGCACAGGCACAGGCACCTCGGTACCTCGGTTTCGAGGCCAGGAATTGCAAAACTGCCGGCAGAGCGAAGCTTGCGAGGGCCACGAGGCGTAAATCGGCGCTTAAACGCCGGCCCTCGTAATAGATCTGTTAACGGGCAGTTATGTCAATTGGATTAACTCGAAGTAGCTGGTTTCTGGATTACTTAAATGGTCATTACACTCGTGGATCCAGGTAACGTCCCTAATATCCCTGGCTTTACGGTGGCGGGCTGCGAGGCTGTTTCGCGCTACACGCGCAACGAGACGCGACAACCACTCTCGTAAAACGATCCATCCTCGCCCTTAGGAGCAGAACCCCATCCTCGTTCCTCCGTCGTCTGGCAATCTCACGATTCGCTCGTCCCTGCTCCCCGTAATTGAAATTGCTCGTGATTCCAGTGTTTCGACGCGTTCGTCGCAATCCTACGCCCACGGTCGTGCAACTGCTTCATAAACGTACGCTAAATAGTTAAAAACTCTTCGTTTAATTAGCAGAGACTCCTTACTTTCGTTGTCGAGCAGTGGCTGTGGAACTCTCGAGGAAAGTTTTCTCTTTTATTAGTTTTTCTGTTTTCTTTTAATTTCGCAGAATTAAAAATAATCACAGCGAGTTATTCTCTTTTTCGTTGTTTCGTTCTCTTATTTTTTTTTTTTTTTTTTTTTTTTGTTCCTCGTGTAGCTACGTTCATTTTCCTTAGATCGAGAAATTTTCACAGAAACACACGAGGCACACATATCCCCCTCAAATATTCCTCAACGCTATTCAAACGCTCACAGATGTTGGCTTAGCACGACTTAGCACGATGAGAAGATACGCTAAGTTCGCCGGGAGTTTCCGTGCCTCGAATCAAGATTCGCGCGAAAGGGATGCTCGTTACTCGAGATTCGCGTTGCAAAACGCTCGAGCATACACTTTCCTCGCGTCCCGAGCGATCCTCCAGCTGCTTATCGGATCGCTTTATTGATTAAAATTAAAATTAAAAGTTTCGAACCGTTCCGAAAGTTTTCAAAGTAGAGACTCGAACAATATCCTCTCTGTTCTCTAGATGTTATCGAGCTAGCGAGCTTCGCGCAATACAAAATTGAAGTTTGTACCTTCGACGGGTTATTATAACGGTTGAAACGATTGAACTCTGCGTCATTGCGAAGTACAATTTGCATAATGAAGTGGAATTCCACCAATTAGCTTGAACACGAAAAATAATTTTTACATGGCCACGGAATATTAAAAGTTAATTGAAATTATATCTCTGAGTTCTGTTACATCCTTTCTATCTGTTCGTTAAATATTAATACTTAATTGTGTATGAGTTACTAATTTAGAAACAGATCAGTTGCATTGTTATCATTAGTATTGTTTTAATTGCACGGGTGTTAAGTAGAAATGGAACGTACTAGCAAGCCAAACTTCTTTTTCACTGAATTTTACACATATACTATATCGCCAATATTGAGTACAATAATTAATTTTGCATATTTTGTATATCAGTTACTAATTTAGAAATGATAAGTTATCATTAGTGGTACATCAGTTGCGCGAGTAGAAACGGAACGTATTAGCAAGCCAAGTCTCCTTTTCACTAAATTCTACGTATATATTGAACTTTCAATACTGTCAATGCCAAGCACGATAATTAATTTTTTGTATTTTATATTTTGCATTTTAAGTTACTAATTTACAAAAAGATCAGTTGTCGTTAGTAGTGCATGCAATTTGCGCCAGTAGAAACGGAACGTATTAGCAAGCCAAATTTCTTTTTCGCGTACATGCACATATATACGAAAACTTTCAACGCTACCAATATTCCAAGTATTCCAAAAAAAAAAAAAAAATAAATAAATAAATAAAGAGAAGAAGAAGGATAAGAAATTATCTTAATCCCACTCAAACAAATCTCTACATCCTAGCAACAAACTGTTGTCCAATGGAACAGAGAAGATCGCTATCGGACGCTCGATCACGCACGCATTATCATCGCGGCGATCCACGCGATGTTCGCTGGTACGAGAAACTAGAAGGCAAGTCTTTCGTAGTTCTCAGGTCGGTTCTTGCAGAAGTAAATAAATTATCAAACGGCATACAGGATACACGGTATATACGTTTGTCGTGGGTCGATTACACGCGGTGTAACATTTACGAGGCGAGCCGGCTGTTACAGGCCCACGAGCCTACCTTTTTGCGACTGGCTAGCTTCGGCCTCGCGTCAGAGCGTAAATTGTTCCGCACGCCTCGCTGTCGGGGCGTCCACGCGAAGATCATCGCTCAGATATCGTTACGTATTCTCGCGCGATCGCGTCTCGTGGCGATATTCGTTGCGCAAACACGTGTCGCACGGCTGGTGGTGATCCGCTCGTAAACACAGCTGTGCAGCTGTGCCCCGAAGGGGAAGAACCACTTTTCCAGTGACAGAGAGACGTCTTCGTCGACGTCTAGGTTCGAGAGCCAGCCGAACGGCGAACCGATTTTATCGGTACCCTTCGTTCTCTTTGCGAAATCCTCTAGCCCTCGACGAGAACCAACCGACGAGATTGCGAAACCGAACCACCGTAAATTACATTTATTTACCGTATATTACAGCGAAGGAGTTTCTCGTTAGCGCTCGTCTCGGTTGCGAAATCGGTCGCGTGACGCGCGAGCAACGGATACCAAAATGGCGGCCTCGGCCGAATTAACCACGTTGCGCTGGCAAACTGATTGCGGACCGTAACGAGTGACCAAGCCGTATAAAATAACTCGCTTTCTTTTTGAACTCGTCGGAGTTATATCAGTGGATAGAAAATTACCGAGAGGTAATAAATTTATTACTATTGTTTTAGTAACAAATTCATTTATTATTATTACTGTTTCCCCTTATACTTAAATATAGTTGAAACTGAGGAAATACTGCAATTTTGGGACGCAAAATGTTCTCGACGTGCGTGGCAAGAGGTTAATGTCCGCGTAGGCAGAATCGAACTGGATTTCCGGTTTTTCGCCGGTCATCGGTTCGACGTTCTCGCCAGCTCGTGATTAATAGCAATTGTACCGATCGTGCAACCATCGCCGATCAGTTGAATTAATTACCGCTGTATGACGGTGCGAAAGAAGGACGGTTCCCGACCTTTCGCGCATCCTCTGGCTTCACGTCAAATGAAAACGGCGTGCATCGTTCCGCGAGAAGTCGGACGATCACTCGGACGATCCTGCGGCCAATCACTCGGATCGAAAAGTTCGTTAGTCCCGGCTGTTGCAACGTTCACGGTAACGCGTGTCGAATCGCGGAAAAGTTCGCACGAAACGTTCCTCCCGTGATGGAGTGGCGAAGGAACCCGAGTTGTATCAATAACCTAGCGGTTTATAAATTGGACTCTTGATAAATTTCAAGGGATAACGAGTTTACAGTTAGGTGAAACTTTTATCGTAATTCATCTCGCAGAGCAACGTGCGTTTCTCTTGCAATTTGTTCCTTTTTCCTTTTTCTCTTTTCTCGCGAAGGTTGTATTTGCATCGAGCAGAATTTTCTGACAACCGAGCAGCATTATTATTTAATCTTGAAATTCGACCGATGCCGACGATTCCATGCACGTACGGTTATCGACGCATTCTTCCACTCTTACGTCACGAGCGAGACGTTTCGTTTCTCTCTTGTAGAGAAACGGACAATGACAGAGAACGAAAGTCGGTGGCGCGTCGGTCCGTGGCTACAATTTTGATAAATCTTCGAATTTCGATCGAAATAAAACCGACGCGTTCCATCTCGGGATTCAATTTCTGACAAAACATTTCGGTGGTCTGCGAAATTTATACTCGCTGGGAACGAGTTTTTGCAGACGGGCAATTAAAAAAAAAAAAAAGGTTGATTAATAAAAAATTACACGAGGCAATTACAACGGACAGCGGAGGTCAATTCGATTCGGTTACTTTCAAACGGAATCGCTTTCTATATTTACGAGCAAACCGTTCACCAGGTAATTATTTCGAAAACGTAATTACAAAGATCGTTTCAAACGTGCCTGTTTTTTAAAGGCAGGTGCACGCGCCTGAAATAAACTGAGAAACAAACAAGAAAATAAATAAAAATGTAGCGAAACGGCGCGAGCGAATAAACCAAGGCCCGAAAACTTTTTAAATGCATTTCCTAAATACGCGCGCTTGACTAATTGGCCGTTGTTTCGATTGTCATCGTATTTTTCATAATTTCTCGCTCCGAAGGCAATTCAATTTTCACGAAAAAACGTGCCTCGCAGTTGCGACTAATTACAATCTACATTCGCGCGAAAAGCAGAAAAAAAAAAAATAAAAAAATATTCCTGCCGTCTATGAGACGCGACAATTAAATTAATTGATATTGCATCACACGTTGTCCGAATTTCTTTTAATAAAACACACGCTCGTTAAACGTTAGCTTCTTTTCAGAACGACGAAAGAGTTTCCACACACGGTGTCGAGAGTTTTTAATTGACTACGTTGATCGAAGTGCCTACAAAGTCGATACTTTTCATCGGCGAAATGATTTTCAACGGTGCTGCGATCGGTGTTACGATAAAACGAAAAGAGAGAGAGAGAGAGAGAGAGAGAGAAAAGAAAAGATTCGACGCTCCGTTCGTATTATTGAAACAATGTTGAATCGCCACTGGAAACACGTTCGGTACGCGCAGTTTCGGCACGAGCGTCGCCAACGACGCTCCTCCGGCTCGGTCTTCGCCGATCGGACGGAATTTGAGTTATCGTGGCTCGCGCCTATCGTTCCGCCGTTCGACGCTCGAAACATTTGCCGAGTCAATTAATGTTACTGCGTGGCGGAACGTGGCCAATCCGGCAGGCAGACTCGTTAAATTATCGCGGCGCGGTTCATTAAGTGGCGAGTCGACGGCACGTCGAACGCGATCTTCGTGAACGGAGGGATGCGATTTACCGCGCCGCAGGTGTGACGAATGGTGAGATGTCCCGGGTAACCAGCTTCTGTTTGCGGTCTGGCGATCGATCATTGCCGGATTCTCAAGATTAACGGCGGATCTCGAGATTCCTACGAAAGGTGTATTAATCGATTGGCGTTCGATCACTCTTCCGTCGATCGTGAAAGAACGTTGATAGGAGTTTGATTAGGTTAGACCGTACGACCAACGAAAAGTACGGGGAAGAAGCGCGACAAGTTCACACCTGTTGATCTCCCGATTTTCGTATTTGCCAGGTGGAACAGAAAGGAATGACTTCGTTGTTCGCGAATCGAATAAAAAGACAATTTCGATTCGGTGTAATTGATTGAACCTTTGAATTGCGTAAAAAAAAAAAGGGAAAAAGAAAAGAAAAAAGAAAAAAATGAATCACGTAAATTCTATCAAGGTTGAAAGCAAGGTATTTCTACTACGCGAAACTCAACGAATCATTATTAACGTTTCGTTAGTTACAAATGGACACTCGAAAACGAAACGTGTCCCATTGAAATTCAATCGAGCTCAACATGGAACGAAGTATCAAAGAGAAGCACACCGACGACGTTACTGCGCCGTGTAGCTGTTGCAAATTGCTGACAAAGCTTTTCAATCTCGATATTCTGAAATAATCTCTGAAGCTCTAACGAAACAATTTATTTATCAGTCCACCAACGGGCATAGTGAAGTGTCCTTCGTCGATGTTGCAACATATGGAAACATTGAAAGCAATTTCGACGAAGGCTGCAGCGTCGATGCGAAAATCATGGATGAACCGTGTGGATAATCACTTGAAATTGTTTCAAGAACAGTTGCAAATAAAAAAAATATCACTCGATGAAATTTTTGAAAAAACTAGACTGAAGAAACGTCAATGTATAAACGCATGTTTAGCGTGTGCTTGGTGCATACATCAAACCTTTAACATAGAACGTGTACCACGGGTAAGTCTCTGCAGAGAACGAATACCAAAGCACATTAACGTCAATTAGGATTATACTGAACTGAAGTCTGCACTTCTGGACCTCGGCTGTCTAAACGTTTCGCAAACACCGGCTAAATGTAACGCGTTCATTGTTCAGGAATGCGCCGAGTTCCGAGTTTTCGTTGCTGATCAAATTTTGACGAAGATCTCGTTAGGTGAATGATTAATAAATCGCTACTGGAACACGTCCATTGTGGTACGCTTAATAAGCACACCTTTTACATGTCAGAGTGGATGAAGTCTCTCGTAGCAGCTCGTCGTTTCGCCACTTACCTAGCAAGAATCGAACATACAGCGAAGAGGATAATTGTACCAACAACAATGAAAACTTGTGAATCATTTAAACTGATATGACTTTGCGAAAAAAGAAAATCACGTAGTAATTCGCTCGGTTTCACTTCGAAAGAGCAAAACTTCTATCTCGATAGTTGCGAGTTTCTTTTGAAGATGAGTTTACATCACGCGGCGGGTGGAAAACTGAGGGTACGTTTTTCTCGAAAATTGTAAAAATTCAAACGTGTGTGAAAACATTAAAATAATTTTTTGTGACAAAATCCATACCATGGTCTCGAAGATTGGAAACGACCTCTTAGAAGCTATGCGATTTCTTTTTTTCGCCATTTTATTGAATTTGAAACATTAGGGTCAGATGATAAAATGTTGGGATTGTCAAATTAGTTTGAAATTAGTTTAATTACTTAGATGTCTGTAAGTCACAATCGAAAGTCCAAATTATGCTTGGAATTCGTGTCAAATACATTATTCAAAAATCGTAATTGGTTGACAGGCGAGCTTCAACTGACAAAGATAACCTAAGATCGGCATAAAGATTGCTATATACAAATTTTCTTAACTTTATCGATCAATTTTTTTTTTCCTTTTATTGGATCGGCCAGCAAGTAATTACCTTCCTTTTTTTTTATAGATAAACATACTTTGTAATTGTAATTATTACAACTTCATTTCAAACCGCAAACGATACCTGATTGTTCAAGCTTGTTTTAGAAAAAGAAAATGCACGATCTCGTTGACAAGAGGAACATTTTCGTTATACTTTGCTGTACCACTTCTAAAGTTTTGTGCCAAAAAAGAAATTATCCGAAGAAGCTTTCAAACTACGAAACAGTGTCAGAATTGGTTTGCAAAATTTCACCACAGAAGGATATCGGATCGTTGGCAAAAGCAAAAACTCGCTTTCGTCACAGCTACTTTCCAGCCAATCTGATACATTCGCGTCTAGTTACGCGAATGCACATCTCGTCAGTAGTCAGACTCAATATTTCGAATATCGAACGAATTCTTGGAAGGTAGGCCGGAAGCTGGCGTTTAAAAGCGGCGACGCGTAGCAGGTCGGTAGCAGGCGACCGTTGACGCGGATGACAGATGGCCGGTGATCAACTGAAATCGCAAACACGACGTTCACGAGGTCCACGGGCGTTTCTTTGCCGCGGTAATTAAGACGCCGGCAATTACCAAGCGGCTGCCTTTATAAATCGCGGCCGTATCTCGTTTTGCCCGGGTAAACGTCGTGGAACTCGAGGAATCTCCACGCCGGAAGTACGGCGGGAGCGGATCCGCGAAGAACGAAGGACAACGAGACGCACGACGTGGTGCCACGGCGTGGTCGTCTTCTCGCCCCTTTTCATATTTTCGATGACGCGCACGAAACTCGAGAGGGTTTCCGCGTCGACAGCTGCCGGAGGAGCAGCAGCACGAGCCCACGGCAGCTTCACGGAATCTATAAAATGCCCGAGCTATTCAAAGCGGAGAAGTTATAATGTTACTGAGAATTCCCCGCGAGAGATCGTTATCGGCCGGGCAACGTCCGCGCCCCGACGGTACCGACCACGTAACGTTTCTCCGCGCGCCGGTCCGGACGCTCTCTCGTCGCTTTTTACCCCCCCCTCTCTCTCTCTCTCTCTCTTTCTCTCCGAGGCTATTTCTCCAGGTCGGTTCGCCGCGATACACGCCGCACGGACTCCAGGACTAAGGAGGCCGCGGAGCCAGCTGATAAATGGACCTGGCTGAAATTTCAACGATAACTCCGTATACGATTTCTCATGAGGGCCGCGCGGCTCCACCGTGGAAACGCCTCCTCGTTTTTGCCGGTGGCCGGTTCCACCGTCGACCCTGAATTCCGTCCTCGCGAAGAAATTTTAAGCACGCGACGGACGCGCTTCCACGGCCAACGCGAAATTGATATTTCAGTTGATCCGCGCGCGGAGGAACCGCATCGCTCCGCGGCCTCCGCAGGATGCGCCGAGCAACGTGGGCCGGCAGGGGGTATGGAATGAAGAAATTGGGTTTTTTCTCTCGGCGTCTCTGCAAAAATCTCGCTGGCATTCAGCGGCGGGATAGCGCGATGCTGACAGCGAGATCGGTAATGGCCGCTACTATAGAATCTGCGAGATTTCTTTCGCCAGGGAAACAAAAAAATACACGCGGCGTACGGGTTTAGGGTAGATAAGGTGAATTATAGCGAAATGATAATCGCAATGAATACGGCTGAAAGTCGACCGTTGGTATTCGGTGGTTGGTATTCGTTTCTCTACGCTGTATTAATTCGCTCGTTACGAGGATAAACAGCCGTTGCTGGAAACGTATCTTTCACGGGGCGTATGCGTAATTCCGAAACGTGAAACTGAAGAAGTACAAAATCTCTTGGATTTGAAATTAGACTGAAGTTTCAAAGAGATCGTCGAATTAATTTCATGGTGGATTTTCTCTCGTTGACGGTGCCGTGGCATGCTGATTCTGCAGTTTTATTTCAATTTCTTTCTCGCGAGGCTGCTCTCTTTGTCGTTTTGCTGCGCGAGTTATATCCGGATGCTAATTTCGCCAAAGAACCGTGCACGATGCAACTAAGAGTGACAACCTACATTTAATAAGCAGCTGGAGAAAACGCGCTTTACTAGACAAAAGCGCGCGGAACGATATTAAACGGGAAATTGTACACGACGCACGTTGTGTATTCGTTCACATTTCGAAATGAGACATTACTCTAGCCAGCTTGAACGTTGAGCTATGCTTTATTCAGTGTCGTTTCCATTCGCCTGGCATTCAGTCGCGCGACTGAAAAAACTTACGATAAAAGAAGCTTAATTGCTCAACGATCGATTTTCTTCGATATGTTACGGTGTGTTTAATAAAAACGTGGACGCCATTTCTCTGAAAAAAAAATTCTTTCTGTACACATCGTAGGTACACATAAAATTTCATTACGTACTCAATTAGCACGTTTCGTACAGGGCCGATTTTTGATTATTTTCCGTTTAGGCATATACGCTCCACGCTGTTATGATTAATAATTTTACTTCTGAAGTACGTTAAACAATTTTTATAACAGTGCAAAAATTATAGTTATTAGGAAAAGTGTCTAGAGTTTCGAGATGTATTACAGAACGATGGAATAAATTTAATTTTAAGATATTTAACAAACAATTTCTTAACGATGTCAAAATTAATTTAAAATAGAAGATTTTGTTCCAAATATTTTTAGTATTATTGTTCATGTACCAAAAATAAAAATATTAAATAATAATAATTCATTTATTACATAAATTATATAATACTGTACCTAGAACACTTGCTGTATGAATTATATAATATTACAGAATAATACTAATAAGTAATATTTACTTTAACGTTATTTTGATAACAAATTTCACAGTGTCTTCTCATCGAATTGAGTTAATCTTAATGGACAGTCGGAAAAAATGATCGTCACACCGCATGGGGCGTATACATCCCAGAATAAGTAGGATAAAACGCGATATACATGTTATTAAGATGTCAATACATGACTTTATAACCAATTTTTAAAAAATTCTTCGTTTCACAATAAAAATTCAAAATGGAATTGAACGAAAAGTTCACTGTGGGACCGTATACGCTCCACGCGACATGAAACGTATTAATGAGATTTTTACCTGTCTCGTATGGTGAAAAAATGGAGAGCATGTCTTGTCGCGTCCAAGGAATAATCGCTATTGATTGAGTACGTAATAATATTTTAAGTATACTTTCCATCTGTGCAAAATTTTTTTCATATGTATCTATATTTTTTATATTATTTTAGCTTATTACATATTATATACATTATTTTATTATATATATATATATATATATTAAATTATATTTTTTATATATAAAATTTTCTTTATGCAAGAATATTTTTTCAATTGAGCGCGTAATAATATTTTAAGTATACTTTCCATCTGTGCAAAATTTTTTTCATACGCATATATATCTTTTATATTATTTTATTATTTATTTTATTTTATTACATATTATATATTACATATATATTAAATTATATTCTTATATATATATATATAATTTTCTTTATACAAGAATGTGTTTTTCAAAGAAAAGACGTCCAAAACGTTGTTAAACACATTGTTGTTGGTCGTGTGTGTACTTCGACGATCGACGATCGACGATCGACGACAGAAAGAAAGGCAAGTAAAAAGACATCTACATTTTCGTGAGGTTTCGCGGCCGACCGTTTCGATGGCTCCCCATGACGGGGAATGTCAGCGATTCCGTTTGGTAGCATTCGAGGTACGTACATGCAGAGACTCGGTCGCGTATCACACGTGCCTGGTGGTATTGTGTTTCCAAGTGCAACGGGCAATGCACCGCATCGTCCGCAGCCACGGCAACAAGAGAGGAACGATTGGATCACGTTCCACTTCTGCGGTTATACTAACGAAGTACAGTGCCGTTCTCAAATGTTCCGAAGCGCGCCTGTAGATTTCGGAGCGATACTTCTGCGGTATTCAACCGTGGAGGACGTTCCTCCGTGCAAACAGACTGCAGACACTGGGGGCCCCGGTTCGAGCACGTTCGACGATTCCTCAATTCAGTTACCACCGGGATTCTTCGTCCTCGCCGCGCCAACGTTTCGTTCTCTGATCTCGTAAAAAACAATCGACACGATAAAAATATGCTCTCTCGATTCTCACGCCACGCAGCCCCAACGACAGATTTCTTTTTGCTTTCTCATTTCGACGCGTACGCATTTCCAACGAAATGGTCAATGGCGTTATGCTTTCAATCGCTATATGTACGTTTCTCGAGTAACCTGGTCTCTTCGTCCAGATCAAAAAGCGTTTGAAAACTTTTCGAAAATTCCACCGGACCTCGTCTACGAGGATGTTGACCATTATTAAGAAAACACGCGACACTCGTTAAACGAGGAGATGATCAGTGTCGCGACACGCGCAAGCAAAACATTCGAAAGAGGCGAGAGCTTGGAATTCGACGAACGGGTTTCACCACGGTATCGACGCGCGCGTTGCGATAATATTTAACGGAAAACCACTTGTTCCATTTCCCTCGTCGTGGAACGCAAGCAAACAGACGGAACGGGATTCCTCGCGTGGTTGGACAAACCCGTGAACGAAACGAGAAAGTCCGCGTGAAAAAAAGAAGACGAAGAAGAAGAAGAAAAATGCGAAGAGTAGATTGGAGTACAGTTGGCGGGGAGAATGGTGGATGGAAAGCTCATCGATCGGGCTAATCGACTGTCATCTTGAGAAATGTTTTCGCAAATGCCGAGTGATGCAGCTGTTGGTTGGCCGGCGTATCGAGAGAAATGATTACGAGGCAGATGCCGTGGCAGATAGGATCGAGCAGACGTAGCGAATAGAGAACAATCGTTCCGCGTACATACATACATACAGGTGCGCCCTCGTCTTATTCCGTTACGTTGAATTGTTTTCAGTGGCGATGGAAAACACCGCTCGGCCGGCTCGGTAAATGGTGTACCCCCTATCTCTCCTTCGAGTCGAAGGTGCCTATTAACTCTCCAACCACGAGACGCGTCTCTTCTCGCTAAAATATCATCCTTCGACGAAATTAGGTTACCATCGAAGAATACCGAACTCACGCCGGGTTGTTGTCGCCCGTCCTATGTGCTCAACCGTGAAAAGTTTCTCGCCAATCTATCTGTTGGCCAGGCGTTACGCTGTTCCTTCTCGCCTCGCGGAACGAAATCGAGAAAATGTCGTAGAAATGTTCGAAAGCGAACGGTTGTTCAACGGTGATTCAACACGCGGAGGATACTAAATGAATAATAAAATATAAGATATAAAATGATTGAACATAAAGTAGAAAATAATAGAAATTGTTTTATGTTTAATAAATGTATAAAAATTATTAAAAATTATTGCTGAACGATGTAGAACATGCAAATAATTTTTTTAATGAAAAATTATTACTAATACAATTTGATATAAAAATTCTATTTAAAATTAGTAAAATTATTGTATTTATGAAATGACAAAAAAAGATGTAATCGGAATAAATTTTATAATTGTCGATAAAAACAAATTTGTTGTCACGATGACAATAAATTATTCAATTATGAAATGGAAATATTCTCAATTTTAAAAATAGTATTGATAAAAAGGAATTTATTAAAAATTTTGAATTTATGCGTGAAAATATAATTAAATTATTATTAATAATAATAAAAAGTACATGTATATAATTGATGATAAAGATGAAATTGAATAATATAAAATTCGAATTATTTTTGTTGAATTTTAAAAAATCCAATTAATAAAATTATTGAAAATTCATAAATACTTCATTTTATTATAACATTATCAATTCCTCGTGTTCGAAACTTGCTCGATATTATGCGAACTATTTATTCTTTAGTCACGGGCTATTTAAAAAGTCCTGTTAAACAACGCTGACGTGACTGCGAAAGATGCCAAGCAATAAAAGTAGACAAAGTAGATACTATCATGCCTATTTGTGCACGTGGTTTAAGTTTAATTGAAAAGAAAGTAATTAGAAGAGCACATTGTACGTTGAGCATCGCGACCAAATGCTGTGGCGCTATTCGGGACGAGTTCTGAACAGCCGCGTGACACTAAAACGATTAAAAAGCATTCCCTCGAGCGGACTGTGATGTTTATTGTGTCGTGAACGCAGATCGTCGTTAGCTGAAAATTTCAGTGGCGTTTCTGTCCGTAGAATGATAATGAAGCGGTGATAGAGAGAAGATGCGATTTACTCTATTAGAGAGAGAAAGAGATCAAGTATCTCGACGCCACGCGAACGAAGCATCGAGTGAACTTGAAATACTTGGAACGTTGATTTCCGACCGAGTAACCTCCGTTTATCTGTCAACCGTACAACGAAACTCCCGCTGCACATTTTTGCGCCACTCTTCATCGCGTCTCGCGGTAATGCGCAATTTATCGTTCTGAGAGAGGAAAGAAGCGAAAAGGGAGAAAGAGGAAGAAAGAGTGCAAGACAAACGCGATCCCTGAAAGAATCGATCATCCCATTTTCTGGCTGGTTAGCTATTCAATCGAGAAGCATCGGCGTGGCGGCGTAATAGGAACGAATCGATCGAAACGGAAAACAGAATTTGCTGCGTCGTCAGATATCGCCGATCGATTCTCCGTCGCGGATCACGCGTTGTTAAAAGCAACAGAGAGCCACGTCGTTACCAAGAGCGGACAATTACGCGGACATTACCCGGCTCGTGAAATCAGATTTCTTTGTCAGACGTAGGCTTGAGCTTCTAATATAAAATATCGACGCCCGTTTGATCCCTTAAACCTGCTTTGGCTTTCTCTCGACCGGATTCGTTCGAACGCGTCTCTCCTCTTTCTCTCTCTCTCTCTCTCTCTCTCTCTCTCTCTCGATTCGTCGTATACGCGTTCCTCGATTTCTCGCGATCGAGCGTATTCGGGTCTCGAGCGGAGTTTGAGCCGGGTCGCGGCGCACGAGACGCGAATCGAAACGCGGTCGAACGGGCTCAAGTGGCATATAAATCGAGGAGAAAGTCGACTTAGGTCGTCTAATAACGTTTCGTGAATAATTGCGTTACGTTTAACGGAAACGCGGATTGTTCGGGCGATTGAATCGAGCCGTGGACAGTCGAAGGAGGTAGGGAAAGGATTCGAGCAAAACGTTAAACCGCTTCTTCGAGATCGACGATAAATTTCAATGTTGGTTAATTACATTGCAAGACTAATGGTAGTTTATCGCCTGCGAGTTGTGTCGTAACGCGTGCAACGCGTGAATTTTGATCTCGATCCTTCGCCCCGCTTCCTTCTCCGGCATGTGGATTATCTGTCAAATTCTAGCGTTTCCGATTCTGTTTCTGTCGCCTAACAAACACACCGTTTCGACCATCAATGGAGAGATAACACAGCGTCGTCATTTTTACGGCGAATTTCAAGGAGGAGGGCGAAATAAATTTTTGCCTCGATACGCATCGTTTTAATCCCCCGTGCGCGCCGGGGAAACGAGAGGATGCGCCTTTGCACGCGCGGTGCAACGATCTTTGTGCTCCGTTGCGGAGGTACAGCCCCGGTTTCAGTTTCTCTCTCTTTCCCGATCTGATACGCGAAACCGGTTTATAGACGGGGGAAAAGAACAACGGGATCGTAAAGGCCAGACGCGAGCGAGCTTCAATTTCGGCGGAGTGTATCGCTTGTCTTTCCTCGTCGAAAGCTCGCCTCGCCTCGCTGCGCGGACGAGCATCCAACGTGATTGTCCGAATACTTTTACGGTGGCCGAAACCACGGCCGCTTCGCAATGCGCGATTAAATGGAATCTCGACCAGGGATACGCGAATCCGTTATTCGACGAATAACGTTGTTATAATAAAAGCGTAAATGGTGGACAGCATCGCTCGCGAAAGCTGTTCTCTCCCCTCCCCCTCCCCGCCCCTCCTCCCCCCTGCTAAACAGAAAGTTACTTTTAGGTTATCTCGCAATCCCCTCGCACGGTGTCTCGAATATTCGAAGCGCGGCCATTTCGATTAACGATACAAAATTCGGAGAGAAAATGGAATTTTATAGCGAATATTATGGGAAATGGAGTACGTTCTTTTTAATAATAATAATAATAATAACAATAATGATAACGTTGCGATTACGCGATACATTTCGCCGAATACGCGCGTCCGTCGGTTTGTAAACAGGAAGGGGATTGTCGATTTACGTAACCAGAGAGTATCGATTAATTAATTTGCATGCAAGCCCATTTTTCTTCGAGGCCATTATCCTTATACGTACGAGCCCGCAAGGTACACACTTCTCGCGGATAATGTTAACGACTCAAAGAGCATTTCTCGTGTAATTAATATAATTGGAACAAGAATACCGGCGCACATTTTCATGAATGTTGCTGTTCAAGCGATCAATTTCAGAGTAATCAATTTCCACGTATAAATATAAAATGCAAAACGTAATATCCAAGTTATATTCGGCCGAGTTGCGTTGGAATTACGCGATAACGTCCGCGGCGCGTATATACGTCTCGAAGGAACATCCTTCGCTTGCCTTAGAAAGGGGAAAAGAACAAGGGGTCGAGGAACGGATTTAACGAGCGCCATTTCCAGTGGATAAAATCGGTCCACGCGCGAGAGAAAGGGAGAGGGGAAAAAAATTACTAGCGCTTGGACTGTCCATTGTCCTGTTGCCACAAGAATCCTCTCTCTCTCTCTCTCTCTCTCTCCCTCTGTCTCTCCCTCCTCCTTATCGTCCGCCGAAGGAAACTTTCTTCAAACAACCCTAAAAGTCGACGAGACGAGCTTCTAGCACCGATATAAAGGAGAGAAGAAGAATCGAGACCTTCGTGGTAAACGGCAGACAACTGCGGCGATTGTGCGAGAAACGAGGATGGAAACCAGGATCGAGGTAACCGGAAGACTGAAATCTGACCGCGTTCGCCAACGTGGAAAGAGGGGAGGGGAGGTGGGACAAAAAGGCCAAAGGGTTGCCTCTCGCGCACAGTTCGTTTGGGATTGTTCGACGAAAGTTTGTTGTTCCCTAACCCGGCGAAAAGCGTCGCTTGCCAGTTTAGGCTGAATTGTCATTCCAACGGATTAAAGAGGGGCGTCAAACCGATTCGAGCATCCCGTCACGATCCCGTGCGCACAGGTGTGACGACACACAGTTTCCATTCTGCGTTTCGAATCGCTGTTGGAATCACTGTTTACCTCCATTCAGGCAAGTATATTATTATTCTGCGGTACGATTAAACAGCGAGAGGCGAATCTCGTTACTCGAACAACATCGTTTCGTACAAACGATGTTAAATGAAGAAACACGCGGACACAAAAGAGGGAGCAACGAGCAACGAGGGGCAAGCGCGAGAGGATGAAAATCAATGTACCATTGAAATTATAGTCTGGCGTCTGTACGCAGGTCTCTGCAGGATGTACACAAGTCGATTGATGCACGTGAAAGGCTAACAATAAGTAGTAATCCTCGTGCAGAATCTAGGTAAGGTAAATCCGACGATGTTCCGAGCCACGGTCATTCGCGCGCTCGCGACGAAATATTTATTTTTCCTCGCGCAAATTTCACGGTTATTAACGACATAACGACGTAACGGAGTGTCGCGGCCGCGATAATTTATATTACCGGCATTGTTGCCCGCGTTCTAATTTATTCGCTGATTTTGCCACGGAGTTTTATCGCGTCGCCCGCGGAACACCGGATCGTTGAATCATCGCGAGCAAATAGATGTAAACAATTTTGAAAGTGGAAAACGTATTGACCGATGCGGCGATAACGCGTGACGAGCGGACGAGATTTAAAGAGATTGGAAGCGCCAGCCCGTCGTAACTCATTCCGGCTGATAATCGACCCGGCCAACTGGTTTGATAAATCTTTTGTGGCCGTTCTGCCGGCCCGGCCGCACCACACCGGACAGGCAATATCGTACGTGAGGCCGCGAAACCAGGAGGAGACCTTTAATTGCCCGGCCAAATAAAAATTAACAAAACCGCCGATCGAAACGAAACACGCCTAATAACCACACGCTCGGATGGTTGCCACGTTTAGATAGCAGCTACCGTGAAATCGGCTCGCGATGCTAAACGCGCTCGATAAACGTCAATTTCCGGGTCTATCTCAATCTTGTTGCACGAACGACTTCTCTCTCTCTCTCTCTTTCTCTCTCTGTCCCCTTTTTTCTTCTTTTCACTTGCCGTAGGCAAATAGGAGTTATCGGGTTCGTTAAAGGGAGAACAGCGAGGGGATGTTCGAAGTTTTAAGAATTGTTGCGGATGTTTAAACATGTCGTGGGCTTAATTGAACGGGCCTGTGTAACGTTTACCATTGGCAACGCCACTTCCGGATCTTCGTACGGTACGCTAGATCGCATAGAATTTTTATCGATCGAATGTCAAGACACTACAACGATCGTGCGTGCTCGTAGTTTGTTACAGGCAGTGTAAAGAAGTTGGAAGAAATTTCTCTCACATTGTTTTTACTCAGGACTGGAATTAATTAATGGTGATTTTGCTTCAAAGCAAAGGACTTGGAATTATCTCGAAATACAGAGTGTCCATAAAGTCTCTTTGCAATTTCAAAAATTTATTACAAAGGCAAATAAAGAGACAGATAAGTAGAAATTATTGCAAAATGAGACGTATATATTTAAGTTTTTTTTTCCCTCATTTACTATACCTTTATATGGGCACCATATCAGTTGCACGAAGCACATCGAGACGGTACTCGATTTCTTCATAACATGCCCTCGTCAGTGGTGGAAATGACATGAGTGATCGTCTGCTTTAGATTAGTGGTGTCCCTTTGTTCGATACACGATATCTTTAACATAACCCCATGTGAGTGTCCATAAGGTCTCTTTGCAATTTCAAAAACTTGTTACAAAGGCAATCAATGAGATATCTTTGTCAGATTTGTTCTATGTACTCAGTTGTCGTCAAGGTTTTTTATCACATTGCATTTGACGTACCCTGTCGATGAATAAGATACTGTGAATCCCGTCTTGATGTGCTTCGTGCAACTATAATTGTGCCCATGTAGAAATGTATTAAATGAGGACAAAAAAAAATACTAAAAATAAATATTAAATTATAATTGTAAAGAAGAGACTGTATGGGCGTTTCAACGTTTGCGCGTTAGATCTTAGAACAGAAGCTCTGGAATCAATAAGAATCACGCAGGAAAATCAATTTATTTCTATTCGTGCGTGTTCGTTCGGAATGGAGCACGTAATTCCGGGCCTTTTCAACCGACGTAACACAACGAAGCGGTTATAAATGCTTGACCGAGCAATCGTCGAAGTTGCGGAACGCGTACGCGGGGGTAAAAATTTGATGGAAACATTACGGTCGCGAGGAGAACGGTTTCGATCGGCCGACTGAATCGAGATTGGATTTCGTTTCGTTGAAAGAACGAGTTCGACTCATTGTTTCGTGACAATATTTCTCAGGCACAATCGATGTCCCTTTCAATACGAGCGACGACGACAAAGAAACGTTTCCTCTGGTTATAATGAAATCCAGGTGGCATTGTCGCCCGGGTACGTCCGACATTTCCTTATATTGCGAGCGAAACCAGAACGCCGCAATTTCCCGACTCACACAGCCAGAACTATCTAAACTTCTCTCAATATAATTGTGTCAGATAGGAAGTTCGGAAACTGTGCCGGACGTTTGCGAAACAAAAATTTACACGTAACCGTGCGTGCCTCCGACCTGGCCGTGTCATTCCTCTCTGTTACACATCGACAAAGCTGCAGCTTCCCCGGAGAAACTATCATCCGCAGACTCTTGAACGAGAAGTAAATGAAAATGCGCGTCAATACATTGTCGCTGGAGGATCTAGAATCGTCTGGAATTTCACGACCGCGAGATTATACGAACCACGAAACACTACGGACAACCGAAAGACTATGCGCGTTATCCGGAACTACCCCGGAGAATTAGGACCTTAATTTTTATAACCTCAGAGCCGCGAGATTCACTTAGCGCGAGACATCGAGGTCGCGCAGCTTCGTGTACATCGCCGCGAGGATATAAAATTAGTCCGTGGATGACCTGAAAAAAAAAAAAAAAATAAATACCGTCCTGGAAAGTAACGTCGCGAGTCGTGGGATTTTCAACTTTTAGACCCTCGTGTGGTTCTGGAGAATTATACAACCGCAGGAGCTGTTTCAAACGATTCAAAGAGTATAAAAACTAAATTCTACCGACCAAGTTTTCACGCGCCGCGCCGTCAGGCTGCTCTGAGTGCATGGAAACAACAAGTCTCGATACATTTACGCTCAAATATCCTTCTTCTATATTTTTTCCTTTCGAATGGTGGTGAAATAATTCTCAGCTCGGTATTTCCTGGACTACCCAGTTTTTCCGCTATTAAGAAGTCAGGACAGTTTGAAACTTTCAAAAAATCTATTTTTTTTTTCATTCTTTTTTTGTTTTAAATAGTAGTTTAAAGTCATAGAAATAAAAAAGGTCCTAGCCTTTAAAATGATTTATTATTTTGAAGTATAATAATAAATCTGCCAAGGATACAGAATAATTGAATTTGTATCACTGTTTGCAACTTTAAGCAGTATTATAAAATGTAAATCGTGTAATTCAAATATTACTTTTGGTGAATCGAATATCAGGAGACTTGGATTCAATTTAGTTGTGAATTGTAAGAACTGTGAGCCGCGATATATAAGTGTGTATAAGAAGAAAAAGTAAGTAAAGGATTCATATGAAAAATGACGTTTTAAACGCGTTTTTCTTGAAACTAGATTTTTAGAAACGGTGTGCAAGATATCTCGGAATCTAACCAACTGATTACTGATGAAACTTGGCACGTATCTTTAGTGCAACATTTACTAGGGAATGACGATCCCTAATGTCTTTTTAATTTTTAACAATTTCGAAAAATATAAACGAAAAACGTAGGAATTTTTGGCATAAATTCGATACGTCAGACACAAATATCTGCTATTTTCATAATTTTCACAAAAATAAAAAATGTTGGATCGTCAATCCCTAGAGAATAATGTTTACATTTGAACTTTTTTTGCCTTTTCCAAGTTGTGTAAAAAGTTAAATGAGAGCCCTTCATTTTTCTCTTTTAATGTTGCATTTCATAGTTCATAATGTGTTAAAACAAACCACAGAAGCTCATGTGAATCAAATGTGCACTTTTGTTTTGCTCTCCAAAGTATTCGTAATTTTTAGGCCCGTCGAACTGTCCTGCTCCCGCAAGTATGCTCGTGCGAGCTACGGTCCTTGATAATTTCTTGCCGGTTTCTCGTCGATTCGCGTCGCGCAACGGCAAGTTCCCAAGCAGGCGATTCATCACGAGCGACGCGCGACGCGCTTCGTAGTTTTCGGCACCGGGGCATAAATTTCGCAGGAGCCAGACGGCGTCCCTTCTCGTTCGCCGGCGAATTTAATATTTTGCCGTCTCGAATCACGCCCGTGGCTTCCTAAAAGACGCCATTAAAATGATTCGCGTTTTGCAACGGTGAATTGAACTGCCGTGTTCGTCGTGGCGCGGTTTAGAAACGTCTTTCGACAATGACGAGGAACACGGTTCTAGAGAAAGTTGGAATTATTTTCACTGTAAGTACACGTGCAAGTGAAACATCCCGCGGTGTGTGTCTTTCGCATCTCGTCGAAACTCGGTCTGTGTCTTGAATAATCCAATTGCTCCTTCGCATGAACTTCCCCCCTTTGACTTGCCGCTGTTCCCTGATAAATTCCATCTCGTTTCTTTCGCAATTGCTGTTACTTTTATTTGTGCTACTCGGTGGCTTTGCAGTACTTTCGTAACAATCGTCTCGCGTTTCTTCACGAAAGCACGTGTGTGCGGGTTATTTCCGAGTCTTCGTAGGAACAGGCAACAAACTTCGTAAGAACGCGTTTCGACGAGAAATCGATACGCGGGAATATCTGAGCCACCTTGCAACATCACGTAACACAATCGAAGACACAAAGTGTTTCCAAGTGCTTCGATACACCTGTCGCTCGCAAAGAATCTCCCAAAGTGCAGAATGGACAGAAATCACAGGTCGAGGGAACGAATTACGAGCGAGTTAACCTCTTTACGGCTCTGGTGGCCTTTTCGCTCTCCGCCCGTACGGTTTCGTGTTTATCTTCACTCTTACGCATACGCGCGCATTCTGTCATTCTGTTCCGTACTTTACAACCCACACGGAACCGCTCTCGTCCCGCTTACCGGAGAATTATTCGCAAATTATTCGCGTAATTGATCCAGATAATAAATTTCGTGCGGAAGAATCAATTAGCGAATTTATTCCCAATGATCGCCGGTTCGATTTCGCCCCGCGCATTATCGGCGGAATCTGGAGAGAAAATTATCTTCCGTGCCATCGTGTTCTCGTTAATGTAGCGAAATAAATTACGAAATACCGAAAATGCCCCGGTCCTTTTTTATTCACGACGATTTAAACGTACTTTTAAACGCTCGCAGATTGTATCGCCCCGAACGATTTAAAAAAACATCAAATGCTGTCAAGTAATATTAATTGTAAAACAGTAAAATAGTAGGAACAGTGGAAGAAAATATACAGAGTGTTTTCGAATTTGACCAATCGAACTGCTCGTAAAAAAAGGAAAAAAATGTTTTGTGAAATTCTCTACCTACCTACCCTCTCATAGAGTTACAAACAAATGTTGTATACATAAAATACACAAGTAGCAAAGCGTTTTCTATTGCAACACATAGTTAAGTATATGTGTTTTCTAATTAATTCCATCGAGCTTGATATCGGTGAACTGATAGAATTGATAACACTGTAAAGTTCCTGAGAATTTTACTGAGCTTCGATAAAATTACGTTTCTAGTTCGTTGTACTAATTTTCCACGTTGAATTTGCTTCAAAGTACTCCGTAAGTAAAGAAAAATACACAGCTATCTATATCTCATGCGTACAATATTCGTTTATATTACAAAATTTACATAACATCTTTTTTCTCTTTCTATCTGTAGATCAAATTTGAACTCGCACAGTTTGGATCGTCTATGTTTGTATATAATCGTGTATATAATAAGGATCGAAAAGACTATCGCGAAATCGCGAGATTGAATTCAGAGGAATTTGATTCGATCTCTCCGATTAAATCGTGCTCAAATAACGAGCTCCTTCAGCTCGTTCGAACGTCTTTACGCACAAGTATAACGACTAATTGCACTTGTTAAGGCATAGCGGCATATAGAGTCCGATGCAAGTACGTTTTCAAATGATGGAAAGACCCGTGAAAAGGAAGCGGAGTAACGATCGATGGTCGTTTTGGACGTGCGATCACGATACTTACGATATTTTTCAATCCGGCCTTTCGACGACTTAAGTACACCTTTTAAAGGTTCCTTTTTTTCCATTCGATGTATCGAGTTACAACTAGTTCCACACTCGCACATTGTTAATTCCCCGTACTCTAGCGTCCGCGTTTCGCTGAATCGTATTCAACGTATTCAAGTATCGTACGTAATATCGCGTGTAAATGAATCGTATTTTGATCGCGAGCAGGCCGTAGTTACGAACGGTGTATTATAACAGAAGTTAAAACGAAATTGTTGGAAATTGCGGGAAATCGCCGGGCGAGTGAAGTTATTAATAACTATGATCCTGTCCTTCTCTCGGTGTTTTTCTCGTTCGACGCCTCGGCCATCGGTGTTCATCTCGAGGTACGACGACTACGCACGTTCGTTCCTTCCCTTCCAGTACGTTCCAGATAATGGTCGTCACGATTCCCCTTGGTCTTTTTGCCGAATGCGCCGGTTCCTTCGAAACAAAGTACCTCGCGGAGTGATATCTAACGATGGCATTACGCTCCGCTACGTCGTAAAGCAAATGGGATTCCCCCCTATCTCGCGATTCTTGCAAACTTCATACGCTTGGAAGCCAGCCTGTACGATTCCTGTGCGCTCCACCTCAGCAGCAAGTACATAGTTATTACGTTGGACAATGTTCTTTATCTTTGCGCTTTCGGCGTGTCGACGTAGACGATTCTCCGTCGTTCGTTGTTCTCTTTTCGCGCAACACCGCCGGCCAAGCAAGTTCGTTATTTACGCAACGATCTCTCGAGATCGCGAACAACCACGACCCGTGGCGCTCGGAATCAGATAACCAAAGAGTCAGCTTTGTCGTCTTGAGTAATTAAATCTCAGCGATTAGACTCTCTCGCTCGTTGCCTCTGCTCGTCCCTTTCGGGGCCCCATGGCCCGGGGAAAACGTCATTTCGCCATATCGGGGCCAACATTTACGTAATGACGCCAACGTTCTTGCTCGATTGTCTTCGTAGCCCGAAGGGGACGAGCTGGCGATCTTTTATTACCGCGTATAATGAAGTTCTCCGTCTCTGTCGGCCTTATCGATAAGCGTCGAAGAAATCGGGCCGAAAAATCTCCTCGTAGCAGCGTTCCCAATATGGCGCACTCTTGCACTTCGCAGCGTCCACAGCCTCGTTCTTCCGATGTTTCCTTCATTTCTCTGAAATGAAAGGGATCGACCAATCGTTAACCCCTTCGCTGCTACCAAGAAAATGTTAGAGGCAGCCTGTGTGTGCCATTTTTCCACACGAATTGCCAATATAGCTCACGTGCTCGCGCGTGATAACGAACCTCGGATGTCACGAAAAAGCAGACGGGAGAAAGTTATAATACGATATTGAATCGTGATCAGTTTTTTTTTCCAAAAAATGACTTTGGAAAAAAAATATTTTCACTAGAGAGAGTCATTGATCACTCACCTGAATGGATCGCCTGTATACGCTGCTCACAAAAATTGAGGGATATTTTGAAATGAATACAAACCGATAAAAAAACGAAGCATTTGATTAAGCTCTTGCTTGTCGAAAATTTTTTGTCTCAAAGTTGCAATATTTTCTCAATTTTAAGTACATTTAAGTATAACCCAGGCAAAACAATAATAATAATAAATAAATTTATTACTTCTCGGTAATTTTCTACCCACTGATATAATTCCGACGAGTTCAAAAAGAAAGCGAATTATTGTACACAGTTTGGTCACTCGTTATGGTCCGCAACCAGTTGCCAGCGCAACCTGGTTAAACAAGAGAACATTAGAAAATAATGCGTCGTTTGATTTTCTGATGTTCTTGTTTAATATAAAAAAAGAGTCAAATGCTTCCATTTTTTTATCGCTTCGTATCCATTTTGAAATGTTCCATAATTTTTGTCAGCAGTATATATCGTATGTACACAATTATTCTTGCACCGTATTCGTATTCATGTCGCGTATACTCGGAATACTATCAACGGATGATCACCATGTGCTATGTCGACAATGCCTCGAACAGTGGCAACGAAAATGAAGGATTACGACACGCAAGCCTAAACCAGCAAGTAACATCGAGGCGCAATATTAGACGGCATCGAAAGTCTAATCGATTCTCTAGGTTCAAGTCCACGAAAACTCACCTACTCGCAGTAGAGACGAAGGTAGGTCGTTTAATTTGCGAGAGGCGTGCAGGTAGAAGCTTCTCGACCAACTCGCGAGGTAATTGTTGCCGGCTGTATAGCCTCGAATCGACCGTGTAATCGCCAGTCTGCAAATCAAGACCCGAGAGAGGGTGATGCAATTAACACATTCAGCTGAACCAGTTCGGGATTAATTTACGTTCGTCCGACGTGGTTCCGCAACGATGATTGCCTCTTTACATGAGAGGGTAACGAAGGAGTCGGAAACGAAGGTAAAATCAAACACGCACGATCCTTTTTCACGGCGACCCTTCCCTTCGTCACCGTCGCGAGATGAATCGAATGTTCGTTCGTGCAACTTCCACTCGGACATTAATTTTTCGTTCGAGTCCAGATGATCCGCTGCAACTGCGTTGGCCGCGCGGCGAAAGAAACGTGATTGCATTAGAACCTAGAATTGTAATAATACTCGACGATGGAAAGTTTTAATAGCAAGGAGGAGAACGAAGGAGCGGAAATAGAAGAAAAGGAAAGATCGCTCGCTACCGAAGAAAGTTGCAAAACCGGAACACGGCATTTGAAACGAGGAAGTTTAGAATTTGTTCGAATCGTGTAACAAGAATCTTGCGTAAAATAAGACGAGGGCATTTGCATAATTCTCCAATATTCGCGCTGCAGAAATCGCGGCGATGTGCATTTTAAGCAACGAACTCAGCTTAATCGTAATGTGTAAGACGGATATTATCTGCGTTCACAGCAATCTCGATTAGCCGTGTCATAACGCGTCGCGACGAATCGCGGCTGCGAGTGCAATTTCGACGTGCAGATCCATACATAACTGGATAGCGGCAATAGTGTTGCGGCCGATCGAATGAAATTCGACACGCGGATTATTAGAAGGCATTATTATCATCGACGAGAAATCATTCGATCGTGATGCCGGCGTCGCGATAATTACGAGGAAATCGATTAGAGACGTTCTTTTGCCGGTTTTCTTTCAGCGATTACCATCGACGATTAACTATTGCGAAACGGCCCTGGCACCTTGTACACCAGGAAGGCAATTTCCATGTATGTGTCTGGCGATACGAGTTCGTAAAATAGATCAGCCGTCAAAGTATACGTGTAAAGATGTCTGGACGAATTATAATACACTTTTCACGAAATATATTTGGATCTTTAAGTTTCTTCCACAGTTGGACAGTAATCAATTACCAACTAACTAGAGTAAGTAGTCACAGTGATCATAATCATTGGTCAGTTGATTATCGTCAAAACAAATAAAGTAGTTTTTGTAATTTCTGAATCATCAAGTGTTTTATTTATATTTGTAGTGTGTTATTTCTTTAAACTAGTCAACAGTAGTGTTGATCATGTATGGTTGTGCTATTCAATATGATTAAATTTTATTATTAAATCGCTTGCAGGTTAAATAGTAGACACATCCATTAGTATTATAGATTAAAAAGCTAGAGAGAATATTTACGCGTATTTCTTCCTGTGCAATATAGTATCTATCTGTATTGTGGAATTTTAAGTAATTTGTCAATAGTTTGTAATTTTCTGAATATACATATTCTCGGTATGAGAATAAGTGCCTGTTGTAAAGAGGAATTTCAAAATTTTGATCATTCGACAAGTTTATCGTCAAGGTCCATTCTCATCGATTCACACACAAGATTAACGACTCGAGAACTACATGGATGACACTTTCAATTGATGGGAAAATTCTTTGAACGCATCGTAATGAAATTGTAGGGCTGTGTATATCGCAGAGTAATGCAAACAATAAATATGTAATTTCTACGAAATATACACAGTATTGTTGATAGAAGTAAACTACTTCTATTGCATTATCGAACGTGTAATCATTTTGCGTTTAATGATCACCTATATTCATAATATACATAATCAGCGATTATCGATTATTTGACAATTATATAATTAATCACCATTGCGTTTTGCCCAGCTTTGATTCCTTTCAAGGGCGAAAGAAACGCGTGCAAAATCGGCTCAAGTGTTGAATTCTCGTTAAATTTTAGTCGACGACAAACGCCTCAACAGCACAAGCCTCTTGATTCAAGTGCCTTGATTTACATCGTTGTGATTCTCAGCTCGTTTGATTAGCGCTGTTGGATTGCTGAACTTGGCTCGGTCTGGCCGAGAGACCAGCGTACCTCCTCGTTTGACGTGTCTAACACATTTCTGTAAATGTGCGACGAATTGCCGCGAGTCGACGCTACTTATTGTGTTTGCGTCACTTGAATCACGAGCAGGAGCGTCCTTCGGAGGATGCGCGAATTAACGGCGGAAACGCGATGTCTACGGTTTACGCTCGTCTCCAGGAAGCGGTAAATTTTCAACATTGTGGTGACGGGTGACACGTATGTTTGATACGAGAGTCGCACGAAAAGAAAGGTTTTCACACGCCTTTCGATCGATACAACCAACATAATCGAAATTTTGAGATTCAGTTTAATCGATACATTATGCAAGAGCATGTTACTTTGATCCTGTGATAAACGATTTTAAATAGAGATCAGTACAAGGTTGAGAAAAAGAAATGAAACGGATTAAAGTTTAAGATTATAGAATCGATCGTTGTCGTAAACTGATTCTAATAATTGATTTTCTATTGAACGTGCGAATAGGCATCCCAATATTTGTAGCTGCCATCAATTCAATGCCAATACTTTTCCCTGAAACGTGAGAAGTCTTTCGAAAGTATCAGCATTGCTCGACATTACGCCAGATTGCAATCATCACGGTCGAAAATTGGCATTCGCAGCGAACGCTTTGCATAAGAAAATCCTTGAAAATCGCTTTCCAACTCCGTCGTGTTTCTCGTCGCGAGGTAGCGAAGTTCTCTTTATTGTCGCTGTGCAACTCGCGTATTTACGTTCCCCGGATAAATTCTGACAATTTACCAGAAAAGAAACTCACCGGCGTTCTGTTAAATTACGCCAGGATTCCGTTTTCTTGTTCTCCCGAAGCGTATAAAACAGTTAGAGATAGTTCGAGCACAGAGTCGACTCGGTAGTGGAACACTAGCGTGTACGGAAAGGTGAAGAAGATTTATTGTCACAAACACGTAACCGTGACTTTTTCTTTAAATAATCCCGACTGAGCGAGAAAGATTTCAAACTCGTCCTCTGTATCTAAAGTTTGTTAGACGGCAGTTTCATTCCTCTTCGAAAGGAACAACCTCTTTAAAGAAAGAGCTCGAACCTCTTATGCCGTGTGTTTGAAACAACTGTCGTTCATTTTATCGCGGAAAAAGGAACGAATTTCTAAGTTAACAAAAGCTCTCGAGTCGGGGGGGGGGGGGGTAAAAATTCGAAACGTAGGATCTACATTCCACTCTGATATTATCTGCAACTGAGAGAAAAAAAGATCTAACTGTGAGAAATCCAGATTAAAGAACAGAAGGACAAGACATTTTGACGTGATTTACTTAATTAAAAATAGGACGCCGAACCTCTTATTTGCGGCTTGGTCACACTGACCATATAGTTAAGATATCCAGACTAACGACAGATTCGTTCTCCGAAACGTTTTATTAGAAAATCTCGTTACACGTGCGTAATAACAGAATGAAACTCGATGAAAAGACCGTACCGCCGCGAGAGAGAAAGAACTGGACCGTATGATTTACCAATGTCCACTTTCAACGTAGATGAACTGCAGTTAATTCAACTCCGTTTGACAGTATATTATACCTCGATGAAAACAAGGAGTCCGACACGTAGCTACATTTGTCTGCTTCGTTCCACGAACATTAACAGCCGACCGGAGTTATTCGTTCCGATGCAGCCAGCAAAATTAATAACAAAGAATTATTAACCTTTCACGCATAAACTAATACGACACGCGTATCTGGCAAATACGGAAACGATCCTGTCCACTGTTATAAATTTCGGTAGTTGATCTACGTCACTGCGACCATCCATTATCCGCGAACGAAAAGGGCGACTCTACGGTTTCGTGTGTCCTCCATCCGCCATCCCAACTTCGAAACTCGCGGGCAATTTTCCTCGAAGATCCATTCGGCCGGTTCTTAACTAGAATATCTATGTTCTAGCAACTTTACACGCTCCACCGCCTCTATATAAATCACGTAAAAACGGTGTACCTACCCGCTCGATGCCTCGGGCGATCTCCGCCTCGCGTTTCTTCCCCTCCTCTTTTCTCGCCGCTCGCTCGCTCGCTCTTCCTCCGTGATATATACACGCTCGTACCTCTCACGAGGAACACGGATTTTTTCTCTCGTTTTACGTCGTTTTTCTCTCGTGCACGCACACGTATCCGCGTACGTATGCACGTACATACGTAGCTACGGTTACGGCCACCGCTCGGTTTCGCGTGTCCACGGCGGCAGCCCCTCGTTCCTTCTCGGCCCCGAGAACCAAGTCGTTCATTATATCGTTGCCGCGAAGATATTTATTATGAGTGATCGGCCGGTTGTCGTAAATAAGAAGGCGAGAGAAAGAGAAAGGGAGAGAGAGGGAGGGAGCCGCGAGAGTAGGAACAAACGCGGCTGCCTACCGACGAAAGAGCCGCGATATATTTCGCGGGGTGGCGAATGGGGGCGGTAATTATGTCGCGCGGCGCGCGCGCGTGCGAACAACTAAACACCCCGCCAAGATTTATAGACGCGTTTCGACGTCGGGTCGGTTATATCGCGCTCCATCCTGCGTATCGTGTACGCACACGTTTCTCCAGCCCCGTAGAGAGACACGCGACGCGTTTTCGTTTCGCGTGCTATGCAAAAGATGAAAGAACGGGAGGAAAATATGGAGGTCTTTCAACGAGCAGCAAACACGTTGTTTCGAGAGGATCCTCCGCGCCTGGATTCGATCTCTTCTCCAATTCCGCTTTTCGAATGGACGAAGGCCGAGCCAACGATCGTTTCAGTCACGCAATTGCGTACCACTCTTTCTCTCTTTATCGTCTGACGATGTGGCAAGATCGCGAAATTACGCACGCGGCAAATTACAATTTAGATCGCACGAGCAGATTCATGCTCGGACGAGGAGGTTCATTAGCGAAATATTCTTGTTCCGAGCGTGACGACGATAACGGCGAACGATAAGAAGTCGCCGGGGGGTAGGGGAGAACCGCTCGCAGAGATAAAAGAGTACACTTTTAAATTATGCATTAAACAGGCGGTGCTTTCTACCCGCCGCAAACACCGCCACAGGAAAGTCTAGCTTGTTGAAGTTCAGCTTGACGGATGTCAGGAGCATCGCGTCGTAGTTGTCACGGTGACTTTGAGAATGTTAATACTTTAGAGTTAAACTCTAATATTTTAAATACAATACCGACGCGTACAATCACGTATGATTGTAACGACGAAGGGAGTAAATACGAACGAAAGAAGTAAATTTGACGAGAAGGCGAACAAGAATGCTTTCTTCGTGGTTTGGCTTGGGGTATATATAGGAGTTTACATCTGTTGATTGTTTGAGCGGACCTTGACTGAACTTGGGCGATATGCGATATGGGCGATTGCCGACTCTTGGGCTTGTGAGTCAGTAGTGGAGTCCTTGGCTGGATTTAGATGATAGGAACATTTGCCAATTCCTTGAGTTTGTTCCTGAGTCAGTGATGGACCTTGACTGATTTGGGGTGATACATAGTCACATCACATAGTCACGGTGGAGACTGATTTTTACATCGCTTTCGGTCGTATTCGCGTTGAACGTGGAACGCGATTATTGCATTCGCCGGGAAATTTAAACGTAAACGGGAACGTATATATCCGTTGATCATTGTCGTTCAATAAACTTCGCGCACTGAGAAGTAATTGCTTGCTTTTCATTACGAGTTAATTACCGAGACAAGAAAACGCGTAATACACGCGTAATGCAATGGCATTATCTCCGACGAGCAATTCACCGGCTGTTTGGGAGGAATTGAATTTTAATCTTCCTGATTTACGTTCCTCCTGACATCGTCGTACGCGCAAATATTTCGAGCGAAGTGAAAAGTAAAGTTCGATTACAACCGAGGGGATACGAGTAACCGTGACAGAAAGCTTGACACGGTGATACGAAGTGTGTTCTATATTTTCTTTTTCCTTTTTTTCTTTCTTTTTGCAAATTTACGCTAGAGATGGAAAAGCTCGTCTGTACCAATATTTTCGTTCGTCGCTGCACGTACGCGTCAGCTGCGAGATTAATATAGTTCCTCTCTCTCTCTCTCTCTCTCTTTTCACGCGAACGTGTAGGCGAAAATGTTTCCATCGCGGGTCTCCGAGTGACCCTTGCCATCCGCGTGATTGTCGATGCATCCATCTCCTCCGGTTCTCAGGTGGAATTAACTCTCTCCGTAAATCCGCGAATCGCGCGACACACCGAACGAAAACTTCGTAAATCCTCGACGGTCTTTCGCCGCGGCTCATCGACCGAATCGTTCTCACGAAATTAATTAACGTTCGTTGCGTAATCCTAAAAGTTGCAGCCCTGGCGTCTTCTCGCCGTGTTACGCAACACTCTTCCGCGCGCGCGCTCGCGCAGAGTGCCTGCAGAACACTCGCCTCGCGGCGGGGAAATTAATTAACTTGCACCGCGTTCTTCGTCGATGATAACGGACGACGACGGTGGAAGTTGGCTGGGCAGAGGCGAGAGGGAAGAAGCAAGGGAAAGAGAGAGAGAGAGAGTGAGCGGAGGAAGGGAAAAAGCTACGGATTATTGCATCCATTAAATAATAGGCAGGCTTGGGGGAGCGTCGTCGCGTGGATAACGCGGGCGCAGCGGAACTCGAGGGAGACTCGCTCGAATTAAGTTGGATAAATCCTGCCGTTAGCTGCGACACGCAGATATCTGTAGTCATCGTGCAAATCCGGCGGTGAACAGTGCAGAGCAAGGACGTTCCTCGATATCGAAATACGAACGGCAACGGGGATTGCGAGCGTCGTCGTCTTCTTCTTTTTGCCAGACGCGTACACCGCGCGGAACGGTTCGAACGAAATATATATACATATACGCGGAAATCGATAATGGCCGGAAGCTTGCTGGATACGACGCGAAGATTTCCGAAACGATGAAATTGTAGTTGATGCATGGTGTCTATGGTACCGTATTCGTTCGCTTGGACGTTTTATTGGAAGGTGTACGTACACGCTCCGTATCTTTGGGTCGCGTGGATAACCAAACCGTATGGGTCGGATTAATTCTCGAAAACTCTTGAAACGTTCGAATTTAATATTGACGTAAAGAGATAAATGGAAGTATGTATCAACGTTAGAATGCGTATTGTACAAATCGTTGTAATTTGAATGACAATTGAAATATAATAGACAGACTCGTACAATTATGTTTCTGCTCAAACAGAAATCATACGAGATATTAATTTTGACAAGAATATCCGTGTCTCTCAAGCATTTGTGAAAACTTGAAGTGGCGAGTTCGATTGTCAAAATAACGAGATTGTACAGTTATTTATAAAACTTCATCAACGATACACCCGACAAATGACAGGCAACTATCGTTCCAACCGTCTCGTCGATAAAGTGTTAAAGATGGTTTTTGTACAGATCTCTACTAGTAATGATATGAACGAAACTTCAAGTTTATCTTTATGACGTTTGGAGAAACATTCAAGGGAGGTCAAGCTTTTTTAAGATGTTAAAAGCCAGCAGATTGCAAGATCTAGGATTAAGGAGAGAAGGCACTTTGCACTTTGTTGAAATTCTTATTTCGTTGCGACATTGCATAATGAACTTTCTCGGGTTGAAGTAATATACAACGACGTTCGAGCGAGCGTGAAATCCTAGTCGAGGCTCGCTCGTCCCGCGAATCGTACCGACGCTCGACTGTCCAAAAGTAAAATGAAATCTCGCTTCGATTACTTCGTAGATTGCACTTCGATCGATAAACAAACAGGTATTGCAATCACTCCAACAGCTGTTGCCTGATGATTTACGCCAGCCATCGGACGAACCTTTCGTTTTATCCCTCGCGTTCGAAAGCAACTGTTCTCGTGCGTTGACCGGCGAACGAAAGTCGTATTATCACCGGCGATGGATGAATTAACGATTTTCATTAACGGTTCGAGAGAAAAAAGGGCCGTAACCCGCCGCAGTAAAACACGAGAACCGCGTAATTTATAATAATTACTGTTTCTCCGTGTCGCAGTCAGTCCCCAAATACGCCGATTCCGCGAGCGTCTCTTTCTTCTCTCTCTCTCTCTCTCTCTCTCTCTCTTTAATCGGCCGTAAACCAGCTAACGACGTCCAGGCTAAACCCGTTTCTCACCGTCCTTACCACCAACGTCGACGACGTGGTTTTTGCCGGAGTATCGGTCGAAGAAAAATCATTCGTCATCCACGATCATGACTCCATTGTAGCGTGTTACTCTAAACTTTACACCTTTGGCTCGTGTTCGGATTTAATTAACAACGCGGGGATGAAATAAATAAATGCACATCGCGGATACAGAAAATTACGAGGCTCGATGCCGGCGAAACATAATTCTAATAAACGAGCAAAACAGGATTGGGATATTACTTTGACTTTTTGCGAGAGGGGGGTCCGGATAGCGAGCGATGACGCCTGATTTATGTAGACGTTACTTTGGGATAGCGAATGACAAACGACTAGCTGTAAGTAACTTGTACGAGTGGTGATGCTTATATAAGGACATTAAAGTTGGTGACAAGTATACGGGCTAAAAAGTGCTCCGCCGTGGTCGTTTTTCGGATGATTAATAAGAGGGAACTACCAAGAGGATCTTGAAAAATAGACTGTATCGCTGCGAGTATACTGATTCGACGAAGGAATCATTTACATTAACGATTCTATTTTGCGGTGAAGAAGACAGAAGTTGCGGTACGACAACTCAATTTGATGCTGGAACTGCCAAAGTGATCAATTTGCAATTTCTTTTGGAGCACTTGTGCAGATTTACAATGTTGCGAGTGATTTTTTTTGAGAGTTTGTGCTTCCTTTATTTGCAAACTTTCCCCAATTCCTTGCAATTCATATACATTGATCGTCAATAGTTCCAGAAGAGAAAATATTGAAAATCTACCTATTCTTTTAACCTCTTGCGCTGGAATGACGTGCCATCGAGAATTCTTTGTCTCAAAATTGCAACATTTTCTATTGAAGGACAAGATTAACATACGCAAGGACTTGTGTATTCACGGAATATTATAATCGCTCTTTATTTTACTTTACACCACGTGCACTCTCTACAAAGGTCACAAGTAACAACTGAACATCAATTCAAATATATCGTTCCCCCAGATGGCGACTAACTGTATTGTAGTGTAGGAATTATGATGATAAATAAATTTGCATCACAATACTACAAATAAATAACTCCGTATTTAATTTAAGTAGTTTATACCAATATATTATTAATATTACAAAATATAATAAATATCAAATAACTAAGATTATACAATAAGAGTTAAATAACGAATGAATGTTCAATACAATGACTGCAGTATTTATATGTCTCTGTAAATATTTCTATGGTGATAATGAAATTACAAACAATTTTTAAATATTCTATTGTTTATATTAAATACACATCTCGAAGGAACGATATAATGAACATGAATGTCGTTGATCTAAATTCTATTAATACTAATAATAATACTAATATAAAACAAAAGAGGCTCGTTATCAGCCGACATTTTCTCAGTGTCAAGTATGTTTAAATGTAACCCAGGCGAAACATTATTTCTCAATCATTTCTATCCAGTGGTGTCATACCGACGAGTTCAAAAGAAGAAGAAAGCGACGAATTATTGTATGTACGGTCACTCGTTACGGTCCGCGAACCGGTTGCCAGCGCAAGGGATTAATAGCAGTTAAACAAAGAAGAAATTGGCATTCTCTGATCAAGTGGCTCGAGAAAGAGCACTTGTGAAAAGTAATTCTGTTCTCTTCGTAGAGGTTCCAAAGCGGAAACGCGCGAATGCGTTTGATCGACCGGCAGAAGTTAGCGCGAATCGTTTCGGAGTGTTTATTGCATCGTTACCCGGATATCGTTCCTTGAAAACGAGGTACACCAGGCTCTAGGGTTAACAACCGAGGGGAACGCAATTTTTGCGACAAACGCCTGTGCGTAATTGCGGCCCTATACGTTAGCCAAGGTGGAAAATTTATAGACGGAATAAAAAACGTTGACCTTGTTATTGTGCCGGGCAACGTTACTTCTAGTTGCATCCATCCTGCATGGGCCAGGGCTTTTACAGGCGCATCGGTGTAATTTAAGTGCCGCTGGGACACTCCTGCGCGCTCGAGTGCACTATACCATTCTGCATTAACCTAAAAAGGGTTTCTCCAGCTCGCTGGCAACTCTCGCCACTTACACACCGGGTCTCCACCGGGCTGATGCAGCTACTGCGTTGGCCCCACGACGTCGTAAACGACGCGGCCGTTTAAAGTCGATACACGCGTCACCCTCTTCGACTCGTTTGGATCGTGCCGAACCAAAACCGGATGTCCCACTGTCTCTGCGCTCTCGCGCATCGTTCATCCATTCACCTTCCGTCAATTACAAATTTTCTTTTTTCTCTCTCTTTTTGCTTAAGCTTTGAAAACCTCAATTGAGGTTTATTACGAAGGCTGTATCAGTACGAAATAAGAACATAAACTTTATATATTACGGTCTTTAAGAAAAGCATAAACGCCGAGATGTCTGATTTAGCAATTAGTACGTCGACTTTTAGGGTCAAGAAAAATTTGTATTTTCGTCGATTTCGTCTATCGTTATATCTTTCTTTCTTCTACCGTTCCTTTTTCTCTCCAATTTCGATAATGAGAAATTGTCAGTCGCACGTAAGAAATGGTACGACTTGCGTTTTTGCGAGAAAGTCAAAGATTGTGCTGCCTAAGAAGCTTCGAACTCTTGTCGAAACGAATATACACGCGTCTTGAACTCCGTTTATCCATTCCTCGAACTAGAAAGATATACCATTCAGACGGATCAATTGTTCCCTTCGCGAAACTCTGTCGCCAGACGACGATCGAAAAGCGAATATAATCTTTCCGATGTAATCATCGACGCAGATCGCCGTCGTTACAAAAATCGCCGTGTTTGAGAATTGTCTCAAATCCCCGCGGGATTGCGAGAGAAAAGATTCAACGAATTATTTCAATTTGCATTTGTCGAACGCCGCGACCGAGTCGAATCGTGAATTTCAATGGCCACGGAGAGATTATAAAATTGAATCTCGATATCGAATGCCTCTCGAAGGATTTGCAGATTGGTTAATGGGGAGGGAAGTGAAAGAGTTGCGAAACGAGCGTATTTCATTTCGATGTGGACTTACGTACTGTTAGACGATCGACGATCAGGTATAGCATTAAAATACACGCGTGGGCAGCGAGAGATCCACACTCGATTAAGGCGAAATATTGCTCGGCGTGCTGGCAACAATTGGCGAGAATTTAATCCGCCGTAGGACACATTACACGTACTGATATCCAGAGTAGTTCTCGAGTAGTTCCGTTGCAGCAGCAGCGTCAGACTAGCGTCAGAACGAAAACGACACAATGTCTGCTGCTATCGCGTGCTACGCTTCCGGCTACGTGCTTCCGTAGTTGGAAATAGCGCCGGTAACGAATTGCACGCACAACACCGTCCCGGGTTGCGACGCGCGTGAAATCGGTGACTCGTGAAATCTGTGTCAAATGCCAGTTCCTCCATTCTGCCGAAATCCTCGGATCCTGAAGTTCCCGAGGCAAGATTCTGAAGCTTCTTGAAGCTTCGTTCAAACGAATTTCTTGAGCCTCTGTTTTACTGAATCTTGGATTCGCTCGCGTCGCGTTGATCAGACATTCGCGTACACTCGAGCCGTATCAACGGAGTGTAATTTCGTCTGCAACGCGTTACCGAGCCTCCGGAGGAGAATTTTGCGAAAGTTGCTCGTATTAGAATGCGCAAAACCGTACAGGATAAGAGAAACTATCGAAAAGCTGGCGGCGTAACTATAAGTGGAGCTAAACTAAAACTAGATTAAAGCTCGGTCGAGACTGCACTGTCTGGAGTCTGCTAATGAGTTTGCCAACAGTTCAATTAAACAGCGAGTCGAAGACGTGGCGAAACTTCACCGACGCCAGATTTCATACGCTCCGATTTTACTGTCGTGACTGTGCGAACTGTGAAACGGCAAGATCGACGCTGCGCGAGAAACGTGAAAGCAACGAAATCCATTCGTGATAAAAATATCGCGATCGCCTCGACGTGTAACGCGACATATCCACTTAACGCGTACAGAAACGAAACTCCTGTCGTTGCTTCATTTCGTTTATTTCGTCGTTGGAACGACAACGCGAAAGATTAATGACAGTGTTTGACGGGCAGGTCACTTCGAAAGCTGGATTCACGCGAGCCGATCGTGCAACAATGCCGACGCGCGGCGTCCATCCAGTGTGTTTTCTACGAGGGATGCCACCGCTTGTTAACGCGGTCTCGCGAAGGCAATTAGAAGTTTCGTCAAGTCGCGGTGCCGGAAGTTCTTTCGAGACACGCCGCTAATTAAATTGTTTGACGGGAAAACGAGAATAAACGGCGCGTCTCGTTCACGGGGGAACGGGGTGATCGGTCACACGTCATGCGCGAAAAACGAACAATTAGCCGAGCTGAACGCGGCCGTTTGTTCGCCCCGACACGCAGCAAATTTCAGTCGAAAGATAATTACGTTCGTAATTATCTGCTCTTTGTTAGTCCGGTTTTACGTCGATTCGCGACGCCGGATCTTAAATTCGCGAGCTTCGCGAGGTCGGAACATTCGACCGACTGTTACGTCGTTTTGATTAATTGTAACGAACGAACGAAATTGCGATCATTGTCTTTTGATAGTTTTGTTATTTACTCCCACAATACTGTTGGATGACCAATCCAGACAATATCGGATCTATGCTAATAATGACAACGAGCTAGCAACAGTCCACATAAAAGTGGACTGTGAATAGTTAGTCGTAAGGGCAAGATCCAACACTTGGTCATCCATGCTCCTTCCTCTTCCACTTGAGAACGATAACCAAATATATATAAGGACATGTTTTACAGTAGAGAGTTAGAATACTACAGTAAAGTTAGACAGAATAGAATACTACAGCAGAGAGAGACAGACTAGAAGATCAAAGAACATTCTATATCATTCTATATCATCCTACATCATACACGACCACGAACAAGGAATAAACTCTTCAAAATTATAAGCGGAATCCAACAATACATTCCTTTAACGCCACTGTGATTCGTCGTACAATTAAGTTTAACACAACGCTGGCCCCAGGGTCACCAACGATGAACATAGTACGTAACACGCAAGAGTAATTATTATGTCAAAACAACCAGGAATTTCGCATCGCGGAGAATATACTTGGAATTACTCCGTTTCTTCGTCCTCCGTAATTAAATTCCTCCGACGTCGAACCGTCGTTGTTTTATCATCCGTCCACGATTTGACAAGCAGAAACTAATCGGGCGGTCAAATCTGCGCTTTAAACTCTGTTTTCACAGAAATGCTCTCGGATGTGACGAATGACGAGACACAGAGAACACACGTTGCGCAAACATTCGCGTCGCGCCGTGAGTTAAGAGTCGGGGGATTTAACACTCGAAGACGCAGCCGGGTTAATGGATGACTTGACAACCTAGTCCACAGGCTCGCAGCCTGCTCCTTCGCAAAATGAGCCTGCATAATCCATAACGGTCGTAAAGTCCTTTTACGAGCTGAAGAAAGGACACGTGGTCCCGCCAACAAATGTCGCGACTGATCCGCCAACCCCTTGTTATCCCTTGAGATTCCGTGTCTTATATACTGTCGAAATTTCAATTAATTTCCGCGTCTATTCCAAAGTTTCGGTTCCGCGAATAATAATAAACTGTGATAAAGTTTATTATTATTCGTTGCGCGTCCAAACTCAACGTGTTTAACCTCTTGCGCTGGAATGTCACGTCCTCTTGCCAAAATTGTAATATTTTCTAAGCTCCAAGTGTA
Source organism: Tetragonisca angustula (assembly GCA_036937485.2). Taxonomy (NCBI): domain Eukaryota; kingdom Metazoa; phylum Arthropoda; class Insecta; order Hymenoptera; family Apidae; genus Tetragonisca; species Tetragonisca angustula. The sequence continues at coordinate 1,294,646 of JAWNGG020000009.1, read as the reverse complement.
TTTAAGTAAAACAAAAATAGGCAAAACAAATAAGAAGTTTGTCACTTCCCAATAATTTCTATCCAGTGACATCATGTTTCCGACGAGTTCGAAAAGAAAGCGACGAATTATTGTACACGGTTTGGTCACTCGTTATGGTCCGCAATCAGTTGCCAGCGCAACGTGGTTAAACGTTTGATTGGATATTTAGTTTTCGACGATATATTCTCGTCCTTCAAAGTGTTTTTACTTCGAAAGTAAGTTCTTTGTAGAAAATTTAAAAAAAATCGTCGCTAGCTCTATATTGAGAAAGAAAGAGTTGCAATTGTGCGGAGAGTAGATCAAGTGGACAAGCCGAATAATATCACCGACCTCGAAAATTCTTAAAACCGCCAGAATATAACTATCACGGTAGTCAAATATTGCTAATTACTCATAGATGCATTTTGAAATGCTACGCACGATGCGTTGATGCGCATTAATCGCGTTATTATGCAACGAAAACAGAGTGGTCGGTTTCGAGTCGCAAAAACCATTCGATGTCGAACACATGGCCGACAACATGATCGGCGCAAACTGCGGACACAGGGAAAAAGCTTGGGAAACTTGTTGAAAAATGACAAATTAAAGGTATCCGGCAATTGTTGCCAATTATCTCCCGTTCTTTGTACACGTTGGAACAAACCGTAAACTACGGACGTACTCTGCGCACACGCGTATTTATTGCCATTCTAGGGATATTGATGGTGCAAAGTAAACACTAGCCTTTGTGTGCCTAGCCTGGCCTATCATTAAAGATGGACGTTACATTTAAGCCGGATTCATACGTCCAATGCTTATTCGACAAGCCTTCTTGCTGATCCACCTTCTGAAAATTTCCTAGCTGTCCTTCGACTCAGCTTCTCCCTTCTCCGATGCGATTTTATTGCCCGTTCGAAATCACTTGAGAAATTCGGAATCGCTCGACAAGCTGCTCGATTTCTTGCCATTCCTCTAACTTGGTTTCTTCTCTCTTCCCGGTGTAACTGTTGAGTATATGGTGGCATTTGTACGTCGCTAAGATACGGGCGAGTGTCGCCATCCTTTCTTTTGTTTCGGCTGGCTGCTCGTGTTGATAATGCATGTGAAGGAAAGACGGCAGTAGACAAAAGAAGGCAGTGAGAGAGTCTTCAGTTATTGGAGAGAACAGTGGCGTGTGTGAGCATTTAATAAGAGAATTACAATAGTTATAATTATAATAATACTTATTGTAATAAAGAACTTAGTACGTATAATAATATATAATAATTAAACCAGAGTCGAGTGATTTCTTCAGTAATTTCTCGTTCACAAACGAACAACCGAACGACCGCAATCACGCGTCAATGTTCGACGGTCGTCGAACGTGCGAATCCGGCATTAGAGGTGAAGAATTTTTTCAGCGAACGAACATTGTGAGCATTTTCTGATTACCGATATCGATAGGAGCGTCCCGTCTGCGGATCTATAATTTCCTCGCGGCCGATCGAACGCGAATCATCGGGTGTTTAATGAAACGCATTGGCACGTACGCTCGCCGGTCACGTGAAAGCGGCACGGTGATTATTAGAAAGTTCCCCGTCGGACGATTGTTCGTTGCTTTGACGAAGCACGGGGAGATACGCAACTGGAAGTTCACGCTTGTTACCGGCGAGGCCGGCGAATTTGTGGCGAACGCTCGCGGAAACGCTCGGCGTTTCCGTTCGATCGGAAGAGAAAAGGTCAATTTCTCTCTCGGCGATGTGAGCGTGCATCGTGCAACGTGCATGTACCTTCTCGAGCCGCGATACCTTGTCGTCTCGCTGTGTGCGGGGAAAATAACGCAACGTGGGCGACTGAAAGCGCAGCCCCGAGCTGCGCCGAGATTGATTTCGTGGGAACGAAAAGAATCGATCGATCAAGATCGTTGAATGGAGAAATTTTCGAACATCGGGATTCTTTTCTGGCTGGACGGCGCGGTTCCGTTTGATAGGAAAGTTTGATTGTTCGAGGTGATTGTTGTCAGGTTTAAGCGATGAATCGAGAGACTGGCGCGCGTTGGTGGTGATTATTAACGATAGGAGGATAGTCGGAAAGTCTGTGGAATATTGGCTCGAGTAAAAAGTAATTTCGTATTTCGCGGGTAAATGTCATCAACAAAACGATCTTC